>CM062292.1:149689661-150889661 GCA_031216915.1 Pictodentalium vernedei
TTTTGGACTTTTGTGTGGCAGGTTTTGAACTTTTTTTTTACTCAGCCACCCCTTTACATTGGCCACCTGTTGGTGAGCCACGGGGGTACTGATACCCCCTCCAGTTATTACGAGGGGTGTATTTGGAGTGTGGACTCGATTGATTAAGAGTTTATCTAATTACCCCCCCCCCCCTCCCACCCCCCACCCCCCCACCCCACCCGTGTGAACATCGGGAAGTGAAGTAGTGCTCGTTTACTGTGGTAAACAACCTCTGTTGTACTGGTAAAATAGGGTCCAGTCACCAATGCCTGGGGTGGAAGTCCTCTACAATACAACCCGATAACTGTTTATTTGGTTCGTATTCTCCGAGAATCCACGGTTTTTGACGATGCAGATCGCCATGTTTGATGGCAATTGGTTACTATGAAATCCAGTCCAACAATAGGTCGTCGATGTGTTCTGAGGGTGTGTTCTATTAAATGGGAAAAAATCTAATTCCCCAAACCGATAACAATTCAATTAGTTTGGACTGCTTCAGAATCCACTGTCTTCTATCTCCTGGCTTCGCTTCATTTCCGGACGTGTTCCATCTATGTTAGTGTTCTGTCTGCCCAACTCTATTCATAAGAGTATTTCAGTTGGAACAGTTTTTAGAGTATTGCTACTATTTTTAGCTTTTTGTGATATGTTCTGACTGGTTCTAACCTTATTCCCGACAGTTCTTGCTGTTGGTCCAAACACATTAAAATATATATCATTTACCGCAACAAAACCAGTCAGATTGCTCGATTCACATATGCTTCGCCCTCTATCACTACATATCCTGTCTAGACCGATGTGTTCTCCATTCACCATATCAGGCATGACGGCCACGAGGAAATCCTCAGTAAGGTCATCATATTCTCATCCGAGTATTGTAGGGTCATTGGACATACTGGTATAGCCTACTAGTATTATGCCGGTCTTAGAGTTTATCGTATGATGGTCAGGTGAGAATTACTCAGTAAGGTATAATCTGCCATACCTCATATCCTCCTCCCCTGGGCGCTATTTGCAAATCTCTCAGTGAGATATAATCCATCATCCCCCATAGCGTCGTCCAGGTATTGAATGACTTCTGTGGTCTGTCTTCGCCTATAGAATTTTTTTTTCATCGTCTGCTGCCAAAAAGGACGTTCCTCAATGATGTCTGACCTGTCACCCCCCCCCCCCCCCCCCCCCCCCCCCCCCCCCCCCCCCCCCCCCCCATATCCCTAAACTGAGTATTTGGGGACTGAAGACAGTGGTGGCTTGAGTACTTTGGGGGGCTATTTGAAGATACCTTTATGGAGGATATCTTTCTGACAATGACAGGTGGCTTATTCGCTAGGTACTTCAGTTATTTAGTTGCAAAAAGACAACATAATAATATATAACATTCTATTCATTTTTTCTGTTCCCTGGTACATTTACACCGTTCACACTATACAATCACTTTGTCCATTTACACTCCATAGTCAATTGCCCAAGACATCTTCTTCATCGAATACATCTAGAGTGTGTGTAGATTTTGGTCGTCGTCCTCTTCGTGGATGGTTGGATAAGCATCTGATCCCAGACTCGCGTTTGTTCTCCAACAACTGACCTTCTTTCTTGATTTCTTCCCGTTACTTTACTCTGGTTAGGTTTTTATTCTTGACGTCGTTTGGTTCTTTTAAACAACAACATACGTGAAATACGACCAGGAATGAACAGAATATTGGTAACCCAAATAGATAGAAGTAGAGGATTCCGAAGGAGTCGGAACTAGTTAAATAGCTGTCGGGTTCATTTGGGTAATTACGATTTTACTCCCATTCAATCGAACACATCCTCGGAACATAACATATTCTATTGTAGGACTTGGGATTCCACAGTAAGCAAATTCCATTCAAGATGGCGTTCTGGAATCTGGATAGACAAAAACCGGAGATTTTCGGGAAATCAGAGCCAAATAAACAGTCTTCTGTTTGTTTGTGGTAATTATATAAACTCTCATTCAGTCGCGCACATCATCCAAACACCCCTCCCTATGTGAAGCCGTCCGGTCTATTAGCATAGAAATCAAGATGGCAGCATCCTGTAAACCAAAATGGAGACACGTGTCACCCAAAAAAATGCGCATGCGCTCTGACAGACCGACTATGACACCAATATGACGATGCCGGCTACCCTGGCAACTCCCACATGACGTCACTGGGTCACGTGATTGTGACATCACATGAGATCACTGGATGAGATTAATAAGAAATGGGTCGAAAACCACATTCCATGCTACTCATATTCACGAAAACGTTCGTTTATTATTAGCTCACCTGAATGAAAGTCAGGTGTGAGCTTTTCTTATCACTCTTCGTCCGTCGCCTGTCGTCCGTCGTCCGTCATCCTGCGTGAAGGTGGTGTTTCAGCCTCTTTCTCCTAAACCACTGGCCACATTTTAATTAAATTTCATGTAAGTAACGGTTATATAGGGGCATTTTGATTTTTATCCAAAATAGGTTTCGGCTCATATTGAGCAGAGATGTGGGGGAAAAAATGGCCAATTTTTTTTAAAATCTTCTTCTAATGAACCACCAGTAGCAGAGACTTGATGTGTGGTATACAGAGTCCTTTTGAGGTTTAGAATCAAGTTTGTTCAAGAGAAGTTTGTCGGGCATTATTTGCCTTCGTTATGGGAGGCGGCAAAAATTTTGGCCACGCCTAAAATTTCTATTTTCAGAACCGTGAGGTCGATTTGAACCAAATTTGATATGAGATGATAATGGGTCATAAGTAGTTGATTGATGAAAAAAAAATTCTCATTGCCCCGTGGGAACCTCGGGAGCTAAAAATAGGAAAAACCTTAAAAACTGCCATATCTCCAAAAATACACGGCACAGAGAATTCTTATTTTGTATACTGCTTACTTTTATCCAGTAGAATAGAATGGTTAAAAAAATCCCTATCGGTTTGATCACAAAGGTACTTTTTTCAGGACTTTGAAAAAGTGCTGAGTCAGCACTTTTTAACACTGTAGGCAATGGGAAAAAGATTTAAAAATCTTCTTCTCCAGATCCAGCAGGCAGAATCTTTTGATATTTGGTATGCAACATTGAGGGGTGGATCTGATTCAAGATTGTTCAAATCGGCCCCCCTGGATTCATATTTGGGCTCACTATAGAAGCCCGAATTCGAACTTGGGGCATTTCAGGCAAATTTCTTCAAAATCTTCTTCTCCAGATTCAGCAGGCAGAATGTTTTGATATTTGGTATGCAACATTGTGGGGTGGATCTGATTCAAGTTTGTTCAAATTGGGCCCCTGGATTCATATTTTGGCTCACTATAGAAGCCCGAATTCGAACTTAGTGCATTTCAGGCAAATTTCTTAAAAAATCTTCTTCTCCAGATTCAGCAGGCAGAATGTTTTGATATTTGGTATGCAACATTGTGGGGTGGATCTGATTCAAGTTTGTTCAAATCGGCTCCCTAGATTCATATTTGGGCTCACTATAGAAGCTCGAATTCGAACTTAGAGCATTTCAGGCAAATTTCTTTGAAAATCTTCTTCTCAAGATCCAGCAGGCAGAATCTTTTGATATTGGGTATACAGCATGCTTGTGGGGGGGGGGGGGGGGGGGGGGGGATTCAAGATTGTTCAAGCCAAGTCCCTGGGTTCATATTTGGGCTCACTGTGGTAGCCCGAATTATAACTTAGTTCAAAATGAGGAATTTTCTTTTAAAATCTTCTTTAGATCCCAGCAGTTGGAATGTTTTGATATTTGATATGCAGCATCCTTGGGGGGGGGGGGGGGGGGGGGGGGGGAGGGGAGATTTTTCAAGTTTGTTCAAGCCATGTCCCTAGGTCCATATTTGGACTCACTGTGGGAGCGTGAATTGTAACTTAGTTCAAAATGAGGAATTTCCTTTAAAAATCTTCTTCTTCAATCCAGCAGTCGGAATGTTTTGATATTTGGTAAGCAGCATCCTTAGGGGGGTGAGATTCAAGTTTGTTAAAGCCAAGTCCCTGGGTTCATATATGGCTCCCTGTGGGAGCCCGAATTATAACTTAGTTCAATATGAGGAATATTCTTTAAAAATCTTCTTTTTTTTAGATCCACTGGTCAGAATCTTTGGATATTTGGTATAAGCTTTTCTTAGGAGGAGCAGATGCAACTTGTTGAAATTAATCCTCTGGGTTGATATTTAGGCTGCCATGTCATGTGAGCGCCCCCAGGCCCCTTGGGGCCTCTTGTTATTTTCAAGAATTACTTTGATTTGTTATTATTTAAAGAAGTATATTGAGTTAGTTGAGTTCTTACCCTCGGTCAACGACCATTAAATACTGTTGGACTTATGTCACAGTCACGCAGAGCTCTGTAGTACCAGAGGCGGACTGGCCATATGGTCCACCGGCAAAATTCCCTCTGGCCCCTATTGGATACCCCCTGGGCCCCCAGCATTCATGCAGCCTACACCTTTGGTGCGTGAAATTTCGGGAACTTGACCAAAAGGCGAAATGGATCTGATTGCATCGACTGCCAGTGTATCGAGACGTGATCTATGTGGACAATATCAGCAGTCCTAGTCTGCCATTGATCGCTTAGATGAAAGGAAAAGCGTTCCTTCAATTTCAAAAGTCAATTTTTTTTCAAACTGGGCCGAACTCTGGTCTTCCTATGTTACCTCCCCCCCCCCCCCCCCCCCCCACCCCGGGTAGAACAATTTTTACCGAATGATCGATGGAGTTGATACAAAAATACCATCGAAATGAAATGTCCACTATGTGGACTGCCATTGAGCGCTCAGATGCAAGGAAGCCACATTCGTTCAGTTCGCAAAATCAAATTTTTTTTCCGGGTCTGGGGCCCCGCTTGGTGGCATTCCCCGGTAACTTTTCTTGGCCCAGTCCGCCCCTGTGTAGTACCCGATGCGGGCTGTAAGGGGCTCAGCGTGACCAATTTGAAGTATTGTATGTTAAGTGTTGATTAAAAAAGAAGTTTGACTTTCCTCACGACTACCACATTCTTATTTTATTTATCCATTAATAAATTTCCAAGAAGTGACTAATATTCCAACTAGCCTACATGATCGATGCATGCCTTTGAGGAAGGCATCAAACTTGATGATGTGTTTGGAATATTAGCCAGTCTGGACTCGATCCATCACAGCCGGGACATAGCAGATTTAACCACCGCCACTATCCACCCACACCCCCACCCTCATCAATCATCTCCATGGCGCCCATGTTTTTCTTTATTTCTCAATTCTCGTGGCATTGAACAAATTTTGAACCTAGATTTGTCGCTGGCAGAAGCTTGGTGTTATTCTGCTCTGAATGGTGTACGTCTGTTTAGGTTTTAACTTTTGCAACTGAAATGGTGAAATGTTTCCATTTTTTCAAGAACAAATAAACTCTTTCATGATCTTAAAAATTAATAATAAAAATTAACGTAATAAACAAATGATTAGGTAAGGTATATGCCGTTAAGAGATAGCGTTTTCAATTATGCAATCCGAGAAGCTGTTAATAGCAGGAGTGTCAGGGGGTGGGGGGTCTTCCAAAAAATTCCGGACACAAGGCCGGGGTGGGTGGGTGGGTCGGATGGGGCCAAAACACCTTTTTTCCTGGAGTTGCAATTTTGTTCCTGGTGGTTTTTTTTCAAATTATTTTCACATAGCAAGGCTATATTGTTGTTTAGTAGGTCTAATAGGCACCTGTTTGTCAGGTAGGGTTAGTGAATAAGGCCCCACTAGGCTGATTAGGGGGATTTGTTCTCTTTTTTTGTAAATTAAATTAGATGCATTAAAGAATTGTGTACTCAGGTTGACTAAAAACAATCAGTGGAAATTTATGAATTTTAATTTGGGAAATGGTTAACATAATTTTCATAGCTGAATCATCACGGCACAATTTGGATTTTACAATGAGTAGTAATGTGTTTAGCAGAACATCTAAAAATAATGTAAAAAATTTACGGAAAATAATCTAAATGCCCAGTTTCTCTGAGTAGAGCTCTTGTAACCTGAAACTAATGAAAAATTCTCACTGTGCATCTTTGATATAAAACCCCACTTACTTAATTCAAGCTCATAGTGATAGTACCAGGGTTTTCACAAAGGGTTTGTCTGGCTATCTCGTGAAAACATGAAACAAAAGTTACAGTTAATATTTGAATTGAAAACTGACCCTGACTGAGCCAGAGTATACAGATGAGTAGCTGAGCATAATACTATGCAGCAAAAGAAGATTATTTTAATCCTCTATTTGATGTTCACAAAAATAGTCTAATTCTTACATTATATGCTGTTATATGCAGAAATCAATGCTGACATTTTTTCGGAGACGGACCAGGACGGACAGTGAGATTTACAATAGTGTTAGGTGACAGATTTTCAGCTTTCCTACGCTATCTACTATCTTTTGAGTAATGACATTTGGCTGAAACCTCAGGCCTAGACACTTAGCCTGTAGTCAGGTCATTAAAATTAAAACTTCTTCACTAAATTTAAACTGTTTCTTCAGTCTCGGAACTTAACACATGAATGATAATTATTATGAGAGCATTGAGGCCAGAACTTGCAGTTATTTGTAATTCATGCACTTCAATAATATGCCAGAATACACTACGCCATGGTGTATATAGGCATATTATTGAAATGCATGAATTACAAATGCTCAACTGAAAGTTTTGTCATCAGGTATTAGAACCACCAGAACATAAAGATGTGAAAAAAAAAACAGTTATCAGATTAAGATTCAAATTAAGGCAAGGATTGACAACTGGAAGCTCAGTGCAATCATTTTTCATCACCCACTGTGGTGATACACTGAAAAAATATAGGTGGTGGGGTGGGTGTCCAAGTGGTCAGAGGAAAAAAATATTTTTTTTGCACGTGGGTGGGTGGGTGGTGGTCAAAAGGTGGAAAAAAAATATTTTAGGCCTTGTGTCCGGAATTTTTTGGAAGACCCCCCCCCCCCCCGGGAGTGTCAGAAGGTATTTTTGACTGTGAGTCTGGTCAGATGAAAAGGACATTTTTGATGTGAAGATCACTTTCAGAAGTGGTAGCTTGACAATATTGTGACAATATTGACTCTGTAAATAACGACTTGCAGGCGATACTTGCATTAATTTTTTATTTGTGTTTTTTATTTATTTATTTAAAAATTTCTGTCCATCGCTGGAACGAGCTCGTTCGTTCCTAATGACGAAATCATCACCTAAGATTCAGAGCAAAAATATTTTTAAAAAAGTGATAACAAAATTTTGTCTGTTGTATTGTAGATAGCTCTGGGTTTAGAGGGAGGGGGTACCAATGAGGGCACTTGACTCTGGGTATAAATTAAACTCGGGAGTTTATAACCTACCATAAATCGTAATGTGACACATAATTGTACTGACATTTCAATTCTAAAGCACTGCATGTGCGCCTTGTTCTCTCTCCACATATAAAGCCTTAGAAGCCACCCCGCCGATTGTATAACTTCTTTGTTTGATGATTATCAATCAGACACACTAATTAATTATATCTGATACCCATTCGCATTGGCACTTGACAAGTACGTTAGAAAAGAATACTCGAGAGTTTTTCGAATACAGTGAAGTCTTTTCCACTAGTGCACTTCTGGCGATTAAAGGGCGCACACTGCCCCCTTGCCCCCCTAGTCTCGGGGCAAGGGGAGCAGCCCCACCCCCCTCACCCCACCTCCGGCGCCCTTGATTCTCAAACAAACCGATTGCACACAAAAATCACCAATTTTTTTTTTACTTGAAAGTTTTGCCTCACATGATTTCGTCGTGTTCATCACAGTGAGAAGTCGTGTGAGTGGTGTCTGGTAGAAAATGGAATTTCGCGTTATTTATTTATTTATTTATTTATTTATTTATTTATTTATTTATTTATTTATTTATTTATTGGGGGTTTAAGAACACCACAGCTAGGGTCACCTTGTGTCGGATGGAATTTCGCGTTAACGTCAAGAAGAGGTACTCGAAGAAATGGGTTGAAGTACAGTGTCTGTCAATAAGATGTTATTCAGGTGTGAATTTAAAGCTCCAATTTAAAAGATATATTCGATATTTCTTGAATATTTTAAAATACTTACAATTTTCTATTAAGACTAAAATCCTCGCCCTCTGAATGGATAAAATCTCGCGTAGTTTCTTCTATGTTTATGGCTCCAGTAGTATAACGTGACTGTCTGACGTCACCACGCGAAATATTTGAAATGACGTTGGCCATTTCGAAATAATTCAATCAACGGAGTGATCAAACCGCTTCATTTTTCTAGGTTTTTCACGCGTGCAGCAGACGATGGTTCGAATGAAGTATTATATAAATTACAAATCAGTTTCCAATTTAAAGTAAGATGGAGTGACTTCGACCTTTATCTCTTGTATTGATTATTTGCCCAGTGACGTGGTGGGGTACACGAGGGGTTTATTTGCGAAACTTGTTATCGTTAAAAGTTGCATAGTTCATTTCACAATGTGGGTTTTGGGCTGTGGGTGGGGCCTTATTGGAACATATACGTTATTGTGATGAATTGACGGTAACTTTGCGGCTCGGAGTTTGTGTTCGTCCGAGACACACCGCCACTCGGTTGAAAATCAACTCAGAGCCACAAACCCCAGACCATGTTACCGTGAAATCATTACAATAACTTATCTTGTTATTGATTTCAATTCCACGTGGTTTAGCAGCCCATTTACTCTCTCTCTCTCTCTCTCTCTCTCTCTCTCTCTCTCTCTCTCTCTCTCTCTCTCTCTCTCTCACTTCCCCGCTGTCAGGGCAAAGCCAGCCTAAATATAGGGGCAAGGGGCCTCATATTTAAAGATATTGTAAGTTCAAAATATATTCCGCATCAAGGCGAAAAACCTACATGAATTTCACTTCTCTGCAAAGCTGGAAAAACACACGTGGTGTATATCCAGCTTTAGCGCAGGGACCCAGGGGAGAAACGGTATGTTAGATAAGGTCTAATCTCATTTATCGTCACGGTCAATTAAGAAACGAGATTTGAAAACGATAGAAATGTCTATCGTATCGTCACCTGATAATTAGTTATAGCAATGCGTGGCAGGAACAAATCACCGTTAAAGTCACGCGCGAGATGACTTGTATTGATTCTGCCTCGATATACGTCATCTCCCACCGTTTTGACAGGTGGACAGATGAGCGTCGGTCCACCTGACAGTTTAGGGTAAAAAGTATATATATACCTGGAAGAGCAGAGCATTAGACACACACTTGGGGTCACACACGCGTTGGTGAAGTCCAGGACAGGCGGACTCTGTTTCCTGGCATAAGGGTACCTTCGATCACAGGACTCTGAAACGGCTGGAATCGCCAGAGAGGGCATTCCATGATTGATTTAGCTTAACGTTGATAGGCGGCTACGGGGCCGAATTCGTGAGAAGGAACACCCCAGGTGGAACGTTAAAGTTTAGATTGTCGAGTAGCAGGTATCGTCCTGCAATAGTCAGAAGTGTAGGTTAATTGTATTGTGCGTATTAACCCTTTGAAGCGTCAGCCTGATTGCGTTCTGAGTAGTTTATTTTGCTGTCGGAACATCGTAATACCGACTGGAGATCGGTGTGAGTGACAATTTCGCCCTAGCACAAAAAGGGGCATCTGTGAATCGTGAATTCAACCAGGAACGGTGGATATTTCAATAGGACTTTCACGGAGGACTTTCAAAAGGCATATAAGGTATGAGTAGACAATATCTGACCCAAATCAGAAGTACGGTGGTTTATAGATGACGAACATTGCTGGTCGGAACCCTCCGACAGCCAGAGGTACAGTTACGCGCAGACGTTGACATTTGAGCCTAAGCGGGTGAAGCTCTTATGGCGAGCTCACAGTAATAACATTTCAGATTTGTGAAGCTCTTATGGCGAGCTCACGGTAGTAACATTTCCAGTGTGTAGACTATAGTGCCAGTGCAGGGCTATAGAATGACTATATGATTTTTTAGAATTATTTAACCGTAGTGACCCATTTTCTGTGAAAAGAATTGAATTGTTGATTGTTGAAATATTGAAACGGATTTATTTTTATGTGTAAATAAAAGAATCGTTGTTACTTTAAATCATTCTTTCCATTATACAGCCTGAAGTGATTAGGAATCACACCTAACGGAAATCGAACCTATTTCAGGACAATTTGGCAGAGAAGGAATCACGGCGTCGGTCTAACTCAGCTCTCTGCGCCGAGTTCGCGACACTTGGATTCCGACCCTCCACGTTGGTCTAATTTTCCCGCAACTTCATCAGCGGGACTAAATAACCCCACGTCAGCCCAGGCCTTACGGGGCCTCAGGAGTCCCTGACATTGATTGGCGAGCGCTAACCAGGATATTTCTAAAAGGTAAAAAATGGCTATATGGAAATTTTGTTTTATTTTAACGGCGGTTCTGTTTAGGTTTTGACGCGTTCGGTCAGTTGATGCCGTTCAAGGGTTTAATATCGCAATACAGTAGTCCCCAAAAGGATACTTAATAGCCACTATAACTGCGGTAGGTTTCAGAATATTTGGTGCGTTTAATTACTTTAAATTACAGAGGTAAATTAGGATCAATTGCCATATTTTTTTTTTCTTTCTTTCTTTTCCTTCTTCATTCTTTCTGACGAGTGTTGAAGATAGAAAGAAAAAATCAAAATGGATGTTGTTACACCCCTCGCCCAACTGGTATCATTAGGCAAGGAAATGGGCCTTGAGGGAGCTGAACTTCAGAAGTTCGTTAAAGATGAGCAGAAACGTGAGGCCAAGGAGATTGCCTTACGCAATGACGCGAGGGAGAGAGAAGCCCAATTAGAACGAGAGCGTGAGAAAGACGCAAGAGAGGCGAAAGAGAGAGAGATTCAATTAACAAACGAGGCGAGGGAGAGAGAAGCCCAATTAGAGCGAGAGCGTGAGAAAGACGCAAGAGAGGCGAAAGAGAGAGAGATTCAATTAACAAACGAGGCGAGGGAGAGAGAAGCCCAATTAGAGTGAGAGCGTGAGAAAGACGCAAGAGAGGCGAAAGAGAGAGAGATTCAATTAACAAACGAGGCGAGGGAGAGAGAAGCCCAATTAGAACGAGAGCGTGAGAAAGACGCAAGAGAGGCGAAAGAGAGAGAGATTCAATTAGCAAATGAGGCGAGAGAGAGGGAAGCCCAATTAGCAAGGGAGGCAAGGGAGGCAGAACGGGAGCTCGAACAACAGAGGCACGAGAGAGAATTAGAGCTCCTCAGAGCAAGGGCCGATGTGGAGAATGAAAGTCGGCGCTCAGGGGATGGGAGTGCAGGGGTAGCAATTCATGCCCCACGCCCCCATCTCGCTCATTTCAATGAAAACACAGATGACTTGGACTCGTACTTGGAGAGGTTCGAGCGTTTTGCCTCCAGTCAAATGTGGCCAGAAGACACATGGGCTATGTGCTTGAGCCCTTTGTTGTCAGGTAAAGCCCTCGAGGCTTATACCAGTATGCCTCCTGCACTCCTTAACGACTACAGTGAGCTGAAGAATGCCATTCTTCGGAGATACCAGCTCACTGAAGAAGGATTCCGGACCAAGTTCCGAAAAATTAAGCAGGAGAAGGGAGAAACAGTACCTCAGTATTTTGCCCGGGCTAGGCGGTACTTTGACCGCTGGACTGATCTCGCAGAAGTGAATGAGTCATATGGAGCCCTGCGAGATCTATTTCTCCGGGAGCAGTTTTTAACTACATGCTCCAAGGAGTTGGGCCTGTTCATCAAGGAAAGGGGTCCGCCCACCTATGATGAGATGGCAACTGTGGCAGAACGCTACATCGAGGCCCACGGTGGGAGTGTAAACGCACCCAAATTGGCTAGGGGTGGGGCAAACGGGTTGGCAATGGCACCCGTAAGGCAACACCACCCCGACCCTCCTGCGTCGCAGGCCAGCCGGAAGGGGAGCGCTCCCAAGGACACCACTTGTTTTATCTGCAACAAGCGGGGTCATATTGCCAGGGACTGCTGGCAGAAGCAGGTAAGGACCACTGGGAACATTAGGCCACCCCAGCAGGGGGCATGGAACGCAGCACCAAGGGGTTGGAAGCAAGGTGACCGCGTAGATCCAGGGCCCAGTAGACAGACGGCAGCGTTCTGTCAAACCATCGGTCCAGAACACAACCCCCTCCGGGAATGTATACGAGAGGGAGAATTAAGGCTGGAAGGCGGGAAGGTTGTCCCGATAATAAGTGGCATGTGTGAGAGGCTCACAACTTCGCAGGAGAAGGTTGATATGCCAGTGTACCCAGGGTATGTGGGACAAAGGGAGATCCGTCTGCTCCGGGATTCTGGGTGCTCCTCTGCAGCGGTTAGAAGGCAACTGGTTGACAACAAGCAATTGTTGGGGCGTGACCATTTGTGTATTTTGATAGATGGGACCGTTAGAAGGTTCCCCATCGCGAGGATAACTGTGGATACCCCATTTTATTGTGGCGAATTGGAAGCCATGTGCATTGAATCACCTGTGTATGACCTGGTCATAGGTAATATCCCAGGGGTGAGGGCAAGCCCTGATGAGTTATGGTCCAGGGATAGGGGGCCACGTGAGGGCCCAACGAGTAATGAAGGGAAGGTTCCCAGGGGGAACCAATCCGATGGTCCAGGGGATGGCCCCTACACGACGAAATGTCGGAAAGTTTCGGGAGGGACGACTCCTGTCCAATTAAGGAGAAGGGGCCGCAGGCGGTCCAGGCTAAACGCCAAACAGCGAGGGAACTCAATGGGGTCATTGGGGAAAGACCCTCAAGCAAATTTATGTGGGGGAGTTGAGCGCCCCAAGAAGTCGGTGTCACTCGTGTGGAGAGGGGAGGCCAGACCCACGCAAATGGCTGGGCAAACTCCCCCAGAATTGAGAGGGCACGGGTCAACACAACTTGAGGGTGTTGAAGTGGATGGGACCGCTAAGGTGGGCGCCCAGGGGACCGAGAAAAGGGTCCACAAATCAAAGGAGAAGCATCCTAGGTGGCGGAGACCACGTAGAGAGTGCCGGGGGCGCACAGCGCCCAATGTGCGCAAGAAGTCGTCGCAATGGACCGGGGAGTCGACGGCACAAGAGCCAAGGGCGGCCGGTGTCGTTCGAACGAAGGTAATCGCCGGGACGAGCGAGCCTGGGGTATATAGCGCCAAGGGAAGCTCTTGGGAATGCGAAAATGACAGGGTATGGGGACCCTGGTGGAATACCCGTAGAAATAACGGGGCGAGAAGTAGGGGTGTGTCGAGGGTTACCCAAGGGGATTCTGGGAACCGGGCCCCTACCAATGGTCGGTGGTTATAAAGAAGCAATAGTTGGGTGGCTGCGGGCCTGGTGTCTGGGACGGGGGCTCCAGTCGCAAATATTTTTGTTGGTGAGGTGATGAGTTTCGTAAACCCGGTGTTAAGGCCCGGAAGAAATTTTCTTATTTTTTAGTATTATTATTGCTCTGACTGCTGACTAGAGTTGGTTGTGAGTACGAATGTGAGATACACTGCCCTGTCTGTCGCGTGTGCGTGGATGGGGAGCATGTGTGTCGAGTTTTGTAAGTGTGGGATACACTAACCCCGTCTGTCGCAAAGGCGCGGTCGGGAAATCTGTGTGTTGAATGTGGGAGTGTGTGAGGCACAATTTTAATCCCCTGGTTGAGCTTTGCGAGGGTGAGGCTCAACATAATGCAGGGGTCGTTTGCCCCTTCACAAGACATAGGGGAACGGGAGGCGAAGTTACACTCCGTTGGAATTAATCCATCTGACGCAAAGGCGCGGACGGTGTTACTCGTCGGAGTGAGTGCCAAGTGAACTGTTTGCAAAATGGGCGAACGTGTATAAAAATGTGTATGTTTAGGTGTAAATATATAGTATTACAGAGAGAGAGAGAGTGCTGCAAATCTAAGAGTAAGGCTACTCTCCATATGTAAACCCGCAAGACGGGAGCATGTGGTAGCGTGTGTGTCGTGGGAATCGGTATGGCCGACGCATGAGCCCGGTCATGAACCCCACGACCACTAGGGTACAGTTTTGTAGTCTAGAACATGATGGTAGATCGTAAAAAGGTGTGAGAGGCGAGCGTACGTGGCTTTGCCCCTTGCGTTTTAAGAGATACACAGGGTGTTTCTCTCGGGAAGGGAGTTGTCAGGGCAAAGCCAGCCTAAATATAGGGGCAAGGGGCCTCATATTTAAAGATATTGTAAGTTCAAAATATATTCCGCATCAAGGCGAAAAACCTACATGAATTTCACTTCTCTGCAAAGCTGGAAAAACACACGTGGTGTATATCCAGCTTTAGCGCAGGGACCCAGGGGAGAAACGGTATGTTAGATAAGGTCTAATCTCATTTATCGTCACGGTCAATTAAGAAACGAGATTTGAAAACGATAGAAATGTCTATCGTATCGTCACCTGATAATTAGTTATAGCAATGCGTGGCAGGAACAAATCACCGTTAAAGTCACGCGCGAGATGACTTGTATTGATTCTGCCTCGATATACGTCATCTCCCACCGTTTTGACAGGTGGACAGATGAGCGTCGGTCCACCTGACAGTTTAGGGTAAAAAGTATATATATACCTGGAAGAGCAGAGCATTAGACACACACTTGGGGTCACACACGCGTTGGTGAAGTCCAGGACAGGCGGACTCTGTTTCCTGGCATAAGGGTACCTTCGATCACAGGACCCTGAAACGGCTGGAATCGCCAGAGAGGGCATTCCATGATTGATTTAGCTTAACGTTGATAGGCGGCTACGGGGCCGAATTCGTGAGAAGGAACACCCCAGGTGGAACGTTAAAGTTTAGATTGTCGAGTAGCAGGTATCGTCCTGCAATAGTCAGAAGTGTAGGTTAATTGTATTGTGCGTATTAACCCTTTGAAGCGTCAGCCTGATTGCGTTCTGAGTAGTTTATTTTGCTGTCGGAACATCGTAATACCGACTGGAGATCGGTGTGAGTGACAATTTCGCCCTAGCACAAAAAGGGGCATCTGTGAATCGTGAATTCAACCAGGAACGGTGGATATTTCAATAGGACTTTCACGGAGGACTTTCAAAAGGCACATAAGGTATGAGTAGACAATATCTGACCCAAATCAGAAGTACGGTGGTTTATAGATGACGAACATTGCTGGTCGGAACCCTCCGACAGCCAGAGGTACAGTTACGCGCAGACGTTGACATTTGAGCCTAAGCGGGTGAAGCTCTTATGGCGAGCTCACAGTAATAACATTTCAGATTTGTGAAGCTCTTATGGCGAGCTCACGGTAGTAACATTTCCAGTGTGTAGACTATAGTGCCAGTGCAGGGCTATAGAATGACTATATGATTTTTTAGAATTATTTAACCGTAGTGACCCATTTTCTGTGAAAAGAATTGAATTGTTGGTTGTTGAAATATTGAAACGGATTTATTTTTATGTGTAAATAAAAGAATCGTTGTTACTTTAAATCATTCTTTCCATTATACAGCCTGAAGTGATTAGGAATCACACCTAACGGAAATCGAACCTATTTCAGGACAATTTGGCAGAGAAGGAATCACGGCGTCGGTCTAACTCAGCTCTCTGCGCCGAGTTCGCGACACTTGGATTCCGACCCTCCACGTTGGTCTAATTTTCCCGCAACTTCATCAGCGGGACTAAATAACCCCACGTCAGCCCAGGCCTTACGGGGCCTCAGGAGTCCCTGACACCCGCCTTCGACGGACGACGGCGTAGTTACCAACGCGGAGGCCTCGGGATATTTATTAAAAGGTACCGGTAGTTGTTAAACGGGACAGGGGTAAAAAAAAAGTTTCTTATTGTATTAAATTCTACTTGAACACTAATACATTTGGACTGATTGATAATTAGCCTGTACCATTAACCCGTAATTTCATATCACAGAGGCACAGTGTGTCTCAGTGATATAATCTGACAGGTTAATAACACTTTTTGTTATGGATTTCATTGATTCAATACAAAATTTGATGATATGTCAGCCCTTTTGAGTTATCAACTATTTCACCATATTTGCGAAATAGAAAATGAATGAAATCCAATCATTGCATTCTCTCCAAAAAAAACACCCGTTCACAATGGGCGATTACTTGGCATTAATTGATGTTTGTCATGAGTGTCCACTTCACTCCAGATTTTACCTTCCGAAACCACCTTACTGAGTACGTGCTAGGAGATCAAGGAACGTGTTTTAAAATAATGCATTTGAGTGTTCAGTTTATCCTTTTTTATTCTTTTTTTTCTTTATCTTTATTTTAAAGCACGAATTGATACATTACTTTGCCATTTTTGTGAATTTAAATACATAATATCGTTTAGACTATACCTACATGTCGCAATATGTTTTTCCAATTGGCTCCACGAAAATTGACCTGCCCACAACAGGTGGACAGACGAGAATTTCAAGCCTGCAACACGGTTACTGTTGATCCGACAGCCTTGTATAACTTGGGGCAATTTCGCTTCCCCGTCTACATGATCAGTAACGTATTCAAGAGTTCTGTGCAGTAGAAGTAGATCATTTGGAATATCACAGTCGAAGCAAAATGAAATAAATAAAGAATATACACACCTTTTCGAACCACGGAGGACTTAAAATGATATTTACTTGCGAAATTTACGTTCGAAGTTATTTTACCCAAAAGGTAAAAAAAACGTAATTTTTGTTTTGGTGTATCGGTCGATGAATCCTGTACATTTTATCCCAAATGTAAGGTCTGGACATTTCTTGCAAGCAGGAAAGTCAGGGGCGGCGGAAGGATTTTCGAAGTGTGTGTGTGTTGGGGGGGGGGGGGGGGTGACTGGATCGGGCGATGGATGGTCGTCGGCATGACGGGCCGACCATGATTGGGCCCGTGGTACGAAAATTTTAAATTCAAGGGTCCCAAAACCCCCATTTCCATGCATCTGAGCGTCCATTTTGATATTTTTCAGGAGATGTATTTGAAAGATTTCACACTTTATGAGCCGTTAAATAACGTCGGTAAAGCATACAGGTGAGATCTATTTATCAGCTTTGGTCGTAACGACCAAAACTGATAAATAAACCTCTCCTGTATGCTTTACCAGACGTTAACAGCAATTATACTGTCTGTGCATTATCTTGTCTGGTGGTGGATTTGGCACTTGTATGTCTGTAAGATTACGATCTATTTCAGTTAAGCGATTTTTAACAGACTGTTTTAGCGTTTGTTGCCACTTACTGCAAAAAATTATCCGAAATCCATCGAAACTGAACCAGCAGTATACGAGAGAAATATAGGGGAGGCTCTGGATCCGCTCCTTGCTTCATCAGTCATTGGTTGTGTTAAAATATATGCATACAAAAAAAACATGGCCCGGCAAAAAGTGGGTGGTGGGGGGGGGGGGGCTGAAGCCCCCCGCCCCCACAGCCCCCCTCCCCGGTTCCGCCGCCCCTGAAAGTGTAAAAGTAGAAGCTAAATGCAAATACACCAGAAGATCTTGTGGTCATACTAAATGCCGATTAAAAGACCATTTTATGGCATGTCGTCTGCTCAACGAAAGATATTTCAAAGAGGGAGATTATCGTTTTGTTCAAAATATAGTTCAGCAGATAATCGACCGTACAATCAATTTTTTTTAAACAATACCGAAACAATTTATTTAAAACTAATCTGAATCAATATATCTGCTGGAATATATATGGTATTTGTGTATGAAGACTTTGATGTCAATAAAGGATGTTGTGTTATTGAGTGTTCCAGTTATGAGTGCAGAGAAAGTTAACTTGCGTAGTTATTTTCTGATGGTGGGGCGAGACGATAAGATTTCCGAGAGAAATTAACGATGCACAGCATCGTCGCGTGCCACAGGCGGTTAGCGGCCATGCATTGCATCAGTAATATCTGTAAGAGAGTTCAAGGCCTCGACCACCGTTTTAGAACTAAATATCTGAAAACGAAATGTTTTTAATTTTGACTGGCAATCGTCAAATTATCTCCGCTCATTTTATGTGTATCCACCGACACTACAGACCAAAACATTTCCCTTGATGACAGTGTTGAAGACTGCAAATTTCCCGACTCATCATCAAAGCTGCAGGAAAAGTTTTGGATGAAACGAAAGTTTGAAAGTCCCTCCTTGGCACGGAAAGATTCAATGCCAATAATACTGTTTGTTGGTATGGATTCAAAGTTTGCTGTTAAACTTTCGCGTTTCGTGGTACAACGCCTGTGCCCAACAGTTTAGCATGCAATCTAAATCTTCCTGCCACTGTAAAAAAGATGAAATACACAGATTAAATGTTTACTCATTTGACACAAACACGCACTCTACAAACAAACCAAACATACATTCTTCATCGGCTACTTGACCCTTTACCTAACTTGAAAAGCAGACGACACTTGCAAAAAAAAAATTCTTTAATAACTATTTTTTTTCATTTTTTGTCTCAAAAACATAGGTTATGACCCCTTATTGGAACGATCTCGACGAGCTCGTTCCAACGAGGGGTCATAACTTATGTTTTTGAGACAAAAAATGAAAAAATAATGAAAATTAATTGGCGATTTTTGAGAATAGCGCTGGCTGGTTTTTGCCGTAACGTTGGATAAAGGGTTAATGATTGATTGCCCAAAAAACCAGGGACGGACTGAGCCGAGAAAAGTTACCGGGAAATGCACCTAGGATGTCCAGATCCGGAGAAAATTTTGCTTTTTCGACCTGAACGATCGCGGTTTTCTTGCAATCAATGACTGTCCACATAGAGGACATTTCGACGGCATTTTTGTATCATCATCATCGATCATTCGGAAAAAATGGTTCTACCGGGCTGGGGGGGGGGGGGGGCATCGGGAAGACCATAGTGCGACCCAATTTGAGAAAATGTTTGATGGAATGCCAATGGCAGTCCACATAGAGAACGTTTCGATATACCGCAGTCTATGCAATCAGTTCCATTTCGCCTTTTGGTCATTTTCACGAAATTTCACGCACCAACATATGTTGGGCTGCATCAATTTTGGGGGTCCGAATGGAAACCCAATTGGGGGGGGGGGGGTGGGCACCGGGATTTTTCGCGGTGGATCACACGGCCAGCCCGCCTCTGCAATAAACGAACCGATCAAACAATCGAAGAATCAGTTAACCGATCGATTGATGGATTGATCCATTTCATAATTTGTATGTGTGGATATTATATGACTACACAAATAAATTGGTTATTCAAATTGTGACCCCAGTTTTCTATTGTTGTCATTTTTGTGTGTGTATACATTACCATATGCATGTCCTGTAATTTGTATCAGATTCGAGGTCGTGTTTACAATCGGATCGCAACGAGCCCGCCTAACAATCCCATTGCATAAAGCCCGTTTCCCCCCAATTTTTAGTTTGAATTGGATTGAAATTGGTCAAAATTTTGAATTTCGGGAAACTATATTTTAATGCGTAATAGCAATGTATGGGTGTGAATGTTTATCGGAAATTGAATCTGCCCGATACGGAATCGGAACGGAGGGAGGGGGGGGTGGTGATACAAACGTTTTTTTCCGAGTTTTGGGGTGCAAATTAAGTTGATTGTTAGATAAATTATCTTGCATAAAAGCAGATATCTTACTTAGGATCAAGAGCCAAGAGGTCTATGTTAGAGGTATACCAGCCATCTCCTTTTGCACCTGCACCTTACAAATACTGAATTGTTTATTGATGTAGGGTGAGGCTACTTATAGGCATAACCTGTTTGCCAAACCTTTTCTCACACTAAAAACTAAAGAGTTAAAACTGACACTTTCAAGCTGTTAAACCCATTCTAACTCTTAGAGTTTGATTTTAACACTCAAAGTGCAATGCTTTAAGCACTTAGACATTACAATCGGCAGACATCTGAAACTTCAATGGATGGCACTTCCCATGTGTCTAGCATTGGTGGTTCTTCCAGAATCGTCCATAATTTGATTTGCGCTTGGTGGGTACATAATTAGAAGGACACAACGCAGATGACGCGGATCAGGCTCGAGAGTTCGAGCCTGATCCGCGTCATCTGCGTTGTTTCCTTTTAAGTGTCGCGACATTACACTTGTCAAGTGGTATTATTGTAACACCTGTCAAGTTCTGGTATATCTACACTTGAACAAAGTGCTAGTTCAGCACTTAGTAAGTGTTAAATACAGCACTTCAAGTGTAGTTTTTAACACTTTAGTTTTTAGCGTGCTGTTTATAGATATAAAATATTGATTAAAAAAAAACTATCTACGTTAAGATAAGATAAGATAAGATAAAATTTATTGCAAGAACACCAAAAACAAGGCAGATTGCATGTCATTGAAATTAGTAACAATAATACCAGGAAATAGCAAAATATGTTTGAAACCATAAACACTAATTTGGTGCATGTTATAGCTAATGATTTCATTCTAATTGGTATTATGCCGCAAGTAAGCATTCTCTGCATTCAAACATTTGTCGGATCATATTACAGATGATACCACACAGTGCGGGGATTTCTTTTTTCATAAGAAATACGAATCTCTCAGAGCTACTCATACCAACAAAATCTGGATATTCTCTCTCGATTTTGCTATAGGAGTCAGCACGTATAGAGTCATATCTCTTACAATCCATAACAAAGTGGAATTCGTTTTCTATATTACCGTTGTTACAGACCTTACATAACCTTTTATGTACAGGTAATGGGGGGCTGCATATGTCTACCATTGAATTCAGGTCGTATCACCATCCTAGAACGGAAAAGTGGCTTTTCAGTTTCAGGGGGTTAAAGTTAGCACATAAACATTAACAATTTAAGTGAAACCAAATAATCAAAGGACCACAACGCTCTCATTTTTTGAGAATACGTCATAGTTTTCCAATTTGTCGAAGACAAGATCAATATAAAGTAGTACGTAAAATTTATTGAACTCTAATGACAATTATTCAACTGACATGACAACCGTTACTTAATCCCAGTTCTTTATTCGACATTCGTTAACGAATGTCGAATGAGGAACTGAGAATAATTACTATTCAGGTTATTTCATACATAATAAAATTTCAAGTAAACAATCCATTAACCCTAAAACGAAAATCAAACGACACTTGCAAATAAAATTCTTCAATAACAAGTTTGTTCATTTTTTGCGTCAAATAAATGAGGGGTCATAATATTAGTATTATTATTTATTGGTGTTGAAGGTCACATATTTATGCACAATGGCTAATCATGACCGCGACAGTTTTACGGGTGGAGGAAGCCGGAGTACCCGGAGAGAACCACCGAGCAACGGCGAGCAACTGTCAGCTCCCCAACATACGAACTCCACACAAGCAGGGTTAGCATTGGCTGAAGACAAGTGCACCATCGACGTGCAGTACGCCTTAGTACACAACGCCACCGTGCCCCCACGCGGGCAATGGAGATGAAGTGTCCTGTCCAAGGACACAACGCGGTTGCCGCAGGTGGGATTCGAACCGAGGACCTCTCGGCTTGCACCTCTACCTACTGAGCCTCCGGGCTCCTTGAGGGGTCATAAGCTATATATATATGTTTTTGAGACAAAAAATGAAAAAAAATAATGAAAATTGAATGGTGTTTTTTGTGAATAGCGCTGGCCGATTCTGGCCGTTACGTTGGGAAAATGGTTAACAAAGGGCAATAGTTAAATGGCATCGAATCTCGATGGTTATCGAACTTGTTCAAGACATTTTCGATTTGAAGTAGCACCAAACTTATTGAAAGTTGATAGATATTGTCCAGGTTACATCATGGGGGAGCGGTGGCTCAGTGGGCAGCGATGCAGGCTGCAAGCCGAGAGGTTCTCGGTTCGAGTCCCAACTGCAGCAACAGCATTATATCCTTGGGTAAGTCACTTAATCCCAATTGCTCACGTGGGGACACGGTGGCGTTGTGTACTAATGCGTACTGAGCGTCGATGGTGCACTAGTCTTCAAACAATGCTAACCCTGTCTGTGTGGAGTTAGTACGTTGGGAATTCTGACAGTTGCTCGCCATTGCTCGGTGGTTCTCGCCGGGTACTCCGGCTTCCTCCACCCGTAAAGCTGTCTGACGCGAGGTGACACAGGCTATCGAAAGTGTCGTTAAATCCCAATAAATAAATAGGTTACATCATAAACAAGATTCTAGACCTACGGGAAGGAAAGCACTTCTAACTATATTTCCTCCTAGCGGGGGTGGGGTGGTGGTGTTGCTATAATAACATATAATGCCTGAAATGTATTACCATTTGGTTGGCAAATAACGATAACCATGCATGTTTGAATGGCAAGATACAAACAGACTGACTGAGGGAAGTCGAAATATATTCTCTCGACAGAACGCTTGCCAAGAGAGAAAATGATCATTGGTAAAACCCGATACGATGGAAGAAAAATGCACGAAAGTATCCGATAAATATCACACAGCAAAGGCAGGAAATCGCTCTTCATTGCAATAAAACCACAGCTTCACCAAATATTAAAAGAAAATCTAAGATTGCTTCGGCCACACGATCACACGCGAAGCCAGTTGTTTTTGTAATGTTGGTTTCTAAATTCACAGTGTCGGTTTATCGAGTTGTTCCGATACATTTACATCGCCACTTCTTGTAACGTGATTAGTGTCTGGTACATACTGTTTAGTATAACGTACGATGACTATCTGATTGCGAATCGGGGCGCAGGCTGTATTGTGCTGATGTTTGTGTCAGGGTAAGTAGCATCGCGACAACGAATCTCGAAAAGGGAACTGGGAATAAGTAATTGTTGTCACATCCATAGCTCATGACAATCTTCACTGTGACCGACATTACGCGTCCATTTCCATTGAATGCAATACTCTATGTTTTAGAAAAATACAGTTTTTTGGTATATGCTGCATTACAAGTAAGTGGGAGATGTCAATCAAATGTTTTTCGATATATGTTGTCAAGAAACATATATTAAGAGAATATTTCTCTGGAAGTGACGCTTATTGAGCAATTTACGTAATACGTTCGAATCGACATCATTCGGCGCTTTCGACGTTTGTGTGTTTTAATTGCAATTATAACAGGTTGAATTGCATTTAAAACATCGCAGCGAATATAATAAATATATATCATAACAGTGAGTTGATTCGTATCGTAGTATTACGTCGAGTTGAGGTGGCCAGGTTGTCGGATCACACGAGCTGTCGCAGGCAACGAGTGTGATCCGACAATCTGGTCACCTCAACGAGACGTGATACTACGACACGGATCAACACACTGTTATGATAATAAGTTTATTATATGACTGACACACTAACAGTAACTTAATTTGCTTACCTCGATTTAACTGTGTCACGGCTTCCCTAGTTACGAAGTCTATTTTTAACGGATAAATAGTCCGACGTTATTCATACGGAAATTCTCGGCAATTTCCGTAGGAGTGTGAAATGGATTTTTGATCCGGGAAAATCTCACCTGATGTGATCCGACAGTCTGGATAAAATCGTCAAACAGTAGTGGTATTTAGGGTAAAAATATCATAGTCATATAATAAAAAGAAATCCTCGAGCTTTTCGGGGGGGGGGGGGGGGATCAGTATAATTTCATTCCTGGCTGCAAGGAAATCTATGTTTTCACTCGCGGCTTTCGGCCACTCACGAAAACCAGTCGCAGTCGCTCGAGAGCTAATTTTGATATACCTTCTCAAAAACAGTAGGTACCATCTATATCATTATGTTAATGTTGAGAGCATGAGATATAACTTTTTTATTATATGTTATGTAAACATTTAATTATACAACTGTATGAAGGCGAGCTGTGACTTCCATTTTTGTTTAAGACATACCTATGGTGAATTTGTTTAACCCTTTCCCAAACGCAGACGATATCAAAATTTATTATTTTAATCTTTGTTTTTTTTTTAAATTTCAACAAAACCATATCATGCGACCCCTTCGTTGGAACGAGCTCGTCGACCTCGTTCCAATGAGGATTCGTTTGATATGGTTTTGTTTAAATTTTTTTGAAAAAACATTCTACTGCTTAATTTGTAAATTATGCGGGCGGATACGGCCGATTCGTTTGGTAAAAGATATACCATGACAGCAAAAATGAAATTACTTGACGTTTTACAGCGCACGCAATATAAGGAAGTGAACTCCCATTCGAAAATTTAGCTTCAAGACTCAATATAAAGCTGAAAGAGATAAACAGAGCTAGAATAATGGAAGCAGACGTGGGAGAGCTTAGGAAGGGAGGAAGATTAAACAAATATTTTTTTACTGAGGTGAGAAATTTCTTATCCAGAAAACACAAAAAAGGAAAAGCATTTTCGAACACTTTGTTGTCTTCCTTCTCAAAACCATGGTCTGGAAATTGCTAGAAGAAAGGTAGAAGTCAGATAGTAGCTGCTTCGGTCAACTAAGCCTATAACACGAAAAAAGATGATTAAGTTAGTAGTGGACGGATGTGAAGGGGTAACTGTGTGTTCCCAAGAGATAAGTGTCTGAAAATTCATCGGCATGTTAACGTTTGTGTAACTGACAACAGCAGCCATGGTAACTTTTTAATCCTAACAAATTCTATTATTTATCATTACACACACACACCACAACGGTTTCTAAGGTATATCATGGCGATAAAACGACAGTAGCTTAAAACAGGTCATTCTAAGTCAAGAAGTAAAATGAGGAAATAGTTATACCAGTAGCTTGGACAATAGTGAGTGATGATACAAGTAGCTCAGGCCTATTGTATACGTGGCACTACCGTCGCGTCGAATAACCATTAAATGCGAGTAGAGGCACTTCAGACGAAACTAATTCCCAAATATGAACAAGATCCGTGTTGGTTATAGACGTCGCGGTAAAGGCCAAGAATAGAGGACCGCGCGTTTTTTAAGAAAATAAAACATATTTCAGAACTTTTTTGAGTTTCTTATCATTCTAAGATATGTTTTACACAAAATTAGCCCAAAACACCGATACCCACTCACAAAAATCATCACTTTTAACCCTTTTCTCTGAGACGGGTTTTTGAAACAAAATGAATTTCTGATTGCGTTCTGAAATGGAGCTGCGGATGTTTTTTTGTGACGTCACAGGGGAGCAATCATTACCTTCTTTGCATCCTAGGATCAGTTTAGTAGCTAACCCGTGCCCATCCTAAACTGACCCTAATGCATTGATCGCCGCATTCTAATCTTTGCCTTCTTTGCGTACTAGGGTCAGTTTAGGATGGGTATGGGTTAGCTAACCTGTATCCATCCCAAACTGACCCTAATTCGTTCTCCCATTGTAATTATACCCTCGTATACTCCAATCAAATGGAGTAGATACGATAGCGGAAAAAAACAAAGAATCGCGTACCTGTTTACCGCAGGTTTTGTTGTTGAAATTGTTTGGAGAATAAAGTTAACAGAGTATAAAAAGGGTTAAAAGTGATGATTTTTGTCAGTAGGTATCGGTGTTTTGGGCTAATTTTGTGTAAAACATGTCTTACAATGATAAGAAACTCCAAAAAAGTTGTAAAAAATGTTTTATCTTCTTAAAAAACGCGCGGTCCTCTAATCTTGGCCGTCGCATCACCGTCGACTCGAATTAAATGGAAATGAAATGATAATGATCTGCTAATCAGGAAAACATCAAATGTCGTGACGTAATTCACAATTTTCAAAAACGTTCGCAGTGGAATGGAATTCGAGTCGACGGTGATGCGTCGTCTATAACCAACACGGATCTTATTCAAATTTGGGATTGTTTTTCTTCCTTGGTTTGGGGGGGGGGGGGGGGGGGGGGGGTATGAAGGCAGTCAAGTAGGCTATACAGAAAATTTTCTTTTAAAACATTATGCGTCACGTTACACCATTTAAGCACTATAAACTGCAAACAAATATGCTTATGCAGGTCAAACTTAAAAACTTTATCATATGAAAGACAATCTCCACATAAATTCAGAGCGACGATGGAGTGTCCGTATAAATAAAATTAAGCCATAGTATAATGTGTTCCTATTTGTGTACACAGTTAAAATATATGTACAGATATCACATAAGATTTGTGTGCAGAATCAAACATTGTGAGTTGAGGTCGTGTGTCAATTGAATTCGACGCGACGGTAGTGCGTCCGTATATATCAAATGAAGATTTGACGGGTTATCAGACGAATCTAATTCAATTGAATTTGACGCGACGGTAGTACGACGTATATAACAGGCCTTAGTGGGTATTATACTTCAAAATGAAATCTAAATTAAAAGTAATAACCCTTTAAACCCTCGTTTCCTAGAATGGTATCGCCTTTGTGTACGCTTACAGTGAGATGGGTCCGTCCAATATCAATATACATGGAGGATAAAATAACTGCAGTCTGGCTGCAGACTGCAGTTATTATTTTATCATCAACGCCCCGTATATAGACCTCTTATAACAAGACAAAAATGGGTCGAAATTATGCTTTGGACCGAAAAATCGGTCTTACAAGTTCAAAGTATTAAAAACAGTTCTAAGTTTATTAAAAATGTTTATTTCTTTAAGAAATGACAAAAAAGACAGTTATGCGAGCTGTGTGATAAAAGAGATCTCGAAGGGATCCTACAATGAAACATTGCCCTCTGACAAGATTAAAATCTGTGCAATTTAAAAGACAGATTTTGATCATGTCACAGGGCACATTTTCGCTGCATGATACAGTGATGCAACATACACACACTCACATATATACATTTCAACAGGAAGTTAAATTTTAAATATAAATTTGTTACACCATAACCACCATCTTCCCTTCAAGATTATGTGCTCAGAAAACTATTTTTTGCAGCTACAAAGGTTCTTTCTGCAGGTATCGTACCGTTTTGTTGAATTTGAAAGTAATTATCTACGACCGTTGACGCCTCATGGAACTTCAACAACGAGAGATTGCACAATTGCATAATTCATTTTATTCCGATTACCCAGTTCTAAATATAGAGTATAAGTTGTTTCTTTATTTCATCCCACTAACACGTACATAATACGAATAGAAAAAGGCAGTATTATGGCACTTGTAAAAAATTTTCAGAATAACTAAAAATTTTGTTTTTTACCTAAAAAACCTAAAGATATGGCCACCCACTCACTAGGACGAGCTCGTTTCAATGAAGTTCATAAGCTATATTTTTAGGCAAAAACTGAGAGGATTGGAATAATGAATTTTGTGAATAGCAACGCTCGATTATGAATGTTACGTTACGTTAATAAGTTTTATTATATGCTAGCCTGTGGATTATCGGAAATAATCTCAAATGTATTTCTCGATATCTATCGACTTGATGGATAACGTGGAATACCCCTCTGTAGCTTCCTAAATGACATCACGCTTCGGCGCGTGACTTCGACTTGAAGGAACGATCAGCTGATCTTTGTTATTGTTTTGAAATGTTTGTGTTTGCAGTCGAATTGGGCCGAATATTGCGCAGTAAAATGTCACGTAGCATATAATAAAAAGAAAATCTGCGCTATTTTAGTGCTAGTTTTAGCGCTCGTGAAAAATAAAATGTCCAGGTCCACACCCACTCATGAGATAATTCCTGATATTCACTAGAACAGTGTAGATATCCTCTATATATTTAAATACCCGCCTTCCACCTGGTCTGATACAGACTGGGGTGTTGCTTAGAACACCCGGGAGATATTTTCTCCGACCACTTTTGTTTTCATTCCATCAGCACACACAGAACATCAAGATAGAATCTGGACACTTATCAAA
The DNA here is from genome assembly GCA_031216915.1 of Pictodentalium vernedei. Classification (NCBI taxonomy): domain Eukaryota; kingdom Metazoa; phylum Mollusca; class Scaphopoda; order Dentaliida; family Dentaliidae; genus Pictodentalium; species Pictodentalium vernedei. The sequence continues at coordinate 149,717,286 of CM062292.1, forward strand.
TCGAGAACGTTACTCCAAACACACAGGTTTAAGAGAAATGGAGATCAAAGCCCACGCATTCCATAGCAAAACGTCTTTCAAATATGTGTTCACTCACATCTAAGCAGTTAACAAGAGGCATACTTATACTAAGATTGTTGATTCCTGGAGCATTTACAACAGACTCCATGCTGTGGCATCTCAACTGGATTGAAAAATAAACATGGAATATTATAGATATCTATACACTGTTTTCTTTTCAAGTTGCTATTTCGTCCGCCAAATAATTGTTACATAATGCAAAGCCAATGGAGAGGAATGTCTTCAAATAATTAACAAGCAACTATCTATCTGTTTGTGACATGGTGGTGTTAGGTGTCTCCACTGACTCACGTGTTAGGGCTGTTTTGTCTTAGGGGAAGGGGCGGGGGTCTTTTCCCATAAATAATAGTTAATAGCTATATTATTTTTATTAGGTCGATAAATAAAATAGTTCGTTTTATGGAGTCTGAGTAGACGCCACCGTGTTGACTAATTATTTAACCTTTTGGCCATATATGGAGGACCTTTATGTAAGCCTGTCTGCGAGGAAGCTTAATAAGATTTATGACATACTTGAAACTCTATCATCTGATTAATTGTTGGAAATGGCTCTCTGATCCTTTTCCAACCAATTAACCAGATTGTAGGTTTGATCTGCGCATACCAGAACGTACAGATAATCATCATAAAATAGGTGACAACAGTCGCTTTCGACAGCATAAGTGTTAAACATGATAACTAACAGACGAACAAGGAAATCTTGCTAAATTTTCACTTTGCGGGTAGTATTGATTGAACGTAGATTAATGCTGATATGGGTTTTTTGTGTGCCCACCCCCTGCCCGACCCTGGTGATTCGAGTTTGATAAAATATTTTGTACACGAGACTGGCTAGTGGACATGCGCATACTTCCAAATTGACATGCTGTAAAAAATTTGATCAAGTTATCTTCTCTTCAGTTTAGAAGAGTTACTGTATGAGATGCTTGAGTCAGCAAATCCTCCAACATCTATGATTTCGATAAAACTTCTCAAACATGATACCGAACAAGCGTACATGCGCATGTTCGAAAATACATTTGAAGATGCGATAATTTTAACGACGTTGTTTTCCTTGAATTCCGGTTCAACAACATACAGATTCCAGTATGATAATTGTCTGTGTGAATGCTTCCTACATTTTTGATTCGTTTTTGGTGATTTTTTTTACATGATGACCATAACAAATGGACATGTGTATGTTTCCAAATTTTCAAGATGCGACTATTCTGACCAACTTATCTCTCCTTGAACTTGTATGTAATTTAGCTTTCTATGTGAATTTCTTGGGTGCTCGCCTCTTTATACACTTATGAATAGATTTTGAATTCTTGGTGAAGCTTCTTAGATAAGTCCACTAGCCAGTGCACCCACAATAATTCTAAAAAATCGAAGCTCTACATTCAGAGGTGCATTCTGGAATGCCAAAACTTTGGGTATTACTTACCTTCAGAGATAGTTTAATTTGAATTACGTTCATTTGATCGCCAGGAATTGAATGGTAAATAATAAAAGGGTTTAACATTTAGTTGCGGATTGGCTTAATTAACTGTGATTGGCTGGCCCCATGCGTGGGTGTGTCTGATCCACGCTTCTTGCTCAATCATTTGTGTCGGCGAAATTTGGTTGTAAACACGGAGGATGTCGTGAGGATATCGACAATAGTTACAATTGTAAGAAATCCAATACATTGACTTAAAAGACGTAAGGGAAAGTTTTCAAACATCGATTAAAATTTCAAGGGTTAAACATACAAATCCCTAAAAAAATGTACTCTAACGGCGTGTTCATTCTCGACTTGTTCACTCTTCTGTTGACAGGACTCAGTTGTCGATTTTTGAAAAAATAATACAGTTATCATTATGTTTTGTAAAGAGTGCTTCATCACAGCAACAGACAGTCCTGTGTAACTTAGATCTGAAGACAACCTGAAAATGGCCCTGCAAAGCTTCGATTCGATTCGATTCGAAATCGTGCCGTGTCGATTCGATTCGGAAATTTTCGTATTGTCGAGATGTTCTCAAAATCCTACCAAGTATCTCCTTCTGATTTTTTCTATCATCAGGTTTCCTGTATGGGAGGCCTGATAATACTGTTCAATGGGGTTCCGCTTCCAAACCTACTTTGATTCCGTTTCGGAATATTTTGCCTTTTTACTGAATTGCCAAACTGACGAGTCGCCGTTGCATACGTTCACAGAATGAGACGCGTGTGTGAATGGGTTAATCGATATGGCACGAGTGCAAGCGCGGAATGATAAAACTCGAGGCCGTATCACACGCGTGTGCCGTTCTGTGTTTATTACACGCCTTCACGTCTATAAAAACAACTATTAGAAGGACACTCAGCAATTCATTTGACAACTATCAACAAGTTATTTCGCAATCAGCTCAGTTTTGGGTGATCAATCGTCTGCTAATGTTTACAAACACATGTCCGATTTTTGGGGAATTTCCGTGGGCTGATTTATAAATAGGCCAAACACGTGGTGTAAGTATGTTTGTACTATCGTAGTATATGCATAATTGATTTAGCTCTGTTCAGTTTGTTATCATTATACAGCTAATAATGATTGGTTTGAACTCTCCCCTCGAAACTGTAGACGTGATTCTATATACAAAGATGTTTTTATTTCGTTTAATGTCTTAGCTTATTAGAACGCAATCGCTTCGTTTAAACTTTACGGCTTCCGTGATTGTAGGTCAAACGGAAATTCCAAGTAGGCGGGTTATGTTAAGTTTTGACAAATGACGTGAACGTCCAAAAATAGTTCGTCAACGATTTCGGTTCGGCAAATGTGTGCGGGACGGGTTTTCCTTTTCCGCATGGTTTAGTGTTGCTATAGATGGGGATTTCATAGAACAGGTGTGTAATAAAATACTTGAGTGGACACTAACAATAGTCGCGGTTGGAAGAGGTGCAATATCTACAACCTGAAGACTGAGCGGTGAGATTCGATTCGAGATTCAGTTCGAGATTCAATTAGATTCGAAATCCCTTGCCTGATTAGATTCGATCCGAAATCTGAAATTCGTCCAAGGTTACCTTATTTTCTGCCAGGCAACAACCCCTTTTCTTTTTTTTTATTATTTTTTTTTCATATATTTACTAGTGTTGGTGCCGATGCTGTGATGAGCGACCTATAATGTTGCAACGTATCCCGCCAAATCCTTTCACTAAGCTTTTGTGGCGCTGTGATGAAATACACTGTTGGAAACAGTGATGAGCCAACCATTGTGACTGGTATGTACTGGATCCAGGGGATGGGTATCCCCAAACAAAAATATCGAGAGAGAGAGAGAGAGAGTCTTATGGCCCATTCAGTCGAGGATTCTGCGACTTTTTGCTCTAAATTTTAAAATTTCTCACACCGGGCTGACCGGTTCGGCATCCAAAAAAGTTGAAATTTCAAAGCGATAACTCGCAAAATCCTCCACTCTGGAGGCATTAAGACTAATAAGAAAAGTGGATCAAGGTGCATCACACACGAACAGGTCTGGCAGGCCAAAAGCACGCTTGATCCGGCACCGTTTTACATCACACCACTTTATTTCAAAAGTCAAAGAACATCAGATTTTATATGGACGTGACAACCGTTACTTATGCCCAGTTCCTTATTCGGCATTCGTTATCAACCGATTTTACCGGTTGATAAGGAATGTCCAATAAGGAACTGGGAATAAGTAACAGTTGTCACGTTACCAGATTTTATAATCATTATGAATTATACTAGGATTGTTGTATGTATTCAACGTTACCCGATACAATACAAACATTGATATATTTTCTAGATGCATCACACGTGAAGTTCGGCCTTCATATAAAAAAAATAATGTGAAAACTCATCTGATTTGGTCGTTAAGTAGGTAGAGCTGTGGCTCAGTGGTTACGGAATTGGACTTCCAACCGAAAGGTCCATGGTTCGATCCCCACCAGGAGTAACTGCCTTGTGCCCTCGTAGCGCACGGTGGCGCTGTGTACTAAGGCTTATTACACGTCAATGATTCACGTGCTTTAAACCAATGCTAATCCTGCTTGTGTGGAGTAAGAACGTTGGGGAGTCCAGCGGTTGGTCGCCGTTGGTTCTCTCCGAGTACTCCGGCTTTCTCCACCCGTAAAACTATCCAACACAAGGTGACCATGTCTATCGAAAGTATCGTTAAATCCCAATAATAAATAAATTGATCGATATGCATCTGACTGACGTTATGACGCGAATGAAATGCTTCGGCAGAAAACAACGTCAAGCAAGAATGTAAACAGACTACCGAAGGTGATATTTTTATCTTTAAAAAATATTAGCTTCATACACGCAATTCAGGTTTAATCGTGGTAAAATACAGAACACAACTCGTGTAGAGTTCGAGGTACAGGAATCAACGATCCTAATTGGAGTTTTTCTTGTATTTCGAGCATGAAATACAAGAAAATTCCAACTCGGGTCGTTAATTCCAGTTCCCCGTATCGCACCCTCGTTCTGTGGTGTCTTCGTAAATCATAGTTCTGGACAAGCCTGGAAATAAGCAATCTGTCGTTTGTAGAATGAAGTCCACGGAGGGTGAATCTGCCGATGCTATCCCATACAGTGAGTCAGTTTCTCCTCTTGGTACCACTTTCTGTTCAGGCTGAATATCTTGATTCAGACGGAGGTTCACAGAGGGTAAATTTGGTGATGCAACCCTGCTGTGCAGGGTAGAATCAATAAATTCACCCTCTGGGAACCTTATTCTGCAGATGATAGTCTGCTTATTACAAGGCATGGTTCTGGACGGGTTAGGACAATGAATACTGAGGGCAAATTGAGTATACGTTTTTATTATTTGTCACATGTAATGTAGGCGAAAGAAAAATCGGTCGCCTTATTTTAGCCAAGGCGAACAAAAAGCGTACGAAACGATCGTTTGTCCAATTTGTACAAGTCTGTCACACCAAAGACTGGTCTTGCAACATTTATGAAAGTTACTTACAGTCTAATGGCTTCTGTTCCTGATACCAGTACTTGAATCCTTCTTTAGCACGAGTGTTGTAAGAGTTGGAAAAATTAGCATTCTGTTTCCTCGAAGTATGATACACCGTTTTGGGTCTGTTATTTGGAACTAATCTTGGCGAAACGTATGTGTATATCTCTGTTGGTTTCACATAGGAAGGTGGAAAATGGGTATTGTCAGATTCTTTCACGGAACCTGCATGAAAACGAATCAAGCGTAAAGATGGAACTTGAACGGGAACGATATATATATATATATATATAGTCAAAAAAGAAAGTATAACAGAAACAAATGTGAAAAAAATAGCATAAAGGATGAAATATAGTAGTTCTAATGTTGCATGTTTGTGAACAAGAAGTCGTGCAAGGAGTTTAATAACATGTTGTCGTTGTCCACCCAACCGTATACAATTTTGCTACGGATTTCAAATTAGCACGTGCTACCCGCGAATGTCAAATTGAATGGGTGACCGACGATTTCCTTTGTGTTATGTTGTGCTAGAGAGCCTGGGTTATTGATAAAACACGCTAGTTTTTGTCTTCCGACATATTAAAAAATGTCAAGGTTAACCGAAAATCAGAGGTTGCGTGCCATTGGTATGCATGAGGCTGGGATACCTCCAGATAAGCTCGCTGCTGAGTTCGGAGTCACTGTGGCCACTATTTACCATCTCATTGGAAGGTATAGAACCACTGGATCTACTGCAGACGGACCGCGTTCAGGTCGACCAAGAGTTGTTGTACCGTTGTTCAACGCTAACGCTGGATTGCAGTTATTCCAGCAAGACAATGCCCGATTCTTGAGGAGCAGAGCATCGAACTTCTTCCCTGGCCCCCACATTCGGCGGATTTGTCGCCAATCGAGCATATTTGGGATCAATTGGACCGTCGGGTACGACTTCATAATCTTCAGGCGTTAGGCGATTTACGTAATGTTCTAAGGCAGGGATGGAACGCAATACCACAGGGTGACATCCAGAGACTTATCAGGTCCATGCGCCGTCGATATCTTGCCATCCAAGAGGCAAACGGTGGACATACACATGTAAACTTTTCATTTTACCCCATGTCTGAATTGCGACGTCCCTCCGTGACGCTGGCTACAGTAAGAACATGAAATTATGAAATATGAATTTACAATAATTTGTGAGTGATTAAAGTCGATAATACTAAAAACATTGCTCCTCAAAGTTTATTATATTTTCGTTTTTGACTTAGTATATATATATCTTTATTAAATGCTGCACCCTGTAACCAATTGGACGTAAATACGTAGAGAATTTGCGGTATTGAAATTTGGAATTCCGTATCGATTTCAGTCTTTTTAGCGACGTGAATCCAGTTACTAGTTCCTAGTTACTAGTTCATTGTGAATCCCGTGCCTAATTCCTAGTTACTAATTCATTGCGAATACCGTTCCTAGTTACTAGTTCCCAGTTACTAATTCATTGACCCCAGTTACAATTTCCTATAGTTACTAGTTCGAAGTGAATCCAGTTACTAGTTCCTAGTTCAAATAAGAGTTCCTCGTTCGGACTAATCTTAGAAGCACGTCGACCAGGACAAGTTTTCTACCTATGGTCGAACACCAACAACTGATAGTATTTTCGACCGGACGAGATTTTTTTTGGCCAATAGACGTGTTGACAAGGACGGGTTTTTTGTTTGAAGAGTCAGCAGTAACTCAAGGGGCACTCGCCGGTACTGAGTGACAGACAGTAAGTTTTGAGATGACCGGGCAAAACCAGTAACTAACAAGTAACTCGTTCCTAGTTACTAGTTCGATATGAATCCAGTTACTAGTTCCCAGTTACTAGTTACTAGTTCCTAGTTCGGACTAATCTAAGAAGCACGTCGTATTTTCGACCGGACGAGACCTTTTTGCCGGTAGACATGTGTTGACAAGGACGGACTTTGTGTTTTTGTGGAGTCGGCAGTACATCAAGGGGTACTCGCCGGTACTGAGTGACTGTCAGTAATTTTTGAGATGACCTGGCAAAAGCAGTAACTAACAAGTAACTAGCTCCTAGTTCGATGTGAATCCAGCTACTAGTTCATAGTTGCTAGTTCAGTTACTAGTTACTATTTCGGACCAATCTAAGAAGCGCGTCGACCAGGACGAGTTTTCTACCTAGGGTCGAACACCAACAACTGACAGTATTTTCGACAGGGACGATATTTTTTTGCCAATAGACATGTGTTGACAAGGGCGGGTTTTTTATTTGAGGAGTCAGCAGTAACTCAAGGGGTACTCGCCGGCACTGACTGACTGGCAGTAAGTTTTGAGATGACCTGGCAAAAGCAGTAACTAACAAGTAGCTCGTTCCTAGTTATTAGTTCGATGTGAATCGAGTTACCTGTTCCTAGTTACTACTTCGGACTAATCTAAGAAGTACGTCGACGACGACGAGTTTTCTATCCATGGTCGAACACCAGTAATCATAATAGTATTTTCGAACTGGACGAGATTTTTTTCCAAATGGACAGTGTTGTCAAGTACCTGTTGTTTTGTTTGAGGAGTCAGTAGTAACTCTAGGGGTACTCGTCGGTAGCGAGTCAGTTAAAGTTATTTCTGAGATGGTCTAGCAAAAGCATTAACTAACAAGTTACTCGTTCCTAGTTACTCGTTCGATGTGAATCCAGTTACTAGTTCCTAGTTGCTAGTTCAGTTACGAGTTACTAGTTCGGACCAATCTAAGAAGCTCGTTGACCAGGACAAGGTTTCTACCTACAGTCGAACACCAATAACACTATTTTCGACGGAGACGAGATGTTTTCCCCATTATACAGTGTTGACAAGGACGTGTTTTTGTTTGAGGAGTGAGCAATAACTCAAGGGGTACTCGCCGGTTGTGAGTCACTGGCAGTAAGTTCTGAAATAGCCCGACAAAAGCAGTAACTAACAAGTAACTCGCTCCTAGTTACTAGTTCGGTGTGAATCCACTTACTAGTTCCTAGTTGCTTGTTCCTAGTTCGGACTAATCTAAGAAGCACGTCGACCAGGACGAGTTTTCTACCTGGTGTCGAACACCAACAGCTGATAGTATTTTCGACCAGACGAGACTTTTTTGCGAATAGACATGTGTTGACAAGGACGGATTTTGTGTTTTTGTGGAGTCGGCAGTACATCAAGGGGTACTCGCCGGTATTGAGTGACTGTCAGTAAGTTTTGAGATGGCATGGCAAAAGCAGTAACTAAAAAGTAACTCCTTCCTAGTTACTAGTTCGATGTGAAGCCAGTTACTAATTCAACCAGCCTGAGTTTTCTAGTAGATACCTTCTCTGTACCTGTCTTATCCAGAAATGAATACATGTGCACCCCTACCCCACCCTACACACCTGAAAAGTACTGCCGAGTAAGTATCACTGGGCATTGTGTGTATAAACAGTAAATACGTAACACCACTGCAGCTGATAAGGCTACCACAAAAAGTCGAAATTTTGAGTCGAAATTAGTTGCAATGGTGTTGCGTATTTACTGTCGAAACACACAATGCCTCCGTGGGAACCCCCGGAAACGAAGCAGTGCTTGTTTAATGTGGTAAACAAGTTCTGTTTTGTTGGTAAAATAGTACCCGGTCACCAATGCCTGGGGTGAAATCCCTCTAAAATGGGTAGCACAGGTTTAAACGATTGGCAAAACTTGACATTAAACCTTGGTTGCGGACACAATTAGCCATAGCTGCAGAGTGACATTAAACACCAATAAATAATTTTATAATACACACAATGACGCTTCACTTTGCTTGGGTGGTATATGTTCAATTTTATCTTCCTCCATCATGGATGCTGGTCCGCCGAGATTTGAAATGGTGGAAACCCTAGGTGGGGAGGAAATTGAATGAGAGGTGGAAAGCCATTATTTCAACGAGAGCGTACTTTCTGGGTAAAAGTCGCGTCTCATCCTAAGGTGAGCCACTCCAGTGATACTTACTCGGCAGTACTTTTCGGGAGGTGTGCGGGGGTAGGAGTGCACATGTATTCATTTCTGGATAAGACAGGTACAGAGAAGGTATATACTAGAAAATGCAGACTGGTCGACGCGCTTCTTAGATTAGCCCGAACTAGGAACGAGTAACTAGTGACACTCGATGGAGATTCAAAATATGGGTCAATGTCACTGAGGTCACCCAGGGGTCATTGAATGCATTTCTCAGAATTGCTGGAAGCCACATTTTGAACCCCCTAATGCATTCTCAAAACCCATGCATGCATTTTTACATGAAAAAAGTGGGCGCGGCCAAAAATTTGGAAAGTGGACACACTCATCTCAAGCATGGTGTGATGAATGGACCTGGGACCAACAACAAATGAGTCGATCCTCGGGGGGGGGGGGGGGGGTAAATATGGACCAAGGCCGCCGAGGTCACCTTGGGGTCATTGAGTATACTCTTCAGAATTGCTGGAAAACACATTTTTGCCTCCCCCCCCCCCCCCTAATACATTCCCTTGATCGAACCCTTTTTTTGCACTGTACATATATGCCTTTTCTGGTTTCTTGGAAAAATGTATCCGATTCCTGAATGAACATCTTTAAATACTGTTAACGAAAGCCTATTTCTGATTTCTTTAAAACTATTTTATCCCCGGCAATAATCCTCCAAAGTATTCCAATTACATTCATAGAAAGGACTCCGTGGCTCAGTAGGTAGAGGCGAAGGCTGCAAACCGTGAGAACCTCTGTTCGAATTCCAGCTGTGGTAACCCTGTTGTGTCCTTGACATACTTCACCCCCATTGCCCACTTGGGGGCATGGTGGCATTGTGCATTAACGCGTACTGCACGTCGATGGTGTACTTGTCTTCAACAAATGCTAACCTGCTTGTGTGAAGTCAGTCTGTTGGGGAGCCTGACAGTTGCTCGCATGTGCTCAGTGGTTCTCTCAGGGTACTCCAGCTTTCTCCTCCCATAAAACTGTCCGGCACAAGGTGACAGTGGCTGTCAATAGTGTCGTTAAGCCCAATAAATAAATAAATAACATTCATAGAAGGCATGCCTTGATAGCGTAGTTGTAATATTTGTGTCTTCTATGCACTGTTTGTCAACACGATAATCTAATACAATCAATCCCATCTTAATGTTTTGTTATACTGATAGACTACTTGCAAATGAGTTCACTGAAGTCAATAGCCATTAACTAAAAATGAAAGAAAAACAGAATGCTGTAAATTTTACATCGAATAGCATTGTATATTTATTTTATATCATGTTACAAAATTAACCATGTTGAAAATAGAACCCTTCACATTTCAAAGCATTTTTAAGATTTATTTATCCTCAATCATATCGCAACAGGTTTCGGTATGGAGTGGCGTGTGGCTTTCTCAAAACACCGATCACAGTTATAAAGTAATGAAATGGAATATTTGAATGGTCTGTTTTAACCCTCTTAATACTTCAGTGCGAGTACAAACACCCTTCATATAACTCATTGCTACAGAACGTTTTTACGCTTTCCTTTCTGAAACATTTAATTCTATATGGAATGCGACACCTTTTCGGTTTTACCTTCCAAAGTAACGCATTCTTAACCCTTTCCCCAACATAACGGCGAAAATCAGCCAGAATTATTCACTGAAATTTCCATTCAATTTTCATTTCGTTCTTGCTTGAAAAACATTGCTGATGATCTCTCGTTGGAATAAGCTCCTTTTTAAAGGGTTAATATGGAGTAATTAAAGGGATTATGTTAACCCTCTCAATATCTTAATATAGGTCCCCAAACATTTACTTTTGCAATGCAGGGGGAATAATGATAACACTTTCTGTTCTCACAATGATGCTCTAAACACGCATTGGGCTCTTGGGGGCCGTTTCCCTCTATATTCCAACATTACTGAATTCTTTTACTCGCAATATATTTTCCAGAGATATCATGTACCTTAACTTTTTCTTGGTAATATGAATATTTGCTATCATCTATAAACATGGCATATCAGGAGTTGGTGGAGGCAATATTTTTAAAGTGGGATGCGCTTATACTTCAGGTTTGGAATGACACCGAATGAGTTGAAACCTTCTGGAGGTTCAAAATGTGGTCCACCTCAATGCGGGCAACGGAGGTCATTAAGCGCATATTTTTCAGAACTATTAGGAATTGCATTTTATAACAGCTAATACGATGCTGAAGATTATCCATGCATCTTATCATTCGAATAATTGGCAGAGCCAAAAATGTCCATTTCTGATTCGTGTATCGAATCCTTTGAATGCTGGTCACATATATGCCTTTTCTGGCTTCTTATAAAAATTGTTCTGATTCCTGTATGAATATCTGTAAATACTGTTAACGAAAATCCATTTCTAATTTGTTTAAAAATATTTTACTCCTGAAAATAAGTCTCCATAAATTCTCTTTCTATATAGTTTTTTTCTGATTCTTTAGCCCATTTCACGCAGACTTGAATTTACTCGTGGCAGAAAATTCCGTTTCTCTAGTTAGTTACTGCTTTTGCCAGGTCATCTCAAAACTTACTGCCAGTCACTCAGTACCGGCGAGTGCCCCTTGATGTATACTGCCGACTCCACAACAACACAAAATCCGTCCTTGTCAACACAAGTCTATTGGCAAAAAAATCTCGTCCGGTCGAAAATACAATCAGTTGTTGGTGTTCGACCCCAGGTTGAAAACTCCTCCTGGTCGACGTGCTTCTTAGATTAGTCCGAACTAGTAACTAGTAACTGCCGGATTCACATCGAACTAGTAACTAGGAACGAGTTACTTGTTAGTTACTGCTTTTGCCAGGTCATCTCAAAACTTACTACCAGTCACTCAATACCGGCGAGTACCCCTTGAATTACTGCTCACTCTTCAAACAAAAAACCCGTCCTTGTCAACACATGTCTATTGGCAAAAAAATCTCGTCTCGATCGAAAATACTATCAGCAGTTGGTGTTCGACCATAGGTAGAAACCTCATGCTGGTCGACGTGCTACTTAGATTAGTCCGAACTCATCGAATTAGTAACTAGGAACGAGTTATTTGATAGTTACTGCTTTTGCAAGGTCATCTCAAAACTTACTGCCAATCACTCAGTACCGGCGAGTACCCCTTGATGTACTGCCGACTCCATAAAAACACACAATCAGTCCTTATCAACACAAGTCTATTAGCAAAAAATCTCGTTCCGGTCGAAAATACTATCAGTTGTTGGTGTTCGACCATAGGTAGAAAACTCGTCCTGGTCGACGTGCTTCTTAGATTAGTCCGAACTAGCAACTGAACTGGATTCACATCGAACTAGTAACTAGGAACGAGTTACTTGTTAGTTACTGCTTTTGCAAGGTCATCTCAAAACCTACTGCCAGTCACTCACTTACGGCGAGTACCCCTTGAGTTACTTCAAACAAAAAACCCGTCCTTGTCAACGCATGTCTATTGGCCAAAAATCTCGTCCGGTCGAAAATATACTCTCCCAAAAAAGAAAGTGTGCATGCTAAAAAATAACACTAAAAAAAGATATATATATCATTTTCATTCATGGAAATTTTATTCAATCACAGATGAATCAATCTGTGATCAACACGAGAAATTTCATTACGCTACGACGAATACTCTTGGTGCCATGGAGAGTCAAAGACACTAAGGGTCAAACACAAAAGTCACACACTCAATATCTGATATGACCTCCGTCTGCATCAACTACTGCTGTGCATCTACGCCTCATGGAAGCGAACAAGTTAGCATGGAAGTGTTGTGGGATGTTGTTCCATATTCTGATAAGCTGTCTTTGGAGTTCCACAAGCGTTGACGGTGCATGGGGAGGCCGGCGTAGCTGACGTTTCATTTCGTCCCATACGTGCTCAAAGGGTGAGATATCGGGCGAATTTGCGGCCAGGGAAGAACATCCACTTATTGTTGCTGCAGATACTATTGAACAACACGAGCTGCGTGGGGCCGGGCGTTGTCCTGCTGTAAAATGACGCCGGGGCCGTGACGTTGCAGAAATGGGACAACAACAGGTGTTAGCACTTCATCATTATATCTGGCTGCATTGAGATTGCCATCAATAATGACCAGCTCAGTTCTGTTACGGACAGTGATGCCACACCACACCATGAGAGACCCTCCCCCATAACGGTTTCGCTCCACGACACATGGATCTGCGTAGCATTCGTTTCGACGTCTGTACACTCTCTGGCGGCCATCTGATGATGAAAGATGGAAACGACATTCATCTGTGAACAAAACACGTCGCCACCAGTGTAAGGGATGCCTAAGATGTTGTCTACACCACTGCAGTCGAGCACGACGATGACGTAACGTCAAAATTGGACGAATTGCAGGTCTTCGAGGACGTAAGCCGTATTCTCTCAGCCGGTTGATTACTGTTTGAGGATGTATCCGTCTCAGGTTAGGGATGTTCCAGGCTGTCGTCGTTGCAGTTTGTTGCCGGTTCCGGAGATGGACGACACGGATATACCGATCTTGTGCAGGGGTGGTAACTCGGGGTCTCCCGGAGCGGGGTCGGTCTCGAACGTCATCATGCTGTGCATGTCGATGGACTAGCCTGTCTACAGTGTTACGGTGGCAGTTCAAATGCTGGGCAACCTCTCTGTGTGTTCTGCCAGCTCTAATCATACCCAGGGCAAGGAGACGTTGATTCATTGTCAATCTTGGCATGCTAATGTGAAGTCGTTTTAACAGCAGCGCAAGTTTGAATGTGAACGATAGGAAGGCCTTACTTTAGTGTTTAAATACCCAAGGATTCACACTGCTGCATGAATTTTCAGACTCTCCACGTGCAAAACATGCCTTTTCACAAACGTGCAGCACGTCATTTAACGTTAATACAATTTTAACAGGGAAAGCTGTTTTTGTGTTCAATATAACTTATTCATGAACAGGTTAACACTCTTTACACCTTCGAAATCATTTTTTTTTGGAGTTTGATCAATTTCTGCAATGCACACTTTCTTTTTGGGGCGAGTATACTATCAGTTGGTGTTCGACACTTGGTAGAATCCCAGTGTTGGTCGACGTGCTTCTTAGATTAGTCCGAACTAGGAACTAGTAACTGGATTCGCACAACGAACTAGAAACTAGGAACGGGTTACTTGTTAGTTACTGGTTTTGCCAGGTCATCTCAAAACTTACTGTCTGTCACTCACTACCGGCGAGTACCCCTTGAGTTACTGCTGACTCCTCAAACAAAAAACCCGTCCTTGTCAACACATATCTATTGGCAAAAAAAATCTCGTCCGGTCGAAAATACTATGAGTTGGTGTTCGACCCTTGGTAGAACCTTCTTAGATTGGTCCGAACTAGGAACTAGTAACTGGATTCACACATCAAACTAGTAACTAGGAACGAGTTACTTGCTAGTTACTGCTTTTGTCAGGTTATATCAAAATTTACTGCCAGTCACTCAGTACTGGTGAGTACCCCTTGATGTACTGCCGACTCCACAAAAACACAAAATCCGTCCTTGTCAGCACATGTCTATTGGCAAAAAAAATCTCGTCCGGTTGAAAATACTATCAGTTGTTGGTGTTCGACCCCAGGTAGAATACCCCTCCTGGTCGACGTGCTTCTTAGATTAGTCCGAACTAGGAACTAGTAATTAGGAACTAGTAACTGGATTCACATCGAACCAGTAACTAGGAACGAGTTACTTGTTAGTTACTGCTTTTGCCAGGTCATCTCAAAACTTACTGTCAGTCACTCAGTACCGGCAAGTACCCCTTGTTGTACTGCCGACTCCACAAAAACACAAAATCAGTCCTTGTCGACACAAGTCTATTGGCAAAAGATCTCGTTCCGGTCGAAAGTACTATCAGTTGTTGGTGTTCTACCATAGGTAGAAAACTCGTCCTGGCCGACGTGCTTCTTAGATTAGTCCGAACTAGTAAATGAACTAGTAACTAGGAACTAGTAACTGGATTTACATCGAACTAGGAACGAGTTACTTGTTAGTTACTGCTTTTGCAAGGTCGCCTCAAAACTTACTGCCAGTCACTCACTACCGGCGAGTACCCCTTGAGTTACTTCAGACAAAAAACCCGTCCTTGTCAACACATGTCTATTGGCAAAAAAAAATCTCGTCCGGTCGAAAATACTATCAGCTGGTGTTCGACCCTTTGTAGAATCCTCGTGCTGGTCGACGTGCTTCTCAGATTAGTCCGAACTAGGAACTAGGAACTGAATTCGCACATCGAACTAGAAACTTGGAACGAGTTACTTGTTAGTTACTGGTTTTGCCAGGTCATCTCAAAACTTACTGTCTGTCACTCACTACCGGCGAGTACCCCTTAAGTTACTGCTGACTCCGTCAATTTATCACAACAACGTATATGTTCGAATACGACCCTACCCACAGGCCAAAACCTACATCGTGAAACACGAGAGGCTTATTTACTGGACTTGTGATCGTTAGAAGTTGCCTTGTTCCAGGCAACTTTTAATGATCACAAGTTCAGTAAATAAACCTCTCGTGTACCCCACGACAGCAGTGAATAAATAATGAATAAATCAGATAAACTCATTCCATCTTAGTTCAAATCGTAAATTTGTTTGTAATGAAAATAACACTTCATTCGGAACACTGTCTGCTACACGTGTGAAAAATTCAGAAAGATGAAGCGGCTTGCTAGTCACTCCGGTGATGGAACAATTATGAAACGGGCGACGTCATTTCAAATATTTCGCGTTGTGACGCAACTGGAGCCGTAAACATAAAAAAAACTATTTTACTCTTATTGGAACATAAATACTTTCGAGTTGGAGAGTGGCGACTGCACGTCGATTGGATGTTTGTTTGAAGCGAATATGTTTGGGCGTGTTGCAAGAACAGATTAACAAGAAGATTGGGGGCGCGGTGGCGTCGCGGTAACCGGTTCTCGTCAGATCACCGAAGTTAAGCAACGTCGAGCGCGGTTAGTAGTTGGATGGGTGACCATTTCAGCGCCTGATTCGTGCTCCCGCGTTGTGTCCTTGGGCAAGGCACTTAACCCCGATTGCCTACATGGGGGCACGATGACGCTGTGTACTAAGGCGTACTGCATGTCGATGGTGCGCATGTCTTCAACCAATCTAGCCCTGCCTGTGCTGCGGTGCAGAGTTCAGAGTTACGATGTTGGAGAGCTGACAGCTGCTCGTCGTTGCTCGGTGGTTCTCTCCGGGTACTCCGGCTTCCTCCACCCGTAAAACTGTTACCGACATGATATGACCCTGGCTGTTAATGTGTCGTTAAACCCTAATAAAAAAAAACAAAACAAGAAGATTACCAGATCACAGACCAGTGGCTTTGATAGCAAACACAGATCCAAATCACAGAGAAGGTGAACATTGGGTGGCTCTCTTTATGAGTCATCACAACGCAGTATACTTTGATTCCTACCACCACAACACAGACCATTCCAGAATTTTCTGAAGAATTCCCGATATTGATAGTTTAATGCGAAACGCATTCAAGGATCGTTACCGGTGCAGGGCCACCGAGAGCGAGGATGGGTCCTGGGGCAATGTGTAGAACGGGCGTCACGGGCTCTGCCAGCGTCGAAGGCGCGAATTGATAGGCTGGGGGAGGGGGGGGGGGGGTCCTCCCCCGAATTTTTTTTAAAATTTTTAAATCAGTGCTAGAAGAAGCATTCTCCTGCATTTTCTTGACAATATATACTTGACAATATTTCCCTACAATTTGGGCAATTTATTACCTGTATTTCTGTACGTATGGTGCATTTTTTCTCCAAAGATAATCGTGACCATCACGATGCAGGAAAGACCGGTGGAAAACGAACAAACTGGTACAAGTGGGTTTTTTTATACAAATGGAACCTGGTCTGTCATGAAATTACGCACTCTTTGCCAGTCCATCAGCGTCGGAGGTCCGTACCAAAAGCCTTCCCACGACTTTCAGTTTTTTAAAACACCAAAAATCCCAGGAGCTTGCAAGAGCGGGATTCTTTTATCTTGGTAGCGAAGATAGAACTGAATGTTTTCGCTGTGGCATTATTGTCTGGGATAATGAAGATGATGTCATACAAGAACACAGAAAACATGTTCCAGATTGTTATTACATTCATAATTTACTACCAGAATTTATGGATGTCGAAGAAGTTCAAGAGGAAGTGCCAAAAATAGAAGCTTCACAGCAGATGAAATGCTGTGTCTGCTTATTAGCTGAAGCCAGTGTCGCCCCGCGACCATGTACCCATTTGTGCCTGTGCAAAGACTGTTGCAACCCATTGAGATGTCCAATCTGAAGAGAGACTGTTTATGAATATCTGACAATCTACATGCCATAGAAGAGTGTTTCCACAAAGAAGAATGTACCAAGAAGAAACAGTTTCACTGTTATCTAACTAAAAGAAATTAGAATCTTAAAAAAAGTGTTGTGTTATTTTTTTTTACTATGCCCAAAGCACGAAAGCCTGGATGAGAACACGAAGGACTCCATGGTCCTCCTGTAGGGGCTGTGGTCCCACCACTAGACTTTGGATGAGAACAAGAGGACTTAGACAAAGTATGAATGTGCCTATTATTGGAAAAAAAGACTCTGAGGGAAATCCGAACCCATTTCGATAGTTTTGGGTGGTATTTTGGTGAGCTGAGGGATTGTCGGGTCTATTTGGGTAATATGATAGCCTTTTATACAAATGGACGCGCCTATTATTTGAACAAAGAGGATTATGGGGGAGGCCGAACCCATTTCGGTAGTTTTGGGTGGTTTGAAGGGAATGTCGGGTCTATTTTGGTAATTAGATTTACTCTTATACAAAGAAACGCACCTAAGAACATACCCCCCGACCTATTGCATACCTTTGGGTCACATAGCAACCATCTGTTACCAGAGGAACCAATATGGCGGCCTCCTTCATACACAATGGACGACGGAAACAGGTATGACCTTAACAACACACGCTGCGCATACGCACTGAGACCAAGTATCAATATAGCGATGACGTCACAAGATGACCGCTCACGCGGGCTACCATGACAACCAAAGTACGACACGTGATTATGACGTCACTTCCTAGGTTCGTGGATAGGTCCGACCAATAGGGCCCGATCTCCACATCTCCTACTACTAAGATTCTAAAAAATAGTTCTCAACTTTACTGAGGCAAGTGGTGAAGGTCGACAGTAACTATTATTTTGCCAAGTGAAGTTTAAAAATGTAAGCATACACTATAAAACTTACCGTTAAAATTACGGTAGGTTTATTTATTTATTTATTTATTTATTTATTTATTTATTTATTTATTTATTTATTTATTTATTTATTTATTGGGATTTGTCGACACTTTCGACAGCCAGGGTTACCTCGTGTCGGATTTACGGAAGATAGAAGTGCTGGCAACTAATTGCCATAACTTTTGCTGTAACATTTACGGTAATATTTACGGTAATGTCTGTTGCTGATTAAAGTTTCACGAAATATAACCTGAGAGATGAGGGCTCATAACAGTGGAGCGGTATTTTTTAAACGAATGCATTCAACTATTTAATTACTGCATAATACTGCTATATCAAAATGGCGACGTCCATAACGAAAGGTTCCTTGTTTCAGAGGACTCACTTTTTAAGGTAGAATAATTAATATCTTTAAGGATATTAATTGCTCTACTCTATATGGAAAATCAACAGCTTTCTGCAAAAATGGAGTCAAACGAAGTATCAGCGCCTCCGTTTTTGTTCAAGATCGAAGAAAAAAAGGTATGTACCAAAGGTATTTCCGTAACATTTGACAGTAGACGTACCGACAACAGACAGTAGTTTTAGCGTATTTTAACTGTAATTGTTTTACAGTGTAACTTTAAGAGCAATTCGATAATCGTGTATACTGACCTTCGATAAAGGCTATATGGTCTCCTTTACTGCCGTAACAGGTATTTACATGTCTCCAGGAACTTCCCATTCTACCTTGTCTGTTTCTGTAAGTCAATAGAAATATTGAATCGGCAATACAAATATTTGTCATAGCACATTCTAATGAGTCTGTCTAATGGAGTCAGATAGACACTTTTAATCACTTGATATTGAAACTAGACAAATTCGCAGACAGCGAAATATTAAACATCATAATGATGAAATGCAACACAACATGTATTCTTCGAATTCTGAAGTACATAGAAAGTCCTCTTTAACTTTAATTATCGTGTTTCATTGAAACAAATCTTACATAGTTCCACTGAAGCGCAGTGAAGCTAAGATGTAAGTTAAGTATACATCATATCGACCTGTTATCCAAGTTCTTTGCAATGACTGCTTGTCTCTGTTTGTTCCATATTTGTTCAGAATCCACATTTAACCCAAATGTGGGAGGGTGCATAATTCGAGCAAAGAATGTAGGGTTTCTTTGCTGTGAACATGCCATTGTTTTTTTCTCCATTTAACTAATGTAACTGTCATATACGGCCAGAGGTATTCACTGAAATTACTTTTCATATCTATTGGGTTCTTATCACTCCGACTTAGGTTGGGGGTGTGGTCACCTTCCCCACCCCCTGCAATTTTTCCAATCGGGTCATTTTCGTTGGGACTGGGGTCTTAACCCTTTGAACCCTTATGGTATCTTCCATGTCAATTCAATGACAGCAATTGGAAGAGTCCATATTCATTTTTTGGGGGTAGACCAATTAATATTTTTAACGCGCAGCTTTGGGCTGAAAATATTGATTGGTCTACTCCACGCATTCACTTTGCAGTCATTCTACTTAATGAAATTATGAGTGGTTAAGATATCTATTCTTTCTTGTCAGTTAGCAATTACTTTTCAACGAGGCTAGATTTGATAAGTGGATTGTGTCTGACACAACGTCGGTCATACAAATGGGGGTCTGTAATCCTCTACTGGGGCTGTTGGGGACCCAGCAGCATGACCTGTTTGGAGTACCGGTACGGAACGTGTTAATTAGATAAGAAGTTGCGTCACGAATTCTACATGTATATTTTATTTATCCACTAATAAATAGCCAAGAGGTTTTGTGTTTTTTAACTATAAGTCCGACTAACTAATATTCTAACTGTATCATCAAGGCTTGACTTCGACGAAGGCATCCCTTGAGGATGTAGTTGAAATATTAGTTGGTCGTGTCTTGTGCCATCTCAGTAGAGATAAATCGGTTTCACACCCCCTCCCTTCAACCAGTCATCTTTGCGCTGCCCCGGGACTAAAGTCGGGTTGCAAATTGCGATTGAAGACCAGACATTTCCAACTGAAACGTTTTTTTTCCTTTTAATATGCCGCCGAAAAATTGTTTTCATTTACTGAACCTTGATGGGTTTCGAACATGACAAAGAATACATAAAACTGATTTAAACTAAGTGATGAGCTTAGGAACTGGTTGAACTGACTGGCAATAATTGATGTTATTCATTGATGGGCTCTAATTTAGTCCTTGCAAGGATGTTACGCAAGTTTTTGTTTTTCTTATAGGCGATGACTGGTCGAAGATTGAAAGGTTCATTTAATTTAGCCTTGGTTAAATTGAATTCATCTTTTAATATTTTGGCTACTTCGATATTCATTCTGTTGTATGTTAAAGGGAAAGGAATGATGGACCTCCTTTCGCATTCTCCCTCTGATATGTTCATACCAAATGGCCAGAGGGTTTGAAGCGTATTGATCCCAAAAGCTTCACGTTTTTTTTCTAAATTCATCCGTTTATTCTAATGTGTCTTTAATTGGTGGTTGTTCAATAGGATGGATTTCGAAATAGTCCAAATAATGGCCAGGAAGGTTAAGATGTTGTGCTACTGGGGCATCAGCATTATGTTTTATATCCTGTTTGTGTCTAGTAGCACGTTCTCGGAAAGGAATTTGACTTTGACCAACATACTGCTTCCGACAGCATTTACAAGTGATAAGGTAAATAATATTTGGTGAATCACAATGGAGGGAGTTACGGATCTGGTAATGATTTTTCGTTTGTTCGGAGGAAAATTCCTCTTTCTGATCAGGCATAAAAGTATGCAATCTACAACCAACGAGGCTTTTTACAATTAAATACCGCGCCACTAACCTTCTACAACGGTCTGTTGTGTTCAGTTTGAAGTGGTTCGAAAGCAGTAGTTTTTGCTGGACTTTCGAGCTTTTTCAGAGTTTGAGATTTCAGGCTACGCAAAAAACGCAGTGAGTACCCCCTCGATCTGAGGGCGCCAAATAAAGTAGAACAAGCCTCATTGAAATTTACCTTATCACTTGAATTGTGGTGGAAAAGAATGAGCTGTGATTTGATGATACCTTTAAATGTATGTTGAGGATGAAATGATTTTGCGTGCAACAGTTGATGTGAATCAGTTTGTTTAAAATATACTTTATAATCTAAATGACCGGATGCCTGAAATTGCTTGCCTTTATACACGGTCACATTGAGAAAATCAACAGAATTTTCATTGATAGTAGCTTTTAATTTAATGTTTGGATCATGATTGTTCAAAATTTTTAAAAATTCATCAACATCTTCTTTTGAGTGTTCCCAAATAATAAAAATGTAATCTAGATATCTGATATATACGAGAGGATGCTTTGCACATTTGCTTAAGACATTTTCTTCCCATTCCGCTACATAAATGCTTGAAAAATAAGGACTGAATCTTTTGCCCATAGGACAACCCATTATTTGTAGAAAATTCTCCATTGAATTGAAAGTCATTACCTTTTAAGCTCAGCTCTAAAAGATTCAAAATTTGTTTACCCGGGCGTTTTGCATCCGGATATTTTTCAAATGCATTTTAACTGGTTGAGGGCTAAATTATTTTTGTGTTCTGAATTTGTTATTCAAAATTTGTTTTATTACAAATTATTGGAGAGTGCCCACAGGCACTCTCCAATAATTTGTAATAAAACAAATTTCTATAAACAAAATATTTGTGTTTGACTGAAAATCAAACACGAGCAAGGTAAATGTATGCTCTTTCTCTGGTACCCTCATTTTTCTGAAAGCCATGATAGTGGCTTCTAGCACTCAACCAGTTAACCGATAACCGATTTATTTAACACCTTTATCAATATCAATGTTCGAATACATACTGTCGATATCCAAAGTAGCCAGGATAGCATTTTTCGATATTTTCAATTTCGAAATTTTGGACAGGAAATCCTGTGAAAATTGAGATAGCTCGGATGTTTATTTGCTATAGGATTAAGATGATAATTAATTAGTTCCGAGATCGCATAAGATTCCGAATTACAACCTGATACAATTGGAATCCCGGGTGGAGTTAAGTCATCCGTCCATGAAGAACGGTCCTTGTGGATCTTTCGTAGGATGTAAAATTGTCTTCTTTGAGCACTGAGCTTAGCTGTTAAATATTTCAGTTGTTGTTTGGTTATGTGACCTTCGTCGAGGAGAATTTTATGATCTTATTGAATTTTTCGACATTACTAGGCCAAATAAGTAAATCTATTTTCTTATAATGTTTAGTATTGCTGAATTGTCTCATGGCTTCCTTTATATAATTATCCAGAGATAGAACGACTACCGAACCACCTTTGTCTGCTGGTTTAATTACTAATTTCTTATTTTTTTCGAAGTTTCGTGAGGCCTCTCCGTTCACTAGCTGTTAAATTGTCTTTATCGGAGAGTATGTTCATGCTGAACACCTTTTGGAGGATTCGTTTGTTAGCCTCAATAATTTCAGGATCTACTTCACTATCTGGAGGTGACCAACCAGATGATTCTGTAAAAGGCAGTTTCCGACCGCTGGAGTTTCTAAAGCGGTCTGCTAATTTTATTTTCCTAAGAAAATTACAGTTATATGATGGTATATTTGTTTGACTACCAGTTTTAGGCTTCGGTGCTGGTACAAAAGTTAAACCGCGATCTAAAAGAGACTATCAGCGCCTCCGTTTTTGTTCAAGATCGAAGAAAAAAAGGTCTGTGCCAAAGGTAGTGGAATGCGGTATTTGACAGTAGACGTACCGACAACTGACAGTAGTTTTAGCGTATTTTAACGGAAATTGGTTTACAGTGTAACTTTAGGAGCAATTCGATAATCGTGTATACTGACCTTCAATAAAGGCTATATGGTCTGTGGCGTTTCCATTCTGGACCAGTCAAAAATTACATTTGTTTTAAAAAATGTCTTTTCTCTCCATGTAGATTTTACCTGCTACCGGATGACTTTTATTAATGGATCGGAATTTTTCTTAATTGGCTACCGGATAGTTTCGTGGTAAGTATCTTACGATTTCTTATCAGTAAGCTTTTAAATACCATCTTCTGAATTTTCAATGAGCACACTGCCTGCTGAAGATAGTGAAAATCGACTCTTCCAATCAGTTCTACCGAATTCACATACCACAAGGACGTCGCTAATGGGAATTTAGGGGGTGATAACCCTCATATAATTTTTTCCTTTCTGGACATTTTCGTCAGGAGTGGAGTTAGAAATTTATATCAATTTTTTCCTGCTGGTAATCATGTACTTTCTTTAAAGACTAGATTTGATACTTTGACTTGTGTACAGTTGCGTAGCCGGGGGGGGGGGGGGGGGTGTCTATGGGGGCCATCCCCCTGAAATTGCAGTCACCCCCGCCCCCTCAAAATGGGAAAATGAAAGCACCAGATTGTCCCATGTTCAGTCATTGAATTTTCAAAATTGTATCGGAGGATCCCCCCTCCGAACCCCCATCAACAGAAGGGCGATACCGTAGGCCTGAGGTGCAGTGGGAATGGCCCTCACATTGGCAGGTTCGGGGGAGCCCCCCCCCCCCCCCCGAACCCCCACCAATGGGAGGGTGATATCCACCGCCACCTCAGGCCTACGGCCTTCGGATATGCCTGTGGCTTATATCGACCTGACAAATCCCGCCACAAAAATAAAATAAAATAAAATAAATTATGGTCCTCCCTCAATAGTAAAGCCTACCTACGCCCCTGCTTGTGTCACACATACAGTCGATCAAAATGGAGGTCTATAGATTCCTGCTGTTTAGGGACCAGTATGGCTAATTTGGAGTACAGGTGAGATTCGTGTTAATTAAATAAGAGGTTGCGTCACGACTACTACGTGTATATATTTTATATATTCGCAAATAAATTCCAAGAAATCTTCAGACTTGTTGTGACTAGCCATCGCGGTCGTTGGGCTTATATTTCATCTAAATTTGGGAGTATTCATTTGGATTCACGCGAAAATGGTTGCGAGAATCCATACCCTCTGTGAGTGCCCCAGGATACAACAGTTACTGGCCATGAGGCCACCATGGTTGAACCCCAGTTGTATACTGAGAACACATGTTAACCCTTTACCCAACATAGCTTTTTTAATTTTTAAAACATAAACTCAATTTGATAATTTTTTAAAAAATAAACAATATTTACCAGTAAAATCTTACAAATACGGATGTCAATGGAACCGGCTCATTTGTACAATTTTCTTGACAAAGTGTCGAAATATTTCAGGTCATGTTAGCCTTGTATAGGTTAAATTGCTGCTGCAATGTTAGGTAAAGGGGTAAATTGACTCAATTCTTTTCAGGCGAATCCTAGCAGAGGTGCTGCTAGAATCTATATGGATTCTTACTGGTCTTGTTGAGCGAACCATTGCGTGAATCGGTTTTCGGATTCTTTTCCAAATATTAACCCTGCAGTCGGGACAAACCAGGTTTACCTTCCATTCATCGGCCATCTTCGCGATGTCTCTGCATACCGTTGGGGTGAAACGATGAACAGGGCCGTGATACTCACATTGGATGAGAAAGAAATATAGGTCCTTTATCTGCACAAAGTCTTTCGTAGTAGTGTCGAGAAAATGGATCATACTGTATGTGTGACGTGGCTTGTGTAGACTGATGCTTCCTAGGAGATCGCTGGTCTGTCTATAAAGATATAAACATCAGATAGGTAATTTGGCTAAAGTAATATATTAGTACCTTATTAAGATTTATAAGTAACAAAACAAACAAAATTAAGGTAAAAAAGACAAAATGTTGTTTAATCTTTCTTTGGCTTTACAATGAGTGTTCAATTTTATTGCGGCATCCAACATTTAAGAGAAAGTTTCATACTTCATTCAATAAGCAATAGTCAAATTCTTCTGTGTTAAGCCGTGGAGTGTTAATGACACTAAAAGTGGGGGTGGGGTGGGTGACAGCCGTTACCTAGTCCCAGTTCCTTATTCGACATTCTTTATCAACCGATACAATCGGTTGATAACGAATGTGGAATAAGGAACTGGGAATAAATAAAGATTGTCATGTCAGTCTAAAAATGTCAGAAAAAGATGAAAGCAAGTTTCCCTTCCGGTGTGCGTTACTGTTTATGAAATCTTGTAATAAAGTTATCACTTAATCATTAAACTTTCTAATAAAACAAAAAAAGCAACAATACTATCAATTACCAACAAATCACCATGGTTATTAAATTTTTGGTAAAATACAATGTTAATATAAAGCAGCATGCCAAATATTATTGAAAGCTGGTGATTACTTTTCAAGTGAGCACATAAACATCAAAAATTAAAGAAAAACAAAATACACAAAGGGCAGTAACTCTTAATTCGACAAATCATCGTGTTTTTCTTTCTCATCCAGGACATCATTAATACAAAGTAGAACATCCAAATTATTGAAAACTGATGTTTACTTTTTTCAAGTTATCATCTGAACATTGAATGTGAAAGAAAACGGAGCCAACAAAGGGCAATAACTCCCTCCGATTTCAAAAGGTCATCGTAATTTTTTATCTTGTCCAATACATTATTAATTCAATGCACGGTGTCAAAATTTATTGAAATCTGATCATCACTGTTCAAGGTATTGCATAAACAATGAACTATCGAGCAAACTTTTCCAACAAAACCAACATTACGTTCTTTTTTCCCCTTGGGGTGCAGAATAAATTGTTTTTCTTCATTGTACAATGGACACCCATTTCTGACATGGATGTAAAATGCATCCTTGTCTGATCAGTAAACCTTTTTCCCGATCTAAGCATAGGCACCCCTCTCTACTGGATTGGCACCTTGCCGTAGAAGAGAAGCTTGCGTGTCCCTATGACCCGGAGAGCTATGCTCGTGGGAGCACAAACTCATGACAGGTCTAACCACACCGGGCAGGTTAAAGGGTAGGGACGAAAGGCAATCCCTGGTCCTCCAGGTTGGGGGTTGGACGTGAGGCTAACAACCTCATCCTATAAAAACAGTTTGTTACAGAAATCAATTCAAGATATCAAATCCCATCGGATAACCTTGAAGATACCAGGCTATTTACCAGTCATTTGACCGTACAATGCCAAAGCCTACTACAGGAAGCCTTGGACACGACATGGAATATCCTGGATCCCAGAGCAACAATTAGAATGGGAGCTTGGAATGTCAGAACTATGTACCAAACCTCCAAAACAACCCAGGTCATCAGGGGGATGGAAAGATACAATCTTGGATTACTTGGCATAAGTGAGTGCAGATGGACAGGATTAGGAAAGCTAACAACCAAAGACAAATATAGTATTATCTACTCTGGCAGAAATGATGACATACACAAAGGAGGCGTGGCAATTATTATGAAGAATACAAGTGCAAATTCCTTGATGAAATGGGAGCCAGTCAACCATCGCATGATTAGAGCACGATTCAACTCAACCTACTGCAAAACCACCATGATCCAATGCTATGCACCAACTAGTGATGCGGACGAAGAGGTCAATGATACCTACTATGAATCTTTGTAGACACAGATCATCAAAACTCCACAACATGATCTACTTCTCATCACTGGAGACAAGAATGCTAAAGTCAGGCAGTGATAACAGAGGCCACGAGAGAAGTATGGGCAAAGAGGGCTATGGAGCCATGAATGAAAATTGCATGAGATTTGCAAACCTATGCTCAACCCATGGTCTAGTAACTGATGGAACAATCTTTAAGCATAGAAGCATCCACAAAATAACATGGCAGTCACCAAAATGGCAGGGACGAAAACCAAATCGACCACATCATCATCAATGGCAAGTGGCGACGTTCACTACTGGACACTAGAGCATACAGAGGAGCAGATGTAAACAGTGATCACCACCTCATAGTGGCGAGGATGCGATTGAGGCTGAAGAAACAAAATGAAAAGACAACAAGAAACTGCATCAACATCAACCGCCTGAAGGAACATCAAGTTAGATAGAAGTTCATCATCGAACTGAGAAATAGTTTCAAAGTATTAGAAGAAGACCCGTAGTCAGAAAACCTGATAGAACAGAAATGGCAAAACATCGCGACGACGTATAGCGATACAAGAGAAAGGCCATTGGGTACTGCGACAGCAACAACAAAGAATGGATAACAGAGAGTACAAGGAAAGCACTTGAATAAAGTGCAAAGCTCAAAGAATAGGTTCTGTACACAAGATCACCCAGACTGAAAGTACAGCTTCAGAGAGAGTACCACAATAAGGATAAAGAGGTAAAAAAAGTGCAAGAAAGGACAAAAGATTATATCTTGAAGAAAAGGCACAGGAAGCTGAAACTGCAGCAGCTCATGGTAATCTGAGCAAATGTACAAGATCACGAAAGAGCTAAGTGGACAACTAAAACAACCACCTCCAGGGAAAGACATGGCTGGAAAAATAATTGCAACAGAAAAGGAAACAAACACCTAAAGGTGATGCGTTTAACGTCAACATAAATCTACCAATTGATCAAGGCCATCAAGTCCATGAAGTCAGGAAGAGCTTCCGGCTTTGATGGTATCCATGCAGAACTACTCCTGGCAGATATTGAAGCTGCAGCGGATGTGCTTACTAACCTCTTTGACAACATTTGGATGGAAGAAAGCATCCCCAAGGATTGGTGCAAGGGCCTTTTGGTCAAGATCCCCCCAAAAGGCGACCTTGGGGACTGCGATAATTGGAGGGGCATTACATTGCTATCCCTACCGAGCAAGGTTTTCGGCAGGATCCTCCTTAACAGGATTGACAGCACTCTGGACCCCATGCTCAGACCTGAACACGCTGGATTCAGAAAAGGAAGAGGATGTATTGACCAGATATTCACTCTGAGAAACATAATCGAGCAGAGTCTTGAATGGAAGGGACTACTGTACATCAATTTTCTTGACTTCAAGAAAGCCTGTGAAAGATCCTCGAGTCCCATGGTGTACCAACAAAGGTTGTGACTCTTATCAGCTGCTTTTACATGGATTGTGCATTTGCAGAGATCCTCAACAATAACCTCACAGAGTGGTTTGCTGTAGAGTCTGGAGTACGACAAGGCTGCATCATATCACCTATGCTCTTCCTTATTGGTTGACCGGATAATGGAAAACACCACAAATGGCCAAGCAAGAGCCATCAAGTGAACCCTATTCTCATCCTTAGAAGATCTGAATTTTGCCGACGAGATCGCCTTATTATCCTCCAAATATGACCATATCCAAGCCAAGTCAAACAGACGGAACCATTAGGCAAACCAGATTGGACTACGTATTAACACAGCCAAGGCCCAAGAAATGTGTACAAATACCACCAACAATGTCGACATCAATATTGAATGGACTAACATCAAACGGG
The DNA here is from genome assembly GCA_031216915.1 of Pictodentalium vernedei. Taxonomy (NCBI): domain Eukaryota; kingdom Metazoa; phylum Mollusca; class Scaphopoda; order Dentaliida; family Dentaliidae; genus Pictodentalium; species Pictodentalium vernedei. Next base: position 149,745,783 of record CM062292.1, read on the forward strand.
TCAGTGAATTCATCTACTTGGAATCAGTCATTAGCACATAAGACGCTGCCAAAAAGGACATCGGGAACAGATTGGCAAAGGCAAGAAGAGGGTATCAGCAGCTAAAGTTTATATGGAAATCCAAGCAATACAGCAGCAAGACCAAGATCCGCATCTATAACAGCAATGTCAAGGACATCCTTCTCTATGGAAGTGAGTGCTGGAGGGTCACCAAGACTGATATGGAAACACTGTCTAGTTTCCACTATGGGTGCCTCAGGAAGATCAACAGATATTCTGTCCAAACAAGATCTGCAACAAAGACCTCCTTGAGCTCAGCCAGGCCACCTGTATCGTGGAAGAAGTCAAACAGAGATGGAGGAGATGGTTAGGTCACATGCTAAGGATGCCTACATCAAACATAGCAAAGGTTGCTCTGAGATGGACCCCACAAGGAAAGAGGCCAAGGGGCAGACCCAAAAGCACCTGGCGCTAAACAGCTGAGTCAGAACTGCGAACCACCTGGGACGAGGCAGAGGCCAAGGCAAAATACCGTGTTGGATGGAAGCGTCTTGTCGAGACCTTATGCTCCGGGTGGGGGAGGGGGGCGAAGAGGATAAGTAATTAAGTAAGCACAGGCACTCCCCCCGGTCATTTGAAAATATAAAAAGTACCTCCTCCCTATTTTATCAAATGGCCGGTTTCGAGTGTCTATGGTCTAATCAACAGTCGGGTGAATATTCACTGCACGCATACAGCATTTATCATTGATTATCATTTTTATTTTAGTTAGCAGCTCTATTAACTTCCTCTGTATCAGCCATTGGGGATAATTTTACCACGACAATCATCGTGATCATGGCAAGTTAAATTTAGTTTTATGTAGTACCACAGAGTTTTTTTATTTCAGGAAAGACGAGATGGGATCGACTTGTTTGCATGCGTACATTTATTTATTTATTTATTTATTTATTTATTTATTGGTGTTTAAGGTCACATACTTATGCACAATGGCTAATCATGACCGTGGCAGTTTTTTGGGTGGAGGAAGCCGGAGTACCCGGAGAGAACCACCGAGCAACGACGAGCAGCAGCCAGCTCCCCAACATCGTAACTCCGCACTGCAGCACAGGCAGGGTTAGATTGGTTGAAGATATGCTCACCATCAACGTGCAGTACGCCTTAGTACACAGCGCCATCGTGCCCCATGTAGGCAATCGGGGTTAAGTGCCTTACCCAAGGACACAACGCGGGAGCACGAATCAGTCGCTGAAATGGCTACCCATCCAACTACTAACCGCGCTCGACGTTGCTTAACTTCGGTGATCTGACGAGAACCGGTTACTACGACGCCACCGCGCCCCCTTGCATGTGTACAGATTGGACGACAATATGTTTACTCACAAATAGGAATGTTTATCTTATCCCTGGCAAATTTACTGAATTAATGAGTTAAACATGTACACTCTTCAGTAAAGGATAATACACAATGCTCATTGTATCGAGTCAAATAATGCCCGAGGGCCAAGCTCGAGACCATTATCTGTCGGAGAATTAAAATTGAATATGTTAACAGTTTGATTGGTGAGGTGGCGTTCGGTATAACTCACCCAATACAACATAACGTGTGTTTCAGTGGAAACTGTAACAGTCGGTCAAGTCACGTTGAATAATTGTATTAGAACGATAATCGTGGTGTACTATTTTTAAAAAATGTCCAGTCATTCTTCAAAAGAATGTCCGGTCATTCTTAAAAATAATACACACTGGATGTAATTTTTCAGATAACAGCAAAGGTAAAACAAAGGGATTTGTCAGCAGTGGATTTTAACTGATGATAAAGCAGACGCGTCAAATAACACTGACTGTGTCAATGTTTTCCAAGAGCATTTTTCAAGGTTCGTTGTGGGTCGCTTGTACTGTCAGTGAATGGAAAGCAAGAGAGGAAGTTATAGATTTATAATTTATTCATAATTTTTTTTATTTTTCATTATCTTTATTACTCGCTGATTGACGACCGTGTAACATATAAAAATTATATAAATGAGGTTGATACTATGCGCTTGAAACTTTTCAATCATAAAATATTGATTCAAGGGATTTCGTGCATAGAGGATATGGAATGAGTGTTTTGGTCATACCCTGTTTCTGAAACGAGTCTAAGAGGCTCGGCAAAACGGAAAATTCGTAAACGAGTTTCATATTTCGAAGAGGCTCGGCAAAACGGAAAATTCGTAAAGGAGTTTCATATATAGAAGAAGCTCGGCAAAACAGAAAATCTTGGACCCTTTCATAAATAGAGTTTTGACAAAAACACGAATTTCATATTCTGTTTATCATATTATGACACCACAGTTACCAAAACACACATCTTCTAGACAGTAAAGAAGGGTTAAAGAACGGAATTTCCCATTGAACGTCATGCATTTGACTGTGACGCGTCACAGCTGCACGCAGTAATATGTCATAACCGCGACAAAATATAGTTCCACAATTCGACGTTACAAACACGAATTTTCAAGTATTTATACATTTCTTATCATTGGGATCTTAGTGGATGTTTATAACAAATAAAATCAAGAATCGTTGCTTGGTTAACGTTTTGAAGTAGTTCTATTTACTCGCGCATTAATGTGACATAGATCTTTTCGTTGATAACCAATCAGAAAGCGTTCTTTTGATATTGACCAATCAAATCAGCGGAAGGTGTTATGAAGTACTAATTAATATTTGTTGAAAACATGAAACGGTAATAAGCCGAGAAACGGAGAAGTCATATGATAAAGTGAGATATTACCTGGGTCACTATCTGTCCTTGTTGAGAAGCTGGTCTCGATGTAAGAAGCCTCGACTGAGGTCTAGACTGGCTCCGTCCTGAGCGTGGTGATGGTGAATATAGTCGTGGGCTTTCTCCCCCGTGTTTAAAACAGGGGCAACCTTTACAACAGCAACACACATCGTCGGGAGCATGATTTTGTGGTTCCGTATAGTCTTGGTCCCAGTCTAACTGAGGGTACCTGTAAGTACGCCAAAAAATACAAAAACAGTGAGTCCAGCCTTATTATCCACTTTTTAGTTCCAAGTAAGGCCTAAAAAGTTAAAAATCTGTTTCGCAGGCCCTCCCACATGGTCATTTTGGTTGCCGCATGCTCTCTTTTTGTAACCAATGCAAACTTGAAAAGAAAATAACAATTAAATGGTTTGTGTCTGATATTTTACCTAAGTTAATAAAAATGATAAATTTGTCCCTGGAGTGCAACAAGGCTTTGCAATGCTTAGCACTTTCTTGCACTCAAGAGACGAAAGACACCACGCCCATGCTATTCTGCAGATTATGAGGCCTAAAATATAAAACAAACCAAGAACATGAACTCTTGATGGCAAAGAAATAATTACAAAAGTAAAAAATAAAATAAAAAACCTCTCGCCCATATGCAATTTTGCAAAACAAAATGGCATGAGAAACAGAAGATCTACTTTGTGGGGCCTAACGTGTGTATTTGAATACTGGCGTAGGATTTGAACACCCACCACCTCCAAATAGATCTCGGTGATGTAAATATGATGAAAAAGTACCAATACTCGCTTTAGAAGAGCATTTAAATAATAATAAATAAACGTTGATTAAACAGCCTCCATGGGTAATTTTATATTTATCAAAAGTGAGGAGGGAGCAAACTATATGATCTGAAAGAAGTGCCGCCCGCTCGTTCCTGTTTCTGCCGCCAATGTTCCATGCCATATACCAACACATCAGAGTCTAGTGTAACCGAATGAAATGGTTTCTCGCGCCGAAGGCGCGCAGAGACAGTTAGGACAAGCCCCTTTCGACCCTCTTTAACTGTAAATGATTTGGATTGTCTGGGCGTGGCAAAGATGGAAAATGGAAATGGTACTCAGCGCCGTCTATGTTTCCTCCCGTTTTTTTTTTTTTTGGAGAAGGAGGCTGTGATGGTGATACCTCTTTTGGTGGTGTTGAAGGAGGGGTGCTGGAGGGCTGACTAGGTTGGTATGGTCTAGCCCTTGCAGCTACCGGTGATGGGGAGCTCTCTGGAGTAGTGCGCAGATAGTGGTTACTGACACTCTGTAATGCTCCTCTAATCGTGCTTTCCAAGAGTCCGCGGTTATCCAAGGTATTCAGTGTTTGTTGGAGAATTGCTAGATGCTCGTCATCCCTGACCTTTTCCCCAAGGATGCTTCCACGGACTCCGCGGTGTGAGATTCCTGGATGGTGTCCTGGTCGGAAAAGGCTGGAAGAGCAAGAGCGGGTGTTGCTACATGTGCGCTGTCCGGCTCAACTTCCTGCACCATAAACAAACCTCCCTCCTCCATCTCCTCTTCCGAGGAAGAGTGTGATGGGCTGGAGATTGGAGTGTTGCCTGGCGAACCAGCGTCCTCCGGACCCTCCACAGGAGTGGGGGGAACCGGCGTGGATGTGGAACGGCCAGGAGTAGCAGGCATTGCTAGTCGGCGGGGCATCGCGTCGTCTGGCGGAAGGTCCCTTCTTTCTTCTCCTTTTCTTCTTTCCTTCAGCTGCTTCCGTATTCTTGGCATCATCCTGCGAGTCCGTATCACTTGGAGGGTGACCAGTGCGGGGGGGAAATCCCCTCGCGAAAGGTGCTACACCTCCCCAAGGGCGGCGGTTAGGTTTCCTTCTCAAAATTCACTGTCAAATCAAAATGAAGTTTAGCACCAAGGGCTTCCGGAGGGGGGGGGGGCGTGGGGGGGTAACATGGGCAGGGTTAATTAACGTCCAACGTCGCGTTAAGACGTCAGTGACGTCATGTTTTCGCGCTCGAGCAACGTCGGGAAAATTCGCAAGCTAGTATGGTATACATACATGTGCGTGTTGTGAACCAATCCATAAACAAAGCGCAGCAAACTAATCACACTATAAATCATGCTCTTCTGCATAATGAATAATGCGGTTTACACAAAATAATAAATGAATACTCACAATTCAAACACATATGGTGTTCAAATGGTGTTAAGTCCTTTATTTATTTATTATTTATTTATTGGTGTTTAAGGTCACATACTTATGCACAATGGCTAATCGTGACCGTGACAGTTTTACGGGTGGAGGAAGCCGGAGTACCCGGAGAGAACCACCGAGCAACGACGAGCAGCTGTCAGCTCTCCAACATCTTAACTCTGAACTCTGCACGCAGCACAGGCAGGGTTAGATTGGTTGAAGACATGCACACCATCGACGTGCAGTACGCCTCAGTACACAGCGTCATCGTGCCCCCATGTAGGCAATCGGGGTTAAGTGTCTTGCCCAAGGACACAACGCGGTTGCCGCAGGTGGGATTCGAACCGAGGACCTCTCGGCTTGCAGCCTGCACCTCTACCAACTGAGCCACCGCGCCCCAAAGTCCTTTATTAATAAGTTTAGCTGAAACCCCAAAGAGCACAAACCTCTTTGTAACCGAGGAAGACATTCAAATTCTAATGTCTCGATATTCGAACAGACAGTTGGGAAAAATGAAATGGTTCAGGTTTTCCCACTGACCCTAATTTCCATGCCCGACACGAATCTTTTTATAAGCTCTTGGCAAAAAAGTATTATTATTATTATTATTATTATTATTATTATTATTATTATTATTATTATTATTATTATTATTATCTATTTAAAACGTTATCTGAAGATACTTACGGGCCTGGTGTCAATATTTATGTCGTACATCACGAATATAGGAAATTCATTTTAACCCTTCACCTAACATGAAAAGCAGACGACACTTTCAAAACAAAATTCTTGAATAACTCATTTTTTCCCTTTTTGTCCCAAAACCATAGGTTACGACCCTCATTGGAACGAGCTCAACGAGCTCGTTCCAACGAGGGGTCATAGTCTATGTTTTTGAGACAAAAAATGAAAAAATAATGAAAATTAATTGGCGATTTTTGAGAATCGCGCTGGTCTGTTTTGGCTGTTACGTTGGGTAAAGGGTTAAGCCCTTCACATATTCAGAAGAGCAGACGACACACGCACAAAAAAATCCACGGTATTTTCAAAATCAACTAGTTCTTACAATATTCATATGAATGTAAATGCTATTTCTGTAAAGAAAATTCCAGTTTTAATTTAAATTTCGAACGTGGATGTCTCTGTGCCCTATTTGGGAAGGAGAGGAGTGGTTGTGGGGTGGGTACTTTTTGTCGACAGGACATTCTCGGGCTTCTTTTTGTCTATGGGATCCTTTATCCCGGACCTCACGCATTAAGAAGAAGAGCTCCGCGAATCTCAAATTTCGGGTCTAATCGAATTCATAATCAAATCAGACAGAAGATTTCGAACCGAATCGAATCTCACCGCTACTAAACTTGTAAATATTACATCTTCTTACAGCAATAAATGTTACCAGACTCAGGAAAAGTTACCGGGAAATGAACCAAGGCGGACCCCGGACCCGGAGAAAATTATGATTTTTCGAACTGAACGAACGCTGGTTCCTTGCATCTGAGAAATTGATGTCAGTTCACGCAGAGGACATTTCGATGCATTTTTGTATCATCTTCATCACTTGCGCGACTAGAATGGTATCAACAGCTAGGGGGTGGGTGCGCTGACCTATCGGGCCGACCATAGTTCGGCTAAATGAGAGAACATTTTGATTTTTCAAATTAAAAGAACAGTCTTTCCTTGCATCTGAGCGTACAGTGGCAGTCAAGACTGCTGGTATATCGAAATGTTCTCTAAGTGGACTGCCACTTAGATAGAGAATATTTCAATACGCCGGCATTCTACGGAATCAGATCCATTTCGCCTGTTGGGCGTTTTCACAAAATTTCAGTCACCAACAGGTCGTCGTCTGAGTGCTAGAATGTCCTATGTCCCCTATGGGACATAGGACATTCTAGCACTCAGGCGACGAGGTGTTGGGCTGCATCAATTTTGGTGGCCTCAGTATTGTATTCTATGGTGACTCGTCTGTTTGAGCAAATCAATAAAAAAAAATTCGGAATATTCCAAAACGGAATCAAAGACGTTTCGGAAGCGGAACCTTCGTGAACTCTTCTTCTTTCCCGGGTCTCCTGTGCAGGAGACCTGATGATAGAAGAAGAGTTCAAGAGGAGACACTTGGCAGGATTTCCGAATCATCGGGTCGGCCATGACTCGAATTTCGAATCGAATCGAATTTCGAAGCTTCGAGGGGCCCTGTGGAGAACATCAAACCGATTTGTTCGTATTGTTGGAAATGTGGTTCATATACAGCTTTCCATCTCAAAGGGGGTAACTGAGCATTCAAAGTCCGTTGCAAGTTATGTTACAAATATACAAAGGACGACATAAAACATTCTGAACAAATTATTATGTTACTGAAATATGTCATTTCTGTCTAAAACATGTCACATTCATTGTAGGGTCTCTTTCTATTGACACGACCATAGATATAATGGACTTGTCATACGATTTACAGCGTGAATCGGTAATACATATGAACGGTTTTATGTGGTGCAATTCACTGTCAATAAATCACAAAATAGTTATTGATAAATAACATGATCATTTCTGTTTATCGTTAGCATATCGGTGTAATACTTTCAACTGAAATTAGAAAACTAACTTACTGGCACAGCAAATGTTGACCTCTCCCTCCCAATTCAACAAGGCTTAAAATTAATGCGATAATTAGAATTGATTCTCGCAAAATGATTATCACTTTAATAATGAGAATCAACTTTGACTCTTGCTATTAATTTATTTATTTTTTATTTATTTATTTATTTATTGGTGTTTAAGGTCATATACTTATGCACAGTGGCTAATCATGACCGTGACAGTTTTACGGGTGGAGGAAGCCGGAGTACCCGGAGAGAACCACCTAGCAACGACGAGCAGCTGCCAGCTCCCCAACATCGTAACTCCCAACCGCAGCACAGGCAGGGTTAGATTGGTTGAAGACATGCGCACCATCGACGTGAAGTACGCCTTAGTACACGGCGTCATCGTGCCCCCATGTGGATAAACGGGGTTAAGTGCCTTGCCCAAGGACACAACGCGGGAGTCCGAATTGATCGCTCAGACAGTCACCCATCCAATGTTTAACGGAGCTCGGCGTTGCTTAACTTCGGTGATCTGACGAGAACCGGTTACCGCAACGCCACCGCGCCCCCTATTGATTCTTGCAAAATGTTCATTTGATTCCTGTCAAAAATTCTGAAAGTGCCCTTAACTGGTTGAGAGCTAGATTATTTTTGATGGTCTGAATTTGTTTTCATAATTTGTTTTGTTACAAATTATTGAAGAGTGCCCACAGGCCCTCTCCAATAATTTGTGATAAAACAAATTTATTTAAACACCATATCATTTCGTTTGACAGAATATGAAAACTTGAGCAAGGAAAATTTTGGCTTTTGCTCATTTTTTTGAAAGCCCTGATAGTGGCTTCTAGTACTCAACCAGTTAAAGGTCTGGAGAATTCTTATTTTTTTGCTCTCACATAATAAGATAACAACACCTTGACTAAGCAATGGTATCAAGTCAAGTCTTAACTGCCTAGATTGACCTTGGCCTCTGCAAAGGTACTGTAACTTCCATTAGCAGGATCACTGAAAGCCTACACGTTGGAATGTGTTCTAGAGGGAAGACAGAGAAACTCACCAAACTTGGAACAAGGCCATTAGGGGAAGCCCGGGCAAAGTGGGTCAGTGGCATAACTTGCCTGCAACGCTCTGCTGATTCTATGAGAAACGGTATTACGTAAGATTACGTCACTCGTGTGTATTTTCAGCGCGAAATTTGTTTTGGAAGCCAAGTGTATTTAGAAGAGGATACTGGAAGGCTGTATTGTACAAAATTCGTATTTTTCTGAAAAGTGATTACCACATGTTAGTTACATTTCCTTGTGTTGCTTTGTCCATGAACCATTTCCAATTAATAGCTCAGTAATTTCGCTCATTCACCACAAACACAATAGTAAACAATTCTCTCTCTCAAAGTGGTCAGGACGCGTGTCATAAATATGATGCATTATGGGCAAAGTGGGACAGGCAAAGCGGGACACTGACCCACTTTGCCCGAGTCTGAGCCACTTCGCCCTTTATCATGACAGCATTGTTTTGATTATATGTTGGATTGGGTGTTGGGGGGGGGGGGGGTTGCACGATATGTACGAAACATGTTACAGACCGGATATGGGCCTAGATGAGTGCCAATACATGTAGGTCTCTAAGGACCAAGTTGTGTGATGTACATGATTTTACAAGGGACGAATTGAAGAGAAACGTTATAGATTTTGAGTAAGTTCACAAATAATTGGTGGTAGTAATTCACTCAACGACGTCAATGTTTCAATTAATAATTTGTTCAGCTCGTCGATTGATACTTTTCTAAATTGATAAAAATAAATCGATGTTTGAATATCAATGATGATGAATTTATAACATTGACTCAACCACGATTTCCGTAGCTCTCTGTTTCAATCGCATACATGTTCTGATTTTCAGGTTTACGTTCACAAACATGCTGGACGATCCGGGTAATTTGGATATGTTCATTTTCGTTTTTTGAAGTCAAGTCGTTGAAAGAAATTTTATTCTATATTATCTGAGATTTGTAATATTGGTATTTTGGTTGTCGGCCGTACTGACGTGGGGAAAAATGTAAAATGCACACGAGAGAAGCCACAGTAGGCCTACATCGATTTATCTGGGTATATAGAAATGAAATATATGCAATACTGATGCAGCACTGTTCAAACTGATATCTTATGTAATAGCTCCAGAAGTTTTGCTACAATCGGACCAAATTTTAATGAGAATATGTATCAACGAAACGTAGTTGTGTTTTGTTTAACGTTCCGGTTTCATTTTGTGTACGGCACCGGCTGCCTGCTGTTAAGAACAGCACCCCCCCCCCCCCCCCAATATTTTCCAAAGTGTAGCAAAATTGTCCCAAAATATATCGGCCGATGCCTATCTGCAGACTACAAAAAATCAGTGCAGTTTCCTTCCGATACCCCTGTTGAAGAATGTAAGCTGTCGTGTTTGATAAAGCACTAAAATGCAGGAGTTATAATATTGCATTAAGTTGAGTATTCAAAACCATTGTGTAATGTCGAACATGTAATAATACATCATGATTAATGTTCTCGTCAAATTATGTGCTCAGGACCGTGTCCACCCGTAAATATTAGGGGGGTGTACCCCTAATTTGCCCGACAACTATACAGTCATTTGCCCGACTTTTTGGGGTGTCAATTAATTGGGACCAGCACGAGAGGGGTGACTGATTTGTATTTTGGGCTTCGCTGTGAGTTTGGCACCTGCCCAACTCTGCCCGACACTTTGGTATATATGGGGGGGGGGGGGGGGGCTCCCCCGCCCCCTCAAGAATATTTACGGCCCTGTGTGTGCTTTATTTAAAAAGAACCTAATTTTCTTCTTTCAGATGGTGATCGCTTACAAGCGAAAAACTGAGCAAGGAAGCTGGTCGCAAATGTCTTTACATTTGGCGATGGCCGCAGCCGCATCATCATCCATCCGAAAGACATCACTGCAGTTTGGAATCCCAAAGTCGACATTACAGTGACACGTCAAAACAGGAGATGATTCCAAGAAATTTGGACGATTTAGACCCGTATTTACGCCAGAGATTGAGGCAGAAATAGAAGTATATTCAGTGCGAATGGATTCTGTGTTTTACGGCCTCACACACGAGGACCTAAAAATAATGGCATTCAAAATTGCCGATCGCAACCACATACCACATCCATTCAATGATGGAGCAGCTGGGGATGCTTGGGTGCAAGGGTTCTTGAAGAGACATCCGAAACTCTCTATGCGGACACCAAAACCGACTCGTATAGCGAGAGCAGTTGGCTTTAATAAGCCGCAAGTCAAACGATTTTTCAGTTTGTTGTCTGATGTCATGGAGCAGAATCACTTCAAACCGGATGACATTTTCAATGTCGACGAAACAGGCATGCAAACTTCAGCAAATAGACCACCTAAAGTGCTGTCTCTCAAAGGTAAGAAACAAGTAGGGTCTATATGCAGTGCAGAGAAGGGAGAACTTACTATAACGGCCGTCTGTTGTTGTTCTGCTGCGGGGTTTTCATACCACCGGCTTTGATTTTCCCGCGCAAGAGAGAGAATGAGCGTCTTTTAGATGGTTCACCACCAGGAACCAAAGGGGTTTTCACTGAAACTGGCTGGATGAACCGAAACATTTTCCTACAGTGGATTGAGTTTTTCGTCCAGAAAGTTAGACCGTCCAAAGACCACAAAGTTTTACTTGTGCTGGACAATCACGACTCGCACAGGAGTCTAGAAGTTTTAGACTACGCTTCATCAAATGGTATCTATACTATCTGCACCCCCACATAGTACCCACAAACTCCAACCACTAGATCGTGCAGTATAGGGGCTCCTGTCAACATTCTTTGAAAAACAAACTGACATATGGCAAAAGAACCAGCCATGTCGAAGAGTCACTGTTTGGGGCATAGCAGGTATTTTCGCAGAAGCGTACACATGCGCTGCAAGCATGAAAAACGTCATCAGCGGATTTCGTACAACGGGAATATTTCCTTACAATCCCACAGTTTTTGATGACTCGGATTTCCTGCCAGCTTCTGTGAGTGATCAGGCAATTGGACAGCCCGCTGCAACAAACAGTGTCAACAGGATCCCACGAGACCAATGAAGTCCAGTCGTTGTTAGACGATATGCTCAGCAAAGTCATCGAAATTGTGGCTAACACATCCGAAGTTTCGTCATCAAATTCAAACCTCATAGTATCTCCCGAGGACATCCGCCCTCTCCCACGAGCCACCCGAGTAAAACGACAAAAGCGTAGAACCCAACGTGCGGAGGTCCTCACAAGCACACCACTGAGAAGAAGCCTCGACGAGGACTTGAAACGTTCTTGCGTAAAAGCAAAGGCTAATCTGCAGAAAACAAAAGCAAGAAAGCAAATCGCCAAGAAAAGTATTTCAGCTAGAAATAAAGTGATGAAACGGAATGCTGACAAATCAAAAGCGACAGTGTTGAAAGAAACTGAAAAGTTCTGCTGCATTTTCTGCAACGAGGAATATGCTGAACCCCCATTAGAAGACTGGATTCAGTGTCATGTCTGTAAGAAGTAGGCCCATGAACAATGCACATCATATGGAGGAAGCGGAATTTATGACCGTGGAGTGAGTAGCAGCAGTCAAAGAACAAATTTTTGATCTGTGCAGCACTGCTCTTCAAAATCTTCCTCGTTTATAAAAGATCAAATATTAATCGTTATTCGCTTTTCCCGTTTTATGTTGTGGAAGATTCGTTGCGTTGCCCTTCGAGCGTGTGTGGTTAGAAAACCTCACGAGAGCTATGTTTAAAAATAAATTTCAACCCGTTACTCTTGACTTTCATCTAATTTCTCACGTCATGTCCAGCTGTTTTGCCGAGCCTCTGCAAAATGGAGTCGAGTTTTATAAATATCAGTCTCGATGAAGACGAACTTTAAATTCTGTGTCTCACATGATACTTATTACGATCCCATCGGCCTTCTAAACCTTTTACCCTTCACATAATGCGGATAGGAGACGACAATTACAAAAAAACAAAAAAAAATTCTCAAATAACAAAACAATTACATTTTTTTGTCTCAAAAACATAGCTTATGATCCCTCATTGAAACGAGCCCGACGAGCTCGTTCCGATGAGGGGTCATAAGCTGTGTTTTTGAGCCAAAAATTGATGAAAACTTTACACAATTTTAATGGTGATTTATGTGAATATCGCCGACCGGTTTTGTCCGTTACGTTGGGTAAGGGGTGAACTGTAGCGTAACGGTAAAACCCACCAGCGCTAAACACAAAATCACCATTAAAATTTTCTTATTTTTGAAACTTGCTTCCAAAACATAGCTTATGGCCCCTCATTGGAACGAGTGGGTTTCCTTCTCGAGCATAATAATCAATACGTTAATATATGTGAATCGTGTTTCACTGCCCTTTCCAGTTCCTTCATCCACATCTGCATGAATGGAGTACAGCACCTCCCTGTTACACCATTAATAAGAACTGTTCGACTGTTCTCTGTCAAAGAGAGCTATCCGTACCACGGGGGCTCAACTGCTACTCGAGAATTGCCGCCCTTCCGATAAATGCTACCGCGCAGAATCGAGACGCTACTTTTCCTTTCCGGTTTTTGAAGTTTATTTGGAGGTCGTATTGGAAAAAAGAGAAAATCAGGTGAGATTTTTGTAGCCAAATGTATTTTATATATGAGTCCCAATCACCCATAGCTTCGATGACACCAGGAAATCACAGGACATTCATTGTTCGAGATGTTTAAAGCAGCATCAAATTTGTGTGCATTTGTCACTAAAATATGAACAAATATAAACACAAATGGGGAGTGTGATAACACTTTGTCGTGGTTGTATTTTAACAGATGGATATATTTTCTATCTACGAATATACATTATACTGCAATATAAGCCGATTATTGGACTCAAATCGACAGTTAAAAACTGCTCAAAGATGCTACATTTCCTTTCCGAAAACACGCTACATTTTTTATTCCCATCCGAGAAATATGCTACGTTTCACAACCGATACGTCGACGCGTCTTATTATGTTTGGATGATCTTTCCGGTGTCTTTTGTGTATAATGCATCGTACTTTTTGTTATAACGAATAAAGCGATTATTTACATCTCGATTTGGCCACAAACTATGAACCCAACTTAATGGGGTACGTCTAGCGGGGGAAACTGCATGAAGCTCCAGCTGAATTTTATGTATATATTCTGCAATTTACAATGTCTCTATGTGATAATGAATGGCAATTAAACCCTAGCCATCCGGCCTACTCCAACTAATATATGTGTGTGTGTTTCGGGGGGGGGGGGGGGGGGGGTCGGATGGTACATGTCATGAGGTTTCTACCTTTTGTTGGCGTGGATTTAGTGGCGTACTCAGGAAATGTGGTTTATCTGGAGTATCTCAGAGGGCGTGTATCTGAATAGTCTTGATAACTGTCCAAGATTACACAAGCCTTTGCCATTTGTATTTCGATAATCAGCTAATGATATAATGTACTTATGTGTTCAGTGTGTACGTTCCATTTGAAGTGTCATAAAAAATCACAAACAATTTATTGCTTTCAAATTAGGCTCCAAAGATGACATTTTTTTTTCTTTTCTGCGAAGTAAATTTTTTGCGACGAATCCATATGTAAATACTGATTAAATAAAATTATTCTTGACTTCGTTATCATTTTATCGTTGTAGAATGTATGCTGGAACCGAAGGCTCCTTATTATCTTTAGAAGAGTCGCAGCTTTTAATGGATCTGTCCTGCAATCTGTCCTGCAATACTTGCGGTGTTTGGTGTTGGTCAAGCTGTCTTAAATCAATGTTGAAAATATTGTGTGTAAAATAAAAAAAACAACACAAGTATTTGCATATCGTGACGATGGACATTTTAATCTACTCGCCAGTTTGATGAATTATGTATCAGACTCAGTGGCGTAGGGGGTGGCCCACAGGGACCGCATTGCGGGGGGGGGGGGGGGGGGGGCTGGCAAACGACTTGCTGGCAAACGCTAATCATTGTAACTGTACGGGGGGGGGGGGGGGGGGCGAGGGGAGGGGAGGGGCAAAGTTTTTCGCGCCCCCCTCAAAAAAAATATTTCATATAAATAGGTTCCTAATAATGCTCACATCATCTCACTATTGCCGATTAACCATCCTTCGTTTACGCTTGACACAAACATCTCTGGTGTCTGTCCGAAATGCTTGGAAAGAGCGCTAAAATATGAAAATGTTTTCGGGGGACAGACCCCCAACCTACGGGAGGGGATCAGCCACTCCCGTACCCGCCCCACCTCAGGCCTTCGGGAGATGCCTGCAGTATCTCCACCAGGACCCCCATGAATTGCTCAGCCCCTGTATTATGCCTCTCAAGTCACACATGTTGGGCGTGCATGTGTGTATCGCTAGATCTGGGGGTGAAACTTAAAACGTGTAATGAAAAAATCCACAGAGTGGTACTTTTAGAATCGATCCCGTAGGCTATACTTTTATTTAATTCATGGCGTAGCCTATGTATTACGTGAAAGCCTGTATGCTGTGCACGGTAACAACACTAAAGTATGAATGGGCTCCCGTCTCCATTTCGCGGGGAGGGGTGGGGGCACAAGATTTTCCGCTACGCCCCTGGTCAGACTGGACGTAGAACAAAAGAATATAAAATAAAATCGGGCAAAATCCCCCATCTGAAACGAATAAATCAGAAGAATACCCTCCCTCCTCTCTGCAATCGAGCAATTTAGGGCGTATATGGGTTAATTTGGATCATGCCATAAATAAAGTTTGAGAACCTACTCAGATTATTGACGATTTTAGCATCATTTATCACGGTGATATTTGAAGAAGGGAACTGTAGCCTATCAAATTTTGTAACAAGGGAAAAGTAGCATGTGAAAATCGAAAGCGTAGCATTCAGGCAATCGTTACAAAACACGTTTTCACCACCAGGAGGGCAATATATGCGAATATTTTATTACTATGAGCGCGTCAAAATACCGTACTAAATATATTTTGTTGCAGAATGACCAGTGATAACTTTTTTTAAGTGAAGAGACTGACTTTTTTAGTGGGATTTTTCAAATGAGCACAAAATTGAGGTGATAAATGGCGATAAATAATGATTTTACGTCAAAATCGAAACACAATTCTATATTAATGTGAGGCCCAAATCATTGTTAAAACACTCCGATCACATATGCCTATTGTTTCGTTCAGGGATATTTAATAAACGTTCAATAACGTACCATTTTCCAAAATTGTCTTGTCTGTCACCACTTTTCTCACATATGAAAAGTAGCTTTCCGGTAAGTGCGCGGTAGCATTTATCGGAAGGGCGGCAATTCTTGAGTAGCAGTTGAGCCCCCGTGCGTACTAGAGACCACAGATGCACAAGATAAAGGAAGCTGTCTGTAATTCCCAAATTTTTGGACTCAACTGAACAGAAAACAGAATCTCCAATAAATATCGTTAAGTCAGTCACAGCATGGTAAAATATAACCTGTTCTGAATCCAGGTGCTTGTAGTGTGCTCTGCTATCCCTTTACGGTAGCTGCATATATACATAATGTCACTACCATCGTAATTGTAAAATTCTGCGATCCATACGGAATATAGACATAATGATATTATAGTCTTCAATAAAAATTGTTTTGTTAAATTTTTTGAGAGTGTGTTTGGGCACTCTCAATAAATTGTAACAAAACAATTCCACAGAAATAAAATATTAATTTTGAACTGATTATAAAACACTTTAAAATTTATTAATGCTTATTACTACCAGCTCTTTTCTTTTGAAAATTGTGCTTCCAGAACATTATCAGTAAATTTAGGCTGAAAATTAGGAGCAGTAAGTCAAGTAGACAGCATGCGCACAAGGGAGATAATGCATGTTTCGGTAAATGGAACAAGAAACAGGGGCATTGCCTTGTCCATGTCTTCTGAACGTGAATAAAAATCGACGAACTCCCTCAACTCACAGCCGGTTTCTTAAATTATGTTCACAAATGAAGTTGCTCTCGGTCTGGTATTAGTACATGCATTGGGGTAATTTTTGGTTGAAAACTGGGGAAAACATGACAATTTCCGATTGGGAACGTGGCCCACATTTGGCCCCTCTCGTCACCCCCCAAAATCCCTGCGTTATGCAGTAATTGTACGTGCATGTATACACCCCTGATCTATCAATTTTATCTTAAATCACCATTGATATAGCAGGAGTATATGCAACGTGGAATGGTATGGGCTTTGCAAATCAAGTCCGTCCCACTTTGCCCACCATACTGACCCACTTTGCCCCCTGTGGTGTCCCGTTTTGCCCAAAGTCACGGGCAAAGCGGGACAAACCAGGCGGATTGAAATACAACCGAACATGATACCGTTGGATATCAATGACCACAAGGTTATGTGCCCCCAGTATATTGTATGCCATTCCACAGCCTCCCAGTTCTTGCCGGTTAAATACGGATATAAAATGCCGAGAAAACGTTCGGCGTTCCGCTTTGCCCGGATCTCCCTTGTGTTAAACTCCAGTAAATATATATAAATATGAGTTTTAATTTTTGCTTTGGATTATTTACTGATTTCACTGACAAGAGTATAACAGCACTCTCGAATTCTAAATCATTCTAGAACTGAACACTGATTCTCGTAACATGAATCTTGGAGATTCAAAACTGAGGGGACGTGACAACCGCTACTTGTTCCGAGTTCCTTATTCGGCATTCGTTATTAACCGATAAAATCGGTTGATAACGTATGTCGAATAAGGAACTCGAAATAAGTTCCGGTTGTCACGTCAGACAAAACCGATCTTTGCGAATCGGAACAAACTTATAAGGCCTGTCCAACAGAAGAAATTTTGTCCTTCTGATGAGAGTCATGCTATTATGCAGGTCTGTAGTGCACAGGAAGGCGACTATCACCCCTTTGGAGGGGACGACAGGCCTTTCTTGAAAACTAAACTCCCTTAAATATTAATTATCCTGCTAGCCTTCAGAGAACTATATCCGTGCTTTGACATATAATCAAGAAGAAGCGTACAGACAATACACAAATTCCTTTCGCCGTAGGGGCGAAAGGGGGGGGGGGGGGGGGGTCGCGAAGACTCCCTAACTCCTAGGATTAAAAGAGAGACGTGTTTCTGTTTGATGTACTGTGCGCAGACAGATTTTAGAATCCATTAGTTTATGAAGAATTTTCTGGGTGGGATTTACTGCTTATATTACTTTAATATAATATAATACTTTTCAATATTCTCTCTCTTCTCTTCTCGTGCTTATGCGCCACGCTGCTGTCATATTTAATCGTTTTTCCTTACGTCACGACCAAAACCGTGCAACAATATTCACAGAAATCGCCAATCAAATTTTATTGTTTTCTTTTTCTAATTTTTGTCTCAAGAACATATCTTATGTCTTTCCTTAGAATGAGCACGTTGAAAAATCTTTCTGATTAATATTGTTTGTTTTATATTTTGGGGTCTAATCATCATTTCATATTTTCTAAATGTTATCCTGAAAACTGGAGAAAATATGGCAGCAGAAAAGTATTTTATACCCCCCCCCCCCCCCATCACCACCACCACCACCACCACCACCACCACTTCATTTCACCCTATATGCTGGGTTAGAATTGTGTATTCCGCCGATAGGTGAGGCCCGGACTCTCCTTCTGGGGAAGGATTATCTTCTCATGCGAATTTGAGCAAGCTGGATACTTTTTGGTGTCCTCAAGTCCCCAGAGTGGGAGGAATAACTAAAGCGAAATGCCCCAGCCCCCCCCCCCCCCCCCCTAAAAAAAAAAAATAATAAAAATAGTGTAAGAGAACATGAACCAGTTTTAGGGACCTCAGGCATAAATGTATGTAAGGCTCACATTTCTCTAAAAAATTTGGTGGACGGAGGGAGGGGGGGGGGGGGGGGGCTATCACCTGCCAAAATCTGACTATGGTGGGCAGTTAAAACGTTTGGTAGACAGCATATCGTGTATTGGATTTACACAGTGTTTATGGTCACAATAAAGTCTCTATCGTTCAAGATGTTTGAACTCGATGACGTGTTTTGGGGTGTGTTTATTTATTTGACTAGGCTAGCTCGCGAGGTTCTGAATGTAAAAAATGCGACATACACAAGTTGTGATTGAGTTTGCCGATCGCATTTATCCCATATATTTAGTCATTCAGTGTACCAATAAGAAGTGTTACAAGAATAATGGAACAATGATGAAATTATAGTAATTATACTAGAATTCTACACTCAACAAGATAATAAACTTTAATCTATGCAGACATTTATGGATAGTCAGTGGGGTGCCCCTTGCCTATTGAACACTCGTTTTTTATTAAATCCTATTTACATAATAATTTTTAATAGTTTTGCTTTACTGAGAATAATAGTTCCATTTGTTCTTTCGGGCGCGTAGCTAGGATTCTATATAATTGTATGTGTGTGTGTGGGGGGGGGGGGGAGGGGGTAGCCAGTTTTTTTTCGGGGGGGGTGCAAAGATGAAACTTAAAAGGCCGTTGCGTGAGGTTTCGGGAACCAACCCTAGTCCTAAGTGGGAGGAGAAGGCAGCGACCAGAGGGTCTTAGTTAGAGCTAGCCCCTACCCCCCCCCCCCCCCCACTCCGAGAAAATTTCGCAAAATTTAGTGCTCTTAAAGTGAATCTGAGGCATTTGTAGCGTGTGCAGCCCCTTCCTACTTTGGTGCCCATGGGTTCTTTGTTGTGTGAAAGTTGCATTGGGCCATTGTTTAGGGTTGTTTGGGGGGATGCAGCGAAGTTTTAGGGAGGCATCCCCACAGCCCACCACCCACACACCCGAAGCTCCACCATTGGGTTCTTTTCATGATCCTGCAGGTCACCAGTAACATTTTCTTTTCTTCACTTCAATAATGTGAATAATGATGGCTTGTGGAAATTGTAATGTGACAATCATTCAATTTGGGACATTTTCTACATATTTTGGTCGCCTCTTGGTAGAATGAAATTTCACAAAGAGTCCAAGGATGGCGTCAATATGACCGATTGGGAGGGTGGGTGTAAATTTGGCTTGTTCCCACTATGATGGCTCAAGTCCCGACTGATAAATTATCAACGACATCATCTAGGCATGCCTTTGTTGAATATTAGTCTGGATTTAATATAGATTAAAAATAATTCAAGACTTCTTGGAAATTTTTTTGTTGACAGATACAAGTAGTAGTCGTGACGCATGGGTTTTCCAACTTCTTATTTAATTAGAACGTATCTTGCTCCAAATTGGATATGCCCCACCCCCACCCCCACCTCCGAGCCACGAAACTGGAACCTTCTACATTTATATAAAGTCTGAGTGTGTGAAATAATATCAAGATTTCAATGCAGATGAAACTGTTCCAACCGAAAAAGAAATAGGGTGACACACCCCTATGCCCTCTCCCATTTTACACCCCATTTAGAGTACTTCCAAATTCAATAACGTATATTACTGATATGTCTTACCCCCGAATTATTTATTTTTTATTGGGGGTTTAACAACTCTTTCGACAGTCGGGATCACCTCACGTCGTACAGTTTTACGGGCGGAGGAAGCCGGAGGGAGTACCCGTATAGAACCACCGAGCAGCGGGCGAGCAACTGTCTGGTTCTTTCCGCACAAACAGATTAGCGTAAGGCGTACTGCACTTTGATGGTGCACTTACCTTCAAACAATGCTAATCCTGCCGCATTGCCAAACGAGATGAAATGCCTTGCCCAACCAGGGACGTGGCAAGAGGTTTCCGATTGGGGGATGTAAGGTGGTGAATTTTCAACTAGGGAGAAACCCCCTCCCGGCCCCTTCCCATAGTTGGAAATTCACTACCGAGAAACATTTTGAAAATGAATTCATGAAAGGGGGAAATTGATTTTGATTCTAGTAACTGAAATGCCAACACATTTATGATAGAATTATCAGGTTATTATCATTTGGTATTATTTGGTATTATTCTGGGAATTGAATATGTGCTAAACAAATGCTCAAGCTGAGAACTTTTGAACAATTCACACTGTCCAAACATTAAATCAGATCTTGTGCAGGAAAGATCAATTTTCGACACACACAACCACGTCCCTGTGCCCAACTTGAAGGGCACAGCGCAGTTACCGCTGGTCAGGATCGAGCCGCAGGCCTTTCCGCTTGAAGTTCAATGCTCTAACCATTGAGCTATCGTGCTTCCCGTTTTGCTCCTGATATATCTTGATTTCGTTTCGCTACACTTCACATTTGCCAATCGTATCTTACATAAGACTATAGCAACCTAGTTTTATCTTCTAAGATACTAACCCTTTATCCAACATAATGGAAAAAACTGGCCAGCGCTATTCACAAAAATCGCCAATTAATTTTTATTATTTTTCATTTTTTGTCTCAAAAACAGGTTATGAGCCCTCATTGGATCGAGCTCGACGAGCTTGTTCCAATGAGGGGCCATAACCTATGTTTTTGAGACAAAGAATGAAAAAAATTAGTTATTCAAGAATTTTGTTTGCAAGTGTCGTCTGCTTTTCATGTTAGGTAAAGGATTAAGGGATGTGTTTTTCAAATGTAGCGTCGACTTGCTATACGTCTACTGCCGATCTGCTGTAAGCGTATACGATATACACACTTTACTCCAACCAATGTTAACCCGACTTGTGCCGGGATAGTAAGTTGGAAACTCCGACAGTTACTCGCCGTTGCTCAGTGTTTCTCCCTTGGTACTCCGGTTTCCTCCACCAGAAAAATTGCCCAATTCGAGGTGACCCAGGCTTTTAAAGGTATCATTAAATCCAATAAACAAACAAACATAAAAATGTATACATTTGCCTTTCATGTACACAAATATATATGGGTTGGAGTGATCCTTAGCAAAATGTTTGTAGTATAGTATAGATTGTGCGGATCAGTTATATCCTAAGTGATATCTGTCATCACAAATGCTTTTAATAACTGCCTTAGCACATGTTTTAAGAGGCTATAATCAAAATCGCTTTTACCGCCTGATACAATTTGTAGGTATCTTTAATGGCTGGAAGACAGCCAATAAGGTTATAATAAAGCCTGTTTGCATGCCGTGTGTGTTCCTTCAAATTAGTCAATCTTTTACAGGCACTTCAATTTCTTTATTTTCTGTATTTATAAATAGAACATTTATAAATACATTTTTTGTATCAGAGAGTCTATGTGATATTGTCTTTACTTTACATTTCATTCATTCATTCATTCATTCATTCATTCATTCATTCATTCATTCATTCATTCATTCATTCATTCATTCATTTTACTTTCATCACAGTTTTAGCTACCAACTCTCAGTATTTAGATACGCGCATGTAAGTTGCAACTACACTTACCTTTGTTATAACAGAGCATAAAGCCAACCATTCATTTTACATACGTTGAGGCCAATCTCTAACTACCTCAGCGTATTCATCTCTCTCTCTCTCTCTCTCTCTCTCTCGTCTCTCTCTCTCTCTCTCTCTCTCTCTCTCTTTAGGCCAACATTATCATTACCAACCCGTCATTTTAATCTTATTAGGAAACTACGACTTTTGAAGTCGAGGTAAATGTTTTTGCTCCATATTTAACAAATTTAACGGTCGGTCCGAAACACTGATGGGGGAAAATTTGTTAATTATGGAGCAGAAAAACAACAAAAAATGTATATTTTTCTTATTGTAGGGGTGCTTGAGTCCCAGAGTCCCAAACATAGCTTTGTGTATTGTATTCCTACCACCCCACTCACCCATATGGACCACCAATGATTTATATTAGTGTGTGGGTACCCTTGTATGGTCGTGCCCCACCCCCACCCCAAGTTCGACATCGACATACTTTCTTCGTCGCTGCTACTCGAGACCATCTGTTTTCCTCACATTATGCTTTCAAGACTGGCATTTGCATGCTTGTAGGTGTGTCGAGTTTAAATTATGATCTAAGCTTTCGTTGGAAACATAACTGCTAAGAGTTATCAAGGGTCCAGTCGACTCACTCAATCGGGGTGTCATCACACTGCACGCAATTACCTTTAAAATACGGTAAGCCGACTGGTAACCTTCTACAATGACCATTTTACGGGCACAACTGCTACCTTTAAAATCATAATCCATGAAATTCTAACAGAGTAGTGTTCGTGCACAGTGGAGATAACTCTTTCTACATTTTATTCTTTTGACCTTCTGCACTCTGATGTCGAAATATAACAATTTCAAGCTGTACCCTTTCCCCATAATGCAACTAGAAATTTAACCAATTCAACCTTGTTTGACAGAACTCATTGAGCTCTGTCAAACAAGATTGCATTGGTTAAATTTCTAGTTATATTATGGGAAAAATTTGCTGCTTTAATTTTCAGAATTTTTACAAAACTGGTATCATCCTTGTCAAAAGATGACTTTTTTTAAAAAGATCCCATTCACTAGGCAGACTAATTAATATTTTAACTCGTAGCCATACGGCTACAGGTTAACCCTTTACCTAACATGAAAAGCAGACGACACTTGCAAACAAAATCCTTGAATAACTAATTTTTTTCATTTTTTGTCTCAAAAACATAGGTTATGACCCCTCATTGGAACGAGCTCAAGGAGCTCGTTCCAAAGAGGGATCATAACCTACGTTTTTGAGACAAAAAATGAAAAAATAATCAAAATTAATTGGCAACTTTTGTGAATAGCGCAAGCCGTTTTTGGCTGTTACGTTGAGTAAAAGGTTAAAGATATTAATTTGCCTTCTCTTCATGACTATTCAACGAGTACAGGAAAAACAAGCTATTGAGAGAAAAATTCACTATGTAACACCCCGCCCCCTCTATGGGGGAAAAAGTAACAAAAAGCGCATGGGTGGGAAAGAAACCTAATGTTTTGTTCTCGTTAACTCCACAAATATTTTTATATAATTTTTATTTAGTTATAATTTCAATTCCAATTCAAAGTTGTTTTTTTATGAACCATAGAAATTAAAGTTTGGCTATTTCATTAATTTTATTATTCCTTTGAATCTCGAGTCGGGTGAAAGAAAATATGGGCTTTATCCTACCCATGCAATTTTTGATTGGGTTTTCATAAGAGTTTTTTTTTACTTTTTTCCTACAGGGTTTTTTGTCCTATAGGGGCCTTTCTCCGTACCCAACATCCTTCTGGTGTGATGAAGCTACACCAAGTATCTGTTCCCATGTTCACAACATAAGTTCAGTCTGTGCCTTATTCAACAGAAGCCCCAAGAGAATTATGTTTTTGGCGATTTGAGAAACATTATTTCCGAAGAAATAAAAGCGTGGAAGCCAAAGTTCACGAAGGATGCCTCCTGCGGCACTCTGAGAAACTGGTGCTGTCCAGCCTTTGGCTTCCGCGGGGTCTGTTCTGTTTACAATCAAACACCAACTGAGCGAAGGAGAAATTAATATACGGCACCATGTTAGTTGGCAACCATTGCACGGTATTCAATTTTCAAGGGAAATCTTACATTTTAAATAATTGAATAGGTAAGTTACAATTTGTAGAATATTGTTTTGCGTATTAAGCAATATGATATAACAAACCAAACTTTATTACAAGTAAACTTGAATATTGAAAAAAAATATCGCTCGCGACTAATGAAAATGTAATGGTGGAAAAATAAATTTTAAGGACATGACCTTTGCAATGTATGGCAGGGTTGTATAATTTATGATCAAGTATGGAAAGAACAAATGAAATGAGTATGCGAGCACTGCTGAATCCCAGAAGAGGTGGATTATATAGAGTTTATTTAACTCTTACACGGCCCTGGCAGTTTCTAGAATTTCTACAACGCCACAAACCGTAGGTACAATTTAACCGTGATTTCTAGACAAGCCTTGGCTGCCCGAATAGGCATCCAAGACCTGACTGGAAACCACAGCCAAGGGAATTTGTCAAGTAGAGGTTCCTCGTGATTGCACAATGGAACTCCTCTCCTGGGATTATAAAGTTTGTAAAAGTTAGCTTGAGGCTTTGGTGCTTAACTTATCAGAGATTATCTTCATTCTCCTTACAGGTCTCTTTGCTGTTTGGTTCATACGAATCTTGTTTTCTACATCATGATACCTTGAAAAGAGTGACCTGATAAATATTCTAGAGAAGTACTACGTCATATGGGGTTCAAACAAAAGAAGAAAAAGGTCTGATACTGAGAAAAAGTGTTTCTCGGTAATTTCGGTATTCATTACTTCTTTTCCAGTAAGACCCTTTGATCAAACACGTCATACACATGCCTAGCTTCAAAAAAGGAAGATGTTTTTCAGCACTGGTCTTGACCCCACCGCCGCAGTTAGGGTTGAAAATATTATTTTCGTAATCTACGCGTCAATACCTTTAATTTGATAGGTCACATGACTACCTTCTTGAATTTTTTTGTTTTCTAATGGTCATACCCCCACCCCCAAGTGAAATGGAAAAAATATCATTTTCGGAATCTTCTTGAATAATCCTTCAAAATGATACATCATATGCCTGGCTTTATAAAAAGGAAGATGTTTCTCGGTTCTAGTTGTGACCCCGCCCCCACAGTTAGGGTTTAAAATATTATTTTCGTAATCTACTCGACGATACCTTTAATTTGATAGATCACGTGACTACCTTCTTGAAACTTTTGATGTTTTTCAGTTCTAGTCGTGACCCCCACCCTCACAGCGAGGACTGAAAATATAATTTTCGTAATCTACTCGTCGATACTTTCAATTTGATAAGTCACATGACTACCTTCTTGAAACTTTTGATGTTTTTCGGTTCTAGTCGTGACCCCGCCCCACAGAAAATTGACATGTTGCATTCAATTTTTCTCATTCACCCGAGAGTGTTTTTCTGAACAACTTAACAAATCTTTTAATTGTTTTGCGATCCCTCCCATCGATTCCCCAACCTTTTTCCCCATTACACCTCGAGGACGTGTAAATTCACAAAAACCAAAAAATCATTTTTTTTTTTTTTTACAAAAAGCACGTAAACTTTTTACAAAAAAATTTCTCGATATGTATCAGATTCGCATACCTTTTAAACTATGTCTAACGAGGAACATGTAAAAAACTGTAAATGCTAAGACAATTTTTATTTTTTTTAAATTTTACAAAACAAAATATGCGGAAATAATTTTGCCCCCGATCGATCATTATTCATCTTATAACTCATAATATACATTTTCAATCGTGATCCATCCCAGATCGCCATAGCGCTAATATATATATATATTGTTTTTTTTAATGGAAGAATCATTTTTTTTAAACAATTTTTATCATTCGTCTTATAACACAAATATACACATCTTTTCAGTCGCGATCCATCCGAGATCGTTCCATCGAGTTAAATCATACACTCGAACGCGCGATCTCAAGCGGTCAAGTTTACCAGCGCTTAATTTGCAAAAACAAATCACCCGATCGAACCGTCGTCTTTTCCTGTGGGGAAATCCGCGTTCCGGATCGCGTTTGTTTCCAGCGCAGTTACGAATTCACCTCGATCGAATCGTCGTCTTTTCCCGTGGAAATCCGCGTCCTGGATCGCGGTTTTTTCCAAGCGAGACACTGTTTTTTCGAAATTTTTCCCACAGGAAAAAATCACCCCGATCGTCAAGTCCGTGTCACGTCGGGGAAAAAGTGAATTTTTGCGTGAGAGACTCGGTGTCAAATTTATGAAAGGTGAATTTGTCAAATCGGTGAATTTTTAGACATCTTCAACAAATTTCCTCGAAAATGTTCTAATTTTAAACATTTTCCGGGAAAAACTAGGGGTTTTCCCAGAAAATTTAATCATTTTTTTTGAAAAACCCAATATTTTCCCAGAAAATCCATTTTTTTCTCGGACAAATTGAGGTTTTTCCAAAAATAACTCAATTTTTCCAGCGCACCTAAATTTCCAGCGCACCCTGGTTGAAGTGCGCTGGCTCTCTCCGTACACGTACTGTCGTTACTTGTTATATTCGTTACTTGGGATAGGACCAATCAATATTTTCAACATGCAGCCATGGGGCTGCACGTTGAAAATCTTCATTGATCCACCATACAAATTCAGTGAGCAACTAATTACTTTATGAATTCAGATCGTGTCAGGATCCTGTTACGGAAAAAGGGCCATTCGGTTTCAAATGGTTAATGTCTCACGATTTCATACTAATTTTGGAAGACACTGCAAGTCATTAAAAATATTCAAATACGGGGTTCAGTTTCAGGTTCAGTTTCAATGAGGCATTGCCTGGAAACCAAAACATTTTATTGGAGGGCAGGGGGGGGGGGGGGGAGATGTGAGATGTAATCGGGGCAGGTAGAATATTTATATTTGGTGATCGGTGGGAAGACACTGTACATAAGTGCCCATGTACAGTGGGACCCACTGAATTCGATATTTTTTATTAAATAACCCTGTTCATTTACCAGACCTTAAGTATAAATTTGACCAATCAATTGCATATAGGTTATAGAGTAAACTCTTGACTGACTTGTGATCTTTCGAAGTGTCAATCGGAGTAAAGGATACTTGCAGGTTATTTCATACACAATTTGCTGGAGATGCTCCACACGAAACCGTTGTTTTGAATTCCTCATATTTATAGAACTCTCTGGACTGAAGTGGACTCATTACATCCAAAAGAACTTTCTGGACTAATTACATCCAATATATCAATTTAACCTATTATATCTTGTGTGTGTTCTTGTACGCCATGAGCTGTGTCATACAAGATACAACAGCGTAAACACGTATTTTATTATATTATTAGAGTACGGTAAATGACCAAATTTCCGTTGAATTTTCCTGTTCATTGCATATAACTTCCAACGCCAAACCATTTACCAGACCGTAAGTATAAATTTGACCAATCAATTGCATATAGGTTATAGAGTAAACTCTTGACTGACTTGTGATCTTTCGAAGTGTCAATCGGAGTAAAGGATACTTGCAGGTTATTTCATACACAATTTGCTGGAGATGCTCCACACGAAACCGTTGTTTTGAATTCCTCATATTTATAGAACTCTCTGGACTGAAGTGGACTCATTACATCCAATAGAACTTTCTGGACTAATTACATCCAATATATCAATTTAACCTATTATATCTTGTGTGTGTTCCTGTACGCCATGAGCTGTGCCATACAAGATACAACAGCGTAAACACGTATTTTATTACTAGAGTACGGTAAATGACCAAATTTCCGTTGAATTTTCCTGTTAAACAGAGGGGGCGGGGCGGAAAAAAATCTCCAGGAACATAACATAACATAACAGAGGATTAATACCTATCTTGAAGATAATTCATTGATTAGTGAGAATCAATTCGGGTTTAGAAAACACCGTAGTACTATTGACGGCGCTTTTATTCTTAAAGCATCTATAAACAAATAATAAACAACTTAAGCAACCGTTATATGCTGTTTTTGTTGATTTTAGAAAAGCTTTTGATACTGTTGATAGAAACATTCTTTTTGATAAACTACACCGCCAGTGAACGCCTCGGGTTACGGGATAATGTATTTAAAATTTTAAAATCCCTATATAGCTCAAGTTACTATCAAATAAAAACTTCGCAAGGATTAAGCCCACCCGTAATGTCAACGGTTGATGTCGGACAAGGTTGTGTGATCTCGCCGACGCTCTTCAAAATCTTTATGGACGACATTGGCTTTTAAATCTTTGATGAAAAATGTGATTTCGTCCGTCTACATACCAATACATACCATACGAATCTAAGTCACTAGCTATTTGCCGACGATTTAGCGATCATCTCAAACTTGTCTCGGGGAGTACAGAGAGCATTGAATAACTTGAATGTCTTCTGCACTAAAAACGAACTTACACGCTAAAAACTAAAGTGTTAAAAACTACACTTGAAGTGCTGTATTTAACACTTACCAAGTGCTGAACTAGCACTTTGTTCAAGTGTAGATATCCCAGAACTTGACAGGTGTTACAATAATACCACTTGGCAAGTGTAATGTCGCGACACTTAAAAGGAAACAACGCAGATGACGCGGATCAGGCTCGAACTCTCGAGCCTGATCCGCGTCTTCTGCGTTGTGTCCTTTTAATTATGTACCCACCAAGCGCAAATCAAATTATGGACGATTCTGGAAGAACCACCAATGCTAGACACATGGGAAGTGCCATCCATTCAAGTTTCAGATGTCTGACGATTGTAATGTCTAAGTGGTTAAAGCATTGCACTTTGAGTGTTAAAATCAAACCCTAAGAGTTAGAATGGGTTTAACACCTTGAAAGTGTCAGTTTTAACACTTTAGTTTTTAGTGTGTAGCGTAAATGTTGACAAAACTAAAGTTATGATTTTTCAATCGCGAAAGAACAAGGAGCCCTATCGTTTTCATATTGGAAACAATGAGCTTATGCACTCCCATCAGTACCCATATCTGGGACTTTCGTTTACATTTAACGGTAAACTACAGAATGCGCAAAAAGATCTCAAACTGAAAAGTTTAAAAGCACTCTTCAGCCTGAACAACAACTTTAAAAGAAAGTGGCTTCCGCCTGTTTCGGTTTTCCTAAAACTATCCATCATCCTGATAAAACCCATCCTCTTATACGGCAGTGAATTATGGGCCATGGAAATCAGCGAAGCTAATATTGATAAATCGCCATGTGAAACCGCTCATATTCAGTTCTGTAAGTTAGTCCTGGGTGTGAACAATAAATCATCGAACCATACAGTGAGAGCTGAACATGGACAGTACCAACTGCACATAGATGCGAAAATCCAGTTGGCTAAGTTTGTCTCAAAATTATATGATCTCCAAACCCCTTCCTTACTTTCAGAGGCTAGAACTGAATCCGAGAATTACACTATGCCGGGTCCAATGTTGGTTAAATATCAACAGCTGATAGCCAATTATAATCCTGAAAATAAATCTGAACAGAAAATTCCGTTTCAGCCTGTGAAATACATAACAATAAGAGAAAATCTGGAAGAGACCCATTTAAAAAAATTGTTACAATGCTATATTTGATGACAACAGGAAAACTGAAAAAAATAAACTGAGAACTTATCGAGAATTTAAGAACAAATATCACTTGGAGCCTTATTTGATCTATACAACATCACCCTTGGCGAGAACATATTTACTCGTTTGCGTGTAAGTAACCACAAACTTATGATAGAAAAGGGGAGGCATATGTGGAGTACAGTGAATATGCATCTCTCAGAGAACGTGCATTTTACAAAGTTGAACTTGAATACAAGGAATTTGTTGAGATGGACACATCCGAGAGATTCATATTCCTGGTGGGAAACAATGTGTCACAGCTATGCGGTATCATCTGTAATATGATCCAGCAATTCTTAAAACAACGAGAACAAGTTTTGTCAATCTGACACCAAGCGGTGACATTAACAATATTATATTACAACCACTATAAGCCTTAATATTTACGTTTGTCATTCGGAATTAGTATTGTTTTATGTTTCTATTTATGTTGATTTTCTATATACAAAACAATCTGATTTTATTCTGGTGTATTTGCTAAATAAATATTATCTTATCTTATCTAACATAACATAACATAACATAACATTTATTAGCATAAAACATCCTCTATAGAACAGTATGTGGGAGTATACAAGTAACACGAACAACAATATTACTCAAAACATTTCAGTTTCATCCACACATTTCCCTGATCTAAGTACATTTTGATACGCGAAAGAACCTAGAAATGTGAACCGGAATTTCCCATACACTTCACCAAACATATCATAATCGTTTGGCGAAAAAATCCCGAAGCACGTTGCAGATTTTTGGCATAAACTGGGGGGTTCTATTTTCATATATAAATTTTAATTGCTCAAATTTACTTAGATTACTAAAACCGTCGATCTCACTGTTGAACAAAACAAATAGTTATGATCGAAGTTCGGAATAATGTGTTGTTTCTATAAGAGAATGGTATCCGTTTTCTATTTTCCGAATTAGTTTCACATGAGTACATATCCTGTCGATAACAGGCTTCGGCGGTTGGTAATGTGGACCTTTTCAAATAGCTAACTTATGCTTTCTGATACGAAGCTTAGTGAAAATTTCCTGATCTTCCGTCGAGTTCGTTTCCACTAAGTACGTTTCTATTGAATAGTCATTTTTAAACAACCTTTAAGTTCTCATTTTATTAACCCCATTCATTTTGCAGACCTCAAACAATGACTTTTTGAACGTGCTTAAATGATGCCTGCGCAAATTGTATTCGGGCTTACCTATTATATTGGTGTTAGTGGTATCTAGATGTTGAGGGATAGCGAGACCATATCTTTCCAGTAATTTGAAAGGGAACTGCGGTTTGCCTTTATGAGTTCTCTATTCAGCTACCACATTTCACATCAGGTCATTATGATTCTAAGATATTTTGATTGAGAAAGAAGCCACCATACTAACCGCCTCAATATATAGAGGGTATCGACCAAGTTCTGCGCGAAATCCGTGTTTGGAGGAAACGTTCTCAACATTTTTTAACAAAAGGAAGTATGTAATTTTTCACAGACAATGTTGTAACGTTTGCCATAAGGTATTTCTGATCTTCAAACTTCGCACCCATATAAGGCTATATGTTGAATTAATTTATAAAATAGCTTTGACACTAGCTTTATTGGAACCCGCGAAGTTTCATTAAATGCACGAAACAGTGAGTATAAGGCTTTTGAGCTTTAACAACCAAATCGTCTTGGGCTTTAGAGTATGTACCATCTTTTGAGAATTTTATTCCTAGATTTGTAAATTCCGCAGTAATATCAACACGCTTGCCTCCGATATTGGTTGCTTTTGGATGCCATTAATTGACGCAGATCCAAATATTAAACATTTTGTTTTTCCAACGTTTATTTGTAACATGTTGGTTTCAGTATCACTGTGAAGCCTATTGTGGCACCGCTGAAACCCTTGCTGGCTACCAGATATCATTAGAAGATCATCGGCAAAAAAAGATGATTTAGTTTGTAATCCCGAATCCACACAGGATCACACAAATTGTCGACAATATTTTTTATGTCTTCAATGAAAATGTTAAATAGAGAGAGAGAGAGAGATAAGATGCACCCTTGACGGACACATGTAGAAGAGAGGGAGTCTGCCCCCCCCCCCCCCCAATCATTAGACGTTTTAGTTTAATAAAATCATGATTCGTACATAGATTTAATCATTTTGAATATTTCACCACTCACACCCAAATGCTGAAGTTTCAGCATGAGCAATTCCCTGTTAACCGAATCAATTGCTTTGCAAAAATCAATAAAAACAGCATACAAAACAAAAAATCCATGTACAACACTGCAGCAAAAAAAATACTCATTTTCTCCTTTGTGCACCCCATACAACAATCCCTAACATTGCAAAGGCATACCTAAGGTATAGCAGGTATGGTACGCACCTTGTGCGCCACTGATCAGTTTCTATTAAAGTCAGCCAAGCCATCCTCGAATACTGAAAAAATAATTTTCTTCAGATGTATGATCTGTCTTTGATTATCATGGGTGATAAGCACTAGGATGACCGGATGGTTTACATGGATAGCGCCATTTTGCAAAAGCAGGAATGAAACAACTGAATGCATTCGTTCGGAATAAAATTTACTCCGCCGCACAGGAACACTCCCTCTGGTATCTGAAGTCGGTCGAAAGTGGTGGCACCTCAAGGGAGTTCCATAACCACTGTCAATTCGATCTTTGAGACAACCAGCTTTGAAAACAGTTAAGAGGGAGTTATCCCTTTTGATACGGGGTAGTCGGGATTGTGAAATTTACAATAGTAATTTGTGTTTCCAACCATCGCCAGATGCAACTTGTGGCATGCCGCGGAGGTTTGAATATCAAATCTGTCGGAAAATGTATTCATCTCGCACCAGAAAAAAAACTGTCGGCGCAGTTGGCCTTAACCCTTTAACTCATAACCCGCTGAGTATTTTCAAGATATTTTTCATCAAATTTAGTCATGGCTGTTACTCGTCAAGCAGCCATGACTAGATTTAATGAAAAATTAATCTAAATATATACCAGAAATCATAGGTGAAAACATCCATTCAATTTACAGGGAGAAAATACGATTAAATGTGCCCAAATTATATTGATTTCAGTGACAAGAGAAACCCTGTGCTGGGCAGGAATATCCGCCAGAAGCATGTAAAGAGTTCAACCCTAACGCCCTGAGGTACTGCCTTACGTACTTCTGCCAACAGGGAAATTAACGGGTCTCTTTTGTATTTGTATGGAGGTTCGGTAATAATTTAATCCCACAAACCCGAAAAGCTGTCGAATTAAATAATTAATTATCCTCCATCACAATTTGGTATTTAATCTGTTTTTTTTTTTGCTCACGAACGTCCAACTTTTTCTCTTTACGTAAAAAAATGTACAACGGAATGAAAGGGTCGCCGGTAATAATAATGCGCTCATCTGCATGTCAGTTATAGTAAAACTGTTTTGCATCAAGTATGGTGTGTAAAGGGAAATACGAACGACTATACCTCACGAGCCGACGGCGAGGGGGTTTGGTGACTCGGTGGTCAGAACATTAGACTTCAACTGAAAGGTTTTGCGATTACATCGTGGCCAGAGGTATCTGCGTTGTGTCCTGGGGCAAGACACTTAATCTCGATTTCCCCAAGTGGGGGCACGGTGGCGCTGTGTACTAGGGGTGCTGCACGTTGATTATGCACTGGACTGCAACCACTGCTTACCCAGAGTTAGTATACGAGCTGGAAAGTCGGATAGTTGCTCGTCGCTTCTCGATGGTTCTCTCCGGGTACTCTGGGCTTCCTCCCATCCGTAAAACTGCCCAATGCGACATGACCCTTGCTGTTGAAAGTGTCGTTAAAACTAGGACCCTGCGAAGCTTCGAGATTCGATTAGATTGCGACTCTTAAGTTGGTATTCGGTTCTATTCGAAATCAGCTGTCCGATTCTTTCTCCTTCGAATCTTTTCACTGGAATTTCGCTTGGTATCAGTCATCTCAGTTGTCTCACAAAACATATAGCTGAGATAGAAATTGTACATAAATAATGTTGAAAATAACTTCCGCTATATTAATAAAAAAGCATCTGTACCCATGATACCAACCATGCTAATTCCAGTTCCACTAGTCACCACCAATGCTGAAAGCAAATTTAAAGTTCCCAAGCAATATCGATGATGAGCTAACGGTTGTTGGCGGCTAGCACCGTGTAGTTCACAGTACAGAATTCTCGCTCGCACCCATTTCTGTTTTTGAACAAAGATTTTTACTGGGTAATATTCCAACTACATCATCAAGGCATGCCTTCGACGAAGGCATGCCTTGATGATGCAGTTGGAATATTTTATCAGTCGGGACATAAGACGCCTGTATTCGGTTCGAGGTTTGATTCGATTTCGAATAATACACTCGATTCGAGATTCGATTCGAAAAGAAAATATGTGATTCGCAGGGCCCAAGTTAATACCCCGTGAAACAAACGCACACACGCAAACCATCCTGCGACGACAAAACCGCTGACAAATATAGGTAATAAAGTATTTGACACACAAACTGTTCACCTTTACAATGGATCTTTTGTTTACAGTGCTATCATCTTCTATTAACATTATGATCGTAAATGCATACATACTTGAATTACTGCATAACTGCATTAGCTGTTATATTGTTTATCAAACATTAATAAACATTTTAATGCTTTAATAATAGAGAAAAAACAAAATAAATCCATTTTAATTGATCACCCCTCCCTGTTGGTACACTTAAAAGAACTGGCTGACCCTTTCTTTGTCGATATGTTTGGGTTATGATCATTTCAGCGATCGTTTTAATACTCTAATGTCCCCGTGGGAAATCTCGGGAAGAGAAGCAGTGCTTAGTAAAGAAGTTCTGCTTTACAGGTAAAATATGACCCGGTTACCAGTGTCTGGGTGGAAGTCCGCTACAGTGGGCAGCATAGGCATAAACTATTGGCAAAATATCTATTAAACTTATGGAGCTCATTCCTACCTTAAACACCTTTACTGTACCATAATACGCAGTCTCTAGGCAATTATCTTTGAAGTGTATTTATTTTATCTGTATCTCTTTGCCTTGTTACAATTTATGGGAGAGTTCTATAGTGCACCACTAAATTGCATGATGGCAAAGACATATGAACAAATTCTGACCCCCACCCCCCTCAAAAAATTAGTACTCTACCTAGTAATAAAAAAAAATATGAAAGACATTTGCATTCAGTTATATTTATGCACCTTTTTCTTAAAAATAAATATCGTTTCCGTAATTGTTTAGTTATTTTCTGCAGGCACAGCAAATTGGATGTTTATTAAAAAATATAATAATTAGACACTGTATTTTAATCATGCTTTGTTGAAAACACATGCGAATAAATATACGTCAATCTGCGTCAATTAAATAAATTAAAAATTTTAAAGTCTCACGATTTCATAAAAATTTTGAAAAACACCATTAGCCAACAAAACATCTTTCGCCAAAGAGAGTATACTAGTCTACACACTGAGGCAACAGTTCCCAGTTCCTTGGTAAGAGCCCAGAAGTAATCAAGATGGTCCGACCCCCTAGTAAGGAGCCTGTGAAAGTGGCCTGCTGTAAAGAGTTGTGGTTATTGATATTTGTAATATGAATAATCATCCTGATTTACCAAACACGAAAAGCATGCGACACTTGCAAACAAAATTCTTGAATAACTATTTTTTTTTATTTTTTGGCGTCAAACACATGGCTTATGTACCCTCATTGGAACTAGCCCAAAAAGCTCGTCCCAATGAGAGATCATAAGCTATGTTTTGTGACAAAAAATGGAAAAAAGTAATGAAAATTGAATGGTGATGTTAATAGCGCTGGCCGGTTTTGGCCGTTACGTTGGGTAAAGGGTCAGGTGATGTATGTAGCCTGTAATCTTGTATTATATAGCTGAAAAAAGTAAAATCTGAAAAGGAATATGCCAGTTATATTTATAAGAGAAACGCGAGCTGATTTCATTTGGCAAGACTGTGAAATGGGGATTTGGTGGGTGTATTGCGAATTCTTTGACCAAAACCGCAATTCTTCTGAGTAACTGAGAACTGATAAAAGTTAGTGCCTACCTAAAATATGAACGGTTGGAATAATCGACTTTAGAACGAACCTGAAAGATAGATAGATTCTTCTTTCATAGTATACGTACAACAGTTACAAATATAGATAGTTTACATATGTGAAAGGCCAGTATACTAAAAGTGTGTGTGTGGGGGGGGGGGGGGGCATAGCCAGACTGGCAGTCTACCTGCCCCCTCCCATTAACAGAATATGAGATGGCAAACAGACTGTTACAAACTGTGGACCTTTATATATCTATACTATATTTTAGAATGTCTGTCTGTCTGTCTGTCTGTCTGTCTGTCTGTCTGTCTGTCTGTCTGTCTGTCTGTCTGTCTGTCTGTCTGTCTGTCTGTCTGTCTGTCTGTCTGTCTGTCTGTCCGCTATAGAAATGAATATGGGGCCACCCCGAGTGTCCCAAATTGGTCTACTAGGAGTACTTTTTTATGGCGGAGGTCCTCGTCAGGTTTAAAAAAGTGTGTGGGGTGGAGTGGGGGTGTAGGGGGCACCAAAAGTTATGACCCAATTTTTTTTTACCGATATATGTCTTCAAACGGGTCTACTAGGGGTACGTTTTTTATCAGGAATCTAATGGTGCGGTTTAAAAAGGTATCGGGGTGGGGGTGTATATGGGCACCAAAAGTTATGACCAAAATTCTTCTCACCGAATAGGTCTTCAAAGGGGTCTACTGGGGGTAATATTTTACCAGGAATCTAATGGTGATGTTTAAAAAAGTGCCGGGGTGGAGTGGGGGTGTAGAGGGCATCGACAGTTATAATACCCTCATCAGCCCGAGCAACGCCAGGTAACACTGCTAGTGGCACATAAGGGGAAAGGAGCCAGGGTAATTTCATTTCTGGGGAACAAGGATATTGCCCTACGCACATGCCAGCAGAAGGCCGGTGGTTTCACATTGACAAAAAGTAGCCTGCTTATCGTGTTAACTTCACTGCTAATACCTAAGAACTACGCTAAGTTTCAGTGCCCAGTAGTTGCCGTAAAGACCATCGACAATGCAACTGGAGGTGCGTTCTGGTCGCCGAGTCCACGTCGATCAGCTCATTTGCAGAGCACATTCCCCGTGTGCTCGGCAAATGTGCTGTCTTGTATTATGGAAGGGTTATTCGTCATTATAAACTCAATAGGAGGAATGCAAATACAGTAGATCTACCCACACTTATTTGGACACAATGCTCTCAAGACAGCTGACTATTCAGAAATAAGTACGATATAGATTTTCGGTATACTTGCCTTGTTTAAGCGCTAACCCACTGAGTATTTTCGTGAAGCAGCCATGACTATATTTGATGAAAAACTCATCTAAATTTAACTCAAGAAATCATTGATCAAAACCTGCTTTCAATTTACAGGGGGGGGGGGGGGGTCAAATGTGCCCAAATTATACTTATTCTTGTGGGGCAGAAGATTTTGTGTCCTGGGGGTATTTTATGGGCAATTGTTGGAGTGAACAGCAGCTGCAGGTATAAACAGGACGACGGTTCCAAATTATTGTGCAGATTATTGTACTGATCATTCCAGAATAGACGATTCCACCTGTTGCTTATACAAGCTAGCTTGCCGCCCTCATAAACTACATTATCCAGGCATACGTCCATGTTGTTTCAATTGACTTTACATGAAAAGATTACACTGTTTACTATTAGCAAGGTGTTTTATTACTTAACCCACTCCACACTGATGTCGAAATATCTATATTTCAGACTGCAAACTTCTCCCATAAAGCAACTAGACATTTCACCACTTAAATCATGCTTGATGGGGCTCAGAAAGCTCTTTCACATACAATTGAATTGGTTAAATTCCAAGTTATATTGTGGGGAAAATGGTCAGTTTCAATTTCGATATTTTGACCTCAGAGTACAGATGATTAATGTCAATTTTTCGTTAATGGAATAGACATGAACCCTTTTCGAACTGCAGCCCTTGTTAGCAGTCCCGCTCGAAAATAGGCCCAATTTGATATTTACCCTTTTATGCATTACAAAAATGACCATCGACGAGCAGGTAACACCAACAAAAGTCAGTAATAATTTAATGCTTCAGCCCTGTAGGACTGTAGGGTTCAACTGTTACCGAAACTCCCTATCGAAACGCCCTATGTGTGCAAAAGGGATTCGCCCATATTGAAGACAGTATTGAATATGACGGCTCCATTCTGAAACTCGTGGTTGAGAAGGCTAACGAATACTATGTGACTTTATTGTGCATGGGAATTAATATTTTCGACCTGCTGACATAAAATTGTGGGTTAAAAATATTAACTTATTTGTCATACAACTTTAAAATGGACTTTGGTGATACATGTCAATGAACTAAAATTGTAGGTAATAGACTCTTATGTTTGGGTCGGATTAGATCTTTAAGTGTTCGGGCACCAAACCAGAAAATAAGCAGACTGTCATCTGCAAAATGAGGTCCCCAGAGAGTGAATTTAGTGATGCTACCCTGCATAGCAGGGTAGCATCACTAAATTTACCCTCTGTGAACCTCAGTCTGAATCAGGGTCTCAAAACTAAATAAAGAGGTACCCAGAGGATAAATTATCCCACTGTATGGGACAACATCATCAAATTCACCCTCTGGGGACCTCATTCTGCAAATGTCAGACTCCTTATTTTCAGGCCTGTCGGGCACATCACAGATGGATTGATGGGCCAGTAAAAACAGATTCAGTAAGAGCTGACTAGCCTAATATTTTATTATTGCACGCCTGTTCTATGAAATTCCCATCTGCAGCAACACTAAATCATGCGAACAAAATCCGTTCCGCACACATGTGCCGAAAGGAAAATCATTGAGCAGACGAGTGATCACCCGAAACTGAACCGATTGCGAAATAACTAAATAAAATTTCTAAAACTGAAGGATATGGCGAGTTTAATGGGTACGAAAATAGCGAAGAAGAAATAGAGTCGATATATGAAGGGGATAATGAATATCCAACAGAAGAAGAGTTTGAGTACGCAAATTTGGTTGGCGATAAAAGGTGTTCTTATTGTTGATAGTTGTCAAATGAATTGCCGAGTGTCTTAATAATTGTTTTTTAACAGACGTGAAGGCGTGTAATAAACTTAGAACGACACGCGCGTGTGAACGGGTTAATCGATATGGCACGAGTGTCAGTGCGGAATGATAAAACGAGAGGCCGCTGGCCTGGAGTTCTATCCTTTCGCGATGGCACAAGTGCCAAATCGATGAATCCATTCACACACTCGTGTCTTTCTGCGTTTTTCCTACATCCCTTGGGCTGTGCCACTGTGGGCTGAGATCTTAAAGTATCACTTATCCCTCTCACAAGTTTGGTACCAAGACAATTTGTCCAGTTGAAATAAGCAATATTGAATAGGACGATGCTTTTCAGTAACACGGTGTTCATGGTTTAATTTTGTTGGAAAAAGCTCTATCTAAGATACATGTAGATCTTTTCAACATTTCTCTATTCCATTTGCTACTATTCGTGCTAATAAAATAGCAACTTTTTCGACACGATTGGTAGTCAATAGAATGACGGGGATATTTTGTGCGCAGAATTTACTGCTTTAGTGCGATACTTCACAGACTGACAGTGAGAAAAAAAACTGTGAGAAGTGTGGAAGTAACAACCGTTACATATTCCCAGTTCCTTTTTCGACATTCGTTATCAATCGATAAAATCGATTGATCACGAATGTCGAATAAGGGACTGGGAATAAGTAACGGTTGTCACGCCGTTACTTATTCCCAGCTGACAACCGTTACTTATTCCCAGTTCCTTATTCGATATTCGTTATCAACCGATAAAATCGGTTGATCACGAATGTCGAATAAGGGACTGGAAATTAGTAACGGTTGTCACGCCAGTGTGAAAACGAGCCCTGTGGTTATCTCAGGTATGAATTAAACTTGATTCGCTTTTAAAAAACAATATTACAAAACAGGCGATTTCGGAATCTGTTGTAGTTAAAAAGGAAATCTTTTGATCTCATCGTAAAACCCGAGAAATTTAGGTGGTGACCCGGAGCCAGAACTATAAAACTTTTACAACTGTATTTTCTAGAATTGTATTTGCTGCCTATTAATATAACTGGCTAAAATAAATCACTAGCATTTTAAAAGATATGGCAATTTGCCAATTGGCAAATTTCCACATCTTTGAAAATGCTAACAGTACATTTCAACACATTTAAAGTCATACCTAGAAAATGCTATTGTAGAAAATACAATTGTAATTGTTCTATAGTATGAGCCCCAGGTTATGACTTGTCTGAGTAATTTTTTCTTTCTTGTTTTCCCTCTAAATTCTCAATAATTATTATGAATAACACGGGAGCGCGGTGGCTCAGTAGGTAGAGGAACAGGCTGCAAGCCGAGAGGTCCTCGGTTCGAATCCCACCTACGTGGGGGCACGGTGGCGTTGTGTACTAAGGCGTACTGCACGTCGATAGTGCACTTGTCTTCAACCAATGCTAACCCTGCTTGTGAGGAGTTAGTATGTTGGGGAGCTGACAGTTGCTCGCTGTTGCTCGGTGGTTCTCTCCGGGTACTCCGGCTTCCTCCACCCGTAAAACTGTCCCGGTCATGATTAGCCATTGTGCATAAATATGTGACCTTAAACACCAATAAATAAATAAATAAATAAATAAATATGAATAACACAAAAGCGTCCAACGGTCAAATGATACCTCAGTGTAAAGCTTATGGTCTCCTTTTTCGACTGACATTGGATAGAATACACCAAGTGGTTCCTATCTCAGACGAATAAAAAGAAGATCGACTGGTTTATTTTGAAAAAAAAACTAGTTGTGTACCTTGTTATATTTATATATCTATTAAGGGGGCGAGGAGGGTCAATCCAAAAAAGTAATCAAATAATGTTTTCTGAGACCTCAGCTTGTTCCGAGCACCCGTGCCTCACACACACACCATCCTCACACACTCACCTCCATCCCTTACCTCACCTCACTCACCGACCCCACCCCCTTCTCTCACTTCTCCCCCCCCCCCTCCACAACCGCACGTTTTAACACCCTCTTGTCGCTCTCGCCCAGACCCGATAAAAATGGCATTTCGGTGGATCCATTTATCAGCTTACCTCAGACTTGTTAGATGGACATTTAAACAGTAAACTTTTATGACGATTGGCCATAGAAACGTGTATTTTTCCGTAAAGAGAATGTGCTTTAAAGGACACGTGGCTGTTACACTTTTGACCGCGCAGAAATTAACACATAAATACATTTTCATTCTGTAGATAATATGCAAACTTCTGAGATGAAAATGTCTAAAAAGAATTCCCGCCAGCCCAACCGCTCACAAAATAAAAAGTGAGCCGCATCACAACTCTTTTAGAACGAATCAATCTTCCTTACCACTTCGTTAAATGATCATTTTCTTTCTATTGAGAAAAGCAGAAAAATTCAGAACAAGGCTGGTGACATTGTATTTACGTTTTTAATGTTGAGAAGTACTTACGTTCCCGATACATCGTACGAAGTATATGGTCTCCTCACAACTCCTGGCATTTTGAATACATGCAAATTTGGAATTTAAAAACAATCACAGCGGTTCTTCCCTATTTGGATAAATTAAAATAATAAGACGTAATATACTTTGCAAATTAATCCATTTACAATCAAATGTATAGGAAAAGTATGTTCCGAGGTGTATCTCCGACAAGTTTCAACACCGTTTAATAAGCTATGTGCATTATGAACACACGGCTAAGCTGAAGATCAATTCGAGAGGAGATTTCAAACAGTTCACGACAGATATGTATGTATACGTTCGATCTGTTTATCAATGTCTGGGTATTGTTTGGTTGCTATTATGACCGATGTGACGGTACTTACAGATGTTTGTGTTGTATTGTATAAACGACACGTATTTGCCATATTCAACGCGATCACCAACAACATAAAAATATTTTTACAACTGCACTGACCGAAGTATATACTTATATATAAATAAATAAATATATATATATATATAAATTTTCTGTTCAGTGGCTATATACTGTAGTCGATTTCATAAAATGAAATAAACATAATTATAAAACTATGCCTCGAATCAGCGTCTATAAGATGTGAAAGGAATATTATCTTTAAATTTAAGTGTTATTTTATCAGTGACTGATAAACAGAGGCCCGTTTCCATCTTCAATGTTTCATTCACCCCGTAGCTCTGTTGTCGGATGTGTCCAATTGTAGCCACCGCTTGCGATTCCAATGAAGGTTATGCGGTTATAAGGCGTTTGCGATATACAGTCGTATAATGTATCCAAAAGTTGTCAGATAATAAGAAATTTACACTATCAAGTGGCAGTGTTTGACAGATGCCTTTGTGGCGGATGAGTAGACGTATTTATTTTTATGTTATTTGTGGAGAATGCAGACATGGCAGACCGTTCACACGCCCTCTGTAAGATTGTCCTAACTTTCTAATGAGTGCAAGCATGTCGTAATAACCACGTTTTTTGCTTTTCGGTAACAAACTGTGTAATCGTATTATGATAGAGACATTTATTTTTTTTTAAATTCTTTGAACGATAGGCCCTAATACCTCCCGATGCGGAAAAAGCCGCGAATGAACCAGAAAGCCATTTCTCAAAGCATACAAATTTCACCTTGGTTTGTCCAAAATATCCTGGTGAAGTATCCAAACTTTCAGCAAGAGCCGCACAGGACCTACAGCTTCCGGAAATGAGTTTGTATGTGTGTGCAGTGGGGAATTAGCTGTCTTGGAAGATTACTATTCCCCCTTAATCGCAATTTCTGGATTCGTCTCTGTTATAAATATTGTGCACCAAACTTTATTATAATCTACCAAATTATGCTAAAAGAAACTATCTCAAGAGCATATTTTATGGGCAGATGTCTCGCATGAAAACACGTGCTCACGTGAATGTGAATAAGGAAGCTGCTCCTTCCTGTTATCGTGAACAAGCCCGAACGATCCATGTCCAGATAAGATCCGTAAAATTTCGCGGGCATGTCTGGAACCTATTGGCGGGCTGGTAGAAACAGATGTTTCCAGAAAAAACCGTGAGTTTTATGCGTGGGTAATCCATCAACGAACGGTACAACAAATAATTAGGGTGATCAGTAATAATTCAGTCCCATGGTCTTAAAGATAAGTTAATTGAAATTACTCCAATTACTCAAATCCACCAGATAATCCCTCAATAAAATGATCATACCTGGCCAGGGGCGTAGCTAGGATTTCCTGTTGAGAGGAGAGGGGGCATAATTTTGTTAGGGATGCCAGGTGGATATATGCCACAGGCATATCCGAAGGCCGTAGGTATGACCCTCCCATTGGTGGGGGGTTGGGGGGCTCCCCGAACCCCCACCAATGGGAGGGCCATACCTACTCCCCTCCTCAGTCCTACGATATCCTCCTTCCATTGGTGGGGGTTCGGGGGGGGGGCAGAGAAAAGTTTGAAAATTCAATACCCTCAGAGTGAATCTTGGACCCTCTGATGCTTTAATTTTCCCATTTTATTGGGGGCACTGTAATTTTTAAGGGGCCATGCCCCTCTAGGCCCATCTTGGCTACGCCACTGTACCTGGCAATCATGCTTCCAAAATCAGTGAAATATATTCAAACGAATGTGGTCCATTGAGATTTTCTTTCAGCTATTTACCTGTTTTTAACTTCAAAGGGAAAATGTTACAGGTTTGCTTT
This sequence comes from Pictodentalium vernedei, assembly GCA_031216915.1. Taxonomy (NCBI): domain Eukaryota; kingdom Metazoa; phylum Mollusca; class Scaphopoda; order Dentaliida; family Dentaliidae; genus Pictodentalium; species Pictodentalium vernedei. The sequence continues at coordinate 149,789,028 of CM062292.1, forward strand.
TCCATATTTGTATCACGTAAGGAAAACCGCCTCTGTATTTTATTCCACGAGCGGCACACTGTTCATCGCAAGATAAAATGGGAGTAGGGGCAGCAATAAAGACCGTTTAACAAGTGCGAAAAACCGATTTTCCAAATTATAAATGAGAATTTAGCGACGACATCATTAATAGTTTCTAATCTCTGGGAATGAAAATGTCAGTTGCTACTTCATGTTTTGTTTTTATATATATATATTAGCCGGGGTGGGGATGTCTTATTTTACATGCGAAATTTATAAATTTATCAAAACTGCCAAGCAAAATAAATACCGAGTTATTATAGATGTCTTGCAGAGCGCCAGTAGAACACATGGGGGAATTGGACACAACTTTGAAAGGGTTACTTTTGGAAGATTACCTGGGCATGCCTGCAAACATTGTTGTTCGATAGGCGTTTCTCCAGCTAACGGGATAAGTGGAACATAATTATGACTGGGTCAGTGGTCCAGTTGCATATTTCATCACACAAGCTCTTAAACCAATCGAAAGGCGTATTTTTCGACACCACTGATCTACACCCCGAACCTTTCCATAGAAGAACGGAAAGAGCACACATATCTCCAAGCCAGAAAATAAGCAGACTGTCATCTGACAAATGAGGTCTCCAGAGGGCGAATTTAGTGATGCTACCCTGCATAGCAGGGTAGCATCACTAAACTTACCCTCTGTGAATCTCAGTCTGAATCAGGGTCTCAAAACTGAACAGAAAGAGGTACCCAAAGGATAAATTGACCCACTGTATGTGATAGTATCATCAAATTCACCCTCTGAGGCCCTCATTCTGCAAATGTCGGACTGCTTATTTTCAGGCCTGCAATTCTCTCTGGTGCAGTCTCATTGACGTTTTTCCACTAAGTCTTGACGATTTTGCTGCTTGTCGAGCCAAATGTATAAATGGTGACAACGGTGCATGAACACTAAAATTATCGCCCATTGTGGTTGTAATGAACAGCTTGTTGATTGACATAAACATTCAATATTATCGCATTCAAAATATCAGACGTAAGTATAATCCCCAGTATTGACATCAGGGAAATTAATACAAATTTATTCAGTTTAAAGAGGAGCTTTTCTACCTATTGATAATTCATACAGAAGGCGAGTGAACATAATAGTGGTATTTATTCGCTTAAATGAGCAATCTGACTGGCGCGATCGTTCATTAAGTCTATATACTCTAGAAGATAAATGAATGGTTGTTAACCAAGTGATAAAAATGGTCGGCCATAGTCCACTGTAGACACTGGCGTAGATCGTGCGTCAAAAGTTGTTGGGTCGTTACCAGTTCGAATAGTGGTATCAGTACTCGAGTACCTGGTGATGCCGGAACACGTTTAGTTAGGTTACACTGTGCAAGGCACTTAATCTCCACGTGGGGCACGGTGGCGCTGTATACTAAGGCGTACTGCACGTCGATGGTGCACTTTTCTTCAACCAATGCTAACTCTGCTTGTGTGGAGTTAGTACGTTGGGGAGTCTGAAAGTTGCTCGCCGCTGCTCAGTGGTTCTGTCCGAATACTCTGGCTCCCCCACCCGTAAAACTGTCCGACACGAGGTGACCCTGACTGTCGAAAGAGTCGTAAAACCCCAGTAAATAAATAAATAGTATAGGCTATACAACCGACAACTGTTAATAATTTGAAGGGTTCGGTTGTCACGGTGAATTGTTGATCATACGTGACCATTACTGTGTTGATCACATGTGAAGTTACTTTGGAGTGTAGGTAGAGGGTTCCCTTCCGCACCTCATTGTCAGTTAAGAGGTGTTGTTATGATTTGTGTGAAAAATTATATTGAGGTAATAAATACACAAAATATGTCTTTTTAACCTTATACAGTGTGCACGGGTGTGATTTGGTGACTCTCTTTCCGGCTTCACTCGCCACTTTCTTATCTGTGTTCATGTTTTGGGCCATTCCCAATGAAGAGTGACATTTGATCTCCATCATAAGTGTAAGATCTTCAAAATTCTCTTTTTTATCACTAACATTTTATTTTGTACTTTTTTTTCCAAATGCTGTACGAAAACAGAACCTAATCCATACCCACTTGACGTAGTATACCTCGATACATTGAAATCATTTTTATAAATGTAGTTTGTTCCGCTCTCTAAAGTGCAACTTTACTACAGTCTTGCTACTTACAAAGTTAATGGGTTTGCAAGTGTTCCCATTTATATTTAAACTAATCTGATCAAAGTAAGATGCTGATACTGTTATGTATTATCAGATTCTTTGTCAGTGTGTTGACACTTTTTTCTTCCATGGTGGAAATCAAAATGAGTTTATTCCTAACCCCAGTTTTCTTCAACTTGGGGTGATGCACTTTGTAAATCTGGAAAGTTAGGATAATCACTGATTTTAGGATAATCACTTATTTTCTGGACCATCCGTGAACATCATGTCCAAATTATTTTTTATTTTATGTGCAATTAGACCTTTTCTTGCAATCATAGCACTACATGGTGCATTAATCATTTAATATCATCCAAGATTTAGAATCTGGAAAATCATTTGAAGTTTTGTCATATTTTTTCATAGTTAAAATGTTTGTTCTAAAGTGAATCCATTATCCATCACTGAATATATTTTATCAGGAGGCGTTTGCATATATGTTGGTGGTTTGTAAATTTGACAATTTTAATAAGATTGATGTAAAGCCAAATGGGGAAGAACATAATATGTTCTTGTAAAGAATATGTTATCTTCCCAATTCATCAAACATTGTCCACACACAAACATTTTAGTTTACCATCTCCTAAATAGAAAAAAACAGCTCTAGCTAATTCATTTCTCCTGTATTGTAAATTAGGGTCTGTAGTCATATTAAACTAGAAAGTCTTTTCAGTACTGATAAGTATAACAGATATACAGGGTGGGGTGGTATGCTCATCGTGCCTGTTCAATGTTCAAAGTAGAAATGACATTTCTGTAAAACTAAAATGGCTTATTACATCCATTGCGTAGTGTACCATATTCCTTGGCAACGTTATGTATAAATGGATCAGACTGTTTTGCTTTGAAACTTGGAACTGAAACAGTTAACTGATTAATTGATTAACCCTTTACCCAACGTAACGGCCAAAACCGGCCAGCGCTATTCTCAAAAATCGCCAATTAATTTTCAAAATATCTTCATTTTTTGTCTCAAAAACATAGGTTATGACCCCTCGTTGGAACGTGCTCGTAGAGCTCGTTCCAACGAGGGGTCATAACCTATGTTTTTAAGACAAAAAATGAAAAAAATTAGTTATTCAAAAATTTTTTTTGCAAGTGTCGTCTGCTTTTCATGTTAGGTAAAGGGTTAAACAATGATCAATGTCTTGATCAACCAAAAAAGTAAATGATTGATTAACCTTTACTTTTGAACTACTGTATTATATGGGTTAAGAGAGGAACAAACTTACTCCAAAACAGGCAAACGTTGTCACACTGACTCACATCAATTATGAGAATAAAGCGCATACAAGTAACATGCTGACATATTTGTTTACTTGCATGATCATTATACTGTATCATTAGCTGGAAATGGTCATTCTTAACACTTTACCCAATGCGGGTAGCAGACGTCACTCTCAAAATAAATTTCTCAAAAACATAGCTTATGACCCCTCATTGGAACGAGCTGAACGAGTTAGTATATTGGGGAGTCTGACAGTTGCTCGTCGTTGCCTCGTGGTTCTCTCCAGATGCTCCCGCTTCCTCCACCCGTAGTAAAACTGTCCATCACGAGATAACCCTGGCCGTCGAAAATAATAAACATCATAGTTTCAAAATTAATTTTCTGTTATGTGTTGTATTCTAATGTGATACCATTAACTTTCCATGCAGTGTGTGTTTCCCATCTTTAATATATTTGTGCCCATAATGTTTGGACCTAATCCCACAAACTAAACGAATTTTGCATCTGGATGTTCATATGTCCATTGACCTAATCTATTCTTCACAATTTGTGGATTCCAAAGTGTTCGTTTGTGTATCTAAATGCAACTGTCTGTGTCAAAGTCTATGACTAGCGTCCTAAAGCATCATACCATTCCAATCATGCGCAAGCAGCGACAGTTAATCTATAACAACATTGGATGAATTGTGTGGGTGTTAAACATTCGTAGTGTCAGTGTAGTTTACTAAAAGAAAATTGATCTTGGTTTTTACGTCTTTGTTCTGTATTATTTCAAAATATCCTGATGGTTTCAGTATCTACTTGGTTTATGTTTTTATTACATTGTGCATTCTTTCTCCAAAGACACTTTATCATATTTTTTTGCAAATAACCCTTTTCCGAGTATATTTTAAATTTGTGCATTGTCTTTTTTAATTCTTCTTTGTCTGTTTCTGTTTTAACCCAATCCGGATACCCACTAGCTTCTTGTTTCAATTTTAAATAATTGTTCACATAATGTTTGTAAATGTCTGATGACCATTCTTCCTAATTCCAGATCTGAGATGTGTCAAGTATTGTGTATCTTATGTCCAATGCTTCTGTTCTACGGATGTCCATACACCTGCAATTGCATGGTGTATGATGACGGCGATCTGTAACGGCTCTGCAGTGTTTGGCAAAGTGTAAATGTCATTTTCTTGTAACAGTCAATAGGAAAAACTGGCAAGTAGAGATTTTGTGGTGGCAAACTTTTACATTTAATACGTCCTCTGTACTGTCTTAAATTCTTTGTGTCTATGTTTTCTTTAGTAATTTAGAAAGTATAATCTGGACGTCCTACTGGATATTCCCCATGTTTGTTAACCTGTGGATAAAGTGAGCAAATGTCTATATGTATTTTATCTCAGTATCTGTATTTGATCCACTTTGTAATATAATTTGATGACATGTGCCCCCCCCCCCCCCCTCCCCAATAAACTGGCACGTCGTTGAATAGGATCCATGTCAAAATAGGAGATTATTATGTAGATGTATTTCACAAAGACACAAATACAATAAACAAATTGGATTCGTGTGTGGCATAGTATGAAACATGCTATCCTGACAGATCTGAGAGAAATCCAGTCAATTCACAATGCTATCAACATTTGTACAACACACAATCACTTAAAATCAGTGGGGTACAATGTGTACGTAGTGTTCTAACATCAATTTGATCACCTTTACAAGATGACACTGAGCTCAAAGCATGTTTAGACGCCGAGAAACGTGTATTGTGATTTCATCAAATGAGCTAGAGAGCCATGAGAGTAATTGCTCCTGGAGTGAATACTCTTGTGACTCATTCGTGATTGCTTCAAATGAGGTAAAGAGTAATGGAAGCAATTGCTTCTAAGAGTAATTACTCTTATGCCCCTTCGACTCATCTCAGTATTGGAGGATACCTATGCCATGGTAATGTACTATTAGAGGACACCTATTGGAGGATACCCTTTGGAGAATACGTTTTAGATGATAGCTGTCACTCCTAACACCTGACTGGCTTCTAGACCGCCCCATGCCTTCATGGGTTTTCGTGGCATAGCGGCTGTGGCTGTGTTTGATTGTCTAGGATTGTATTAGGACACTGTTGGACTACACCACAAAGTCTACTTTTGACTTGTTCATTCAGGACCCAGATCTCATATGAGGTGGCTGTAGTCATCCGCACTATTTATTTATTTATTTATTTATTTATTTATTTATTTATTTATTTATTTATTTATTTATTTATTTATTTATTTATTAACTGGTGTTTAAGGTCACATATTTTTGCACAATGGCTAATCATGACCACGACAGTTTTATGTGTGGGGGAAGCCAGAGTATCTAGAGAGAACCACTGAGCAACGGCGAGCAACTGTCAGCTCCCCAACATACTAACTCCACACAAGCAGGGTTAGCATTGGTTGAAGACAGGTGCACCATCGACGTGCAGTACGCCTTAGTATACAACGCCACCATGCCCTCACGTGGGAAATGGGAGTGAAGTGTCTTGTCCAAGGGCACAACGCAGTTGCCGCACATGGGATTCGAACAGAGGATCTCTCGGCTTGCAGCCTGCACCTCTGCCTACGGAGCCACCGTACCCCCTAGTCATCCGCACTGCAATCGTTGAACCACTGAAATATTCAGCATAACTTTTCATGTATTTATTTCGACATCACATCTCGACAGCACAACTCTACAGAAAGAGCAATCAGTTCAAATACACACTGAAAGTTCGTTCAGCAAGTTATAATAACTGGAATGGTGGTGGCTTTACAAAGGCAGTTAAATATCTGCCCAGCCAAATATTTCCTGACAGAAGTCAATCATAATGCGTTCCTCTGGATGATGGTGTTGAGGACAAGGCAAAGACTCTGATCTGGGCTCGACTGTCTCTTTTATACTCGGTCGAACGTAACTAAACTAGCTCGGAACACCTGCAAAACTGATGGAGCAAGCATCGTATGATCAAACGATATTCACACATCCCGCCAAATAATTTGAAGCACCTTTTCCAAAGAAACTAAAGGGAGCATCTCCGTCAGCCAAGTCCTATGTTCCGACCAAAAGCTCCAGCTCTCAAATGAATGTTGGCTCGGAGGACGTTTGACAATCAATTAAAAACTGGTTAGAACCAGCTATCTACAAAACTTAGATCAATTTACTAACACTTGCCATGATAAAATTCCAATGCCTATGAATTTAATACATCAGGTTTTGACAATCTAAAATACCGATATTTGCAATACAGTGACAACTTTTCGAGGATAGTAAACTCTGTGGAATGTATACTCGCTGTTTTATCGGTTATTATCTGTAAATATTTGGTACGACAGAACTTAATAGATTTGCATTTCCCTGAAATTTTATTATAATTTACTAGGTCTTCGTATGACCCTCTTAACACTTCTCCAGCACAATATTACTATTGTAGGCTAAGTTTTGCAACAAACCTCCCCCACACAAGATCAAAACCCATATGTTAGATTTCAAACAGGCTAGGCATCGGTCCTCGTGTTGGCAAAGGGCGTCCATTTGCATTTTACACATGGGCTGTTCTCGCTCTTTCTCGCGAATCTTTCCTACATGTACATCTGTTTCTTGGACAGGTATTATAGTCACTGAATTAAATGACATCTCTAATGTTTCTAGGGAAATTTCAAATTCGCGGAAAGACCTTACTAATCCGGATTTGGTTCTGGCTCAGCCTGTCGCTCATGCCAAGTGCCTAATCGATGATCTACATAATGGCCATTCCATCTGTGGTCGTTCCAATAGTGTATTACAAAGTCGAGGCCTCTGGGCCTGTTTTCACTAACTTCATATCGACTAGTATGCGTCAGCCACTGTCAACTTTTTCTTTGCTCCTCTGAAAAAAGTCGAAAATTACCTATTTCTTGGAAGCAGGACTTGGTGAGATTAATCCATTTCGACATAAGAGAGTGTTAAAGTCTTTTGACAATCATTGAAAGCGTAGTACTAGCTATATTATGTGAGAATAAATCAAATTATTCTCGGTTCCCTTCAGATATAGGAAGTTGCTAAGGCATTGTTTACACTTCCGTCAGGAGAGTTACGTCCCTTTGCAGAACTCTCCATCTTTCCATTCCTTCGATACACCCCCACTTCCCGATAAGTAAAATCAACGTACTCTGTATCTTAACCATGCTTAAGGCCACGGCAACCGTATTGACACTTCTGTCATGCATAATAACTTCAAGCAGTGAGTATCCCACACACCCTGTGAAAAATAAGTGTGCTGGTCTAGTAAAACTACAAATTGCCATTGTACTCAGGACCTGCAAATTTGCAATACCCCACAGAAAGGAAAAAGGCAAAGATACTTTTAAATCTATGCTGTTCCTTTTTAGCTTACTCATTGCATTGGCCTTGGATGTTGAAAGTAACCCAGGCCCTGTCCAAACTGAACAGTACCTAGAGGGAAACTCCACTGTGTTCTCCTGTGGTATTTGTGAAACCCCCGTAACCTGGACCTGTAAAGGTGTCCAGTGTGACATGTGTATGATTTGGTATCACGCCGCAGACTGCCATAGATGACTCAATGTATGACCGATTGGGAGAGACCGGTGGAGCCGGAGACTGGAAATGCACTGTATGTCAAAACGTGAACGTGACCACCAACTCGTTTCCAAGCTTAGAATCGCCAGAAAAATTAAACCCATCTTCAAGTCCAAACCAACAAAATCTCAGTGACTTGTCAATTTCCATGTTGGCACACACTTCAACACCTAAACGAAATAACTCTGTAAAAAAAAACACCCAGTACTAAAAACAACATCAAAAGATCGCTCAAAATACAAGTTATAAACTGTCGATCCATAGTCGATAAGAAACATGAGTTTGAAAACCTGGTCAACTCAACTAAGCCTGATATCATCATAGGAACTGAGTCTTGGCTGGAACCAAAACATTATACAAATGAAATATTTAACCCACATCTTGGTTACTCAATATTTCGAAGAGACCGTACTACACAGGTGGGTGGAGGAGTCTTTATTGCAGTTTGTGACGGTATCATAGCCCAAGAGCTAGTCGAGCTTCAATCCATCTGCGAAGATCTCTGGATAAAGTTAGATCTAGCAGGCAGTAAATACCTAGTAATAGGAGCATATTATAAACCCCAAGAACTAGATATAAACAGCTCATTAGAATTTTCAAAGTCCTTAGAAAAGGTTAACAAGCAATACTCTAACATCTGGGTTGCTGGAGACCTGACTTTACCCAAAATGGACTGGGAGACTATGAGACTATCTTTAGACTGTAAATATCCAACATATTACAGAGATATCATAGAAACCCTTAATGATGCAAACCTCACACAGGTGGTTAACCAACCCACTAGAGAAAACAACATCTAAGATCTGTTCCTCACGACCAATCCTACCCTGGTCAATCAAGTTAATATTTTACCTGGCATGAGTGACCATAACATTGTAAATATTAAAGTAAACACCTCTGCTAAAGTCTGCTACCAAAAGCCCCGAAAAATCCCACTGTATAAAAAGGCTAACTGGGAAAAATTCAAATGTTCAATACTAGATTACCACCAGGATATGCTAAGGGGGGGGGGGGGGGGGACAAATATTCCACCCTGGATATAGAAAGACTTTGGGAGAGCTTCTCATCCACCTTAAATAAACTATCAGAAAAATTCATTCCATCCAAGATGTCCTCCACGAGAGACACCTTCCCTGGGTAAACCAGAGCCTGAAGAGAACCATCAGAAAGCGTAATAGGACCTTTAAAAAACACAGAAAGTCAAATAAGCCATGTGACCGAAAGAAATTCTTGGACCTCAAGCACCTCATTCGGAAAAAAAGCCAAAATGCTTACCAACTATACCTCGAAGATATTCTTAACGTTAAGCAGACAGGTGATTCTCCTAATGCCAAACCCAACACTAAGAGGTTTTACTCTCTCCTTAAACACTCCAAACAAGACTCGGCATCCCCCCCCCCCCCCCTTAAAATTCCAAAACATATTGATCTATGATAAAAAATCAAAGGCCACAGTGTTAAATAAACAGTTCCAAACTGTTTTTAGCCCCAAATCCCCATTGAGTCTAGCTTCTTATTGCAAAACAAGACTTCAAGATATGCTTGATCGCAAAGAAATATCTCTGCTTGAATATCAAACATCTCCCAGAATGCCAGACATTAACATAAGTGCAAATGGTGTTGAAAAACTCCTATCAAATTTAAAACCACACAAGGCATGCGGGCCTGATCAAATCAAACCCATAGTACTCAAAACACTATCAAAGGAACTTTCACCAATTATTGAAAAAATCTTTAAAAAATCCATGAGGGATTGTTATCTTCCCAGTGGAAAACTGCAAACGTAGCGCCCATTTTCAAGAAGGGTGACAAGTCAGATCCTGACAATTATAGGCCCATATCCCTGACATGTGTACTCTGCAAAACACTGAAACATATTGTCTCATCATCAATCATGAAACATTTTACAAACCTTGGCATCCTATACCACCTACAGCACGGTTTCCGAGAAAAGAGATCCTGTGTAACCCAACTAGTAATGCTTGTAAATGACCTCCTCCTGTCAGTACATAACAAAAAGAAAACTGACCTAATTTTATTAGACTTTAGTAAGGCCTTTGATAGAGTCAGCCATGAGAAAGTCCTACTGAAAATGCATAACTATGGAATACGCGGCCAAACCCTCAAATGGATTAAAAGCTTCCTAGATAACCGTTCTCAATCCGTAATTCTAAACGGCACACGCTCGGAACCCATACCGGTCCCATCTGGAGTCCCCCAGGGGTCCGTGCTTGGCCCACTGCTCTTTCTAGTATATATAAACGACCTTCCCCAAGACATCCAATCCAAAGTGCGCCTTTTTGCAGAATGATACTGCTATGTACTTGTCACTCACTTGCGTAAATCAGTCAATGACCCTTCAAAACGATCTGGCAACCTTAGAAAAATAGGAAATGGACTGGCATATGCAATTCAATCCTTCAAAATGCCAAGTTATACATGGCACTAGAAGGAAACATCATATACCCTCCAAATACTTTTTACATAATACCCTGTTATAATCAACTTCATCGGCTAAATACCTTGGCGTGGACATCTCAGACGATCTCTCCTGGGATACACACCTAAGCAGAGCAACAGAAAAAGCAAATCAAATACTTGGTTTTCTTCGCAGAAACTTAAAAGTAAAATCTGAGCCCCTTAAATCCATGGCTTACCAAACTCTGATTCGACCCCAGTTGGAATACAGCTCTGAAGTCTCGTCTCCCTACACCCAAACCCAAATCGACCAACTTGAAGCAGTCCAAAGAAGATCTGCGCACTGGGCTAATTCTGACTTCAGACGCGCATCTTGTGTCACAGAAATGCTCCAGACACTCAAATGGCGACGTCTGGACCTCCGGCGTATTGACTCTTGACTGTTCCTCATGTACAAAATAACACACAATCTAGTTGCTATCCCCATTGACGGCTATCTTACCCCAATAACAAGAAGATCTCGCCATAACCACCCATGGTGTTACAGACAAATTACAGCAACCACAGACTACTACAAGTACTCATTCTTCCCTAGGACTGTATATCATTGGAATGCCCTTCCACCTCATATCCCCTCCCTCCCTACCCTTTAGCAGTTTTCAATATGGCTGTTAGTCATATTGATCATGTCTCAAAGTAGCCTTGCTTCCTCCAGCTTTTACTTTTTAACCAAATTTTTCTGATCTTATCTGTATATAGTTTTAGGCCTGTTACTATACTTCTCTAACATTCTTTGTGGCTGACGCGCCAAATGTCTATGTCCCCGCGAGGGGTTCGACATGAGTGGAAGATAGATATTCTAGTGGGGGTTCTTATGAGTGACCAACCTTGCTAAGAATAATGTTCCATCCCTGATCAAATAGTTCTTATAATACAATTCATACAAGGTCAATTCGAATTGTTGGGTTTTGGCATTGTAATGACATACCTCCCAATATCTAAGTTGTATTTGCATTTGTGATAATTTTACAAACCTATCAATATTTTCTTCGAAAAAGAATTCAAAACGGTGTTCCTGTAAGGGGATGTTAATATAACTAATTCAGGCGAATCTCTTAGTCATGTCAATAGTTTCCCAAAACTTCCTCTCTTCTTCCTGAAACTTCTCCAAATCAGGGATAATTGCTATTGTCATTTTGTAATTTCGATATACTCTGATCAAGTGTATTGAGTCAATAAAACAAAATTCCATAATTGCACAAATCCAAAGCTTTTTACACCTTTACACCAGCACGATCACTGTTCTATTCTTCTGCTCTGCAGTACTTCTCTTTTTCTCTCCCCTTCGTGTGGGTACACATTCTTCTAGTGCCTCTCGTGAAAATCAATCCACACATTCACTAGTTTTGAGATTGTATATGTGTAAATACTCTGGTGGGTACTTATCTAAACCTTGCTGGATTTTTACCTTTTGATCATTTTTATTTATCTCATAAATAAATGTAATGTTCGTAACTATCCTAAGATAAATTTCAAGCCAATTAGACAATCACATGCAATCCGTTTTCATCAATACTCTCCCATACCCCTTCAGATTCCGCTTCAGGAAGGAGATTGAAGTAGTCTTGAATGTGTTGGAAACCGGGTGTGGTCATTGCTATGTGAAACAGATTCATGCCCATATCCAACCTGGACTTCAGGAGTGTGCATGAGTCCAGCCATGAACGTATGTCTCACCATGTCAAAGACACCTGTTTCTTTTTTGTTGGGGTGGTTCTTTCATGAAGGGGTCAGTGACTTTTCATCAAAAAGCATAATCAACAGGGCTTCACTGAACAGAAAAATTTTAATACATATAGAAAAATATAGTAACTTATGACTACCATGAAATCCAGTGAATAAGATAAAAAACATCAATCACACCCCACCACACAGTTTTTTGAGTCACGTTGTGTGCTCCCATTCTCTGTTGTCACTAGTTGCTTCTTCCTTGTGTCTGGTGTTTAATTTTCTGTAGTTCTGCTCAATGTAGTATCTCTGAACTCTGGTCGCCTTGTCACAAACATACAACTGGAATGCCACTCTATCACTGCCACTGCACAACCACTAATGTATTGTCACTTTACTGGACGCCTTTACTTTAACGGCCACTACTTCAAGGGTTAACTGCTTCCATCTATTACCTCAGACGAGTGTTCATACAGGCAAAGCTTACTCTGTCTATGTATAGCTTGCCTTCTATAACAGGTAATACCATCTACCTGAATGCCAATATTTGTGGCTTTCCGGAGCTCGTACTTTCTATTTTGATCTTATACTCATATATGACCACCGACTTGGCCTGCGACTGTTCCTACTCTACATATGAGCCCTGTGGCTCCCCTTAGATTATGACTTGAGTATAGTTTTGCATCGATGCGGCACCTTCTCTAACCTATAGTATGGGACATCCCCAGCTTCTTGACTATGAACCACAGTTATACACGCCTTGAGACTGGAATGAAATTTTCGAGAAAACCCCCAACTCATATTCGATTGCAAGGATGTTAATTGTCATTTTAGTTTCTTCTCATGAACTTGGTCATTACAGATCTGTTTTAATATAAAATTCTCTTTCAAATTCTTTTAAGGTATCCTACCTTCACAATGCATTGACACTTCTGACAGTCCCCAGTCAGTAAGAGATGATGCCCATGCAACACAGGCCCTGCATGTGAGCAACTTGTGATTAAGGGATTATAGCCACTGATAACCATAAAATTATTTTGAATGGGTAAATGAATGTCTTTTATTTGAAGCTGATCAGGCAAAATCGTTTTTACAGACCAGATAAGTGCTTATTGTCATTACAGACTGCTATTGAGATTCTGCCCCATTAAAGTTATCACTTTTATTGTGCCTTCACTGATTTATTTCTAACTAAATACACAGATGGGTTACTTGACAAATTGGGGGGGGGGGGGGGGGGGGGTCGGGGTCTGTCATATACCTATCTTTTTGCTTTTAGCCTGAAGGAGAAAGATTATAAAAATTATACACTTTTAAACAGCAAAAATTGTAAGCTAAGCTATCACCTTGTCAGAATGGAACCACTCGGGTGGTTATGTATTGTTTTCCTTAGAATTTACAAGAACATGAAACTCACTGTCACTTAATAATTTGACTTCCAAAGTAATTTACAAGCACACACATTTTTACTCTAGTCTTTGTGCTATAATTTATCTAAACATCACCAGTAGGTAATAAATGCCGATTCCAGACCACTTTGTACATGTACCGTACACGTACATGTACATGGTGCATTTACTGCCATAGGATTCAGTGTTAAATCGCGTTCACGTTCACAAAAAATGTCGTTTTTTCATGGTGGTCCAGAATCGGCCATTGTTTTTGAGGCTCACATATCGCACTTTTCATGTTCAAATACCAGTTGGCGAACGCGTACATTCGACACGTCGCTCAAAAAAGTGAAAAATGTACGAAATTGTACATAAAAATTTTCTTAAAAATTTTTGTCGACGTTCCCATCGTGGATTAGACTATCGATCCATCGTTGGTGAACGCGAGCAAAAAATGCTTTGCCGATTCCAGACCAGCATCAAAAAACGGTTAGCCGATTCTGAACCACCTATGGACCACTTACGTTCGCCAACGAGTGTTCGAACGGTTAAAGCGCGATCCGATTGGCAAAACCCATTTGTCGATTCTAGACCAGGAAAATCGACCTCAAAAACGTTTTTTTGACGAGGTTTTCGTTTCAAACGGATGACATTGAAAAAATTGAGTTTTAGAAAATTAGAAATCGATGGGAAAATCGTTTGTTTACGTTTTGTCACTGCAAATTTTGTGAAATAAATTTTAATAAAACACTTTGTAGAATTTGTTTCATTCAAATAAAAATAGTAAGGAAATAAAAAAGTGATTGATATAAAAAGGAGAGAAAAAAAAAATAGTTATTTAAAAAATAAATATATCAAATCGAATAGATAATAAAAAATACGTAAATCATGAACGCTTCCCAGGCTATTAGAGCAAGGTTTCTTTTAAAAATGCTGATGAGAGCCAACGCATTCTGTGTGAATGAACAACTAGGTCGCCTCTTGTTAGAACGATGCGTCGGATGTCGGGATCACCTAGACTTCAATCATGAGAATCATTCGTGTCTGACGATGGAAAGGGAAGATATGGTCGTCAAGTATTTCGAACCTGCGTTCGAACGCATTCAAATCGACGAAGTGATCACGTTTTGGAAGAGATTACTCTTCTGTAAGGATCGAGACAAGCCCACAGTTTCGGAAGAACTGAAATTGGCACGTAGAAGTCTGACTTTAGAAGACAAGGGATGCATCATGAAATTATTGTTCAATGAAGCATACATCTAAGTTTTCTCGTTGATATAAATAAGGGAGAATAGAAAATAAAAAATAAATACACACATAAATTTTTTATCTAATATTAGAAAGAAAAAAACACAAAAATGAGAACCAGAAATAAATTGTATCCGACGTTAGATGATGACGAGGATGCGAAGCCGAACGGCATTTTGCCGACAGCACCGTCGCTAGAAGAAAAAGAAAGAAGAGAGAGGTATCGCATCGATCAAATCAGTAGAATCCAATCGTATCTAACTCAAGAGAGATTCTCGTCATTCTCTCAAGAAGAAGTATTCGTATTTCGTGAAAATCGTCAACGCGATTGACACGTCACTCATCGCGATTTCCATGGGTTTACACACATCCGGCATCAGATTGTTGTCGACTGCGGTCGGTATTCCAATCGTGTTAACCATAGAAGGAGTGGCTCTCGCTGCTGGATTGTTTAGCATGCTCGGAAACTTTTTGAGTAGGAAATTATATCTGAAGGCGAGGAAACACAACACGACTCCAAGATCGACATGATATCCGAAATGATCTCGATGGCGTTGAAAGACGGTAGGATATCGGACGGAGAATACTTCACGATGTTGGGTGAGAAAGCGAAATATGAAGCCATGAAAGAAGCCATGAGAATCAAGACTCGTCAGATCATCAAGGAAGAGATGAAGGATTCTCTCGTGGAAAAGGGGAGAAAAGAGGCCAGGGAGGAATTCAGTAGGATGATAGAACTCAAAAGCAGGGATTGAAAAAAATTATATATAATAAGAACAGAATTTTAAAAAAGAAATATTAAATTTATATATAAAATAAAAACGAAATTAATTTAAATAACTCTCCAAAAATGTATTGCGTAAAGTGTAAGAGAGTTACCGAGATGAGTAATTCTCAAGAAGTACGAACTAAAAACGACAGACAGATGCTTCGCGGAATTTGCGACGTGTGTGGTTCTATCAAGACTCGATTCATCAAAAAAAAGAACAGCGAGCAAAGGTAAAGGCATCATGAATAAAATGATCAATAATCTACCTTTCGAAATGCATCTGCCTGGTCACAGTTTCACGGGACCTGGAACGAAATTGAACAAGAGACTCAATGCCGATCTGACTCCTAAATCTTGGAGCAAACCTGTGAATAGGGTGGATGCGGCCGCGTATGATCACGATCTATGCTACGCCGGACATCCTGACACCAAGATTTGCAATGACGTCTGCGATAAAAACATGTTGGCGAAATTGAGAGGTATATCGAATCTGACCAGAGAGAAGATTCGCTGGTCAGCAATTTGATCGGTGCGAAACGTCGATTCGGATGGGGCATTCAAAACAAAAAGCGCATCTGTGAAGAAGAAGAAATGATTGTTGACGAGCGAATTGGCTGAGGAGTTACACAAACCCATCGTGCGTAAATTTTGAAAGAGAAGGGTGTTCATGAAGGGTTTGGATGATATTTGGTCTGCTGACTTGGTCGACATGAGATCATTTTCGAGGTGGAACGAGGGTGTCAAATATCTATTGACGGTCGTCGACGTGTTTTCCAAATACGGTTGGATCAGAGCTTTGAAGAATAAATCGGGATCTTGCATCGCCGAGGCTCTGAAGAGCGTGTTCAACTCGTCTTCTCAAAAACCGAATAAATTGTGGGTGGACAAGGGAAAGGAATTCTACAACAAGCACATTCATCGATTGGTCGACCTCTACTCAATCGAAAATGAAGAGAAAGACAGCGTGGTGGAACGTTGGAATCGAACGATGAAGGAAAAGATGCATAGATACTTCACGGCGAATTCAACCAAGAAATACATATACGCTCTGAACGGTCTGGTCAAAGATTACAACAACACGTGACACGGATCGATCAAGATGACTCCCGTGGAAACTAGCAATCCACAAAACGAAAAACGGGTCTAGACGAATCTATATCCTGAGAGATCTAAGATCAGGAAGAAGTCTAGAACACCGAAATTTGCGGTCGGTGATCGAGTGAGAACCTATGCTTATAAGAAGCATTTCTAAAAGGGTTATACTCCTCGATGGACCTCGGAAATCTTCGTGATAATCAAAATATTTCACACCGATCCGGTGACTTACGAAATTGAAGCTTTGGATGGAGAAGAGATCATCGGAAAGTTTTATGAACAACAATTGCAGAAGACAAAGTTTTGATAAAGAAAACAAATTTTTTTTATTTACTCTCTTTAACATTTTCTTGTTTACACATATATATATAGGAGAGAAAAATAATAATAAAAAATAATTAAAACTATTTTTAGATAAAAAAGCAAGCTTATTAATAAACAAAAAACCAAAAACCCTTCAAAAATGGCAAATATACTAGATATAGCACAAAGCATAGTGAAAGATGAAAGTATTCAAGAATATGAGGTTCACGAATATGAACCGGTAATCAGAACGAGTTTGAAAAATGCGGGAGAGATAAGAATCAACATCGAAACTCATGATCTATTCATACATCCTAGCGAGAGTTACATAGTGGTGCAGGGACGTCTCACCAAAGAAGATGGGAGCGACTACGCTGATGACAACACAGTTACTCTAGCCAATAATGGCATCATTCATCTATTCAGTAATATAAAATAATGCTATCCGGACAAGAGATAGAATCTGTGTTTCATCCCGGTCAGGCCACCATGATGTTCGAACTCTTGACGTATCCTGATGATTTTTCGAAATCCAGAGGACTTAATCAGTTGTGGGTGAAAGACACCGTCGGCCCTGCTAACGCCGGCGCCGCCGCGATATTCGACTACGTCGTCAAGACGTCCAGACCTAAAGGAATGTTTTCATTCAGGATACCTTTGAAACACATCTTCGGATTTGCAGACAATTACAACAAGATCATGTACGGATTCAAACACAATCTGACGTTGATTCAAAAGGGAAATGATGATGGGATAGTGAGACTCCCCGCGACCGATGCGGGTAAGATAACTCTACACAAGATATTGTGGTTCGTTCCGCACGTGGAGCCTTCGATCATGGAAAAAGCGCGTCTCTACAAGATCATAGAATACAAGAGTAAATTACCCGTGGGATTTAGAATGAGACAGTGCGACATGGCTAGCATTCCACTCTCCACGAATCACTTCGATTGGAGATTGATGGTGAAATCTGCTTCTGAGAGACCGCGTTTCATCGTGGTTGCATTTCAGACTGATAGGGACGGGTCTCAGGAAAAGAATGCATCGCAGTTCGATCACTGCAATTTGAGAAACATGCAAGTGTTTCTGAACGCCACGAGATATCCAGCAATCGATTTCAGTGCATCGTTCGGCAAGAACGATTTCTGCAGACTGTACGTCAATGCCACTGATTTTAGAAAGAAGTATCACGGTCTAGACGAATTGATGAGCAACCCTAACATATCTCCTGGCGAATACAAGTCGATGTATCCCATGTTCATATTCGACGTCAGTAAACAGAGTGAACGACTCAAGAGTAGCGTCTTAGACATTCAGATCAAGATGCAATTCGATAGGAATGTGCCAAGAAAAACCGAAGCCTTCGCTCTGGTCCTGTCAGACAGAGGATTACAATTCGAATCGGATGGAAATAAGATGTCGATCATTCGATGAGAGACATGTGTGAAAAAAAAAATAAAAAAAGTAATGAGTAATTATTAAAAACAAAAAAGCAAAAAAAAAAAATATATAAGTAATGAGATCTAGAGAGATTGAACATCTTTCTAAATCTCATTACTTTTTTTTTGTTTTTAATAATCACACATTATTTTTTTAATTAATTATTTCCAGGCGTTCACTGTTTGTTCAAAGGCTCTAGTTCGATCAGTAGACTCACCACATAAGTGACGGCTTTGGGATTATTGGTTTTCGTAATGAAATTAATCCTGTCTCGGGCATTCACTTTGAGAGGCATGCCGAACGTGCTAACATTCGCGTGTTGATTCTCGGTCTTTTTGACACTGTATTTCTTATCACTCTCTACTCCATTCACCACGAGATTGACGACCACTCTGTTATTCAAATCCGAGGAAGCCAGACTCATTCAAATAATTTCACCTCCTAACCTCATGGGATATCCCACCTGACCATGTTTCGATCCACTGCCTCCATTTCCGAAAGACCACTCGGTTTTTCCAGACTCTAATGTGACGGCCTCCTCAGCCCACACGGTGATCAATTGTCTAGTTTATTTGACTCTTTCCACCACCGAAATCAGGGTGCAGGCATTCGTCATGTTTACGGGATCTGGTAGATTCGTGAGCGTGTGTCCACCCATGTCTAGTTTACCTTCCATGATGTCGCCCTTTCTCCAGACCGAGTTGTCATCCACGTACTTCCTGCTGACTGCACTGGAATCGAATTCGGGATCGTGATAGAGTCTGAATAAATTCTCACCGTTCATGTTGATACCACCCTCCATGGTTCCGCCAGATTGTTTGTTCAGGTAGAGATCATCCACTTGCGATTCTACGTATTCTTGTGATCATATCATGGCAGAATCTACGTAGTCCTTGTTGACTGCAGTTGAGTCCGCATCCGTGTCATCGACCCTCGACAGATTCGATATCTTGTTGAATCCCGCATTCAGATCTGATTTCATTTCTCATCTGTCAGACTTTCTCTGTTCCAGATCTACGTAGTGTTTGGTCGCCACATCCTTGGGATTCGTGGGAGTGGCCACGTTCATTATCTTGTTAGAATTGGCATTCAATTCTGAGTGCATCGTTTTCTGAACATATCTATTTCTCAGATGATCGCAGAATCTTACGTGAGAGTCGTCAGCGTATTTCTTGGTCGCGGCATCAGTGGGATCTATGGGATTCGCGACATTCACCAAATGTTTAGATTTCAGATCGAGATCGTCGGTCATGGCTTTATCCACGTAATTATCTAGCATGATTCATTCAAAATCCACGTTCCCCCTGTCGATGTATTTTTTAGTCGCAGCATTTGCGAGATCTATTGGCTCGGGAAGATTGTAGAGCTTCTTATCGTTCATGTTCAAAGGTTCTTCTCGAGGTTTGTATCTCCGAACGTAACATTTGTCCAAGTTGGCAACGTCGTAACCATTGCCGACTTCGAGCGTCTTCCTCTTCTTTTTGGGTTGACTTTCGTCGTCACTTCTACCAAATTTATCGACTGGCATGTTGTTTTGAGATTTTTTGTTTTAAAAATATATTTCAAACGCAGTTTATTAAAAATGAATTATTTTACTTATTTTTATTTTTCGTTTTTAGTCGATTAAAATTTTTTTAATAATTTTTTTACCTTTATATATAGAATAAAAAATATCTCTCTCTAATGTAAATCATTGAGAATGTCTTGAAACCGATCTCCTTCAGATCATCTCTTGAGAATGTAGAGACACAGGTGACCGCAAAACACTTGATCTGGCGATTGCACTCGTTCCATGTTGTAACGAACTATCGATTTGTTGAAATAGTTCTTTATTTCTTTCGGCGGTGAGATTCCGTAGCTGTCGATATAATAATTCTTCTTCTTCCCATTCTTGAACCACACCACCCAGTGAGTGCCTTCACCTGATAAATCATCTAGATTTAAAATTTCCGCATTCCGATTGTCGAGGTCTTCTCTTCGGCAAGGCATCTCTGGAAAACACACCTAGAAAATCTTTGATTTTCAAATCCTTCGTCGCATTCGACAGATCGATGTTGGATAAGGATTCGTTAGGTAAGATGACACCTTCCACAGATATCTCTATTTTCTTATTCATAAATGCGTATTTTTTTTTTTTTTTAATTTATTTATTTTATTATAATTCACTAAAATGACGTTATTTTTTTTATTTTTTTATTTTTCTTTTTAAACTAACTCTATCGACTTCCATAATCTTGAATCCGTCTAATTCCTCGACTTCCATAATCTTGAATCCATCTAATTCCTCTTGATTTTCTGGAATCCTATCATCCTTAATCATATCTGGAATCCTATCATCCTCAATCATATCTGAAATCCTATCGTCTAAATTAGATCCAAAGTCCAATGTCCGAGTGCTAAAGTGCTTATTTTATTGTCCAACACGAATCTCTTATCATCATCAGCCGTCAGCGAAATCTTGTTGACTATTTCGGTATACAAGTCGTGATTTTTGCTTTGAATCGATTTCATAGTCTTATACACCGGACCACTTCCTAACAGACAATCTTTGTACTCTTGGAAAGAGATGTTTTTCTTCACCACGCACGCTTTAACCCCTTTTCACTTCTTGATTTCTTCATCTTCTAGACGATAAGCATACAGTTTGGGTCTCAAGCCCACGAATTCGAGGATTTGTTTACCGCCACTCTCGTCCTTAAATTTACCTAACACCTTCTTGTTGTCGTTCGATTGAATGTTGGACGAGTGATCGATGGGATAATTGCTCATGTCGAACCACGCGGCCACGTCCAGAGATATATCTTGGTAGACATCTTTCGTCTCTATCTCCTAAACTAAACTGTCCGTGTTGGTGAACAGTAGTTTGGCTTTATCACCAAATTTTCGTTTGACGTAATCGTAGTGAAACTCATACATCAATCGCTTGCTGGTATCTAAGATGATCGGTCCAAGATAATATGGTTTGTCGAACTTCAGGTGCGTCTTTTGCATGTGAACGGCCACTAGATTTTCGTCGAATATGGTTCGGTGTTTGTAATTGGGTTTCGCCACTAATTTTTTAGCTCTTTTCTCAGATGTGACGAGTCCAACGTCGGTTCTCTTCCTGATGTTTTCCATCGATTTACCGTACACACAGTTGTTCATGAATTTGAAGAAATCTTTTTCGAAATCATTCTCGGCTCGAATTCTGAGATTCATGTTGAGATCGATGTATTTTTTCATCCAAGGCTCTTCATTGAATCAAATGATGCGATGTATGTCGACTAATTTCATCCCATAATCAACGTATTGTTTCAAATTTCACTGTAGACGACGTAGTTACGTTTGTTAATTAAATTGGGAATGAGTTTTTCCTCGTCTCCTTCGTTCGGTTCCATTCATTCGGGAGCCAGCGGATAATCATTGTGTAGATCGTGTAATTCTTCTGGATAGTTCAAATCCACTTCTAAAATGCAAGGATAGTCTCTCCATTTTTGCATCTCTTCCGGTTCCGTTACCCATTCGAAATTTCCAATCGGTAAAAGATGACTCATAGCCCAACCATCCAGATTACTAGCATCCCAATACTGTATGTATTTATTTAACCGTTTCGAATCGAAACCTTCTTTCATGTAGAGATTGTTAGCTTCAGAATATCTGTGGGAGATCATCGAAACACCCCCTCTCGTAGCCCTTTCGAACATGAGCAACATGTCCACATCGGATAATACTTCCAATTGGACTTCGGTGGTCTCCAACAGAGCGTCCCACGCCAGACCAGGTGTGGTGAAATACCAAGCCGGATCCAGATCGTAATTTCGACGACAAACGTCTCGAAAATTTTCGAACACGTCTGCCAAGAGCAGAACGTCAGTCTTCAGATAGAGCTTGTGATAATCTCTCATGGTTTTCATATTGAATGATTTCCACACGTTTTTAGCATTTTCGTAATTCTCATCGGAAGTGTCGGATTCGTATAATTTCGAATAAAAATCTTCTTTCGAAGGTAGTGCGGTGTCGTCGAATCTCTTTAGATCGCTCATGTAATCGTAAGGATAGACTCCTTTCCTCAACATGACGTCTACTCGTTCTCCGAAATGTTGGCTCGTGAATTTATCCTTGCTCATGTTATTGACTAATTTTTCCAGAGCGGTTTACATGAATTTAAAACTGTCGTTGAAACGTATGCCTCTACGAATGAATTTCGTTTTTTCTTCCAACGTCTCTCCATCAATTACTCTTTTCTTCTCCATGAGCTTCCATTTCGTGAAGGAAATGTATCTTTCTTCGCTGTTCGCGATGCAATTTAATTCTTCGTGGGAGGTGCCGAGATTTTTCACGAACAGATGACTGTCGTAACCCAAGAGATTGTGAAATATCACCTGATAGAAAATGGCGTCTCGATATTTTAAATTACACTTGCTGTGAGCCGGACCGCGATACAGACCCATGTAATGATCGTGGTCTCTGACCTTCTTATTTTCCTCCGAATTCTCGCCGAACGATTGTCTGCATATGTGACATTCGGTGGCTCTGTTATTTTCGTCCTGCTACTCTTGCATGATGATCATTTTCGCCGGAGTTTTGAATTTGTCGTATAACATTTGAATTTTCGATTCTAACTCTTCCACAAACCTTTGAGCCACGTTGTCGTCTTCGCACTGTTTCATGTAGGTGAAGGGACCCATGTCGAGTTGAGAGTCAAAAGCGCATTTCACGTAAATGCAATAGCCCGAAGGCATGTTTTTTTGATATCTTCCAACGTAAATTCGAAGAGCATCGGGTTGGCAGGAACTCATTTTCACGGTGAAGCATTCGAAATCGGCGTACACGACGAATGGTACTTTTAACCTTCTATTGTGATTTTCAAACTTCACGATGGTGTTGGATTTGGGCATTTCGATAGCAACACCTTGATTTTCGTTGCAATATGTTTCGCTAAAGATTTTTTGCTGTGAAATGCTTTCATACAGTTGCAATATAAACATATATTATGTTCATGTTTATTATTTTGTCTTGACAGTAATCGGCTCGGATTTTTAACCCAACAATAATGACGCTTGTCACCATTCGAAATCAATAATAAAATAATCGTTTTTTCTCTTTCGAGATATGAAGTCTGTCTGAGAGGATAGATTGTTTGTTTTTCATTGTTGTATCCCAAGACGTCCACCGCTACGGTGGGATTTTGAGCCTCGAAATGTTCGATATGTTTTAACTGCGTTGGAAAAGTCACTCCGGTCCAATCGAGATTTTTAGAAGTCTCCTCGTAATGAGAAACTCTATTGGAGTGCATTTTGACAGGGTATAAAGTGGAGGTGACTGCCCATTTAAAACACTGATCATCTTTATTTCTCATATTGATCACAGCATTTTTTTTAGCTAAGAAATACGGTAATTCCACGTAGGAAGACCCTTTCAACGAATCGTTTTTAGTTATATGAATATCGAGTTTCAAAACCTCATCGAACGTCCAATTACTACCTTCATGTTGATAATTCGTGAGAGATGTCAACATCTTGTCTTTCATCTTTTCGAAAACGTCTGATAAATCTGAACCTGGAAGTACGGGTTCGACGTTAGATCTGAAATATGCATTTTTCACAATGCTCTTGCGGGACTTCACGTCGATTTTATTCATAATGCAATGGAGTATCATCTTAATTTTTAGTCCCACGTTCATGTGTTTGTGAAACAAATCCAATACTTTTTTCTTCACCCGTTCCATGAACAATTTCGGATCGATTTTCTTGAATGAGGGAACCACATTGAAAGTTTTAAAAATGCCTTTGATCGCACTCTCCCGTTCTACAGGCTTCGATTGGAATATTTCCATGACCAGTTGTGCTACATATTCTTCTCCTTTCCCTTCGTTGATTGCTTGTTGAATTTCGCTCGATATATCTCGTTTGTCTAGAATCTGAAGTACATCACTCGTTTTCGTTTTTTTTTCTTTTCTTTTGAAACTTGAAGTTCTTCAACGGCTTTTCGTTTAGTTGTCTTCTTATTTTCCACAACCAATGCATTTTTTGAATGTTTAAGTTTATCCACTTCCGATCTTTCGATTTTTTTCTTTCCATCATTTCGTAAATAATATTCCTGTATGACTTCATTTTTTTTTGATTTGGTTCTATGATTTCTGAAATGTGGAATTTTTAATATTTTACAGATCTCGTTTAACTGAGGTACGGTTTTCTTATTTAAATTTTCCATTTTTTTATTTGTTTGCTCCATTTGTAAGAATATTTTTTTTTGAATTTTGTATTTAATAATAATTTGTTAAAAAGTTTTAAAATTGTTTTTATATATATATGTTTTAATTGCTTCAAAAAAAATTTTTTTTTGGATGAAATTAATCAATTTTTTTATATTCCTTAATGCGAAAAAAATTGAATTAATACGAGAAAAAAAGGATGTTAAATTTAAAATTTTTATTTATATGTAAAGAGAAAAAAACTTTTACAAAAAAATTTTTTTACATTAAAGAAAATTAAAAATTAAAAAAACTTTATATATAAAGAGTAAAAAAAAAAAGATTTTTTTAACAAATTATTATTTAAATACAAAATTTAAAAATATATATTATTTGCAATAATTCATAAAACAAAAAAATAAATAATCGATCATGACAACAACACCTAAAAGATGCGAATTGAAATTGAAACGTGTAAGAAACTCGGTTGTAAAATCTATAGATTACAATGACACGACACCATCGAATTGAACGAGGTCGAGACGAAGGGCTTACAGCACAAATATGACAAATATAGCATGCCTTTGAAATTGGACGAAGCCATGCTCAATTTGTTTTACGAGTACGAAAGCGATCTGCAGAATATCATTGTCGCTGAAGACAGAGACTTCGACAAGAGCGATTTGTCGTTGCCCTGCAGAAGTTACATATATCCAAAAATCTCTCTTGAACTTGTGAACAAATCGGGTGGTGAGAGCGCATTGACCGAAGTAAAAAAACTCTCAAAAGTAAAGATAAACATTCAACACATTTGCGATAAAGGAGAAGTCACGACCGTCAGAATGCTAATAACAGACTTGGAAATATAAACAATGGAGAGATTGATTTTTAGTGAAGAAGAAGGAAAAAAAAGTAATGAGATCTAGAGAAGTTGATCATCTCTAGATCTCATTACTTTTTTTTTGTTTTTTTTGTTTTTGTTTTCCTTCTTCACTATTGCCCATATATTATAATAACGTTTCCTTTTTTCTCAAATTTCAGCGTCGATTCTTCTCTTCTTTTTTTGTGATATGTTACGTTTTTTTATAAGAACACATTTGTTTATCCGAATCATAATTATGAGCGAATGTTGTGCATCTCTTGGTAACACTCGCATCATTACCATTCTCTTCAGAAGGTAGTGGAAAACGTCTCATTCTTTTAAATTTCAACCGCCTATCCCGTTCTTTATTTAACTCTTTTATCAGTTCTTTCCTAAGATATCCATCATTAGCGTCTAATCGTTTTTCCACATCTTTTTCACACTCTCGCGATATTCATCATTATTGTCTAATTGTTTTTCCACCTTTTTATCCATTTTATATTATTTTATACTTTCTATGATTTATATTTTATATTTTATATAATTATATAATTTTTACATTATAATAACATACTCAAAATCAGTATATTCTTAAATGGCGAATTCTCACCAAACAACAAACCCTTGCCGAGTCACTCAATGTTCCGTCCACTCTTTAGAGACCATTTCCACTCCAAGAGTTGCCACCTCTAACAGGTTCTAGATACAATCCTTTACCACTGTCGTCTACGTGGACGCGACACATGGCTCCTCCCTTCTTCAAAAACAGTCCGCTGCCACCCATTAATTTCTCAACTACCGAACTCGCGAGTCCCGAGAGAGCTCCCACACCGAGAGTCTTTCCGAGAAAGGGTAATGCTTTTGCGGCAAAGGGTAATGCTTTTGCGGTGATTCCTGCCAATATCGGTAGGAAACCGCCTTTCATTCTCAAATTGTATCTCAATTGAGCGGGACTCAATCTCACCGTCAACCCTCTTCCATCACGAAAATCGCTTTCTCCATCCTTTTGCTTTGACTTCTGGTCCAGGCGATCGAATCCTGACCGCCACTCGTCAGATCTTCATGAGTGAATTTGAATCTCACCGCCTCGCCTCGAGTTGTTAACGCTCTCTTAAGTTTCTTCCTATGTCCTGCGGATATGTTCACGTTTTTAACCACGTATTGTGTCATAATTCTTTTTTTTAAAATATATTTTGTTCAATTGTTTTTTTTTGTTTTAATGATAAAATTATATATATATTAAATAATTTTTGTAAATTAATATTGCGTTATTTTATTTTCTTATTTATATATATACACACAATATTTTTTTTTTTTTGCTTTTATATTTCTCTCATGTGAAATCGTATCATCACCCTTTCTCTGTGAAGATCTAACAGTTCACCATTTTGATCCGTCAACATGGTTTTGAGACTATACAATGTGTCTAAAATCACTGGTAGATAAACTAAATTTCGAGGTCGTTCCACGATCTTATAACCCGGCGACACGTTTGGAAAGAAGGAATAGATCGTCGGTTGAGCACTACCATTCACGTAGCTTCCAGCAATCACATCCACGTTCACCAGAATGCTATTGACTGCGAGAATGCCAACCATATTTTCAGATGCTGCGTGGCCTCGATAATCTTTCGATTGAATCCCAGCATCTTGCCTATAGAATCGTCCGTGTTGAAATCCACTCGAAAATTATCTTCCAAATCCAACATCGTCTGTAAGGTATTAGGGTTGGGAGCGAGTCTGATCTTGTTGCTTCCCTTTCCATCCGTCTTCATTCACGTTTGAATGTAATTGTTCAAATCATCTATGTCGTAACTTCCTTTGGGAATACGAATCTCCAACCAATCCACTCCGTCGGAATACTTGAACGAGTTATTCTTTTCGGTGATGTTGGGAAAGGAATAATAAGTCTCCAGATTCACCAATGCCATCTCGTATCTTTTCTCTCTATTCAATTCGATGGAAGGCTCGAATTTCGTTGCGAATTGAGTCGAATCGCCACTCACCATGATTTGAATGGATTGTTTTGCAGCCGTATTCTCGGCTATACGTTCTAACAATTCTCCTTGTTCGAACATTATATTTAATTTTATTTTTATTTTTTCAAAACTAATTATTTGAAGATTTATTATTTTCTAATTTTTATTTTCACGCTCTATCTTATTATCATCAGAAACATAAAACTTGTCGAATCCGCATCGATATTTTCCGCGATTAAATTCGCTAGTCAAATCGATCACGATGAAATTGTAAAGTCCTCCAACCCAAACCCTCTTGCAGAATCTCCTGAATTCCGACGCGCCCATGTCATTTGCGACGTGATTGCTGTAGATGTGATTGAGATTCTTGAGATCTTGGTGAAAGAGACATAGAAAATTAGCGTTCTCCCTTATCGTCTGTCTGGGCAATCGAAAATAATTCTGCGACAGGTAGAAACAGTCCACGTTGCTGTGATGACTCCTAACGTAATACGATTCGCATCGGTTCTGTCTCTCCAAAAGCAGATCGTCGAAAATCATGAGATTCTTATCTTCCGATTTCAATTCTCTAGGATCCGGAACGTCGCTAGCATTCTCATAAAATCAACACTCAACGTTTCAAGATGCATTTCTCTTCATCAATTCCATCACCTCACCATCCAAAATGGTTGAAAAAGAAGCTTCACTTTTGTCGAATTCCTCCCTACTGTCAAAGATTCTGGCTATGACGTCCTTAGGCAATCTACGATCCATGCACTCTCGAAGCAATCTGTATTCGGGTTGAAACAAGCTCTTGCCAAACACAAACAATCTGTCGTAATCCAACCAGTCGGGTCGGGACAACAGATTCATCAACAGATTGGTCTTTCCACAATTCGATTTTCCCACTATCAAGCCTCTTATGCTTTTGGAAAAGAACTCGTTATTCGACCTCTTAGTCGTGGCGTCATTCCAAGCCATATCTTTAATGTTCATCTTTGTTTATTTTTGTTGTTGTTATTTTATATTTTTTCAAACACAATTTTATGTTTTATCAAACTCAGTTTTTAATATTATTATTTATTTATATTACACCATCGTGAGTTCTCTTCAATCCAGATCCACTCGTCATTTTGGCTAAATCTTGTATGGGTACCACAGCATCCTTAAAATCTTTCCAACTTTTCGGCGTTCGCTCTAACGTAGCTCGCTTCGCTGGTGGACTGATCAACTTGTCGATCAACACGTCGGCTGCCCTCTTGCCAGCCACAGAAGCTATCCTACCACTGGCTTCAGAAGCAGCTTTCTTACCAGCATCCAAAGCCGTCTTCTTACCAACCTCAAACGCAGTCGATGTGAGTTTTTTACCTGCATCACTCATGAATGCTCACATTATAGAATCGACGATGCCAGAACCGTCTTGAACGTAAGTTCTCATGTATCCCCTGTTCTTTATCACCAACATATTTTTATTTTATAATATATATTTTGTTTTCACTGGTAAATCGTTTGTTGTTTCAATACTTTTATTATTCTAGCGTAAAATTTACTATTTTTATTTTATATATTTTGTTCGTTTGTTTCTCTCTACTTATTATATACATCAATCCTTCAATTCGTTCATCAGCCTTTTATAATGGTTTTTATTCAAATCCTTCTGTCTTAACAATTCATTGCATATACTAACTATTTCATTATCTAATCCTGTGTTACCAGCATGTCTACTTGCCATCAACAAACTCAGTCTCTGAGATAGAGCATCAGAATCGCTCGGAAGAAAAGTGGTTTTCACCCCTTTGCCAGTCACCGAATCAACAAACTTCTTATTCATATCCCATATGGGTTTCATCACTTTCGTCCACTTGTAACCTCTGTTGGCTTTGGGTCTCATCTCTCTGGCATCGTTATTTCTCTTCATAGCGTGAGTCTGAACCAGAATGTCGCCGTAATTGTCGAAATCCTGTTCTGTGTAATCCCTAGGCTTGTCGATAAGGAGCAATTTGCACAGTCCATCAGTTATTTTATGCTTATTCAAACCGACGATTAAATTATCATCATCCATTTCCACTTCTGTGTTGCCCACAAAAGTTCTACCATCCGAATCCTTATAAATTCATACAACAGATCTCTTTTACCACCATCCTTGGACGATGCGACGCTATCAGTGGTGATAGTCGAAGCTGTATCGTCGCTCTCGCTCACATCGGTTTCGATTCTCATGGGAACGTAATCTGGTGTAGATTGAAAGGGATACTGTTTTGTAAAACTACCGGGCAACGAACCCATTCTCAAAGAACTCTCTTTTATTGGTCTCAATTCTTCAACTATCTCCTTCTTGCTTCACTCTTGAACCTCTGTCACGAGTTTAAATATTTTTGTGGCTTCGCATCTAAGTTCCATCTCTCCAAGACGTCTGCTTCTGTCAGCCGATTGAATGCTCTTCTTGGCACGTTCATATTCATTTAAAAGCTGATCTCGACGTTTAGCATCCATTTGTAAAAACATTTTTTCATTTTTAAATTATTAATATTTCCTTTGAGTATGCTAATGTGAGTTATTTATTATTTTCAAAATTAAATGTATAATTATTTTTATGTTTTAAGTAAATAAAAATCTTCTGTCTTTAATATAATAACTAAAAAACCAGTTGAGGAAAAACATTTTACATGATAAAACCTCTATAAATGTGTTTGCCTCTGAACGCGTTAAAAATTGCATCACTGATTATTCACTCAGTGACGAACTGGAGAACTTTGAAAAGTTTGAAAGTTTTAGTGCATAAGAAACCGGTTTCTGATTTAACGTGTTTGAGAATAATTACATCCGTTAAAAGGGTTCATTCATATCTCCGAACATTATCACGACTATATTAAAAATTTATTTACCACTTAAACCTAATTGAGTGGAAATGCGCTTTTATTGTCTATTATTAAAATGACCCATTAAACAAAAACCTTCATTCACACCAGAACAAAAACATGAGTGTCAGTTTTATCTCTTAAAAATTCATCTAAGTGAAAAAGGTTTTATAATAGAATTTTTATTTGAATGAAACAATTCTACGAACTATTTTTATTTGAATGAAACAAATTCTACAAAGTGTTTTATTAAAATTTATTTCACAAAATTCGCAGTGACAAAATGTAAACAAACGATTTTCCCATCAATTTCTAATTTTCTAAAACTCAATTTTTTCAATGTCATCCGTTTGAAATGAAAACCTCATCGAAAACACGTTTTTGAGGTCGATTTTCCTGGTCTAGAATCAGCAAATGGGTTTTGCCGATCGGATCGCGCTTTAACCGTTCGAACACTCGTTGGCAAACGTAAGTGGTCCATAGGTGGTTCAGAATTGGCAAACCATTTTTTGATGCTGGTCTGGAATCAGCAAAGCGTTTTTTGCTCGCATTCACCAACGATGGATCGATAGTCTAATCCACGATGGGAACGTCGACAGAAATTTTAAGAAAATTTTTATGTACAATTTCGTACATTTTTCACTTTTTTGAGCGACATGTCAAATGTATGCATTTGCCAACGGGTATTTGAACGTGAAAAGTGCAATCTGGGAGCCTCAAAAACAATGACCGATTCTGGACCACCATGAAAAAACAACATTTTTTGTGAACGTGAGCGCGATGTAACACTGGATCCTATGACAGTAAATGCACCATGTACGTGTATGTGTACGGTACATGTACAAAGTGGTCTGGAATCGGCATTTATTACCTA
The DNA here is from genome assembly GCA_031216915.1 of Pictodentalium vernedei. Taxonomy (NCBI): domain Eukaryota; kingdom Metazoa; phylum Mollusca; class Scaphopoda; order Dentaliida; family Dentaliidae; genus Pictodentalium; species Pictodentalium vernedei. The sequence continues at coordinate 149,820,171 of CM062292.1, forward strand.
CTATCACCTATGCAGGAGATGTCATCTCTCTTGAAGTCTCATTGTATTGTTGTCTCTCACGGTAGCATAAACAGTGTCAGTATCATATTTACCATGGGATACAACTGCTGGATTGGTACTGGTGTTCAATATCTTGGTATGCAGAGCTCCATTGTTTTGTAGAACTTCTGTAGCTGAAGATAAAACTGTTGATTGTTTAGTAAATCACTCAGGCGCATGTTTCTCTCTTTCAGTCTCATCAGGTACAACACTATTCAACATTTCACACTCATCAACAGAAAAGCTATGCCCATGTCTTCATCACAAAATCAAATTCTGTACTCGAATGTGCCAATGGGCTTGGATACAATGGATAAGCAAATTCATTTTCAAGACAATTAGTAACCCACCAATTAAATATGCCCACTTGGGTACAGTGAACAGTTCATTGGGATTAAATTGTATTGAATCAATTTCACTACTCATCCACTGGTAAATTCTCTAAACATTTTTGGAATCGCAAATTGCGTAATGTTAACTCTGTCCAAGATGGGTTTCCAAACCTGTCATTGGTTGAATAAAAAGTTTGGCAAAACAGTCCTAGACATAAACTGAACTGATAGGTGGCCATGAAAATAGCCATGTACAAATAGCTGTCCACTAGTCACAATGCACAAATGTTTGAGCTCCAATAATCCTATTGGTGGCAGTATTCTATGAGGTTTTGGATTTTCACATTCTGGACAAGTTATCAAGAACCACAATGGTATGTCAGTTGTGATAAACCACAACCCTTCCTCGATGCATGTCACAAAAGGTAAATACATGTTCAATTTGATATCACTGGTACAGAGGCATTTCACCTTGTCTCGCATATGAAGAAACAGTGCCAACAAACAACTCAATGTTGTATGTATGGCATGTATGGCCAAACCAGTGAGCAAAATAATTTCTTATCATCCACACATTGATCATGACCCAACTTACGTATATATATATATATGTCTAATTCTCTGTCTATCAATGATTAAGGTATCTACCTCCAACCTATACAATGCGACTGATTTACTTGCCTCCTGAGAAGCATTTGAGATCCTGTTTTTCAAAGGTACGGGCAAAGCTTGAACTCTAAATATCTTGGTGCCGAATGTAAATATAAATTGTATTTACATTCAGCACCTTAACTAAAATTACCAGCATTTCCTGAGCAAATACCATGGCAGTTGTCAACAAATGATAATACTGCCAAAGTTCTTTCTTTAAATCTAAGAGTAACTGTGTGTGGTCGTTAAGCTTCCCTTGCAGACTCAGTAATACTGTCATCAGCAAAGTAGGGTTAATGACCCATGGTGATAGCTTCTCATCTGCTAAAATGTCCATTTGTTCATGTGTATCATACATATACATTTCAGCTGTCAATACCATAAGCTTAATTTGAGTCAAAACTATCTCTAACTGATGATAAGCTTGAGTAAAATGCTCCATCCAAGATAATCGAGTTTCAACATCTTGCAACTTCCTTTCTACTTGTTCTCAAAAGCTAATTACACGATTGGACAAATTCATCAAAAATTCTCTCTTCTCTTGTACTGCCCCACAGGTTAACTTTATCATGGTCAAACGTTGCCTGATTTCTGGACAACCGGTCCAAGTTTTCATTTGTGCCTTGCAAATCAGATTCAGTGACAATTCCAAATAGAAAGCTTAATTCTTCTCTCACAAAGTTCAACACTCCACCCTTATCTCACGGGTGGTTGTGTGTCCATGGTAATTGTTTAGGACCTGTTTTACTCGTGCATAGCAATCATTTAGAAACCTAACCTCTTGGTAAATATCTGTTATCATCAATTTTAACACAACATCAAAGGTTTCATTCTCACTACCATTTCATTCACACAACTGTTTGAAATTATCATTAGTAGCATTATAAAAATGATTTGTTTAAATTACTTCCAATGAAACATTAGTATAGCATCATGCTCCTACTAATGAAGGAAAATATGGGTTAGCATGGTGACTGATTCTCATGTCAAATACATATACTCCATAATTCACCTTGCACCCATGAACATCTGGAATTTTACTGATAAACCACTAAGTTGGTTTGTGATGCCAAACAACAGCCCATCCAGGTTTCAATCTCAAACAAATCATAAATCAATATAATTTTGTCACACACAGGCACAACCCTGCCTCAACTCACAGTACAGCATTGCATCTGCACATTAAACTGATTAATCCACGGTACTCCAATAATATTTTCTAACATAATAACACACTTTATCTATCCCTAAATGTCCTAAGTTGTCATGGTATTGTCTTAACACCTCACCTGTCAGGTATTCAGGTATGCATAACTTAACACCAGGATTCTCATCTGTGGCACTCATATAATACTATACTTCTTCAATTAGCAAATACCTGCTACTAATATTGGCTGTGGTATTATTACTAAGATACTTCTTCGTAATTTCCATAAGCTTGCCATCCTTTTCCCACTCCTGTTTCATGTTCAAGTCCTTATAATTTAATACTTTTAGGCTCCATTGGCAAATCTTGTTTATCAGTGCTTGCATGAGCAAATTCCCTAGGGTTTATCTTATCACTGTTTATCACACCCACAGTTAAAGTCTTAAATGTGTTGACACTGTCCATATTATAATTTGGATCTACTTCAGCTATACCCTCAGGTAGTCATAACAATAAATCAGTACAAGTATTTTGTCTCACTGGCAAATATTCAATTTTACAATTATAACTGGCTATTTTCAATGCCCATTGTTGGACCTTGGCATTATTCTGAGAACTTGTCAACAAATATCATAGGGGAGCATGGACTGTCTTGATGAAAAACTGTGCCGCCTGTAAATAATTGTCTATATGAGATGTCAAAAGCCTCCTTTTCAAAAGTTGACTACTTCTGTTGTGATTTACTTAATTTATGAGACAAAAACACTATAGCTTTTTCCTCGGGTACCCCTGGTAACTGTCCTTCACTATCTCCACACAGCTGAGTGAGGACTGAATCCTCACACATTCCCCATGCATCCATGTAGAGAACATAGTGTTTCCTCAGATTGGGGTAACTTGAATGAGCTACCTGAGTTAAACTCTCTTTTAAATATTCAATGGCTTTTTGTTGGGCCTCCTTCCAATGAAATCAAACATATTTCTTTGTGAGCTCTACTAAGGGTTGTACAATCTCACTAAAATTTGGAATAAATCTCCAATAATATGAAACCATACCCCTAAAACTTCTAACTTCTGTCACAGTTGAAGGTGGACTCAATTATGTCAACTTTACTGGGCTCGGGCTTGATCCCATCACTACTTTACACAAAACCAAGATAAGATGTTTCACTCTGGAAGTATGATCACTTTATAACTTTTAATTTTAATTTGTGTTGCTTTAGGCAGTTGAAAACTGCTCGTAAATGTTCAATATGGGTCTTTGCCTCACAACTACAGACCAAAATATCATCCAAATTGGCCAACAAAAAATCACTTATTCCATCTAGGACCAATGTCATGAGCTCTGGAAACACAGATGGTGCATTTTGAAGTCCAAAGGCCATGACACTGCACTTATATAACCCTTTGTGACATGTAGAAGCCATCTTCTGTTTATTGGCTTTGTCCATTTTCACTTGCTAGTTCCCAGACTTTAAATCAGGGGTTGTAAGGTACTTGCATCCATTCAACCGAATTGTGACCTGATTTAGGTGGTGAAAATTCATGCAAAAATGGTGGGAGCCATCCTTCTTGCTTACTAAAAAACAAGGAAAGCTTCAAGTGCTCTGCAAATGTTGAATAATACTGGCTTCTAACATTTCCTGGATCGCCTCATCCATAATAGTAGTTGTAATAGGTTTTGCATCTCCAGTGTCTATTTTCATTGTTACTGTATCAGTCTGAGTTAAATCTTTATCACATCACTTTAACAAACAAGTACCTATGTTTATTAATTAATTTCATGAGCATATCATGCTTATCCTGAGGAACCTGAATCTCACTATCTGAAATCTGATCACTGTTTTTATTCTCAACTGTTTCAGTTTTCATAACCTCCTGTTTTATATCCACTTACTTTTCCTCTGAGGTCGGGGTATAATGTTTGTTTGTTCTATTCATCAACATCACTGGTATATTCCCATTATTATTACTATATATACCATTTCCTACAAGTACACCAGGCTGTTCAGCTTTTAAGCCTTGCTTTAAACCATTGTGTTCTAAATATTCAGAATCAAATGTCAATCTAGCTCCAACAGCTTTAGCTGTACATACAGAAGTACTCTGGGGCTTCAGTTGTTGACTATATAGGTTAAACAAGTCTTTCACAAGTGTTATTAACTGACATCTTATTCTATTTTCTTGATCCAAAATATATGTTTACATTATTATCTGATATCCAATCTAGTCCCAATATCATGCTTCTATTTAACTCATCCAGGACCAGGAATTCCTGAGATTGTGGAATGCCATTGACTGAAAAATAAATTTGGACCAATCCCTTTGGTATGATGCTATTGCCAGAGACACCTGTTATTTTAGGCAATTGATTTCTATCTCCCAACAAATGAGGGCAATTTCTCATATTCATTCAATTTTTTGTGCTGATACATGAAGTCTGAGTTCCAGAATCAAACAAAGATCTTATCCTTTGCTTTCCTACATGTATCATAACACTATTGATGGTGGAACAGGGGAAGGGGTGGAAGCGGACACCGATTTACATTCAAAAGAAATAAATTCATTAAATTATGGGCGTCGCTTGCAGTGCGTGCACAATAGACACCCACAATTTAATGAAAATTTATTTCTTTTGAATGTAAATCGGTGTCCGCTTCCACCCCTTCCCCTGTTCCACCGTCAATCAATTCCAACTCCCTAGAAGTTGTTTAGCGTAAACTCCACATGCCACCAAGAATCATGTATTGGCATGGCAACAACACATTCTAGCGTGGTGCGTAAATATCCATCCCATACATACTTCTATCCAAATGTGAAATTATTTGTATGCTTAAAGAGAGAATTTAGAAGATACACTGCATGCCATCAATTTGGGTCAGGTATTGGCATGATTATGAACACATATTTGTGTATGAGTCTGTATATGTGCAGCCCATTCTGACCAGACGCCAAAATCGCTGTCTGCTTCCGTTTCTCACTGGACCCAGATTTCCAACTACCAACAACTTAAAAATAAATAGGGAATCTTGCTCACATTGGCAATCGATTCACAGTGTGACAGTGTTTATGCGGTCACAATGCGAGTCGCTTGCAGTGCATGCATAATAGACGAACATAATTTGAGGAAAATCTATTTCTTTTAAATGTGATTTGGTGTCTGCCCCCCCCCCCCCACCCCACCCCCACACACACCCATCAATCAGTTCCAACTCCATAGAGATTGTTTAGTATAAACTTCACATGTCACCAATTAGGATCATGTGTGGGCATTGTTATGGCACCTATTCCAGTTGGTGTGTAAATATCCAGCCTCTACACATATACTATCCGGTCTCAAAAATATTTGTATGTTTAGAGATGAGTTGGAATATACAGTGTATGTTACCAATTGGGGTCGGGTATTGACATGATTATGTACAGAAATTTGTGTAAGGGTCTGGACACATGCAGCCCATTCTGACTGCATGCAAAAATCTATGCTTCAGTTTCTCACCTGATCCAGATTTCCTATTGTCAACCACTTATAAATATAGAGAGAGTCTTGCATGCACTGCAAGCACTTTGCAGTGGACTGTGTTAAACTGTCACACTGCGAGTCGCTTGGGGCACGTGCATACTAGACGAATACAATTTGGAGAGAATATATTTCCTTTATATGTGAATCGGTGTCTGACCCACCCCCACCTCCACCCCACCCCAATCAATTCAAACTCCATTGAGGTTGTTTAGTATAAACTTCACATGTCACCAACCAGGATCATGCAGCGTCATGGTTACGCCAGATATTCTATTGTGGTATGTAAATATCTGGCCTATATATACTTCTATCCGGACGTGAACATATTTGCATGCCGATAGAGAGGATTTAGAACATACATTGCATGTCACCAGTTAGGGTCGGGCATTGGCATGGCTTTTGTACATATATTTTGTATGGGTCTGTGTATATGCCGCCCATTCTGACCGGATGCGAAAATCTTTGTCTGCTTCCGTTTCTCACCTGATCCAGTTTTCCCACTATCAACTGCTTATAAATATAGAGCACATCTTGTACATTTTGAAACATATTCAGATCATATCCCTCTTATTTCAGAAAACATCCCCCACAAATATACCTTTTGTTCATGTGTAGGGGTCTGTACATATGCAGCCCATTCTGACCGGACGCGAAAATTTTTGCTTTCGTTTATCACTTGATCCAGATTTCCCACCATCAACCACTTAAAAATATGGAGAGAGTCTTGCATGCACTGCAAGCGATTCACAGTGTGACAGTGTTAAAACGGCCACATTGCGAGTCGATTGCAGTGTGTGCATACTAGATGGACATAATTTGGAGAGAATATATTTCCTTTAAATGTGAATCTGTATCAAGACGATATAACCAAATACGATCGACTCCAGGTTCACTACAAAAATCTTAATGGGATCAATTGATGATCCTTTTATCAATTTAGCAGATACACCTGATATTATTCGCCACCCTTGGCTGATCTTTCATGGACACGTTTGAATGCTTTCGTGTAAACATTATTGCATGCTAACAAAACTATAGCCACCCCGCTCCAATCCCAACACCAACCCTTAATATAGAGGCACATACATTTGCGGCAACACAGTATTTATACAGCATAAGCTTGCATCTATGGTAATGCATTTACGTGAAAGCATGTTCCAGGGCGAGAGGTACGTGTGCATATTCTCATACATGCGCCATTAGGCACCAGTGATTCGTAAGCATCACCAACCCTATCTTCTTAAACAGCCTTGGGCATGTTCAAGAAAACGATTATTATTACCACACAGCCACAATTATGTATTCCCATGAATGCACTTCACGGGTGAGTTTGCATGTGTGTGAATCCATTCAAGTACCCCCCCCCCCCCCCTGTACTCCTGATTTCAGTGATTCACACGTAGTCCCAACCATGCTAAAACCGTTCATATAGCACAACACACAAACGTCGGACAGTCTAGGTATTTCACCCAAAAAGGAATCAGTATCTGCCCCGTTCTAATTTCTGACCACCCCGGAATGTGCTGGTACGCACATAACATGTCGCTCTTTTGGATCATATATATTGGTACGCTTAAGCACATATACTTGTGGGTATGTTCATAACGAGAATGTGTGCACTTATGCCCGTAAGTGTGAATATGTTTATATGTTTTTGTTTGTGACTTCGTAGCAATGTTGTTTTGGGAATTGGGATTAATTATTGTCAACTGGTTTTTAATTGAACATATCCATATCATTACGTATTCGTATAGTACACCCCACTCGAATGTATAATATGTAATATATATTTATGGTATTCCTCCTGAGCATTTGTAAATTAGATAAAAATATCAGAGTGCGCTCCCCAAACAACAAACTTAGCGTCCCATCGATTGTTTGTCACGATTTTGCCCCCCCCCCCAACCATCCCGAGTTCATCGTTCACTACGATTGTCTTGAATAACAAACCCATTACAATGGACCTCAAGCTTATCCTCCATATGTATTCAACGTGAGCATTTATCAAGTAGATTTATCAAGCTAGCCAACAAGCCCCCTTCCCCATTCTCCTAACATTCAATTGGTTTCCTCACCCACAAACTCACCGGACACTTATAAACAATTCAATACTCGCCTGATTTTGAAACACTATTCACTTGTTTCCTAATATCCAATTAATTATCTCGTATCTCACCCAAACCAATTTATCACTTTGTTAATTTAGATAAACCCAGTCAATTTCAAACGTAACTGGTGACAGAAACCCATGTGCTCTGCCTAAACAGTAAAAGTGAATATAACGTTTCCCATTTCCGATCCAACACTCACAATCAAGTCGACTGTTGCTCTTTCTAACAATTAACCCATGTAATCCGGACTTATTCCACACTCTTTACCCAAAGCCGTTCTTCCACATGGAATACCGACTTACTGTCCCACTGATAGTCCTTATTCCACACTCTTTACCCAAAGCTGTTCTTCCACATGGAATACTGACTTACTATCCCACTGATAGTCCTACTTATCGATTAATAGGACTCTCCCCTGACCCATATCCCATATTTCTAAAGATCATTACAACTTGTGGCATGTGGGATGCGATACAACTCCAACTCAGTTACACTTCTGTGTTCCGTCAAGTGCTTCTTCCTAAACACAATCATTCGATTAATTATCTTCCTCTGCCCATCAGTGTCCAGTTTGTGTTAACAAACCATCTAGTGACACAATTCGGACCATTGATGTTGCACGAATCCCCGAGAATTTCTCTGCATCAGCGCAACTTCAAACAAAAAGTACCAAATACCATCCATTTAATTCTTGGTTGATAACACAATGATAATTCTAAAAATTCAGTCATTTATAGTTACATTTATGAAAATGTTACGCGAGTGACGTGTTTCACTCGCACTGCAATTATCTTACTCGCTTCCGCAGCACAAGAGTACGTACAACATCGATAAAATTTATAAGTATGTATGTACCTTCACGCACACATGGTCCTTTTACAAATTGGCCTGCATGCTAATAGGTTGGCTAGTTCATGGAAGGATCATGTGTGTAGGAGGCCGCATACATATGAATATGTGTATTTACCTTATGTATGTTTTCGTACATTTTATATAGTCGAGTGTTTTCAAACATCTGGTTTCTCAATTTACGCCTCTTTGCCTATAAACAAATTTATAACTCCTAAAGGGTACACCCACCATTTCAATGATACCATGTTTCCGCTCACACATCTTTGGCATCAGTGTAATCCCGCAAATGCCTAAAAAATTTTGTAAATGTCCCATTTTAAGCAAAAATATGTCATTTCTCAAAGGCAGGGCTTCAGTTCAAACTATTTTTGACTATGGCTAATACTATCCATTTTGATGAGATCCAGACGTCTGATGCTTATGACTTCATATCTAAGTTTAACACATCACTGAGAATTGACGATAGTGACACAGACCCTCCCTACGCTATTGAAAACCCCAGCTGTAAATACTATACACCAGAAAACTTTAGTAGGGAAATCCCAGCAAAAAATAAGTCGTTTTCTCTTTTCAACATGAACTGCCGAAGTCTGAATGCTAACTTTGAGAATATCCAAAACCTCTTACACAACATGCATCCTGTGAAACATTTATTTGATGTCGTGGGACTTACTGAAATATTCGATGTCAAACAGAATATCTGTTTTGAACTCAATGGTTATCACCCTCTAATTCACCACACTCGACCTGCAAATAATGATGGCAGGGGAGGTGTAGGATTATTCATCAAGGACATCAGCTTCAAACATCGAAGTGATCTGTCAATCTTTATACCACACGTATTTGAATCTCATTTCATTGAAACTACCTCTAAAAAGAAATGCATAACCAGGATTATCTACAGGCCCAACACTGCACCAAAAGCTGATCTTGACCATTTTTTGTCCACAATGTCCGATCTATTGAATAAAATCAACCTCGAAAACAAAAGAGCCTACCTTATGGGTGACTTCAACCTTGACCTGCTCAACTTCACTAATCATAATAAAACTGAACTTTTTATCGACTCTATGTTCTAATACTTCATTTTCATCTGGTCACGTGCCATTCAAAATGAAAATAGCCAAAGTTATACCAATCTTCAAGTCTGGTGATCCTCAAATCTTTAACAATTATCGCCTTATCAGTATCCTACCCACGTTCTCAATGTACAAAAGATTAGTGGAGTTTATTGATAAAAGTAATATCTTATACAAGTACCAGTTTGGCTTTAGAACAAAGCATTCGACTGTCCACCCCATATTGCACTTGCTGAATAGCGTGGTAACTGAAAATGATAAACCAACAAAGAACTGCACCCTTTCTATATTCTTAGACTTTTCGAAAGCATTCGACAGCATTGACCACTCAATCTTACTCCAGAAACTTGAATACTATGGTATTAGAGGTATAACCCATCAGTAGTTTCAAAATTATTTAACCGACCGAAGCCAATTTATCTCGTTCTCGAATATTGTTTCAGAAACCTTAACCATAAACACCGATGTACCTCAAGGGTCTATTCTTGGTCCTATTCTATTCTTGTTATACATTAACGATATTAGCAACTCCACTGTGCTTAATCTACTTTCCTTTGCCGATGATACAACGGCATATAGATCAGGCAACAATCTAGACACACTTTAAGTTAGTGTAAATTCCGAATTAGACAAAATAAATCACTGGTGTTCTGCCAACAAATTATCCCTTAACCCAACTAAAACGAAATATATGCTTCTTCACCCACAAAATGATTTGTATAGGGTAAACAACATTGAATTATCTCAGAATAATACAAATATTGAGGCCGTTGGGAATGAACAAGATCAAGCCGCTCTAAAGTTCCTCAGTGTGTATATAGACAAAAATATGAAATTTAAACACCATGTTTCTGCAGTATGTTCAAGAATGGCAAGTGCAATTTTTGCCCTGAATAGGGCAAAGAAATTTCTCCCCGCAAAGGCAATGAAAACTTTGTACTTTTCATTGATCCACTGTCATCTCATATATGGTATTCAGGTTTGGGGTCATTCGACCTACACCAACAGAATTTTCAAGCTGCAAAAAGAGCCGTCCGAATCATTACTAGGAAGGCATATAACTCGCACACAGACCCACTTTTCAGAGATTGTGGTATTCTGAAATTTAAAGATCTCTACAGCCTTCACGTCTCCCTATTTATGCATGACCGGATGAACAAAAAACTCCCTATATCATTCGATAACACCTTTCAGGTCTACAGAAACCCTTTGGGGATGAATACAAGGCAGACTGGTAAAATAGAAACACACAAACCAAGAACACAATTTTCTGCAGAATTGCCGTTCCATTCCTTCCCAAGAATTTGGAATAGTATAGACCCTCTAACTCGGCAATATAGTAGACCCAAGTTCAAAAAATCATTAATGCATAAAATTTTAAGTACTTATTCCAGCCCAAACTTCAAGTGTGACAACCCAGCCTGTCCCGATTGTATCAGCCATCAAAACTCTCTGGTATCTCATCCTCCTCCCAGCATATGACCTATTGATCCCATCTAGCCACATGATTCATAAACAAACTATAAATATTCCTGTCTTTGAAAAGAATTTTTGTTACACTGATGCCAAACCGAGTTGATATATTTTTTTTATGGGAATGGCAGGAAGCCCGCCTTTTAGGCTATGCCATTTCCATGCTGTATACGAGGTTATGTTCTTGTAGTTTGTAATGTTATCTCATTGTTAATGTACTAGTATACTGCAGAATAAAGATATATATATATATATCCAAGGAAGCTGTGCGAAAATTTATTTCAATGGTTCTAGTTTTTTTTGGTTTTGCTCCATGTTTTGCTTTTGGTCCCAATAGTACTTGTCCCAAGCCTTTCTCCAGCACTATTTGTGGTTTCCTGTCTCCCAATTCATGATTATTACTTTTCTGTTATGTTTTTGTGGAATTGTTTAATTGTTTTGTATTCACTGCATTTCCCTGAGAAATCTTCTGAGGAGCTGGACCTTCCTTATTTTTGGGGTGCCCTCTAGAATGTCTCAAAAATAATTTATTTTGTTCCGTTTTTACATTCTTGTTCCAAGAAATGCTTCTTTGTTAAAATTTGTGTACAGTCTTTGGAATAGTGTCTCTTTTCTGTACACCTATCACATTGCTTTAACCCCTGGCAGAATTGTGTATAATGATCTGAACTGCCACATTTCTCACACTTTTGACTATAATGCCAAGGGTTAATATCCTTAGGCTCACTAATTTCCTCACTTTTTGTAGACTCACTCCTTGTAGATTCACCACTAGTTTGCCTTTTTATTTTCTTTTTTGTTGGTTTTAGTTGAGACACTTTTAGTTTGCTTCTGCTGTCTATTGGTCAATGGAATAGTTTTCAATTTCACAGTACACTGGTTTGCAATATGACATACTTCTCCATATTTACTGCATTTGATATTTCCCATTTACAGCGATTTTTACTACTACTGTTAGAATTACCGTTAACCCAAATTTTACAACTGCTAGTTTTATGCTTAGAATTTTTACAAATTTACAAAGTTCTGGAGCTGAGATGGTATTAACCCTTTTCTTCTACCTAATACTCAGTGTACTTGACCATTTAAATACTCTGGTCTCATTCTTACAGTTCCTTACAAAATGCCCCAGCTTCCCACAATGAAAACATCGCATCTCACTCATAGACCTTTCTGTGGGCTGAGAGACTGTTACAGTCCATACTTGCATAGTAATCTGTACTGCACAATCTCTCCTATGATGTGCAGAATTACCACATCTGTAACAAATCAGTTTTCTCACTACCACCTTCTGATATCTATTATTCTGCCTCTGATCGGTATAGTGTCTACTGTACTGTCTGGGCAGATTATTACTTTTTATGACTATATTCACCCTATTCTTATGCCATTGCACCTCGACATCCATGGGCTGAATATCACATGAATCCTCAGGACTCTCCTCCCTGGAATACCAATCTGGGTAATTTGATTTTCTTAGAAATACAGGCTATGGCCGACCCTTCTACTTATGCTTGATGCTCACCTCAAACATACCCATGGAAAGGGCTTTTTCGAAATTGCCAGACCCTTTCTGTATCAACTTCATTGTCATGTCACTCTCATACAGGCCATTACAGAAATAATCTGCTGCCATTTTGTGAATTACTGGATTATCAATGGCTTCCCCATAGGCATCTTTCACTAAATCAAGTAATCTGTCCCCTTAACCTACTACTATATTGTTTTTCTCTTGCCTCATTTTTCCATTACTTCTGCATACCTTAATTTCAATTCTTTATGTAGGGTGTCCCAGCTCAATAATGGTTCCTTTTTAAGTTTTTTGACAATATAATTGGCTACTATGAACTCACTCGTCTGGGCAGACCAAACATTTATTTCTCGGCAGGGATCTCATTTGTATCACAGTAATGTTCTAGTGATTTCATCCAGGCTTTACAATTTTGCAGATTACCATTCAATTACTTAACATGTGTGTGCAGTGTCCGGGTCTGAGTAGCATGCGCCATTGTGGTGTTAGCCATATTACCAGAAATAATTGTTTGGTGTAATTTGTTAATGGCTACAGTGGTGGAACCCTAAGCTACCTAATTTGTTCAGATCTTCCTCTGATTTGACAATAGTTTGTTGTAACTGTATTTGCTGTTGCTGATGGTCAATTTGCTGCTGTTTTGCAGCCTACAAGCCAGACAACTCTTGGCTTTGCAGTTGCATTTCTCTCATCTGATTTTCTACTTCTACCATGCACCTGGTGGCTTTCTTGGCAGCAATTTTTCTCTACTTCATCTCTAAGCTGTCTCAGGGTTATTTGAGTTTCCATTATTTAATTTACTCAAAATAATTTCAGTTCTACTAGGCAGGTTTTTCTGTTAGCAAACCATGCAAAAGATAATAAATGCTGTACTCACAGTTTATTTGTGATTCCTCCAGCATCGATGTGATTTGCATGATTCAGATGCTCTGTATTGCTGGCTTTTACATCTTTCTGATGCAGCACTGAATATATGTTTGTGGCATAGTGGCTGTGGCCATGGCTGTGTTTGCTTGTCTAGGATTGTATTAGGACACTGTTGGACTGCCCCACAAAGTCTATATTTGACTTGTTCTTTCAGGATCCAGATTTCTTATGAGGTGGCTGTAGCCATCTGCACTGCAATCGTTGGGCCACTAAAATACCTAGCATAACTTTTCATGTATTTATTTCGACATCACAACTTGACAGCACAACTATACAGCAATAGCAATCAGTTCAATTCCACCCTGAAAGTTCTTTCAGCAAATCTGCCCAGCCAAAGATTTCATGACAAAAGTCAGTCATAATGTGTTCATCTGGATGGTGTTGAAGACAAGGCATGGACTCTGATCTGGGCCTTGGCTGGCTCTTTTATACTCTGTTGTACGTGACTAGCTTGGGATGCCTGCAGAACCACTGGAGCAAGCATCGTATGATCAGGCAATTTTCACACATCCTGCCAAATAATCTGAGGCACCCTTTTCCAAAGAAACTAAAAGAAGCATCTCTGTCAGCCAAGCCCTATGTGCCAACCAAAACCTCCAGCCCCCAAATGAATGTTGGCTTGGCAGACGTTTGACAGACAATTAAAAACTGGTTAGAACCAGCTATCTACAAAACTTAGATCAGTTTACTAACAATTGCCAGAAAAAATTCCAATGCCTATGAATTTAATAATAATTCTTCAGGTTCTGACAATCTCAAATACTGATACTTGCAATACAGTGACAACTTTTTGACAACTGTAAACTCTGTGAAATGTATAGTCACTGTTTTATCGGTTATTATCTATAAACATTAAAATACAGTGAATGTAATTTGCTGTAAATATTTGGTACGATGGAACTTAATAGATTTGTATTTCCCTGAAATTTTGTTACAGTTTACTAGGGCTTTGTATGACCCTCTTAACACTTTTGCCAGCATAATCTTAGACTGCTACTGCTGATGTATCCATAGTCACCATCATCTGTACAAGAAAAGTTCAGGGATTAGCCGGAAAGTACGTAGAAGTGTCACAAGTTGGTAGAAATAGTGGAAGACTCTTATACGGGCCAGATTAGGGTGGTGAGTATAGGAACATTTTAGTGCTAGATGAAAACACTGGAAGCTGACCATAGGACAAACATCGGTGACCATGGATAAGACAGCAGTGGTGGTCTAGGTCCTACCATGGCCATATGGTGCCACAAGTCTGAAGTGGCGCCAGGGATTTCTCGACAGGGGGCTGACCTCTCCGACAGGGGGGCTATAATATTTGACCACCCAAACGAAGGAAAATGAGTGAAAATTGGTAAATTGGAGAACCAAAATAGAAGCAAATTGAGTATGTTTGTTGATTATTTAACGTAAACATATTATAATAAGGTTGGGAAATATTTCATCTATAAAGCCAGTTTGACTAACAACATTAAGGAATTGTAAGAAATTTTTGATTTAGTGTGCCTATCTGCATAATCGTTTTGAAATATTTCGCTGCAAATAGAACACCGCACATTATAGCGGGAAGCCATTGTTGTTTAGATTTCGATAGATTCCAAACTTTTACCATGACGATAACCGATGATTAGGTATGGAAGTAATGGAACGCCAGTTGGATAACAGCTGTCATAATGCCTTACAAAGAAGAACCATATACCTAGTTTTTGATTGGCACAAGTTGAGATATCTACATTTGATTGTCGGAAATTTCTCGTGAAATCGGGTTTACGAGACTCTCTGATGGACTGGCTAAAAATCTCCGATGGGGGGGGGGGCTGGACCTCTCCGACGAGGGGGGCTGTAGCCCCCCACCCCCACCCCCACCCCCTGACTCCCCCTTGGCGCCACCACTGAGTAGTGGTCTAAGACCTACAAAGTCGTAGTGGGAAACTTTTGTACAGGGCATATAATGGTAGCCATGGTACAGAGAGAGTGGAAGTCGGCCAAAGGACTGACAGTGGGGCTCATGTTTGAATCAGTTGTACTGTCTATGATCTACGAAGGTCATGGGTTCATGGAGTAATATGCATCACTTGAACTAGAAGCCACAACTATTCTCAGATAGATATCCTCCAATAGTACATCACCTTGTCATATGTATCCTCAGTTACCCGCATTAGTCATCTCAGCACATCCAGCTGGTGCTTGGGTTCTATTCCCCCTATCCACAATGACAGCATATCTCCAAGAATTTAACACAGGATTCCCTACATGTAAATGTGAAGGAATCGTTGCGTACCTTACTTTTGGAATTCCCATAGGAAATTTGTTGCTACAAACAGCCCTAAATCACAATAATTATATCAGTGTGTGGATGCCCTTATATGATAGTGTTCTCCCTTCCCTAAGTTCTAAATGCCTCCTACAGCCCTGGTAGCACATCAATCCCACTTGAAAATGAACAAAATTAGATGAACGTCAGGAAACAGTTGGAAGGGGCAAGATGGGATCGGCAAAATCTGCCCAGTCGATACGTGCATGACATCGACACTGGATGGCTGAGCTTTTCCACGGGCTATTCTAGCTGGCGGCTCTTTCGGGGTCTTAGCGCAGGTGTAATTTCGTTACTGCTTCTCGTCTTGGAATGGAGGTAGCATTTATTCTGAGGGAGCCTCTAACTTTGAATACATTAGGTGACCGTGATTTGTGTTCCATATTGGAATTGTTGTTCAATTCCGTCATCACTCATGGACACATACCATCACTCATGGGTAACCTTATACTTGTCCTTGTGAAAAACAAATCTGGAAATATTTTTGATAGAGATAACTACAGGCCAATTGCCTCTGGGAAGGATTATGTATAAACTCTTTGGAAAAGTCCTACTCAGTGGGTGAACTGAATAACTCTCGACAAAGAAGTGCTGGTTTGGATATGAAGCTAATCATTACATTGATAAATACATATATGTTCTCAACTTTTCAAGGAAATATTACGTTATTTTTTTAAACAAAAACACCACTGTTTTCCCGTGCTTTCTTAGCACAAAGAAGGCGTTTTGACAGTCATTTATATCAAGCTCTTTCTGGAATTATTATAACTCAAGGTTCGTGTAGCCATAGTACGAATACTTCTTAACTGGTTCAAAACTCAACAATTTTGTGTAAGATAGGTGAATTCACTTATAGACATCTTTTTCCCCAATGGTTTGAGACATGGTGGATTACTGTCACCTTTCTTGTTCAGCATCTGCATTGCTGACATGGACTTATAGTTGAACAATTTGTCTGTAGGCTACAGTCTTGGTGTGAAAACGTACAGTAGCTCTGCTCTGTTAAAGGTCTCCACATTCTATTGAGGTTAAACCAATGTGATGATGAGACAAACAGATATAACTTACAAAACTTAAAAATACTGTCTGTATGTCTTTCGTACCAAAGTCATTATCCTACTTAACTTTTTGCAAAGCCTGTCTGGGTACATCTGCACTACTGTTTGTCACAGAAGACAAACTTCTGGGTCATATCAATCATTCAGGTCTCACGGGTGACGCAGATAGAGAAGCAGTATCAAGCAGTCTGCATTCACTCTAACCAACTTATCTGAAAATGCGCTAGATGTTCTTCACCCTGCAGTCAAAAAGCTTTTGTTTGTTCCGTATATCTCTTGCCTTTATTGCCATCATCTTTGGGTTGATTTTAAACAAAAAGAGTTTGCGAAGACTCTCCGTCTGTTGTGACCTTTGATAGCATCAGACAAATTCTACAGAGCTAGCAGTATGTTTTTAGAGAATGATATACACTACAGTCGCCGTGGACTGGGCGTAATCCACGCGTGGGCGGGGATGTTTACCAGGTAATAAAAATCATCATCAGCAAAATTTTAATTAATGAGGCACCGGGTTTTACCCGCTGCTTTATTAGTTAATTTTTTTTATTATTATTCGTATAATTAGCGTTTAGAATCTAATATTACTGCATCCATTGGAATATTGCCCACCCATGGAAAGTGACCAGACCACGGCGGTTGTACTGTACTCCCTCTCATGTGCATAATGAGGAGAATGGAGAACTATTCAATCTCAATGGCAATTCAATTATTAACGCCATCTGGAACTCGGATTAGTGGTATGGGTATAATTGTCTCTTGTTAAACCCTGGGACTGTCTGCTCTATGGCTGGGGAAATATGTACATTGTATTACACATTTTATGATGAATGTAAAGAGAAACAATTTGCTGAAAATCATCGTATGAATTTTTTTTTATTCCTAGTTAGATTCCATACTACGTATAAGGAATGCTGAGACCTTCAAAAAATAATTTATCCTACCGGAAAAAAGAAACACAAGGTTTCTTCTGTGGTAAATATTTCAATTGTGTCATGGATAATTATTTCATTGTTTTGATGTTGATGTTATTTCTTCATTACTCATTAAAGTTTGACGAGTTTTGTTGTCTTAACACAGACGGCGTTTGCATGGATAACGTTAAAAACGTGAGTACCCAACGCCATTTCCTGATCAAAATCAACAGTGGGTTTGCCCACCCCGGGCTTCAGTCGCTGCTGTAACTCTCCTTACCATGGATCCCATCAAGTTGTTTAAGGTCCTGTGTGTGATGTTACTCCACTCCCGAAGAAGAGCCTGCATGAGCTGAGCGATGTTGTTTGGGACATTGACGAGCTTCCTGACCCTCTTGCCCAGCCTGTCCCACAAATGCTCGATCGGGGACAAATGAGGACTGTAGGGTTGCCAATCGAGAAATGGGCATTGTTTTGGTTGAAGAAGTCACGATAAACCGTAGAAACATGCGGCCTCGCATTATCCTGCTGCAACGTATGGTAATGCGCATGGATAAGTGGAAGGACGTGAGGCATGAGGACCTGATCCCGATATCTTACAGCGGTAAGATTGCCCTGGATGAGCACGAGAGGTGTTTTGACGCCATGAGAAACAGCAACGTGCGGCCTCGCATTATCCTGCTGCAGTGTAAAGTAACCACATGGATAAGTGGAAGGATGTGAGGCATGAGGATCTGATCCCGATATCTTACAGCTGTAGATTGCCCTGGATGATCACGAGAGGTGTTTTCACGCCACAAGAAATCCCCCCAAACCATAACAGACCCTCTCCCGAACCTGTCGTTTTCCGTAACGCACACGTCAGAATATTGCTCGACGTCGATAGCAATGTTGGCGTCCATCTGAACTGTAAAGCGTGAACCGGGACTCATCAGTGAATAACACACGTCTCTGGTGGGCCAGGTGAAACCGATCTGGTGCATGTGTACGCAGCCATTGCAATAGACGTTGACGTCACATGGGTGTAACCTGTGGACCAACGTAGGGATGTCGTGGCCTTAAATTGAACTTCCGCAACAGATTCCTAACTATTCTTGGACACACTCGGCGTACATGACTGCTTACAACCTGACTCGCCGTCTCCGTCGCCGCCTGAAATCGGTTACGGAGGTGTGAGAGACGTATACCTCAATCTTGACGCGCGACGTAACGCGCGGACGTCCGCTCTTGGGACGGTCAGCTAATCTTCCTGTGGCTCTGACACTCCCAGATAAACGCACTATCGTTGACTCATGGACCCCAAATTGCTGGGCGACGAGACGTTGTGATTGGCCCTGCATAATTAGAACGAGAGCTCTACCCCTATCAGCTTCGGACATCGCGGCATTTTGCTTTTCAATGGAGTTGAAATGAAATGTTGTGCAATCGATGTGTACTGTTCAAAACTTCGATTTTGGTATGGTTTCCAGGCCCATAACACGTGGGAGTGCCCCGAGTGCAAACTTTGTCGAAAAATCTGTTGAAAGCACGCAATGTTGCAAGGGCTCATGGTTGACTGGGTTTTAACCAAAGACTCTTTTGACAGTACATTGAGGTGGCTTTGTGTCAAATTTTACTACATTTGGTCTGCGGATAAAAAGATTATATTACCGAAACTGAAGTTGTGTTTCTTTTTCCGTCAGTGTATACTTTAAATAATTGATAATCTTACTTTTAAAGAGCAATTATTCTATTTCTTGCGCAGTTCAGCCTTTACAAAAACTATACTGACAGTTCTGTCTTTTTCAGTGTATATGAGCTGAGACCTGGAATTTTGATATATTGTGTCATGAAATAATTATACTTCCATTTTAATGGATGTATATTGTAATTGCTTTTTTCTTTTTATTATTATTATTATATTTACCCTTGAGATCTCAAGAACGGCAAGGCCTACAGCCTTGAAATTTGGTAGGTCTCGTGGTGTAGGGCCGGCTGGGACTATTGCGAATTTTGTCCGATCTTGACTTTCGCCACCATCGCTTTTTATCGAACATTTTTTTTGTTACCACTTCTTCTCCGGAACGGCTTCAGATATCGAGTTCAAATTTTCCGGTTCGGAAGATCGGTAGGGGTTGAAAATTTGACGTCACTCTTTATGAAAAATTGTTGTTATCGCTACTCCTCCAGAACAACTTGAGGTATGGAGTTCGAACTTCTGGCATTATGTACGCCTGTAGTGTGGGATGGCACTGTGCAAAATGGTGAGCGTCAGACTTTTGGTTGAATACTTTGACCACAGCATTTAAGGCTCATTATGTGAAGTGCTTGTTATCGCTACTCCTCCGGTACGGCTTGACCTATCGAATTCGCATTTTTATGTTATGTGCTCCTACATGTGTAGTATATTCAGTCCACACATGGCTGTGGTCCGACTTCCGGTTCGAGAGATCAGTAGGGGTTGAAAATTGTACGACGCCGTTTATAGAACATGTTTGTTTTCTCAACTGCTCTAGAAAAGTTTGAGGTATCGAGTTTTTGGTTTTTTGCGTCACGTTTGCCTATACGTAGAAAATATGTTGTCCAAACATGTTCAGGGTCAGACATCTAGTTGGGGAGATACTAATGGTTGGAAAATTTGACCTTAGCATATAACACTCTTTAACCCTTTACCCAACGTGACGGCCAAAACCGGCCAGCGCTATTCTCAAAAATCGCCAATTAATTTTCAAAATATTTTCATTTTTTGTCTCAAAAACATAGGTTATGACCCCTCGTTGGAACGAGCTCGTCGAGCTCGTTCCAACGAGGGGTCATAACCTATGTTTTTGAGACAAAAAATGAAAAAATTTAGTTATTCAAGAATTTTTTTTGCAAGTGTCGTCTGCTTTTCATGTTAGGTAAAGGGTTAATTGAAGTGTTATTTATTGCTACTACCCTGGAGTTTGGAGGGTTTTTTTTTGTTATGTGCGCCTTTATGTTTAGTATATTCATTCTAAAAATGGTAGGAGTCCGACCTTCGGTTCGGGAGATCGGTGGGGGTCGGCTTGAGGTGTCGCGTTCGGACTTTGTGATATTATGTTTGCTTATGTTGCGGTATATAACGGTTACACCGAACACCGAGGGATACCGAGGTGAAGAAAAATATGGGTGAGAATGGAGTGAAAATGGTATGGGGTGGTGTATTATGAGTATATAAAAAGATTTAGGCAGTATGTGCATGGTTTTAATGCTATATTTGAGAATTATTACATTATTAAGAGAAATATTACAGCGATCTGTGTTGCGATTCTCAGTTAGAAGTTACATACTTCATTCACACACCGATGTAGACTATCAATTACCAAGCTACCTAATAAATATCTAGGGGGCGCGGTGGCGTTGCGGTAACCGGTTCTCGTCAGATCACCGAAGTTAAGCAACGTCGAGCCCGGTTAATCATTGGATGAGTGACCGTCTGAGCGATCAATTCGGACTCCCGCGTTGTGTCCTTGGGCAAGGCACTTAACCCCGATTGCCCACATGGGGGCACGATGACGCCGTGTACCAAATCGTACTGCACGTCGATGGTGCGCATGTCTTCAACCAATCTAACCCTGCCTGTGCTGCAGTGCGGAGTTACGATGTTGGGGAGCTGGCAGCTGCTCGTCGTTGCTCGGTGGTTCTCTCCGGGTACTCCGGCTTCCTCCACCAGTAAAACTGTCACGGTCATGATTAGCCATTGTGCATAAGTATATGACCTTAAACACCAATAAATAAATAAATATCTGGGGGCAGTTTTTTGGCGATGGCTTTGTCTGTATATATTGCATTTACTCGAATAAATCAACGGTTATATCACATCGCTTCAAAGGACTAAATTATATTTCTGCACATATATTTAAACATTTTAAATGACAGTTTGCTGAACTTGAGATCTGAATGCTACTTCTTGCCTTGTTTGACATCATGCCAGCACCTCCTGCTTGCCGCTCCATTATCAAAGTAGGCATCCAACCCTCCCAACACATAATTGGTGACTGGTTGAGAGAACACAAAAAACGGTGATTTATTGAGAGAATACCAAACTGGTCACTAGTTGAGAGAACACAGAACTGGTCATTGTGCTGTTGAATGGATGGTGATTGGTTAAAAAATTGAGATGATAATTAGAGATGTAGATGTCAGAGTTTCCTATCCTCCTTTGCACCTTGGGTTTAGAGGGTTGTGGGTCATATCCCTGCCTCCAGGTGTTTTGGTGGGCCCTGCGTAATTGGATGTTTTCAGACATTCCCGTGGTAGCACCTACAGTAGTATTTTGATTGAGTGGTCTGGTGATGTCAGGTGTATGCACCATTTACCTCTCTGTAACTTGCTACAGTAGAGATGTGTAAAGGCTCACAGTTCGTCCAGCCGGTTGGGTATTTGGCTTTGACTGTTCGGTGTGTACCTCATGCGTCTCTCCGTAAGTTGCTATAGTAGAGGTGTAGGTGTTGACAGTTCCTGTGCAGCCTGTCTGGTATTAGGCTTTGGTGGAACTTCATGGATCGTTTTGAGTGTTTGTGTTACTACAGATCCTCTGTATGTAGTGACAAGAGTCCCAGCGTGCACCCTTGTGCTTGGTATTCTGACTAGTCCACAACTGGTTACATTGGCACTAGCCTGTTAAATACTACTTTTATCGAGTTCGGCCTTTTTGCATTATATTCGCTTGTACGTGGGGTAGATAATATCAAAAAGTGGTAGAGGTCAGACGTCTAATTCGGGAGATTCTTCATTTCTAGCTGCGAGTAAAATTTCCGTAAATATACTAATGAAGCTGATATGAACAAAGACAAACCAACTTGATCATGTAATTAACTAGGAGGTGTTTTTTTCAAAAAGTATGGTAGGCCGCACCAGTCAGTGATGTTCTATGGAGTGTTTTTGCCCCAGACACCCAGAAAAAGAATGATGCAGGTTCAAAGCAAGCCATGTCAGTGTGGATGGCCGACTCTCTGTTAGAGAGAAACCTCAGTAATTGTTTTCAGAGAGCACTCCACCTGACAGGATGTGATGCAAGTGGTACAGTTATGATGATATTAGAAACATAAGTGGGAGGTACATGTCATAGGACCATTGTCTGGGAAGCTAAAATATTACAATATATATATATATATTGCAGCATTTCTCTTTGTATGCAACTGGGGTAATCGAAATGTAATTGATAGACATACCCGAGAGTAGTATAGCTCGTATGTTTGAGGTATAGGTTGGATGACCTCGGTGGATGACCTCGGAAGTGACGTCATGTCACGTGACCTAGTGGCGCCATGTTGTGTTGTCATGGTAACCCGCGTGAGCGGCCATCTTGTGACGTCATCCCCATAGTGATATGTGTTGTTAGTGCGCATGCGCAGCGCGTGTTGTTAGGGTGATACGCGTTTCCGCCGTCCATTTTGTATACTGGAGGCCGCCATCTTGGTTTCTATAGTAGCACGTGATTGCTATGTTACCAATGGCTTCTAACAGGGCAGGGGTATGTTCGGGGGGTATGTTCGATTGAATCGGAGTATTTTCTGGAACGACTTCCCTGGATAATTACCACAAACAACCCGACAACTTGTATTATTTCGAATTCTTTCAGAATTCTCTGCTTCTATCTATATATGTAATAGTTTTCCTCTACCTAGGCATGTTCCTTTGTTCCGGAGTATACTCCAGTAGCGTAGAAGAGCCTATTAGTTCGAACAGTTTACCTTATTATTACTATATTTAGCAATTTCTGGTCTATTCTTGTTAGTTCTGACCCTATTCCAAGTACTCTTGTTGTTTCATTTATCTAGATCATTTATATAAATTATAACTAACCAATCAGATTGCTCGATTTCCCATAATCTGTATGCAGAGTTATCTCCCTTCTGTATAACAAAAGCCTATATCCAATGGCCATATCCCATGGAATCCCATTTTGGGGAAACACCTGTGGCTATGGAATCCCTTTATTGTCGTATGAGGCCATGAGGGCTCTGTAAAAGCCCTCAATGAGTCCTCATTTATTATCCCTCATACCCTCATTGAATTTTGAGGTTATGAGGACCATTAAAAATCCCTCAATGAGGTATAATTTACTACGACTCTCAGCCTCATTTCAGTATTTGAGGATACCTATGGCCTGGTATTGTATTATTTGAGGATACCTACTGAGGATACCTATCGAGGATACCTTTTGGAGAATCCCTTTTTTGTCGCATTAGGCTATGTAAAAGCCCTCAATGGGTCTAATGTAGTCTTACCAACCGCTTCCATCGTGTCGCCAAAGCTCCAAGGCTATGTCCTATCATTAGCTTCAACAGCAGTCTTGTTCCATTGCGGCCTTGTACCAGTACTATTGGCTTCTGTTATTCTGCCCCATATCTCATCCATTACTTCCTAGCTATACCTATCTCAGTCTCGACTATAACATTGATCAAGGTTGAATCAGATTTCCCCTGTATACATATAAGGCATTCCGTTATTGAGATTCCTAGCCGAGTCCGTAAAATTTGGATTCCGTGTTTTAACATCGACACTCGAGGGTATGGAAAAGGATTAATAACCCCCAATTCAACAATGACAACAAGACTCTGAATAGAGACAACCAACCACTACAAAATAACAAAGGTACAGAACGAATATCCAACAGAACCAAGATCGAAGTGAACATAACAAAGTTTTCAACTGAATGAACTACAACCCCAAATATAACCCAATGTTAACCCTTTGAACTGTTTGAATGGACTTTATGTAATTAAAACCCCTTTGAACTATTTGAATGACCTTTATGTAATTAAAACCCCTTTGAAGTCCAGAAAGTTTTTAACTATAACCTAAATGAAGGTATTAACACTCCCTTTTGAACAAATTTTACAGCCTTAATGAAAATATAACGAAAGTGATATGAATTTTTAAACTACAACCCATTGAACTGAATTTTTCTAATAGGGAAGGGAATACCCTCGAGTGTCGATGTTAAAACACGGAATCCAAATTTTACGGACTTGGCTAGGAATCTCAATAACGGAATGCCTTATATGTATACAGGGGAGATCTGATTCAACCTTGATCAATGTCATAGTCGAGACTGAGATAGGTATAGCTAGGAAGTAATGGATGAGATATGGAGCAGAATAACAGAAGCCAATAGTACTGGTACAAGGCCGCAATGGAACAAGACTGCTGTAGAAGCTAATGATAGGACAGATAGGCCATAGACCTGTAATAGCCTTGGAGCTTTGGCGACAAGATGGAAGCGGTTGGTAAGACTACATTAGACCCACTGAGGGCTTTTACATAGCCTAATGCGACAAAAAAGGGATTCTCCAAAAGGTATCCTCGATAGGTATCCTCAGTAGGTATCCTCAAATAATACAATACCAGGCCATAGGTATCCTCAAATACTGAAATGAGGCTAAGAGTCGTAGTAAATTATACCTCATTGAGGGATTTTTAATGGTCCTCATAACCTCAAAATTCAATGAGGCTATGAGGGATAATAAATGAGGACTGCTTGAGGGTTTTTACATAGCCCTCATGGCCTCATACGACAAAAAGGGATTCTCCTAAAGGTATCCTCGATAGGTATCCTCGAATAATACAATACCAGGCCATAGGTATCCTCAAATACTGAAATGAGGCTAAGAGTCATAGTAAATTATGCCTCATTGAGTGATTTTTCAAGGTCCTCATAACCTCAAAATTCAATGAGGGTATGAGGGATAATAAATGAGGACTCATTGAGGGCTTTTACATAGCCCTCATGGCCTCATACGACAATAAAGGGATTCCATAGCCACAGGTGTTTCCCCAAAATGGGATTCCATGGGATATGACCATTGGATATAGGCTTTTGTTATACAGAAGGGAGATAACTCTGCATACAGATTATGGGAAATCGAGCAATCTGATTGGTTAGTTATAATTTATATAAATGATCCAGATAAATGAAACAACAAGAGTACTTGGAATAGGGTCAGAACTAACAAGAATAGACCAGAAATTGCTAAATATAGTAATAATAAGGTAAACTGTTCGAACTAATAGGCTCTTCTACGCTACTGGAGTACACTCCGGAACAAAGGAACATGCCTAGGTAGAGGAAAACTATTACATATATAGATAGAAGCAGAGAATTCTGAAAGAATTCGAAATAATACAAGTTGTCGGGTTGTTTGTGGTAATTATCCAGGGAAGTCGTTCCAGAAAATACTCCGATTCAATCGAACATACCCTCCGAACATACCCCTGTCCTGTTAGAAGCCATTGGTAACATAGCAATCACGTGCTACTATAGAAACCAAGATGGCGGCCTCCAGTATACAAAATGGACGGCGGAAACGCGTATCACCCTAACAACACGCGCTGCGCATGCGCACTAACAACACGTATCACTATGGGGATGACGTCACAAGATGGCCGCTCACGCGGGTTACCATTACAACACAACATGACGTCACTAGGTTACGTGACATGACGTCACTTCCGAGGTCATCCACCGAGGTCATCCAACCTATACCTCAAACATACGAGCTATACTACTCCCGAGTCACACAATTTGCCAAATCAAGTTTGGTTAGATCACATGCCTCAGTATTATGTTTGTGTGTTTCTGTGAGTCAGTAGGTTTCAGCACAGTGGTATTTGGACTGAACAGAAAAACTCTCTCAGCAAACATGCCTGAAATGACCCACCATACTTTCGAAACAAAGTCTATTCCCCACTTCAACGTGGAGATTTTTTTGTTTAGGCCCACATCAGCTCAATCATCATATTTTCAAACCTTGCACGCTTTATTTCTTTGTTGTACAATGTATCAAATTCTCGAGCCTCTGCCCATATATACCATACAAAGACAGACCTGTTGACCAGGGGAGGCAGAAATGTTTTTGAGAGACGTTGGGTTGAATTTTTGGGCATCGCCATTTTTACCACCCACTCACCTTTTTCTGCATTTTTGTCCATCGAGTTTCAGACACCCACCCCAAAAACAATTGATTTGTGGGATTTGTTGCTCTGATACAGTTTCCGAATCTCAAAAACAACTGGACTGTGAGTCCTGCTTACTCCCTTTGATAATAGCTATATTCTTTAAGACCAAATTAAATTTACTCAATACAAATGGCCGCATGTGTTGCTGAATGTCATAGAATTTTTGTTATTTTTGTAAACTTCAAACAGAGGGGGTATAGGTGTGCAGTGGGCTATGTGGAAAAAGACTATCTTCAGCTTAATGGTGGCTTTCTGGTGGCCCAGTTTATTTTAAATGCAAAGCCAATAGTGAATAGTGACAATTTCTGAACCGTTTATTTATTAACTTAGTTCAATTCCCGCCATATCATGATCAATCAGAACTGATTATGTCCCATCATTTGTAGATTCATGTAAGTCAAGCATTTATCCCACGTGTGTTGTCGAGTGTCTTGCTGTTTATTATTAAAGTCCACATTTGATTGTGAAAGTCAGAGAGAAGATGCAGCGAAGATGCAATTAAGAACAGTTTGATCGTTTATGAACCAGTGATTATATACCACTCAAAGTTTGCTAAGCACCAAGTATATCCAACTACCTGTTTTACGTTTTAGTTGAAATATTGTTATGAAAAGTGTATATATTTTTTATTTAATTATACTTTTAATGATTTAAGTACAGAAATTAAGATTTTGTTTGTGTTTGACATTATTTTTTAGCTTTTAAATACGATAACCATGGAACATGGATATTATTGGTAAAAGAGGATTTTTTTCAATATGCCAAAAAGTTGACGGAGCGAACTGGTATGGCTTCAATATCGAGTGTGAGACCCATTACTGTTAATTACAGCTTGACAAAGCCTTCTCATGCACCCAATCAGGTTCCTGGTGGTCCTTTGTGGGATGCTGTTCCATTCTTGGACCAGCACGGCACCAAGCTCCTGGACACTTCTTGGCTGGACTGGACGGGCTGAAATTGCGAGCTGCAACTCATTCTAGATATGTTCGATTGGATTGATGTCAGGGGATCTTGCTGGCTAGTCCATATGCTCAATCCCCTCCCTCTGTCGGTACTCCCCGACAGCATGGGCAACATGAGAACGGGCATTATCGTCCATCAGAATGAATCTATCACCCACTGCACCTGGGGTAGGTCTACTTACCGAGAACAACCGAGAACAAATTAAAATAATAAATAAAGGCAAAAATAAATATTAATTGTTAGCATATAGGTGCCCTATGTTGTATATAACATAAGAAAAAGCAAATTTAAAGCTTTTAGACAGACTCAGTCTGAAGAGATGGGGATTATTTATCAATTTCGGATTAGCCGCCAAACCGAGAACATGCTACTTACCGAGAACAAGATAGTGACTGTTAATTGACACCGAGAAGAGACTACTCGCCGAGAACAAGATTGTTAATTAACACTGACTGCGTCTAGTTTCATTTGTTCTCGGTAAGTAGTCTGTTCTCGGTGTAAATTATTTTGTCGCCTATACTGGTACATACAGTTCCCATCACCATTTACCAGGGCTTAGGACCTGTAAGTCATACATGTAGACTTGGCTGGTTTAAAATTGTTTGTTCTTTTGTCGCCTATACTGGTACATACAATTCCCATCACCATTTACCAGGGCTTTGGACCTGCAAGTCATACATGTAGACTTGGCTCGTTTAAAATTGTTGTTTTTTTGTTTTGCATACCGACCGGTGCGCATTTCTGTGTAGAGATCAGTGGTGCCAGCTGTCCCTGTCTTAGGTTGTTCCATATTTGGAATCTTACCCGTCATCGGAAACAGACCTGCGTCACCTAATATACTCACTTATTTTTGAAAGTGGACACTGTATGGTGTTCACTTTATGGTGTCAGCTGTCCCTGTCTTAGGTTGTTCCATAATTACCCGTCATCGGAAGTTAGTGCATATGAAAACAGGACATCACCTCAAAGAAAATTGATAATCAATAACTCAACATCAAAGATCATCATATGCTTGGCTGGTTTAAAATTGTTTTGTTACTAATTTGTACATAATATAGAGTAGATACTTTTATTTTCATATTCAAATTTTGTTTTGCTCTCGGCAAGTAGCCTCTTCTCGGTTCGGCGCCGAATGTGGGATTTAATAAATAATCCCATTCACAGTAGACCTGGCTGGTTTAAAATTGTTTTGTTACTAATTTGTACATAATATATAGTAGATACATGCCTTAAACGCTAACAATAAATTTTTATTTTCATTTTGAAATATTATTTTGTTTTGTTCTCGGCAAGTAGCCTCTTCTCGGTTCAGCTCCGAATGTGGGAATTAATAAATAATCCCATTCACAGTAGACCTGGCTGGTTTAAAATTGTTTTGTTACTAATTTGTACATAATATATAGTAGATACATGTCTTAACAATAAACTTTTATTTTCATTTTGGAATATGATTTTGTTTTGTTCTCGCAAGTAGTCTCTAGAGTAGATACATGCCTTATACGCAAACAGTAGATTTCTATTTTCATTTTTAAATTTTTGTTTTGTTCTCGGCAAGTAGCCTGTTCTCGGTTCAGCTCCGAATGTGGGTATTAATAAATAATCCCATTCACCATTGACCTGGCTGATTTAAAATTGTTTGGTTACTAATTTGCAAATAATATAGAGTACTTATATGCTTTATACGCTAACAATACACTTTTATTTCGATCTTTATATATTAATTGGTTTTGTTCTCGGCAAGTAGCTTCTTCTCGGTTTGGCGGCGAATCCGAAATTGATAAATAATCCGCATCACCACAGACTGAGTCGGTCTAAAAGCTTTAAATTTGCTTTTTCTTATTTTATATACAACATAGGGCACATATATGCTAACAATTACTATTTATTTTTGCCTTTATTTATTATTTTATTTTGTTCTCGGTTGTTCTCGGTTGTTCTCGGTAAGTAGTCCCACCGCTGCACCTGTATTCAATCTGACGTGGACATCCAGGATCTCATCAATATACCGCTGTGCAGTCAATGTACCACGTTCAAGGACACAGAGTCATGCTCGGCAATGTTGGCTGCATGGAATCGCTCTCCTGTTCTTCTCCGCACCCTAGAACGCCCATCTGTGTAGTCTGGGCAGTACCTTGATTCATCTGTAAAAAGGACAGGCCGCCAATCTTCTCTGGTCCATACATCGTGGTCCATGGCCCATTCATATCGTGCCTGGCGGTGGTTCTGGGACAGCGGAATGCGAATACATGGTATTCTCGATCGGACACCTCATTCGTGCAAACTTGCCCGGATAGTCTGCGTCGAAACGTCTACCCCAGATGCATTCTGAAGGTCACTGCAAAGCGGTTCCTACGGACCTCAATGATCAAAAGCCGGTCTTCAGCTGCAGATGTCCCCCTGTCTCTGCCACCACCATGCCGTCTTACTGGTGTGCCATACTGCTGACATCTTGCCCAGGCTCTGGTGATCACCGTACGGTGCACACCAAGGGCTTCACCAACCTGACGATGGTTAGCCCCTTGCTCCACCATCCCTACAGCCCGCCACATTTCTGCTTCAGACAAATGTCTTCTTACATTTGCATTTCGTATATTCAATCATTAAATCACAAGGGTTTGTGTTGAAATGAAGATTGAATACCCATGTCATGTACATGTAGACATTACACGAAAATATCATGAAAATCAAGGGGTACATGCTTTCCATGACTGTTACGAAAAGTCTGCCTGTCAAGAGAGCTAATGAAAACACTGGGGACCATCTCAATACATTCCTCAATCATATCTACCCAAAATATCGCAAATATGTCACAAGCAAATTTCACAATGATGTGTTAAATATTTGGTGCTTAGCAAACTTTGAGTTGTATAAATATACTCTTGTTCATATAGGATGGAACAGACTACCTCTCGTGGGTCTTGTTGTGTTGTGTTTTTGTTTATTTTTCCTGATTTTATGAGATTGTGTCTATTTTTGTTTTCAATAAATATTATAGAATGTTATTGATTAGAATCCATATATATACTGATTCAAAAGAAAGTATAAAAATCTTTGAGGAGCAATGTTTTTATTATTATCGACTTTTATCCCAAACAAATTGTTGTAAATTCATATTTCAAGTCGCGCTGTATGAATTTGCATAATTTCATGTTCTTACTGTTGCCAGTGTCACGTTAGGACGTCGCAATTCAGACATGGGGTGAAATTAAAATTTCACACATGCAGTCAATAGCGTGTGTGTCCACCGTTTGCCTCTTGGATCGCAAGAAATCGACGGCGCATGGACCTAATAAGTCTCTGGATGCCACCCTATGGTAATGCGTTCCACTCCTGTCTTAGAACATTACGTAAATCGCCTAACGTGTGAAGATCATGAAGTCGTACTCGACGGCCCAAAGATGCTCGACTGGCGACAAATCTGGCGAAAGTGGATGCCAGGGAAGAAATTCGATCCTCTTCTCCTCAAGAAAGTCACGACAGATACGCGACACGTGACATTGGGCATTGTCTTGCTGGAATAACTGCAATCCGACGTTAGCGTTGAACAACGGGACAACAACAGCGTTAAGATTTTCTTATCTATATCGCTGTCCATTCAGATTACCATCGATGAAGATCAACTGCGTTCGATGGTGCAAGGGAATTCCTGCCCAAACCATTACACTACCCCCGCCGAAACTGTCGCATTCCCGCATGCAAGCATCAGAAAACCGTTCTCCTCTTCGGTGGTATACTCTTGCTCTATCATCAGCGCGCCGTAGACAAAATCGTGATTCATCACTAAAAAGAACTGTGCTACAATGCTGCTGGGTCCAGCAATACGCTGACATACCCATTCCATTCTGACAGTACGATGGCATTGGGTAAGGATTGGTCCGTGGTATGGACGCCTACTTCGGATGCCGTGATCAGCGAGTGTGTTGCGGACAGTTTGTGGACTAATTCTATTGTTAGTTCAACCAGGAGTAATTGCTGCTGTCATCGTCGCCGGTGGGAAGCGATCCCGCAAATGAGACGTCCTGATGTGTCGGTCTTGTGCAGGGGTCGTAACTCTTGGTCGACCTGAATGCAGTCGGTCGGCAGTAGATCCAGTGGTTCTATACCTTCCAATGAGACGGTAAATAGTGGCCACGGTGACTCAGAACTCAGCAGCAAACTCATCTGGAGGTATCCCTCATGCATACCAATGGCACGCAACCTCTGATTTTCGGTTAACCTTGGCATTTTTTAAAATGTCGGAAGACAAAATCTAGCATGTTTTCTCAATAAACCCAGGCTCTCTGGCACAACATAACACAAAGAAAATCATCGGTCACCCATTCATTTTGACATTCTCGGGTAGCACGTGCTATTTTGAAATCCGTAGCAAAATTGTATACGGTTGGGTGGACAACAACAACATGTCATTAAACACTTTGCACGACTTCTTGTCCACGAACATGCAACATTAGAACTATCTTATTTCATCCTTTATGCTATTTTTCACATTTGTTTCTATTATATTTTCTTTTTTGACTCAGTATATTTAGGAGCCTTTGCCCTGGCCCTTATGCTTAAAATAGGAAACAGTCTTACTTGTTTGTTCCTAATACTTGAATCTGACATTTTCCAAGTTTGTTTATACCATTAAAGCAATTACGAATGTTCTCTTAGACAAATCCAATGCAAATTTATGCAACATCCGCCACAATCTGACCCAAAACATGAAGAAACTTTTTTTTTAAATTTCATGCAAAAGATTTCTTCTCCGATATTGGTACCCACCCGCATGAGATGACGCCATGAAACCAATTTTTCTTGAAAAATTAAAACACATGGGCTAAACTATCATGATAGCGAATGCATTATTGCTTTTCTCATCACAGGCAATCATAAAAAACAACAAATATGATCAAATAGATTTGAAAAAAGGCTCAAAAAAAAAATTGCACGAAGCAGAAAAAACGTGTTTTCGCGACTCAGATACTCACCCACTCCCATCCTACCTAACGTCTCGCAAAAAACATTCCAGTCTTCCCGTTGACATTGAATTTGTGAAGGCTGGACCTCACGACAATGAGAATAAGTGCCTAGAAAAATATAATCGTTGAAAGTAGGTTTATTAAATATTTAAATATTAAAAAACACTTTGCTGCTCTTGGCATATGTTATTTATGGTATAGAATTCAAATGAACTGAAACTGCATCATACTTTCACCTTAAGGTGCTATATAAGTAATGGAGAGTTAGCTTGAAATTAGGTCACTGATTTTTTTTTCGATGTCGTCAAAAATCTAAACAAAATGATAATTTGTGGCTTTTTTTGTTGTCCGCCCGTATCCATGAACAATATTTGGCAATTTTGAACAAAATTATTCAAACGCTTATCACTCGACCAAAAAGGGCTGACCTTTCTATGTTGTTTATAGACTATCATGTTTATCCACAATTTGTGTATTTCTTTGTATGGACCAGAAAAGACATGTCCATTACAAATTCACACATGTAGCAAAGCAGGATGTTTTCGTCCCCCATTACTCGGAGCTTTGGCCGAGCCGCCAGTGTTAAATTCCCATAGAAACCAGGGTTTTGGTGCAGTCGACCTGAGATGTGTTTTACGCTGTATCCAGTTTTGATATGTGGTGCAGTATTAGTGCTCGCAACTTTCATCCCCAACTGGATGACCCCGGAAGTCACATGACCAGTAACGTCATGGTCGTTTTCATGGTAGCTGGCGTGGTCGACCATGTTATGACCTCATTACCATAGCGATATATGGTGTTAGTGCGCATGCACATTGCGTATTGTTAGGGTGATGTTGTAACGTGCAGCGTGTTCGAACTTTTATCTGGCCTTAATCACCGTGAACACTGCCGTACCTCGGCACTGACGGACACACTACACCCGAGCGGTCAATGAAAACTAAGTGGGTTCCCTCAGATAACTTGCTGAGGATAAAGTGACTAAACTAAAATTCTAACTTAAAGAAAACACATACAGTGAAGCAATTAAGACATCTTACATGGCAGAATAATAATAATAATAATAATAATAATAATAATAATAATAATAATAATAATAATAATAATAATAATAAGAGAACAATGTGTCATCCCTTCAATCTGTGATAGGTCATGACTAGGGTAAAGAAAAGAAACCTGACTATTCCTAACAAGTCAAAGAAGCCTTTGCATGACTTTGAAATAATTTCTATGGGCACTGTATCGTAAACTAGCACCTCGGTTCATTGATGGAAAGTCTCTATCCGATATGATATCAACAAACCCTGACCGAGATGTACCTGTGTCTGTGACCACCTGAACCTCTGAGCGCTGTTACAATGAGTCGTGGCTATAAGCCGCGACTACGACCTAACCTATGAGATGGTTGTGCCTATGACTCGTGATTGTGAGTTGCGACGGCCTATAAGGTTCGCGACTACCACTGAGTCGTGAACAACGCCGGCATTTCTAACAGTATCCCAAGTCGCAATCACTTTGATCGCGACTGCAACCGTGCCTCTATAACTTGCCGTTATAATGTAGTCGTGACAACCTAGTCGTGACTACTAGGCTCCTTTAACTTGGGTGTAACGATACCTCAGTTCTGACCAAGCTAGTCGTGGCTATGTCTTTGATATAGCTGTTATTGAACAGGCAACTTCTTCAGTATTCCGATCTATACATCGCTTTTCAAGACTTACCAAACTTTAAACAATAGGCGATTTCTAATTCTCTGTAATTTCTTTCCTTGTTCTCTTCTTTCCCCTTTCTGGCAGATTTCCACACTTATATACTGTTGTCCGACCACGTGATTACCGCGCTTTCCGCCTCTCAAACCAATCAGAAGTTAAAGAATACGCTCCTCCACAAGTGATTGGACAGCGTTCCTGCGTCGCTGTTTGCGCTCTATTTCTGATTGGCCCGGCTAAATGCTACAGGTACTAATATTCCCGTGCTTCAATATGATCGTAGCATTTCCCGTCTTATCTTATAAGTGTGCCCAAACTACCGATCTTTTAATATACACTGTATTTTTACATAGCTATGTCGCCATGCACCTTTATGTCCGTCACATTACCCACGCCTCTGAAAAAAAAGTTGCGTCCTCGCAATAGAAATTATAAAAGCTGAAAAACAAAAACACACTTTATTTTTTTTTCCTTATCACATTAAACGAAACAACCTCCTTGGTTTGGTCTTTTTTTTTCTTCTTTTTTTTAACATAACTAGACATCTCTTGTCTTTCTCTTTTTTCCCCCTTAGATTTCAAATGTTATTGTTTAAAAACAATGGAAGAATAAACCTCTTTCTCCTTTCTGACTTCTTCTCTCCCAACAACTGAAACGGTTTGAATTGTTTGGATCACCTTTTTGTATGCATAAATGTCAGTCTGGATACCGATGTCTTGTGTCTTAGGTACATCTGTAGTCATAGGTTCAATGTCCTGTGCTGGCTCTGCAGTTACTGTTTCCTCTGACTTCGAGCCTGTTACTATTCTCGAGTGAGTTGGTTTTCGGAATGTTCTTCCTTCTTGTATGTTCTCAGTTTGTTCCATCGTCGGACTTATAGGGTCCTTGTTATTGGAAATTTCACTTTCACTGTCCGAAACGTTTCCTAACAAATCTCCTGGGTCTTGGTCTTCCCACTCACTTCCCGAATTCTTTGCAATAATCATATCAGAACCTCCATGCATACGTTTTTCGTGCCACTGTAGATAGTTTATCTTGAATGTCGAGAATCCACATTTCGTACAGTTTAGTGCAGTTTTAGTTTTTTGTAAACCACAGGTAACCAAATGCTTGGTGAACGTTTCTTCATTGTCCATCTTGAAAACACACATTGGACACTTCCTGGGGGGCTTCCATGGTGTAAACTTCATATTCGGCGCCATCCTTCTGAAATATACGTAAGAAAACAATCATAACTCTAAAGTTTAATGCAAATACTAATTTCACATTTTTATGCGAATGGATCCCTGTTTTACTCCTTTTTTTCCAACTCAATGTATTTACAATATGTACATAATTAACTTTCGTAACAATAATACTGTAACATGACAATATTAACATGAAAACCATCATAACTCTAAAGTTTAATGCAAATACTAATTTCACATTTTTATGCGAATGGATCCCTGTTTTACTCCTTTTTTCCAACTCAGTGTATTTACAATATGTACATAATTAACTTTCGTAACAATAATACTGTAACATGACAAAATTAGGAATACAGTTCACAAATGTTTAGTATGCATAGTCAGTTTAACCATGCTGGAGGATGCCGATGTCTTTGTTCTCTTTCTGGTATGACCAGTGCCTCGGCATCGTCAATGGTTTCGTCATTATCAGAACCAAAACTATGGTCACCCTCTCCCTTGACTGTAAGTCCACCTGGGGGCTGTACTTTCCCTACTAGCTGCTGAGAATGCTTTGTTCTGATTCTATCAACATGAATGACTTGGGTACGCGGCCCACACCTTATTTTATAAGTCACATTGGAACATTTGTCCTCTATTGTATATGGGCCTTGCCAGAAACTTGACAGTTTCGCAGAACATCCTGCTTTACGTCGCGGAAAGAAAACATAAACCATGTCACCCGGCTCAAACGATTGCCAAGCCAGTTTCCGGTCATGGAATCGCTTTTGCCTAGACATTTACTCCCCTATATTTTTGCGAACTAGTTTGTGAGCATTCTCTAACATTTCTTGCAGTTCCCATACCCATCGGTTCCCAGGGATAGCCTTAATGGCTGACCGCATCTCGTACATCAAATCAAGGGGTGTAGTTGTCTCTCTCCCGAGCATTAGGAGTACAGCCTTTTGTCTCTTGCTGTACTGGCCTATAGGCCATCATAACATAGGGTAAGTGCTCATCCCAGTCAGACTGGTGGCTGTTTACAAAAGTGCCTAGCATGTTAGCCAACGTTTTGTTGAAGCGTTCGACCATCCCGTCTGACTGAGGATGGTAGGGTGTAGTGTGCGTCTTAGTGATCTCTAACAGTTTGCACATTTGCTGGAATAAATTGCTCTCATATTGCGAACCCTGATCAGAATGGATGATGCTGGGTACACCAAACCTAGTTATAACCTCTTCACCCAGAACCTTTGCCACTGTTTCGGCTTTCATGCTAGGCATTACATAGCTCTCTGTCCATTTGGTAAAATAATCTGCCACAACCAATACGTAATGGTTGCCATTCTTAGTCTCAGGTAAAGGACCCATGATGTCTGTAGCTATCCATTCCATCAGCTCATCACCATTTGCATGGGTGCTCGCTTGGTCTTCAGTGGCATTTTCTTCCTCATACATCCGTCGCAACCTGCCACATACTGTCTCACATCTCTCTGAAGTCCTGGCCAATAATATCTCTGTCTCACTCGCGAGAGAGTTTTGCTTATCCCTAGATGACCAGCTGAATGAACATCATGGTGCTGTTGCAACACCTGCCTCCTTTCACTCTGAGGAATAATAGCCTGTAAGTTTGATCCTTTGGGATAAAGGTCATCCCAGCGACGGTATAAAACATCTTTTTCCAAAACTAATAAATTCCGCTGTGACCACAGGGACTTTACTACCATGCTGGTTGGTGATATGTCGTTATGCTTGACAATTTTACCTTCCTTTATCCATTGTTTGACGAGGCTGATGTCGCTATCATTGTCTTGTAAGTCTTTTATTGATTTCTCCACCACTACCTCCTCTGAGTTCGTAGTATTTTGAAAAGTGAAGAGTGTCTTATCAACAACTTCTTAATGTTCAACTTCTGATCCTCTGTTAAATCCTTTACTGTCGTTCATACATCTCTACTACATGTGATGGGAGTTCCATGTTACTTTGCTCTACTTGGTAATTGGACGGGAACACCTTTTGTACAGGACTGAGTCGTCCAACCATTGTCCCTGAATTAAGACTTCTAATTTCTGTAGTTGGGTTCATAATACGAACTGGTACAATATCTTGAATTTGTACTAATGTTCTAGCAGTTAGGCCCCTATCCACGATGATCTTGCTTTCATATGGCTCTACCATTCCGATTCCCACTGGCAACTTTGTTCCATCAGGAACACATACACGTCCTTCTATAATGATCTCGCTTCTTTGTGGTATGTTAACAGGCTCAGAAATTGCTATCCTGTAGCATCCTTGCAATCCTTCGAACTGAACGGGATATTCCTTACCGTTCAATAGTAATGCGCCCTTTTCAATATCTATACTGCACTTGTGCTTCCTCATAAAGTCTAGTCCAATAATTAATCAATATTGACATCTGCAACCATTAAATTAAATTTAATTTTGGCATCGTCAAGGTGAATGTCAAAACTAGCTTCACCATACATGCATATCCGTGTTCCACTGGCGGAATATATCTCACACTCTACCCTGCTTAACTGGGGTTGCTCTGCACATTCCATGGAATCAAACAGAGTCTTTGATATCACTGAGACTGTAGCCCCTGTGTCAACAAGCATTTTAATACTCTTGCCGTTTATATTTGCCATCACATACATGCCTGGCTCGTGTGGCCTTTTATTAACCCCAACGGTTCTCCTCTGTCTCCTTTTCCCCTGTTTATGGATATAAACAGGTTTCACTGATTTCCCTTGCTTTACTTCAGTCTTTCTCTCAGGACAATCTCTCTTGAAATGCTTTTCAGAGCCACAGACAAAGCATCTGTAGAAAAGATATATGTTTATGTAATACCGCCGATTGTTATTCTGAACTCTTGCGACGATAAATTAATTGACAGTCGCCTTAAGAGTTTGCTTAAGAAAGTGGGTCGATTTACTCGTCGATTGATGAATCGTTTCAGATTGAGTGGTCCGTGCTGATTTGTGTGAGTTAGCACGGACTAATAATGCACGGTGGTTATTTTATGTGGTTTCGGACTCTCGAAGTGGGCAGAATCATTTTGGATTTCGTCGGGTACGTACCATAGTTTTATTCCTCCGTATTGCACCCTACCACGGGCCAGTCGTTATTTATTTTTATTTTACATTCGTTTCTGACCTTCGTCCTGCGTTGTGCTTAGTCGATTGACGAGGTACAACGCATGACGCGGGTCGGTCACCGAACCGTTGACTTAGTTCTCCCCTCAGTGGATATTACGCATATTTAGGAGGGCAGAAGACGTAATTAAAGCATGAATTTCACCCATTCATGGGGTGTGAGAGTAAGATGTTGATCGTTTTGATGTGCACTCCCTTTTCTTGTTTAAGGGTGGTCGCGGTAGAATTTTCCTTTTGTTTATGACTGGTAAATAGTATTGTCAAAATTTTATGGTGGAAGTCGTAAATTTTATAAATTATTTTCTTCAAATAATTGTAAGAAAGCTTCCTGAATGTATGCAAGGCGCGATTTGTTTAAGAGGCTTCCAGCTCACTTTAGTCTGTCTGGATATTTAATCGCTGCGTGTGTAAAGGGTTGGCGTAGATATTTTTGTGCGCCGGATCTTTAGAAATTCGGCTGCCTTTTGTCGCTCGCCCCTCTTTGGTCGGGGTGTTTGTGGCGTTTGTTTTTGGTAAGTGAAGCAGTGCTCGTTATTATTAACTACTTTGTTTGGTATACGACTCCCTTGGTAGATACTTTTGTGATATGCTATGATGCTAGTCATAAATAGATTAAGTCTTTTCACAGGAAAGGGTATATATGACACTTTGGTAGCAGGGGAATTTTCCTTTTAGTGACTTGGGGCTTAATTTTTGTGGTGTCCTCCCTTATCTTAGAAAGGGCGGTAGCCGAGTGTTTTTCATTTTTTTCTTGGATATGCCCTAAGGGCGAGAAAGCGATAAATTAAGGAGTGATATGTATAGAATTAATGAATATGATACTCCTCTTAGTTAGGAGAGTGTACAATCTGTTTGTCATAATACTTGAATAATTGAAAGAGAAAAAAAATAAGGGAAATAAAAAGAATGAAATTAACTTAATGTCTTTTTGCCATTTACCCGTCATGTGACCTTTTATCACTGAATTTCTCGCGAGTCTTTGCTTCTTCTTTTTTTTTTTTTTTTTTTTTTTTGTTCTTTTCCATGCCCTTATGATAATATTTTAGAAATTCTTAGCGAACCTGAAGACACCCCAACGACAACAAACTTGTACGACTGGGCTTGATTGGCTTAATGGGACACTGTTTGGTGGAAGCTCATTTTTGGTAAGTTTACATCAGAAAGTGTCCGCCTATCAAGTTCTAGGCGGGGTGTCGTTACAGTTTTTGGCGTCGCCGACAGGATGAATTATTTTTATTCATTTTTGAAATTGATATAGAATCTATTAGCCTAAGATTGATTTTTTTTTTTGGATAAGATTTTTTTTATCAAGTTGAGAATTGGTGTATTTGGTATACATATATTGAAAATGGCTAGTGGAATTAATAAAGAGTTGGGAGATTATATGTTTACATCAGAGGCCCTGACCGCTGATTTGACAGGAAGGGGTGCTAGGTCTAAACAGTTTCAAAATGTTCCTCCAACTCCTGACCTTACTCCTGGGAAGCATAGTAAGGTTAACGAAGTTATATTAAAATATCAGAAAATTAACGAGCAATTACAAAGTTCTATTGCTGAGTTATGGGATCAGTCTGGAGCTTATGCTGGAAAGATTGATACACCTGGGGCAGATTCAGCGGGTTCGACTTCACGTCTGGCTTCTGCTGGGGGTGCGGTTGGTCCTTCTGGAGTGTCCAGGGTTGCCCAAGATGGAAAGATGTTTCGGGAGAGTCAGAGAGATCTCAGTTTGCCCCGATCTCAGCGTGATATTAGAGTTTTGCAGCCGGTTGATAATTGTAATGATCAGGCATATCCGCGTAAACCGATTGTTACGCCGGATACCTTTAACGGAACGACCAGTGTAACTGATTGGTTGTCCCACTTTGAAAAGTGTGTTGGGATTAACCAGTGGACTGAAGAACGGGCTCGTCAGTTTTTAGTGGTATCTTTGAGGGGTGCCGCCTTACAATTTTATGAGGATTTAGACCCAGGAGTTAAATCTAATTCTCAAAGAGTTATGCAAAGTTTGCATGAACGGTTTGATCCTTTTAAGGGGACTGCAATATATAGGGCCCAATTAAGGTCCAGACGTAGATCGCAGCGTGAGACATTAACAGAGTTGGCAAGAAGTATTAGACGTTTGGTAAGAAAGGCATACCCTGGGGTTCCCTTAGATGTTAAGGATGATTTGGCTAAGGATAGTTTTATTTCCGCTATAACGGAT
Organism: Pictodentalium vernedei; assembly: GCA_031216915.1. NCBI lineage: Eukaryota > Metazoa > Mollusca > Scaphopoda > Dentaliida > Dentaliidae > Pictodentalium > Pictodentalium vernedei. The sequence continues at coordinate 149,861,228 of CM062292.1, forward strand.
AATGAGGTCAGAATGCAGGTTTTGAGAAGTAAGCCTGAGAGTTTGGATAAGGCGGTCCGAGCTGCCTTAGAGGAAGAATCATATAAGAAGGTAGAAGTGCCCACTTCGGTTGGCGTAGTGGGGGAGTCAGAGGTTTCGGGTGGAATGGGCGTGATAACCCAGGCTATTGAAAATTTACAAGAACAATTGAGAGACTTACAAATCGAACAAAATAAATTGCGGGAGGAAATTTTTAAAGGTCAAGGTCAGGTTGGTGGTGATTTTTATAGAGGTCATCAGGGCCGAGGTGGTTATGGGAATAGAGGAGGTCGAGGTAGGAACCGAGGAAGAGGTAATAATCGAAATTTAAACGGGTAAAGACTGGGGTGGGGTCGAACCTCAGTCTAACAAAGAAAAGACCCTCCCACCAGAGAGTGTTGGTCATAGCTATTTGACTCTTAAATTTTTTAAGAAACCAATTAAGTTCTTACTGGACACTGGTTCGGCCGTAAGCTTAATTAGTACTAGAATGTTATATGATACTTTAGGGGTTAACCAGTCTCAGGTTAGAGAGGCTCCTCGTAGTGTTCTGGGGGCCAGTGGACATCCCCTTGATATAGAGAGTATTATAGAATTACCAGTGGCTGTTGGTAAGTATGAATGTTTACAAACTTTTTTGTGATTGATTTTGAGTTTGATGGAATTTTAGGGATTAATTTCTTAAATATTACTAATTCAGTGATTTCCTTGCCAGACAAATCTATTTCGATTTTAGGGAATAAATTCTCCCTTGAATTTTTGAGTGAAAATAATAAAATACATGTATTGTTGATTGAGGGTTTGACGGTACCCCCCTTTTCGGAAATTGTCGTGAAGGGACGGGTTGGTGGTCTACCAATTGGTCAGAGTTTATGTGAACACGACCCAGGTTTTATGGAAAACCATCATGGTTTAATTTTGGGTCGATGTATTATTAATGATAGGCAACCGGAAGTTCCTGTTAGATTGATTAATGTTTCACAGACTCCACAGAAGTTAAAGGGTGGTGAGTCTGTGGCTGTTCTTGAAAGTGTCGAAATTTTGGATGAACAACCCAATGAGATAACCCCCTCAGATGATGGGAAATTTTCTTTGCCACAAACATTTGATAAAAAGGCTTTGAATGATACACAGTTGGAACAGGTCAATGAGTTTTTGGAAAAGAACCGCGACGTATTTATACAGTTCGAAAGTGACTTGGGTCGTACTGATCTTATTCAACATGATATTTATACGGGTGACCATCCTCCCATTAAACAGCGAGCGTATAGGCTCCCTTTTCATAAAAGGTGCGAGGTGGAACAACAAATTGATGTCATGCTTAAACAGGGGGTAATTCAGCCTTCCTCAAGTCCGTGGGCGGCTCCCATAGTTTTGGTAAAAAAGAAAGATAATAGTTTTCGTTTTTGTGTGGATTACCGTAAATTAAATTCTATTACTAAAAAAGATGCCTATCCCCTTCCCCGTATAGATGAGAGTTTAGAGGGTATGGCGGGGGCACAGTGGTTTTCCACCTTAGATTTGGCTTCTGGATATTGACAAATGGTGCTGACTCCTGATGCCCAGGAAAAAACGGCCTTCACTACTGGTGTTGGGCTTTATCAATTTCGGGTCCTCCCATTTGGGCTTTGTGGGGCGCCTGGTTCTTTTGAGAGGCTCATGGAGCTTGTGTTAAGAGGATTACATTGGAAAACTTGTCTTATATACCTGGATGACGTCATCATATGTGCGCGTTCTTTTTCTGAACACATTGATCGTTTACAAGAAGTTTTTAGTAGAATAAGGTCTGCAGGGTTGAAATTGAAACCATCTAAGTGCGCGTTGTTTAGACGCCAGGTTTCGTTCCTGGGACATATAGTTTCCGCGTCGGGTGTGTCGGCCGACCCCGAGAAAATCGCGCGTGTAAAAGATTGGCCTGTTCCGACTTGTTTGAAAGAAGTTCGTAGTTTCGTTGGGCTTTCGGCGTATTATAGAAAATATGTGCCACACTTTTCTGCTTTGGCTAGTCCTTTCACTAAATTAACTCGTAAGAACGAAAAATTTGTTTGGGCGAGGCCCAACAGGAAGCCTTTGATGTGTTAAAAGATCAATTGTGTCAAAGTCCAATATTGGCTTATCCAGATTTTGAATATGAGTTTGTACTTGATACAGATGCCAGTGATGTGGCTTCTGGTGCGGTTTTATCACAGGTTATACAGGGAAAGAGCGAGTAATAGCTTATTTTAGTAAAACTCATTCCCAGCAAGAGAGAAATTACAGTGTCACGAGAAAGGAGTTGCTGGCCGTTATCAAAAGTGTCAAATATTTTAGGCACTTTCTTATTGGTAAACATTTTACACTGCGGACTGACCATGGGTCTTTGCAGTGGTTATTTAATTTTAAAGATCCGGTTGGGCAAGTGGCGCGTTGGCTGGAATATCTTAGTGGGTTTGATTTCACGACGATTCATCGTCGTGGTGAACAACATAAGAATGCGGATGCGCTAAGCAGAATTCCTTCTCGTCATCAGTCTGATATTAATACTATAGAGTTTGAGTCTATAATTAAACTGACGAAAGAAAATCAGCGAGCCGATCCTGTTATTAAAAAATTTCTTGAACTCAAGCAAAAGGGCGAGAAACCTGAATTAGAAAACTTAAAAGGGGAACCTCCAGAGCTCCATAGGTATGTGAGTCAGTGGGAACAATTTTTGGTGAAAGACGACATTCTTTTTCGAGAATGGATGCAAATAGGGGCCTCCAATAAATTTTTGTGGGTGGTTCCAAAAGACTTGAGAAGTCAGGTATGTAGGGAACATCATGACACTTTAGTAGGTGCACATTTGGGCGTCCATAAGACGTACTCAAAAGTTCGGGAACGGTTTTTCTGGATAGGTATGTATCGGGATGTGGAACTTTGGGTTCAGTCTTGTCCGAGTTGTCAACGTCGTAAACCGCTGGGGAAGGCTAGTCGAGCTCCTATGGTGACGGATAAAGTTTCGGAGCCCATGGAGCGTATCGCTTTGGATATCTTAGGACCGTTACCTGAGTCTATTCAAGGTAATATTTATATTTTGGTCATGTCAGACTATTTTTCTAAATGGACGGAGGCTTTTGCTATTCCGAACCAAAGGGCTACTACTGTAGCCGATGTATTGATTAGGGAGTGGATTTCCCGTTACGGTATGCCGAAATTTATACATTCAGATCAGGGGTCAAATTTTGAATCTGAATTGTTTGGAGAAGTATGTCGTTATTTCGAAATTAAGAAAACTCGTACTTCTCCATACATGCCCCAAAGTGATGGCCAGGTTGAGAGGTTTAATCGAACCTTAGCGGCAATGCTGGCCTGCTTTGTATAGAAGATAATCATAGTGATTGGGAGTATTATCTCCCTTTCGCTATGATGGCCTATAGGAGTGCCAAACATGAGACTACTGGGTTTACCCCCTTTAGTGTCATGTTTGGCAGGGAAATTACTTTACCTACGGAATTAATTGCTGGTAAGATTCCTGATAGAGACTGGGCCCCTTCCCAATATGTCAGTGAATTAGAAGGGCGCTTGGGCCGAATTTTTCAGTTGGTTTCGGCAAAGTGTGAATCCCAGATTAAAAGAAGAAAGAAAATTTATGATAGACGAGTTTTCGGCAAACCTTTTACCGTCGGTGATAAGATCTGGCTCTATGTACCAAGAGTAAATAGAGGACAGACCTCAAAATTTGCAAAATTTTGGGTAGGTCCCTACATTATTAGAAGTAAACTGTCTGACGCAAATTACCTCGTGGTTCGCGTCGGAGGAGGCAGACCCCAGGTTGTACATTTCAATCGGTTAAAGAAGTGTTACACCCGTGAGCCAGAGGTGGCTGGTCCGGATTTGGGTGTCCCCATGTGTCCTACTCCTGATGATTTTTCCGTAACTGAAGACCGGCCCTCGGTGGGAAGTACTGAGGAGGAGGAAGCTGTACTCGACGGATTTCAAATCAGTCGTCGTGGTCGTACTCTTCTGCGACCCCGTCGACTGGATTCTGACAAATTTGTTTTTTATTAATTATTTTGTTTTGACGCCACACTTGTATTTGGGTTTGATGGACAGTTCGCGTGGGTCCGGATAATGTAAATTTTGTGATGAGCGCGTTAGATTTTTATATAAACTTGTCGTTGTATTTTTGCGCTTATAGCCTAATCCGGCCTCCGAGATAGTGCTGCCTTTGATAAAATTCATGAACCGTAAATTAATATCTATATATGTATATTTGATAGATGAGTTTTTGTTTGTCGATAACATGAGCTGTCTATAGCTTGGGTTGTATGATTTTAAATTATGTTTCTCTTACTGTGGAGAAATTACTTTATTATTGTAACGGTTCTAAGAAATTGAGTTTTTTTATGGTCTGGTATTCGAAGTGGCAAATACAAGTGTGGTTGTCAGTTGTTTTTTTTTTACCCGTCAAAATTTTTCTGCGACCCGCTGACCAGTTTGTTTTTATTAAATCGTTGCGTGAGTAAAGGGTTGGCTTTTATTAATTGGGGGGGGGGGGGGGGGGGATTGTGTGTGTGTGCGTGGAGGGTGGTGTGAGTTATGTGCTAGGGTATGTTCTTAGAATATAAGAGTTATGGAAGTTTAGCCTCGAGGCTAGTATAATAGAATTTTTCGCAAGTGATGTGTCCGTGGTAGAATTTAAATTAATAAACAGGTCAGCTTGGTTAAGGGAACTTTTTGACGGGAAACTTTCAGAAAATTATTAATTTTTTTTTTTTTTTCCATTGGTCCCGACATTGAGTTTCTGTAAGAATGCTTATTACTCTTACTGTTTGTTTGGATACTGTTCTGTTTTTAATCTTTCTTATTTTAGCAATATGGAAATTATCCTAGGCCATTCGTTTTTTCGAAGACTGACTTCATGTATGGTGCCTCAGCGTCTGCAGACGGTTCATATGTATGGAGTGCCCGGAGGGACTGTGCGAGATATGCAGTCAGTCATATGTGATGATGTAGAGACAGTTCTGATACATATTGGTGAGAATGATATCGACGGTTTACAGTTTAAGCTAGAGACTTATAAACTCTCGATACAGAGACTGTGTAATGATTTATTGGAGCGTGGTGCACGTAGAATCCTAATTATGGGACTTTTTCCTCGTATGAGGACGCGAACTTCCAGCGTGATGTATGAGCTGCGTAGAGCGGCTGTGACTCAGTTCTACAAAACTTTTGTTGGTCCAAACGTAATATATAAACCTGCTCCAAGGGTGACCCGGATTCATTTTCATACAGATGGGGTTCATCTGAACCATCTGGGTCAAACAGTCTATATTGACCACATCATTAAAGTCCTGCGGGAGTAGACTCTCAAATTATTTTACAGAACTGGTATAGAATCAAACATTCCTTGATTGGGATGATGGATAAATATCCCTTGTTGGGAATAAAGTTATGGGCACCGTTCGATTTTCTTAATATTATAATTAAGTAATCGAAATAATTGATGATTAATTCATCTGATAAAGGTTTTTTTTTTTAATAATTGATTATTGCTTTATCTTCCATGTCTTGAGATGAGTTATTGTAACTGGGATCCTTGATAGGATTATTTAAATTTACATGTTTTGTGTTGAAATTCGTCTAAAGTTGACGATTAACATCTCCTGTTGCATGACTAAATCGGCTTCAGGCAGTGTTTTGGCATTCCCAAAGCGCTGGTCAAGGACTCATTCCAGCCTAAAGCTCTGAATTGTATCCTTGATGGTATCCTTGTGAGGTAGCTGATGTTATATTTGAAAAGAGGAAGAAAATAGTGAATATAAGAAATTTTTTTTTTTTTTTATTATTATTAATGTCGGAACCAATGATGTTTATTTATTATTGAAATTAACCCTTATTATTTTTGTCGATGGTATTTTTTTTTTTTTTTTTTGCAAAGAGACTTGTATATATGTATATATACTTGTTCTTTTTTTTTTTTCTTTTCTTTTTCTCTCCCTTGTTATTTTCAACAGGGACGTTGAAACTTGGGGTGGGGGTAGTGTAGAAAAGATATATGTTTATGTAATACCGCCGATTGTTATTCTGAACTCTTGCGACGATAAATTAATTGACAGTCGCCTTAAGAGTTTGCTTAAGAAAGTGGGTCGATTTACTCGTCGACTGATGAATCGTTTCAGATTGAGTGGTCCGTGCTGATTTGTGTGAGTTAGCACGGACTAATAATGCACGGTGGTTATTTTATGTGGTTTCGGACTCTCGAAGTGGGCAGAATCATTTTGGATTTCGTCGGATACGTACCATAGATTTATTCCTCCGTATTGCACCCTACCACGGGCCGGTCGTTATTTATTTTTATTTTACATTCGTTTCTGACCTTCGTCCTGCGTTGTGCTTAGTCGATTGACGAGGTACAACGCATGACGCGGGTCAGTCACCATTAAATTTTGGTCCATACATTTTCGGGGCGAGTTCGGATGGACAGTTGAAAAGACCCCCCACCCCTCATTTTTCTTCGGCAGTGTTCAAACATTTGGTTAGATGTTTGACTTAGTTCTCCCCTCAGTGGATATTACGCATATTTAGGAGGGCAGAAGACGTAATTAAAGCATGAATTTCACCCATTCATGGGGTGTGAGAGTAAGATGTTGATCGTTTTGATGTGCACTCCCTTTTCTTGTTTAAGGGTGGTCGCGGTAGAATTTTCCTTTTGTTTATGACTGGTAAATAGTATTGTCAAAATTTTATGGTGGAAGTCGTAAATTTTATAAATTATTTTCTTCAAATAATTGTAAGAAAGCTTCCTGAATGTATGCAAGGCGCGATTTGTTTAAGAGGCTTCCAGCTCACTTTAGTCTGTCTGGATATTTAATCGCTGCGTGTGTAAAGGGTTGGCGTAGATATTTTTGTGCGCCGGATCTTTAGAAATTCGGCTGCCTTTTGTCGCTCGCCCCTCTTTGGTCGGGGTGTTTGTGGCGTTTGTTTTTGGTAAGTGAAGCAGTGCTCGTTATTATTAACTACTTTGTTTGGTATACGACTCCCTTGGTAGATACTTTTGTGATATGCTATGATGCTAGTCATAAATAGATTAAGTCTTTTCACAGGAAAGGGTATATATGACACTTTGGTAGCAGGGGAATTTTCCTTTTAGTGACTTGGGGCTTAATTTTTGTGGTGTCCTCCCTTATCTTAGAAAGGGCGGTAGCCGAGTGTTTTTCATTTTTTTCTTGGATATGCCCTAAGGGCGAGAAAGCGATAAATTAAGGAGTGATATGTATAGAATTAATGAATATGATACTCCTCTTAGTTAGGAGAGTGTACAATCTGTTTGTCATAATACTTGAATAATTGAAAGAGAAAAAAAATAAGGGAAATAAAAAGAATGAAATTAACTTAATGTCTTTTTGCCATTTACCCGTCATGTGACCTTTTATCACTGAATTTCTCGCGAGTCTTTGCCTCTTTCTTTTTTTTTTTTTTTTTTTTTTTGTTCTTTTCCATGCCCTTATGATAATATTTTAGAAATTCTTAGCGAACCTGAAGACACCCCAACGACAACAAACTTGTACGACTGTGCTTGATTGGCTTAATGGGACACTGTTTGGTGGAAGCTCATTTTTGGTAAGTTTACATCAGAAAGTGTCCGCCTATCAAGTTCTAGGCGGGGTGTCGTTACAGTTTTTGGCGTCGCCGACAGGATGAATTATTTTTATTCATTTTTGGAATTGATATAGAATCTATTAGCCTAAGATTGATTTTTTTTTTTGGATAAGATTTTTTTTATTAAGTTGAGAATTGGTGTATTTGGTATACATATATTGAAAATGGCTAGTGGAATTAATAAAGAGTTGGGAGATTATATGTTTACATCAGAGGCCCTGACCGCTGATTTGACAGGAAGGGGTGCTAGGTCTAAACAGTTTCAAAATGTTCCTCCAACTCCTGACCTTACTCCTGGGAAGCATAGTAAGGTTAACGAAGTTATATTAAAATATCAGAAAATTAACGAGCAATTACAAAGTTCTATTGCTGAGTTATGGGATCAGTCTGGAGCTTATGCTGGAAAGATTGATACACCTGGGGCGGATTCAGCGGGTTCGACTTCACGTCTGGCTTCTGCTGGGGGTGCGGTTGGTCCTTCTGGAGTGTCCAGGGTTGCCCAAGATGGAAAGATGTTTCGGGAGAGTCAGAGAGATCTCAGTTTGCCCCGATCTCAGCGTGATATTAGAGTTTTGCAGCCGGTTGATAATTGTAATGATCAGGCATATCCGCGTAAACCGATTGTTACGCCGGATACCTTTAACGGAACGACCAGTGTAACTGATTGGTTGTCCCACTTTGAAAAGTGTGTTGGGATTAACCAGTGGACTGAAGAACGGGCTCGTCAGTTTTTAGTGGTATCTTTGAGGGGTGCCGCCTTACAATTTTATGAGGATTTAGACCCAGGAGTTAAATCTAATTCTCAAAGAGTTATGCAAAGTTTGCATGAACGGTTTGATCCTTTTAAGGGGACTGCAATATATAGGGCCCAATTAAGGTCCAGACGTAGATCGCAGCGTGAGACATTAACAGAGTTGGCAAGAAGTATTAGACGTTTGGTAAGAAAGGCATACCCTGGGGTTCCCTTAGATGTTAAGGATGATTTGGCTAAGGATAGTTTTATTTCCGCTATAACGGATAATGAGGTCAGAATGCAGGTTTTGAGAAGTAAGCCTGAGAGTTTGGATAAGGCGGTCCGAGCTGCCTTAGAGGAAGAATCATATAAGAAGGTAGAAGTGCCCACTTCGGTTGGCGTAGTGGGGGAGTCAGAGGTTTCGGGTGGAATGGGCGTGATAACCCAGGCTATTGAAAATTTACAAGAACAATTGAGAGACTTACAAATCGAACAAAATAAATTGCGGGAGGAAATTTTTAAAGGTCAAGGTCAGGTTGGTGGTGATTTTTATAGAGGTCATCAGGGCCGAGGTGGTTATGGGAATAGAGGAGGTCGAGGTAGGAACCGAGGAAGAGGTAATAATCGAAATTTAAACGGGTAAAGACTGGGGTGGGGTCGAACCTCAGTCTAACAAAGAAAAGACCCTCCCACCAGAGAGTATTGGTCATAGCTATTTGACTCTTAAATTTTTTAAGAAACCAATTAAGTTCTTACTGGACACTGGTTCGGCCGTAAGCTTAATTAGTACTAGAATGTTATATGATACTTTAGGGGTTAACCAGTCTCAGGTTAGAGAGGCTCCTCGTGGTGTTCTGGGGGCCAGTGGACATCCCCTTGATATAGAGAGTATTATAGAATTACCAGTGGCTGTTGGTAGGTATGAATGTTTACAAACTTTTTTGTGATTGATTTTGAGTTTGATGGAATTTTAGGGATTAATTTCTTAAATATTACTAATTCAGTGATTTCCTTGCCAGACAAATCTATTTCGATTTTAGGGAATAAATTCTCCCTTGAATTTTTGAGTGAAAATAATAAAATACATGTATTGTTGATTGAGGGTTTGACGGTACCCCCCTTTTCGGAAATTGTCGTGAAGGGACGGGTTGGTGGTCTACCAATTGGTCAGAGTTTATGTGAACACGACCCAGGTTTTATGGAAAACCATCATGGTTTAATTTTGGGTCGATGTATTATTAATGATAGGCAACCGGAAGTTCCTGTTAGATTGATTAATGTTTCACAGACTCCACAGAAGTTAAAGGGTGGTGAGTCTGTGGCTGTTCTTGAAAGTGTCGAAATTTTGGATGAACAACCCAATGAGATAACCCCCTCAGATGATGGGAAATTTTCTTTGCCACAAACATTTGATAAAAAGGCTTTGAATGATACACAGTTGGAACAGGTCAATGAGTTTTTGGAAAAGAACCGCGACGTATTTATACAGTTCGAAAGTGACTTGGGTCGTACTGATCTTATTCAACATGATATTTATACGGGTGACCATCCTCCCATTAAACAGCGAGCGTATAGGCCCCCTTTTCATAAAAGGTGCGAGGTGGAACAACAAATTGATGTCATGCTTAAACAGGGGGTAATTCAGCCTTCCTCAAGTCCGTGGGCGGCTCCCATAGTTTTGGTAAAAAAGAAAGATAATAGTTTTCGTTTTTGTGTGGATTACCGTAAATTAAATTCTATTACTAAAAAAGATGCCTATCCCCTTCCCCGTATAGATGAGAGTTTAGAGGGTATGGCGGGGGCACAGTGGTTTTCCACCTTAGATTTGGCTTCTGGATATTGACAAATGGTGCCGACTCCTGATGCCCAGGAAAAAACGGCCTTTACTACTGGTGTTGGGCTTTATCAATTTCGGGTCCTCCCATTTGGGCTTTGTGGGGCGCCTGGTTCTTTTGAGAGGCTCATGGAGCTTGTGTTAAGAGGATTACATTGGAAAACTTGTCTTATATACCTGGATGACGTCATCATATATGCGCGTTCTTTTTCTGAACACATTGATCGTTTACAAGAAGTTTTTAGTAGAATAAGGTCTGCAGGGCTGAAATTGAAACCATCTAAGTGCGCGTTGTTTAGACGCCAGGTTTCGTTCCTGGGACATATAGTTTCCGCGTCGGGTGTGTCGGCCGACCCCGAGAAAATCGCGCGTGTAAAAGATTGGCCTGTTCCGACTTGTTTGAAAGAAGTTCGTAGTTTCGTTGGGCTTTCGGCGTATTATAGAAAATATGTGCCACACTTTTCTGCTTTGGCTAGTCCTTTCACTAAATTAACTCGTAAGAACGAAAAATTTGTTTGGGCGAGGCCCAACAGGAAGCCTTTGATGTGTTAAAAGATCAATTGTGTCAAAGTCCAATATTGGCTTATCCAGATTTTGAATATGAGTTTGTACTTGATACAGATGCCAGTGATGTGGCTTCTGGTGCGGTTTTATCACAGGTTATACAGGGAAAGAGCGAGTAATAGCTTATTTTAGTAAAACTCATTCCCAGCAAGAGAGAAATTACAGTGTCACGAGAAAGGAGTTGCTGGCCGTTATCAAAAGTGTCAAACATTTTAGGCACTTTCTTATTGGTAAACATTTTACACTGCGGACTGACCATGGGTCTTTGCAGTGGTTATTTAATTTTAAAGATCCGGTTGGGCAAGTGGCGCGTTGGCTGGAATATCTTAGTGGGTTTGATTTCACGACGATTCATCGTCGTGGTGAACAACATAAGAATGCGGATGCGTTAAGCAGAATTCCTTCTCGTCATCAGTCTGATATTAATACTATAGAGTTTGAGTCTATAATTAAACTGACGAAAGAAAATCAGCGAGCCGATCCTGTTATTAAAAAATTTCTTGAACTCAAGCAAAAGGGCGAGAAACCTGAATTAGAAAACTTAAAAGGGGAACCTCCAGAGCTCCATAGGTATGTGAGTCAGTGGGAACAATTTTTGGTGAAAGACGACATTCTTTTTCGAGAATGGATGCAAATAGGGGCCTCCAATAAATTTTTGTGGGTGGTTCCAAAAGACTTGAGAAGTCAGGTATGTAGGGAACATCATGACACTTTAGTAGGTGCACATTTGGGCGTCCATAAGACGTACTCAAAAGTTCGGAAACGGTTTTTCTGTATAGGTATGTATCGGGATGTGGAACTTTGGGTTCAGTCTTGTCCGAGTTGTCAACGTCGTAAACCGCTGGGGAAGGCTAGTCGAGCTCCTATGGTGACGGATAAAGTTTCGGAGCCCATGGAGCGTATCGCTTTGGATATCTTAGGACCGTTACCTGAGTCTATTCAAGGTAATATTTATATTTTGGTCATGTCAGACTATTTTTTCTAAATGGACGGAGGTTTTTGCTATTCCGAACCAAAGGGCTACTACTGTAGCCGATGTATTGATTAGGGAGTGGATTTCCCGTTACGGTATGCCGAAATTTATACATTCAGATCAGGGGTCAAATTTTGAATCTGAATTGTTTGGAGAAGTATGTCGTTATTTCGAAATTAAGAAAACTCGTACTTCTCCATACATGCCCCAAAGTGATGGCCAGGTTGAGAGGTTTAATCGAACCTTAGCGGCAATGCTGGCCTGCTTTGTATAGAAGATAATCATAGTGATTGGGAGTATTATCTCCCTTTCGCTATGATGGCCTATAGGAGTGCCAAACATGAGACTACTGGGTTTACCCCCTTTAGTGTCATGTTTGGCAGGGAAATTACTTTACCTGCGGAATTAATTGCTGGTAAGATTCCTGATAGAGACTGGGCCCCTTCCCAATATGTCAGTGAATTAGAAGGGCGCTTGGGCCGAATTTTTCAGTTGGTTTCGGCAAAGTGTGAATCCCAGATTAAAAGAAGAAAGAAAATTTATGATAGACGAGTTTTCGGCAAACCTTTTACCGTCGGTGATAAGGTCTGGCTCTATGTACCAAGAGTAAATAGAGGACAGACCTCAAAATTTGCAAAATTTTGGGTAGGTCCCTACATTATTAGAAGTAAACTGTCTGACGCAAATTACCTCGTGGTTCGCGTCGGAGGAGGCAGACCCCAGGTTGTACATTTCAATCGGTTAAAGAAGTGTTACACCCGTGAGCCAGAGGTGGCTGGTCCGGATTTGGGTGTCCCCATGTGTCCTACTCCTGATGATTTTTCCGTAACTGAAGACCGGCCCTCGGTGGGAAGTACTGAGGAGGAGGAAGCTGTACTCGACGGATTTCAAATCAGTCGTCGTGGTCGTACTCTTCTGCGACCCCGTCGACTGGATTCTGACAAATTTGTTTTTTATTAATTATTTTGTTTTGACGCCACACTTGTATTTGGGTTTGATGGACAGTTCGCGTGGGTCCGGATAATGTAAATTTTGTGATGAGCGCGTTAGATTTTTATATAAACTTGTCCTTGTATTTTTGCGCTTATAGCCTAATCCGGCCTCCGAGATAGTGCTGCCTTTGATAAAATTCATGAACCGTAAATTAATATCTATATATGTATATTTGATAGATGAGTTTTTGTTTGTCGATAACATGAGCTGTCTATAGCTTGGGTTGTATGATTTTAAATTATGTTTCTCTTACTGTGGAGAAATTACTTTATTATTGTAACGGTTCTAAGAAATTGAGTTTTTTTATGGTCTGGTATTCGAAGTGGCAAATACAAGTGTGGTTGTCAGTTGTTTTTTTTTTCACCCGTCAAAATTTTTCTGCGACCCGCTGACCAGTTTGTTTTTATTAAATCGTTGCGTGAGTAAAGGGTTGGCTTTTATTAATTGGGGGGGGGGGGGGGGGGGAATTGTGTGTGTGTGTGTGGAGGGTGGTGTGAGTTATGTGCTAGGGTATGTTCTTATAATATAAGAGTTATGGAAGTTTAGCCTCGAGGCTAGTATAATAGAATTTTTCGCAAGTGATGTGTCCGTGGTAGAATTTAAATTAATAAACAGGTCAGCTTGGTTAAGGGAACTTTTTGACGGGAAACTTTCAGAAAATTATTAATTTTTTTTTTTTTTTCCATTGGTCCCGACATTGAGTTTCTGTAAGAATGCTTATTACTCTTACTGTTTGTTTGGATACTGTTCTGTTTTTAATCTTTCTTATTTTAGCAATATGGAAATTATCCTAGGCCATTCGTTTGTTCGAAGATTGACTTCATGTATGGTGCCTCAGCGTCTGCAGACGGTTCATATGTATGGAGTGCCCGGAGGGACTGTGCGAGATATGCAGTCAGTCATATGTGATGATGTAGAGACAGTTCTGATACATATTGGTGAGAATGATATCGACGGTTTACAGTTTAAGCTAGAGACTTATAAACTCTCGATACAGAGACTGTGTAATGATTTATTGGAGCGTGGTGCACGTAGAATCCTAATTATGGGACTTTTTCCTCGTATGAGGACGCGAACTTCCAGCGTGATGTATGAGCTGCGTAGAGCGGCTGTGACTCAGTTCTACAAAACTTTTGTTGGTCCAAACGTAATATATAAACCTGCTCCAAGGGTGACCCGGATTCATTTTCATACAGATGGGGTTCATCTGAACCATCTGGGTCAAACAGTCTATATTGACCACATCATTAAAGTCCTGCGGGAGTAGACTCTCAAATTATTTTACAGAACTGGTATAGAATCAAACATTCCTTGATTGGGATGATGGATAAATATCCCTTGTTGGGAATAAAGTTATGGGCACCGTTCGATTTTCTTAATATTATAATTAAGTAATCGAAATAATTGATGATTAATTCATCTGATAAAGGTTTTTTTTTTAATAATTGATTATTGCTTTATCTTCCATGTCTTGAGATGAGTTATTGTAACTGGGATCCTTGATAGGATTATTTAAATTTACATGTTTTGTGTTGAAATTCGTCTAAAGTTGACGATTAACATCTCCTGTTGCATGACTAAATCGGCTTCAGGCAGTGTTTTGGCATTCCCAAAGCGCTGGTCAAGGACTCATTCCAGCCTAAAGCTCTGAATTGTATCCTTGATGGTATCCTTGTGAGGTAGCTGGTGTTATATTTGAAAAGAGGAAGAAAATAGTGAATATAAGAAATATTTTTTTTTTTTTATTATTATTAATGTCGGAACCAATGATGTTTATTTATTATTGAAATTAACCCTTATTATTTTTGTCGATGGTATTTTTTTTTTTTTTTTGCGAAGAGACTTGTATATATGTATATATACTTGTTCTTTTTTTTTCTTTTCTTTTTCTCTCCCTTGTTTTTTTCAACAGGGACGTTGAAACTTGGGGTGGGGGTAGTGTAGAAAAGATATATGTTTATGTAATACCGCCGATTGTTATTCTGAACTCTTGCGACGATAAATTAATTGACAGTCGCCTTAAGAGTTTGCTTAAGAAAGTGGGTCGATTTACTCGTCGACTGATGAATCGTTTCAGATTGAGTGGTCCGTGCTGATTTGTGTGAGTTAGCACGGACTAATAATGCACGGTGGTTATTTTATGTGGTTTCGGACTCTCGAAGTGGGCAGAATCATTTTGGATTTCGTCGGGTACGTACCATAGTTTTATTCCTCCGTATTGCACCCTACCACGGGCCGGTCGTTATTTATTTTTATTTTACATTCGTTTCTGACCTTCGTCCTGCGTTGTGCTTAGTCGATTGACGAGGTACAACGCATGACGCGGGTCAGTCACCATTAAATTTTGGTCCATACATTTTCGGGGCGAGTTCGGATGGACAGTTGAAAAGACCCCCCACCCCTCATTTTTCTTCGGCAGTGTTCAAACATTTGGTTAGATGTTTGACTTAGTTCTCCCCTCAGTGGATATTACGCATATTTAGGAGGGCAGAAGACGTAATTAAAGCATGAATTTCACCCATTCATGGGGTGTGAGAGTAAGATGTTGATCGTTTTGATGTGCACTCCCTTTTCTTGTTTAAGGGTGGTCACGGTAGAATTTTCCTTTTGTTTATGACTGGTAAATAGTATTGTCAAAATTTTATGGTGGAAGTCGTAAATTTTATAAATTATTTTCTTCAAATAATTGTAAGAAAGCTTCCTGAATGTATGCAAGGCGCGATTTGTTTAAGAGGCTTCCAGCTCACTTTAGTCTGTCTGGATATTTAATCGCTGCGTGTGTAAAGGGTTGGCGTAGATATTATTGTGCGCCGGATCTTTAGAAATTCGGCTGCCTTTTGTCGCTCGCCCCTCTTTGGTCGGGGTGTTTGTGGCGTTTGTTTTTGGTAAGTGAAGCAGTGCTCGTTATTATTAACTACTTTGTTTGGTATACGACTCCCTTGGTAGATACTTTTGTGATATGCTATGATGCTAGTCATAAATAGATTAAGTCTTTTCACAGGAAAGGGTATATATGACACTTTGGTAGCAGGGGAATTTTCCTTTTAGTGACTTGGGGCTTAATTTTTGTGGTGTCCTCCCTTATCTTAGAAAGGGCGGTAGCCGAGTGTTTTTCATTTTTTTCTTGGATATGCCCTAAGGGCGAGAAAGCGATAAATTAAGGAGTGATATGTATAGAATTAATGAATATGATACTCCTCTTAGTTAGGAGAGTGTACAATCTGTTTGTCATAATACTTGAATAATTGAAAGAGAAAAAAAATAAGGGAAATAAAAAGAATGAAATTAACTTAATGTCTTTTTGCCATTTACCCGTCATGTGACCTTTTATCACTGAATTTCTCGCGAGTCTTTGCTTCTTCTTTTTTTTTTTTTTTTTTTTTTTGTTCTTTTCCATGCCCTTATGATAATATTTTAGAAATTCTTAGCGAACCTGAAGACACCCCAACGACAACAAACTTGTACGACTGGGCTTGATTGGCTCAATGGGACACTGTTTGGTGGAAGCTCATTTTTGGTAAGTTTACATCAGAAAGTGTCCGCCTATCAAGTTCTAGGCGGGGTGTCGTTACACATCTCCTCTGACTAGAGCTTCTTGATTCTTTATAAGTCTCATAAGGTTTCTTGATCATTGTCTTCTTCATTGTCTGCATTTCTTCTTGCAATGACTCTATTGCTTTGCTCATACGATGCAACAACTGTTCTGTTGTTTCGTTTTTTCTGATCTCCTGGACTGGAAGTGACTTGAGTTTCTACGGGTTTGAGGTATGTTCTACCAGCAGAATTTTGCCTATACGCCTTTGTGAATGCTTCTAACTCTACTGCGTGACGTATTGCATCATTTAAGTCCACAGGACGAGCCTGTTTTACTCTTAGCCTCATGTCTGGATCTATTAGAGCATCCATGAATTGTTCCTTTGCTAAGCTTTCCCTGACATCTGGTGGTGCTGTCCGATAGGCTAGGTTTGTAAGCCTTCTAATCGATTGCCCGAGTTCTGGCAGTGTTTCTGATGCCTTTTGTCGCCGTTCCCTCAGTTGAACTCTATACAGTTCAGTCTGATTTACAGGAGAAAACATTTCTTCCAGTGATTTGACTAAATGTTCGTAACTGTGGGCTATGTCGCCCTGTAGGTCCCCTAAAACTCCCTGAGCTTGTCCACGTAGTGATACAGCTAAATACTATCCTTTCTCCTTGGCGTTCCACCTGTTTAAGTTTGCACAAGCTTCCAAATGAGCTTTATAGTCGAGCCATGACCAGGTTCCATCATAAGTAGCCGCTTTTATGGTTCCTTATACCTTACGAGGCATGGTGTCATGGTTATCACCTTGTAGGTTGGTAGACAGGCCAAGTGCTTCGCCTATCCCACTGGTACCTATTGACGGTATTTTGCCGTGCTGGTCAGTAGAAGTTCTTTGCTTTTTAGGCCCGTTTGTTTCAGTATCAAGTTGGTACATCGAAAGTGATGGTGGGTCTACATCCAGACGACTATGGTCGTAGCCACCGACTCCACCCGGACTGGTTAGCTGCCGGTTCTGACCCCTCTGTTTGTCTCTACTCGACGGTCCATCATAAAACTTCACGTTTTGTTTTCCTGCTATATCCCTACCATGTAGAAAACCTGAATTAAATACAGGAGAAACATCAGAGCCCTTGTTTGATGGTCTCCTTGTACTTGCTGTGCTTGTGCCACGATGTGGCATGGGTGTAGAATGCAAATACCTACTTCTTTCCAGCATAGCATCACCTCCTTTTAGCTCCTCCAGCTTTGCTGTCAGCGTGGCTATTTCTTCTTCTAAATCCATACACTCGCCCCTTGCTGCCATGACTTGCACTTAATTCACAGGTCCAAAGAGATTTAAACAATAGAAATGACAAATTCACGTCACTTAGCGTATCCCACCTCTGCCATCAAGTTTTTGTAACGTGCAGCGTGTTCGAACGTTTATCTGGCCTTAATCACCGTGAACACTGCCGTACCTCGGCACTGACGGACGCACTACACCCGAGCGGTCAATGAAAACTAAGTGGGTTCCCTCAGATAACTTGCTGAGGATAAAGTGACTAAACTAAAATTCTAACTTAAAGAAAACACATACAGTGAAGCAATTAAGACATCTTACATGGCAGAATAATAATAATAATAATAATAATAATAATAATAATAATAATAAGAGAACAACGTGTCATCCCTTCAATCTGTGATAGGTCGTGACTAGGGTAAAGAAAGGAAACCCGACTATTCCTAACAAGTCAAAGAAGCCTTTGCATGACTCTGAAATAATTTCTGTGGGCACTGTATCGTAAACTAGCACCTCGGTTCGTTGATGGAAAGTCTCTCTCCGATATGATATCAACAAACCCTGACCAAGATGTACCTGTATCTGTGACCACCTGAACCTCTGAGCGCTGTTACAATGAGTCGTGGCTATACGCCGCGACTACGACCTAACCTATGAGATGGTCGTGCCTATGACTCGTGATTGTGAGTTGCGACGGCCTATAAGGTTCGCGACTACCACTGAGTCGTGAACAACGCCGGTATTTCTAACAGTATCCCAAGTCGCAATCACTTTGATCGCGACTGCAACCGTGTCTCTATAACTTGCCGTTATAATGTAGTCGTGACAACCTAGTCGTGACTACTAGGCTCCTTTAACTTGGGTGTAACGATACCTCAGTTCTGACCAAGCTAGTCGTGGCTATGTCTTTGATATAGCTGTTATTGAACAGGCAACTTCTTCAGTATTCCGATCTATATATCACTTTTCAAGACTTACCAAACTCTAAACAATAGGCGATTTCTAATTCTCTGTAATTTATTTCCTTGTTCTCTTCTTTCTCCTTTCTCGAAATGATGATTTCGCGCGCCGAAGGCGCGCATGGACGGTATAAGGGACAAGCCCCTTTCGACCCTCGGTAGCTGTATATGATGGCTGTCACATGTCTAGGCGTGTTGAAGGAGGAAAAGGATCCGGTACTCAGCAGGTGTCTCCAGTTGTGGGTAGGCGGTTTCGTTGACTGAAGTCGGTTGGACCCTCGGGTGAGGACCAGTGTGGGAGGTTGGGTCCTCTCACAAAGGTACTACCTCTCCCCGAGGGTGCAGTCGATCTGGATTTTCGGGCAAGTATAGTCTGCCGCTTCGAGGATGATAATGAGTGATGGCCATCACTGGCAAGTATAATCTGCCTCAGGCTGTCTCTGTTATAGTTGGACTCTTTGAAGGAAAACAACAACGACCCCTTTCGGGGACCACCAAGAAGAAGACCCGAACTTCCCTGGTTCGGGGGCAGGCCTGCATTGTAATCCTATTGGGTTGGGACAAAAAGATGCGCAATGCGCTTACAAAAAGGGGCAGAGGCGGGACGCAGGACCAACGCTCGCCTCCCTTAAAGTGGTTGACCACTTTTAGGGATGGAGCGGAGAATGTTCAGGAACCGTGGGAGTGACTGTTTCCATAACGGTTAGACTGTCTGTAGCGGTTATTGGGGTGCTGGTCAAAAAGCATCTTCTGTGTACCTGCTTAAAAGAAGAAGGTAGAATTAGTTTTCATTAGAATATGTAAACTTTAAAGATAAAAGTAGCACCTCTTTAGTTGCGTGTCCTTGTGGTATCTGCTGTGTGTGTGTGGAGAGTATGGAATGCACGAATCTTTACATTCGAAAGATCAGTAACATACTCTCGTGTGGTATTGTGCTGTGTGTGTGCTTGTCGCTATGGGGGAGAGTATGAAATGCACGAATCTTTACATTCGTAAGAGCAGTAACGTACTCTCGTGCTTGGGACCCCAATCGTTCCCTATTTATTATTTAGTTTTAAGGTGCAGGAGATCGCGAGCGTTTTAAGTGGGCTGAACTTCCTAGTTTGCAGCGGGACGGTAACAGGTCTAGCACACTAGACCACACCCGAGGGTGTTTCTTTCCTGTTGTGTCCTTCGCTGGAAGTGGCCTTATTTAGGTTAGTTTAAGTTTATTTGAAGTTGAGGGTGCCGGGGATCGCGATCGTTTAATGCGGGTTGAGCTTCCGAGGCTGTCAGCGGGAGGGCAACAGGTCTAGCACACTAGACCACACCCGAGGGTGTTTCTTTCCTGTTGTACCCTTCGCTGTTTGCCGACTTATTTATTTTAATTTAGTTTAGGGGTATTCGGGGGCGTCGGAGATCGCAGTTCACCTTGTCATTTATTCGAGCGGTCTTAGTTTTGGTTACAATTTTTGGGCTTTTGTTGGCTTTCGCAAATTACTCCAAGTTCGGAGATTAGTTCGCTGTCGGCTAACCGGTCATGATTTTTTGCGGCCAGGGTGGCTAGGCGGTCTTTAATGGTGGGGATATCGGCCCTGTCGTGGAGTGTTTTTATGGGTGTGTCCCATGGGGCGCGGAGGGCAACTCTAAGTGCGTGATTTTGGACCCTCTGGAGTTTTCCCATATTAGTCTGGTTGAGGTCAGTTAGTATGATTGCACCGTATTCGAGTACTGGGCGCACGAAGGCTTTGTTGGCAGATTTCCACACTTATATACTGTTGTCCGACCACGTGATTACAGCGCTTTCCGCCTCTCAAACCAATCGGAAGTTAAAGAATACGCTCCTCCACAAGTGATTGGACGGCGTTCCCGCGTCGCTGTTTGCGCTCTATTTCTGATTGGCCCGGCTATATACTACAGGTACTAATATTCCCGCGCTTCAATATGATCGTAGAAACCCATTCTGTACCAGACAGTAATGAGTCCAGTCCGATAGAGGTCCTGGTTGCCTCTGAGGGCATTCCTTCTGAAAACGAATGCCAGTAGCGCCAACAGCGTCAACAATAATGCTAATAGTCGTGGTTCTGGAAAGACAAGTAAAAGAGAATCCATAAGTTCAGCAGCCACAGCATCGGAGGAGGGTAGCAGCCCAAAATCCTACGCTGAGGCTGCACGTGCTCGTGGTGTCAACTCCAAAACAAATACTAAATTCACAGTGGATCCTCTGGGAACCAAATCCTTTAACCCGGATAGATCTCTGTCACAGTTACTCAACACGCAGGCTAGTGGGATAGGTTCCAGTCACGAGACTGAGCACAGCGAGGAGTCTGTTCCCGCTAGTGGCCCCAGCAATGCGATCCAAAGAGGAGGGAAGACCCCCCTTAAAAAGAAAACAAAATAGTTGCGATTCTGAGTGCGAGTTGCAGGAGGTGACGGGTGCTGATGGTTTCTCCACTCTGACACCTAGAGTGGTTAAGAAGTGCAGAAGCCTCCAGCATCCCACCTCTTCCTGCTCCACTCAGGTCAACAGTACCAACAGGACTAATTCTCATAATGTCAATAAGAGAAACCTAACTACTGACGATAATGATCTCACTGCCACTGCCAACAAAAACATTATAGTCAGAGAGTCCGTTCTGGGGGAAGTCACTCAACTTATGAGTTTAGACTTCTCCGCTGCCATAAAAAGGACACCCACGAGGGCTGTGCAGAAGATACCCACGAGGGTACCCATGGGCAAAAATAAAAAACAAAATAAGCAGGCTGTACAACTCCTAGGGGAAAAAACAACAGTCAATATTGCCGTGGTAACAAGGGTACGCCCCGACACCCCAAAAGAAGCCATCAGCCAGGGTATACCAGACTGCAAGTGGGAGAGATTCACCTCCAGAGCCACGGGCAATTACACGTGGAAGCTTAAGGTGATCTGCCCTAACAGTACAACTAAACGGAAAATAATTTCGGAAGGGGTGACCATCAATGGTAGAAAGCACGTTACTGAGGAGTACCGATCAACCCCTCCCCCAATCCAATGTCATAAATGTCAAAAATTTGGGCACGTAGCCAATAGATGCAGGGGCACTCTGACCTGCATGAAATGTGGAGACAACCATCTCACCAAGGCATGCAGGTCAAAGTCCCCCTCCTGCCCTAACTGCAAAGGACCCCACACCAGTAATTATCGGGGGTGCCCCACTTGAAAAAAAGTGAAAACCAACATAGAGTTGAAAAACCTTAACTTAATTAAACCCGACAACGCTTCTTCACCCCACACAATATGCTCCCTTGTCGCGGGAGCGCTCTACTCGGTTCTAAACAAACATGTCAGCACTAGTCTGTCTGACATCTGTCAAGATGTTAGCCGGTCAGCGTCCCGGCTCTTCAAAACCCAAATATTCGAATCCCTAATTAAAGCCGCAATCAACGTCCAACAGAGCCACTAATCACCTCCAACCAAACACCGCGACTAAATTACAACCCTATCATGAAAAAGTTGCAAATAGCCGTGTGGAACGCTAGAAGCGTTAATAACAAAAAGCTTCAGATCAGCCGATACTTCAAAGATACAGACATTGTCTGTATCTGTGAAAGTTGGCTTCAACCCAGTAAAACTTTTTCAGTTAGCGGGTTCAGCACTATTAGAAGAGACCGACCAATCACCTCTGGTGGCGGCGTCGCTCTTCTAATAAAGCGGAACATTAAAACCAAAACCATAAAAACTAATCACCTCGACGCAGAGGTGATTGCTACTGAAATCACTGTTGATAATAAAAACATCGCGATTGTTTGTTATTATAATGACCCAAGCAAAATTGTTTCTGACACTGTCTTTGAATTCTTCACGAGGAAATACAAACATTGCATTTTCCTCGGCGACTTCAATGCCAAACACCTGTACTTTGGCTGCAACAAAACTACCCCAAACGGTGAAGCCCTCCTTGAAATCACAAAAAAAACACAACCTGCATGTGGTTATGAATGACAGCTCAGCAACGTATATCAGTAACAACCCATTATTCTCATCCGAAATCCTCGATCTAATTATCGCTAGTGACTCCCTGATAAACCATATCGATGACCACTGGGTCGGCGACGATGACTTAGGCAGTGACCACCTCCCTGTCCATGCCTCTCTGCAGCTTGGAAATGGCCCACTCAGGTACCTCCCACTCCCCCCCCCCCCCCCCCCCATCTAATGCAGCGGAACTAGAAACCCAATGCGAGAGCATTGAGAAAATCATTAACTCAACCTTAAACGAAATATGCCCAAAAGAGGAAGTACGCCCCTGGAGAAACACTATCTCGGGCGAGACTCTGTCACTTATTAAATCCAAACGAAAAGCTCTCCGCGCTCTCAAAAAAGAAACTGACCCCAGCAAGAAATCCGAACTCAAAAAAACATACAACCGCCTTCACGGCGAAATCAAAGAAGCCCTCAAAGCTGAAAAGCAAGCCAGCTGGGAAAAGGCAACAGCCAACCTAAACGGGACCCAAGATGCTAAAAAATTCTGGGACTCTTTAAAAATTCTTACTGGGCAAAAAAACAAGGGCGGCAAAGCCGCAGCAAAACCTCTTAAGAAGGAAGATGACTCTTTCACTCGCACCGACAAAGAGAAGGCCGACACTTTTGCCGACCTCCTAAGAAAAACGCATCGCCCGTATCAAGGCACGGGCAATGATAACGCCGCTATTAACGCGATTGATGACTTCATCAATGAACATCCTGAAATCTACCGTGACCCCAAATTCGATAACGAGCCAGAAGACGGGGATGACGATAACCTCGTCACCCCCATCACCAATGACGAAATCATCAACGTCATAAAAAAATGCAAAAACTCCTCCTCACCCGGCGAAGACGAAGTAAGCTACAAAATTCTTAAACAAAGCCCAAACTCCCTAATCGAAAAACTTAACAAACTGTTCAACGCATGCCTCACCCATGGCTACTTTCCCAAATGTTGGTAAAAAGCCATCGGTGTCATGATACCAAAACCTGACAAGGACCCCTCCGATCCAACCAGCTACCGCCCAATCAGCCTCCTCAGTTGCATTGGTAAGACATTCGAACGAATCCTTACCAATCGTTTCAGGGAGCACCTTGAAGACATCGATTTCTTCAATAAATGGCAAAGAGCCTATAGAAACCGTAAAGAAGTCATCGAACATGTCTATCGACTAGTCACCCAAATGAAAACCGCTATCAACAATCAGCAAATAGGCGCTGCAGTCCTGTTAGACGTCGAAAAAGCATTTGACTCCGTTTGGCACAATGGAATGCGCCACAAATTATCAAAAATGAGACTCCCCATAAAACTGCTCAGATTACTATCCTCTTTCTTAAATGATCGTGAAATTAAAGTCAGAGTGAACAACGAAATGTCTGACAGTGTCCCCCTTGAAGCAGGCACCCACCAAGGATCCGCCCTAAGCCCCCTCCTTTACATCTTCTATGTAAATGACCTTAACTTCTCCGAGGATCGCGTTCAAGTCTCCCAATTCGCGGACGACAAGGGCCTCTGGGACTCTAATAGCACGGCCTATCTACTCCATAAACCTCTGCAACGCGCTCTCGATGACCTAGAACAATGGTGTGCCAAATGGAGAATAAAGCTAAACGCCAATAAAACCCAACGAATCACCTTTACTCGCAAGACAACTAAACGGGATTTTGACCTAAAACTTATGGATAACACCCTCCCAGAATGCAAAGAAGCGAAATTCCTGGGCATCACCATTGATCAAAAATTGTCCTTCAACAAACATACCGACGACATGGCGAAAAAAGCTACCAAACGAATTAACTTACTGAAAATGCTCAAGGGAACTTCATGGGGAGCCAACCAGTCCACCCTACTCAAACTATACAAATCCTTTGTGCGCCCAGTACTCGAATACGGTGCAATCATACTAACTGACCTCAACCAAACTAATATGGGAAAGCTCCAGAGGGTCCAAAATCACGCGCTTAGAGTTGCCCTACGTGCCCCATGGGACACACCCATCAAAACACTCCACGACAGGGCCGATATCCCCACCATCAAAGACCGCCTAGCCACCCTGGTCGCGAAAAATCATGACCGGTTAGCCGACAGCGAACTAATCTCCGAACTAGGAGCAATTTGCGAAAGCCGACAAAAGCTCAAAAATTGTAACCAAAACTAAGACCGCTCGAATAAAAACTAGGGAATGACAAGGTGAACTGCGATCCCCGACGCCCCAGAATACCCCTAAACTAAATTAAAATAAATAAGTCCGCAACCAGCAAAGGGTACAACAGGAAAGAAACACCCTCGGGTGTGGTCTAGTGTGCTAGACCTGTTGCCCTCCCGCTGACAGCCTCGGAACTTCAACCCCCATTAAACGATCGCGATCCCCGGCACCCTCAACTTCAAATAAACTTAAACTAACCTAAATAAGACCACTTCCAGCGAAGGACACAACAGGAAAGAAACACCCTCGGGTGTGGTCTAGTGTGCTAGACCTGTTACCGTCCCGCTGCAAACTAGGAAGTTCAGCCCACTTAAAACGCTCGCGACCCCGGCAGCTTAAAACTAAATAATAAATAGGGAACGATTGGGGTCCCAAGCACGAGAGTATGTTACTGCTCTTACGAATGTAAAGATTCGTGCATTTCATACTCTCCCCCATAGCGACAAGTACACACACAGCACAATACCACACGAGAGTATGTTACTGCTCTTACGAATGTAAAGATTCGTGCACTCCATACTCTCCTCACACACACAGCAGATACCACAAGGACACGCAACTAAAGAGGTGCTACTTTTATCTTTACAGTTTATATATTGTACTGAAAACTAATTCTACCTTCTTCTTTTAAGCAGGTACACAGAAGATGTTTTTTTACCAGCACCCCATTAACCGCTACAGACAGTCTAACCGTTATGGAAACAGTCACCCCCACGGTTCCTGAACATCCTCCGCTCCATCCCTAAAAGTGGTCAACCACTTTAAGGGAGGCGAGCGTTGGTCCTGCGTCCCGCCCCCGCCCCTTTTTGTAAGCGCATTGCGCATCTTTTTGTCCCAGCCCAATAGGACTACAATGCAGGCCTGCCCCCGAACCAGGGAAGTTCGGGTCTTCTTTTTGGTGGTCCCCGAAAGGGGTCGTTGTTGTTTTCCTTCAAAGAGTCCAACTATAACAGAGACAGCCTGAGGCAGATTATACTTGCCAGTGATGGCCATCACTCATAATCATCCTCGAAGCGGCAGACTATACTTGCCCGAAAATCCAGATCGACTGCACCCTCGGGGAGAGGTAGTACCTTTGTGAGAGGACCCAACCTCCCACACTGGTCCTCACCCGAGGGTCCAACCGACATCAGTCAACGAGACCGCCTACCCACAACTGGAGACACCTGCTGAGTACCGGATCCTTTTCCTCCTTCAACACGCCTAGACATGTGACAGCCATCCTATACAGTTACAGAGGGTCGAAAGGGGCTTGTCCCCCATACCGTCCCTGCGCGCCTTCGGCGCGCGAAATCATCATTTCGTTATGATCGTAGCATTTCCACGTCTTATCTTATAAGTGTGCCAAAACTACCGACCTTTTAATATGCACTGTATTTTTACATAGCTATGTCGCCATGTACCTTTCTGTCCGTCACAATATGTGTTATATGCCCAAAAGTCCATTAATAGGATGGAGTGTGTTCGGGGGTATGTTCGATTGAATGGGAGTGTATTTAGTTACTGAAATAGTCCCGACAATTGTTTATTTGGCTCGAATTCCCCGAGAATCTTTGTTTGTTCATTCCGAATTTGATGACACGTGGTTACTTTGGGATTAAAAGGCTTCTAGTAGGAAGGGGGTGTTCTAGGGTTGCATTCGATTTAAGGGGAGTTTAATTATTTATTTTTTTTTTTTATATTTATTTATTTATTTTATTGGGGTTTAACGACACATTCAGCATCCAGGGACACCTCGTGTCGGGATTCAAGGGGAGTAAATATAATCACCGAAAATGACCCGATAACTACTACACTGCCTATCACTATGATAATGACCGCACAACATGGCCGCTCATGCGGGCTACCATGACAACCAAAAATGGTGTAACCAGTCACATGACTATGGCTTCATTTCCGGAGTCATCTACCG
The DNA here is from genome assembly GCA_031216915.1 of Pictodentalium vernedei. Classification (NCBI taxonomy): domain Eukaryota; kingdom Metazoa; phylum Mollusca; class Scaphopoda; order Dentaliida; family Dentaliidae; genus Pictodentalium; species Pictodentalium vernedei. The sequence continues at coordinate 149,887,826 of CM062292.1, forward strand.
GGGCCATCACTGTGGGGTGAAAGGTACGAGCACTACTAATGCACCACATACAAGATCGAGCAGGCTAGAGCGTAAACTGCGTCCCATGTCGGCTCCATCAAACCTCCGGCTTCAATGGGAATTTAACACTGACAGCACCACCAAATCTCCGGGTAATGGGGGACAAAACCCCCCAGATGTACTGCTCACATATCAAGGGAAACTACTCATTAAAGGTAATTTATTGTCATTTCTTCAGTGTCATCTCCCGAGGACTGTAACTTGAACACAGAAGCAACCTTGTAATTTTACTGAATATTTTGCTTAATTCTTTCACAAAAGATCTTCCGTGATATTCGACATTGAAATAAAGACTCCCAATGTGTATTCTGCATAATTATATGCTTCTTTCCGATTTGAGTTCAAGTTCAGATCAAAAAATAAATGCCCATTATAAATCCACACATCAAGGGAAACTACTCTCTAAGGGTAATTTGCTGTCATTTCTTCCGTGTTATCTCCCGTGGGCTGTGGATTGAACAGGAACCCTGCTTTCTGATTTTGCTGAAGAGGTTGTTCTGATGGGGAGGAAATGAAATTAATATCACACCAAGGTGTCGTGGCCATTTCTGAAATAAGTGAGGAGGGCTGGGCGTGTTATAGGGAACGGTCTTTTTAAAACAAGAAAGTGCAAATTAACTCCACATTGCCACAAGAAGATGGCAATAACAGAGGTCCAAAGCCAATGGAGTGGCCGGGGTGGTTCGCTCCACCCCAATGTTTGTCGGAAATGAGTATTAAACTGTGGCAGCGTTCGGAAGTCACAACTCTGACACAAGTTTACCATCAGCGGTGTAACTTGTTCAAAATGTGTATATTTAGAGATGGATGTTACTGAATGTGTTTAAATTGCCAACCAGATGACAATTCACAGTTCATATAACAAATTTATTTATTTATTTATTTATTTATTTATAGGGGTTTAACGACTCTTTCGGCAGCCAGGGCCACCTCGTGTCGGAGCACATCACACACCAAAAACTTTATGGGCGAGTTTACAAGCCTGGTATAAAAAACCTATCCTTGTTTTGCTAGTTTGAAGTAAATTCTTACAGTAGCCTATCATACAATACACAACAGACACAGGTTCACAAAAAAAAATATACTTCCGAAAACCTTGAAAAGGAACTTTTTGATTTTGACAGAATAGGAGACGATGGGCAGGATACTTGGAACAGCCAGCTAGCTGCTTGTTCCTAGCTTTCAGTTTGAGATTTAAATCTAAATTAACATTTCTATTGTCATCTTTCTACAGTTAAACCATCACTTACTTGAACCTTACAAAAATTCAAGACCCATATGAAGGAGTGGGTGGGTGGGTGGGTGGTCGAAGCGGCCGAAAAGCAATTTTTCTCCAAAGTTTCAAAAATGCATTTCTCCACATTTGTTAACCCTTTACCCAACGTAATGGCCAAAACCGGCCAGCGCTATTCTAAAAAATCGCCGATCGTCGAGCTCGTTCCCACGAGGGGTCATAACCTATGTTTTTGAGACAAAAAATGAAAAAAATTAGTTATTCAAGAATTATTTTTGCAAGTGTCGTCTGCTTTCTACGTTAGGTAAAGGGTTAAAAGTCTTTTTAACCCTTTACCCAACGCAACAACCAAAAAGGACCAGCGCTATTCACAAAAATCACCATTCAATTTTCATCCTTTTTTGTCTCAGAAACATAGCTTATGACAGCTCAATGGAAAGCGCTCGTTGAGCTCATTCCAATGAGGGGTCATAAGCTATGTTTTTGATGCAAACAATGAAAAAAATCAGTTATTCAAGGATTTTATTTGCAAATGTCGTCTGCCTTTCGTGTTAGGTGAAGGCTTAATCTAGTTTGGGCAGGAAAGAATGTAATTTTTACGTCCAAACTATCTTCCGACAGCCAATAGTTGTCCCTGTGTTCAAAAGACTGTCACTCCTGGCCATAGACGTTTGAGTGAACCCTGGCTTTATAAACGTATAATGCAATTATGTCTGTGATTCTTAACTGAGATTTCAGTGTCTTCTCATCGGCTAGATTTAAGAATGTCCGGCTCCTGTAAATTATAATACCTCAAAAAAGCAAAATAAAATTTCATTTTGGACCATTCCTTGGAGAGGTTCTTAGAAAACGCCACCTTACTTAGCTGGATCCAGTGCACTGCCTGCCTAAACCAACATTTAGGAAAGCAGAAATTTTCATAGTTTATAAGAGCGCCCACAAATTAATGTAGGCCTTGGTACATATCCATGGCAGTGCATGTGCCCTATGGCGCCATGGTAGCAATACACTAGGCATTCACAAATCTGTACTTGGGAATAGGCCAACGCAGCTCTATAGGCCTATACATTGAGAAATTTGCACATTTGTTACTCCATATTTACCCAAATTCCCGCCAGACCGAAAAATTAATTGTTTGGTACGGTTGGGACATTTCTTACATAGCCTATGGGGCCAGAATGTGCACTTTTTCGACTTTGAAGACCGCAGAAAAGACAAATCATAGGCTTGCGAGAGAACCTTCGGTTTGATCTCAGAGAATAGAATCTGCGCCCCTCGTGGCAAATACACGATACGATTGCAATGATGGATAGGCCCCACAGAGAAATACAAGTTTCAGGTGAATGCATTTGCGTAAGTTATGAGGCCACCCCCTCCCCGTATTCTCTGGTTTTGTACATGGTGTATTTTAGTCAAATCCCCTTCTCTCAACTTTTCTGGAAAAAGTGTGTGCCGCGTGTGGGGGGGGGGGGGGGGGGGGGGGGGGGGACTTGCCCCTGTGTTCATTCCGTCCTTGGAAGTTGATTCAAGCAGCTGAATTTGTTTGAATTTGTAAACCGAAAATAGCAGTCCAAGGCACAGTAAGACCAACGCGACTGCTTGAACATGTTCATTGTTCCATTTGCCCACTTAGTTTAAATTTTGGGACCATGACCTCCTGACGGGCGCTCCCCCTCCCCACAGCCCCAAATGCACCTCATCTGAAGTCAGTTCGTATCGACTTCTGAAACACTGTGACCAAAACTGTCCTGGAAGGATATTTGAGTTGTTTCGAGAAAACGAATGTGTCATTGTCATTGAAGTGTGCTTCATTGTTCAATAATTAAGCAGTTCCACTCCATTGGCCAGTTCGGCATCAGTGACACACGTGCTCAGCCTATGCAGGGAGACACTTTTCACAGTAATGGTGGGGTTGCAGTGTTGTGCAAATCCTGTACCAGTATTTCTGCTTGTGCGAATTATTAATCCTCTCAGTTGGGTACAGCATCAATAACTAGATTTTGAGAGTTTATTCTCAAAACTGTCAGGCACCAAGAAAAAGAAAGAAACAGAAAGGTGACATCAACTACTGCAGAACTGAGCTCACGGACATCAAGAGAAATCTATTTTGCTCCTTTCCCAATCATGCTAACGAAGATTGCAAGAGTGCTCTCACTCGCAGCCTCACACAGGGCGTAGGTAGGATTTTCTGTTGGGGGGTGGGGGGGGGGGGGGGGGGGTGGAGAGGGGGCAGGTTGATGTATGTCACAGGTATATCCCAAGGCCATAGACCTGAGAGGGTGAGGGTATGATCCAAACCCCCACCAATGGGAAGGCCATACACTCCTCAGGCCTACGGTACACCCTCCAATTGGTGAGGGATCGGTGGATTTCCTGAGATAATTTTGAAAATTCAATGCCCTGAGAGTGAATCGAGCCCATTGGTGCCTTAATTTTCCCATTTTGAGGGGGGGGGGCACTAATTTTTAGAGAGGGTGGGGGGCATGCACCCTCCACTTGGCTATGTCACTGGCCCTTCAAAGCACAGTAGCACTGGTTCTTTCATTTCACATGTTGCCCTTTCTGTGTACTGGTAAGGTGCATAATCAGGGGCGTGGGGGGAAGGGTAAGGGAGTGCAACACCCTCTTAAATTTTTCCAGTCGGGACTTTTTCGTCTGAATTGGATTTTTTGATATCGATATGATTTTGCTGGTAAGCATGTACTTTATTACAAGACTAGATTTGACACCTTTTCTGATTTCTGACATTCAATCACAGAAATTGCAAATCTGTAGTAGGCCGATCAGATTCAGGCTGTTTGGGGACCAGCATGACCAATTTGGTGTACCAGTACAGTACATGTTAAGGTCATGGTTAATTAATTTTTGGTGTAGCGTTATTTGCTTCATTTTGCTTTTTTGCACAAAATAATAACATCTTTTCTGGATTATTGAAATACCAGATCCAGATTGTTGCCTCATTTTTGCCAGATTGCTACAGCAGTCTGGCAATTATGAGGCAATAGTCTGGTGTTACTAATGGTAAAATGTTGACTAATGGTACATTTTGTTATTGGCTGTTCTGCATATAACTTTGGCCACTGAAAGTTCTACTATCTGAGACAGCCTTTGCATGCAAGGAAGCAGTGTGTAACTGCAATGATAATGCATCTTGTGGGAAGGGGTGTAATACACCATTTCCCCATGAGGATATAATTAATAATAACCTCATTCCACATTTTGTTTCGACAACCTGATAATGCTAAACTGAAAATAACTAACCATGGCATAATTAAATAAAAGGGAATGTGGTGGCTCAGTGTTACGTCATTGAACTTTAAACCAAAAGGTCCATGGTTCAATCCCTGCTAGGGGTGACTGCATTGTGTCCTTTGGCAAGGCACTTCATCTCGATTGCCCATGTGGGGGGCACAGTTGCACTGTGTGCTAAGGCATATATCAGTAACTGCACATCGATGGTGCACATGTCTTCAACCAATGCTAACCCTGCTTGCGCAGAGTTAGTATGTTGGGTAGTCAGGCAGTTGCTCGCCATTGCTTGGTGGTTCTCTCTGGGTACTCTGGCTTCCTCCATCTGTAAAGCTGTCCAACACGAGGTGACCCTGGCTGTCAAAAGTGTTGTTAAACACAATAAATAAGTAAAAAGTTGTGTCAGTCATAGTCATTCGGGATTTAATATTCCAACTTATTTATTTATTTAATTGGTGTTTAAGGTCATATACTTATGCACAATGGCTAATCATGACCGTGACAGTTTTACGGGTAAAGGAAGCCGGAGTACCTGGAGAGAACCACCGAGCAACGACGAGCAGCTGCCAGCTCCCCAACATGGTAACTCTGCACTGCAGCACACGCACTGTTAGATTGGTTGGTGACATGCATACTATCGACGTGCAGTACGCCTTAGTACACGGCGTCATCGTGCCCCCATGTGGACAGTCGGGGTTAAGTGCCTTGCCCAAGGACACAACGTGGGAGTCTGAATTGATCGTTCAGACGGTCACCCATCCAATGTCAGATTAACCAGGCTCAACGTTGCTTAACTTCGGTGATCTGACGAGAACCGGTTACCGCAACGCCACCGTGCCCCAGTATACCAACTACATCATCAAACCATGCCTTCCATATGCCTTGATAATACAGTTCAAATATTTTATCACTTGGTACTTGAGTCATCACAGTGAGGACAAATCAGGATTGCACCCAACCCCCAGACTGTCATTGCGATGCCCCTGTGGAAAATTATACAAGCCTTGCAGTGACACAGCAGGGACGGCGGAACCAGGGGGTGGAGGGGGGGGGGGCATGCTTCACCTCAATTTCTTTTGCCGGGCCATTTTTTTTCTATGCTTTTATTTTAACACAACCAATGACTGGTGAAACAAGGGGCGGATCCAGAGCCCCCCTTCCCCCCCCCCTTCCCCCCATATTTTTGACAGCTAAGTTTCTCTCGTACTGGTTCAGTTTCGATGGGATTTCGGATCATTTTTTGCAGTAAGTGGCAGCAAATGCTGAAATGTATACAGTCTGTTAATAAATCGGTTAACTGAAGTAAATCATAATCTTACTGACAGGTACCAAATCCACCCCAGACAAGATAATCCACAGACAGTATAATTGCTGTAAACGTCTGGTAAAGCATTCAGGTGAGGTCTGTTTATCAGATTTGGTCGTTAAGAACTTATAACCAAAGCTGATAAATAGACCTCATCTGTATGCATTGCCAACATTTTTTAACAGCTCTCAAAGTGTGAAATCTTTCAAATACATCTCCTGAAAAATCTCAAAATATCCACTCAGGTGCATGGAAATGGGGGTTTTGGGACCCTGGAATTTAAAATTTTCATACCGACGACCATCCATCGTCTGATCCCCCCCCCCCCCCCCCCCCCCCCCCACACACACACTTTGAAAATCGTTACCTGTTTGAAAATGTTGGAACCTTTGACAATGATTTCATCATTTGGCTTAAAAAAGTAAAACACAAATTACTGAAACTGTCTGTCATCAAGGTATTACAATACACAATCCCCATCATTTAAAACAAATTTACAAAACAATTAACATTGCACAGGTTACAAAAAGGTAATGTTATTCATTCAGGGACTCTTTTGGGACCCTTTCCCAATGACATGTGGGCATGATTCCCAATTCTTAAACCAAAATTTTCTAATCTAAGTTCTGAAACAAAAACTGAATGCACAACTGGTGCCAGGGATTATTCTGCCCTCTTTGGGAAATGGTCCGGGCCTAGGCGATTGGGAAATCCATGTCATGGAGGCTCCAATTGGGAATTTATTTGGGAGAAGAAACACAAAGAATAAGAAATGTTACCTTCATATTGAACTGAGAAAAATAATACAGAAGCTACTACATCTATAATACATGTAGTAAGTTTTAGAACAAACGGTTGCATGAAATTATGATCAGTCTCTGTAATCTCATTAAATTGTTCTTAATACTATTATAATGAAGATATTTATGCATTTTGCTATCCTTTAACAGTTGACATTCTGTGACTTTGCAGTTGTTTCAAGGTAAGTCTTGGCTGCCACAATAGGCAGCCAAGACTTGCCTAGAAACAACTGACAGGGTTCTTTGGATGTAACTTGTAAATGTATCTAAAAACTGCCTGTTGAGGTACCTGTTTTGTTGTTGTAAAAGTGATGAAAGTAAAAAATTTGGCCTTCCAAGAGTTAAAGGCTTTAAATTTTGATTTGGAAGAGGACAGACTGGGAAATGTGGGGTTTGAATTGGAAAAAATAATGACAAAATGTGATTGGGAATGGGTCCCACATTCGGCCCCGTAGACACCCAAAAGAATCCCTGGTTGCTCTGAACTGGGTAGCCATAAGGCCTCAGTTCAGCAATTGTACATTAAATTTAAATTGCTTCCCGAACAAAGTCCCTAAGTTCAAAGGTAAATGACAAGGTCTTTAGTAGTATAAGAAGTGTTTAATATTAGAGACTACAGAGACTGCATGAACATGATTCTGCGTGACTGTTTGTTAGAATACTTACTTGTAGTATACATGCAGCTGCACAGCAGGGTAACATCACTAAATTTACCCTCTGTGAACCTCAGTCTGAATCAGGGTCTCAAAACTAAATAAAGAGGTACCCAGAGGAGAAATTGACCCACTTTATGGGATACCATCATCAAATTCACCCTCTGGGGACCTCATTCTGCAAATGTCAGACTGCTTATATTTTTATACTGTACCAATGACCCAGACTTAGCTGGTGCTAACTCTAATATTCTAGGGCCAAACACAAATTTTGCCCCCCAATCCCCAAAATTTGCATGAAAATCCAAAAATTAGATGCCCTATGTGGTCCTCCATACTTGTGTCCACTGTGCATGCGCAGTGTCCCGGAAGTAATGAAATTGGAGCCAAATCCTTATTCTTTGTTTGGCCCCAAAATCAGTAACATTTCACTGATATTTGTGCTTATAAATCTCAGTTAAAATGATGCCAGACACAAAATCATGAAAGAAATGGTGGATCTAAGGATGAAATAAGAGGATGAGAGGAAGAAACAGGGGAAGGATGTGTTCAGGGCTCTAACTTATAATTTTTATGCAAAATTATTTCATGTTCCCTAATTTCGGGGCATAGGCCTGATGTTTACATTCTTATGAAATTTCCACAGTTTATTCCGAGTTTCCTCTCTCACTTTCCTTAATACCCCCCTTGCTATTCTCCCATGCTTTTGGCATAATTTTTTTTACTGAAATTTCTTGGGAGTTTTGGCTTGGTAACAGAATGTTTATTCTGTTTTTCCCCATGGTTACGTCCTCACCCTAGGGTGGTTAGGCATTTCAGTCATGCATCTAACATCCGATGTATTGCAGTTTCTTCTCAAGAAGCCTCTGTTTTACATCGGATAGTGTTTAAATTGGTTACTGATTTCGGGCCAAATTATCAGTGCCAGGAGTCTTGTTTCCAGTTTTATTCACTTTTGTTCATGTTGACAATAGTTGCTTCTGACAGTGATTTCTTGTCTTCTATTAGTTCTTCTCATAGCCAGATACATTAATATTGTCCGTAAGTGTAACATTAATTTTTAAACATGTTTTAAAAATTTTTGTCCACACTTAGGCTTTTTTGGGATCCATTTGGGCTCATCATTCCCATTGGGAACTTGGGCTCATCTTGAAAATTTTTGAAAATTTTTTTTTCTTTTGAATTAATTTTCGAAATGTTTGTAATGGATTATTATTATTATGTATCTTTGTTTTCAAGGGTTGGTGCGAGTACGATGACTGTTTAATATTTTTTCAAAATGAAAGAATATTGTTCCATTGTAAATCGAGGAAGTCTTCCTCTGATTCTCATGGTCATTGTATTTGTTGTAGTCTGTGTACTCGCACTAATTCTTGCTCAGTGTGTGCCAGTTCAGATGATAATGTTGGAGATGTGTGTCAGGGTATATTGTTAGTGGTGAGAGGTCCATGCCGGTCCTCTTTCCACAGGGTCACTCTAGTTTTTTCAGTCTCTTTTTCAGAGGAACAAGAACAGGGTGATGTTTCCGTGATGTCTTCTAAAGTGTGCTTCCGCCGTCACAATAATAAGCTAGCAGCAAAGTGCTCAAGGTATGTGGCAAGTGCCTAAGAGGTCCCACGTAGGATCGACGGTCACTTGTTGCCCGCTAGCTCCCCCGGTGAAGCAATCATTCACGAAATGTTTGTGATGCCAGGTTCATCCATTGTGGTCCAGGAGAGGAGAAGGGGTGTTGCGAGCACTATAATCTCGAATCACGCACACCCAGTGACGACGGATCGGAGGATGCAACGGAGGAAGCTAGTCAGTCTGGTAGCTAGCTCGTCCAGGTCTATCCGGACCGCGAGCGAGATAGGCCCCCTCTCTCTTACAACAACATCTGGGCTGAGATGTTGTATGTAACTTTCGTTAGTCGGAGCATACGTCCACTCATCCTGCTCGGGACGCTCCGTCGCATAGACAGTCCGATGCGGCTTGTCTGTTGGCTTCCTCATCCTCACGTCCGCACACACGACCGCACCTTGGCTATGTGACCGCAGATATCCAGCCTGCTTCGCCGACCAGGGAGTCCACGTCGACCAGGTCACGCCATCCGCTAGCCAAGGACACGAGGCCTTTCCAGTTGGGACATTCGCATATCAGAAGTATGCAGGAATTAACGTCCCTGGAGCTTCCAGCGGCTAAATTACGTAAGACCGCGGCTCCACAGGCCTCTGTTACGGACTTGCTATCACAGATAGCTCAATTCATCGCAGCATCCCAGCAGCTATCAGAAACGTTTTCAGTAAAGAAACTGTATGCGCAAGCTGGGTCGGTTCGCTCCCCTGCAGAGTCAGTAAGGGACGACCGCGATTCTCATGTGGTCCAGGCGGATGGTAAAAGGGAATCAGCACAGCTGAAATTTTCCCTTTCCGAACAACTTAAGGTGGCCGTAGATTTCATCCGGCATCACCTTTTAGAAGTTGTTTCTCCGTTACCTGATAAGAAACTGAAAGCGTCACTGGACACAGACTCTTTCAGCCGGATTAGGGACACTGGCCTTGAGTTTCCAACCCAGTCCAGAAATGTCACGGACATTTGAACTTTTGAATGACGCTATATTCAAGCTAGCCTCTAAGACTGGCAAATCCAGTTTCTTATCGCCTAGCGCTATACAGCTGCCTTTCATCAATGCTAGACATAGATTTGAAACGGCAGGACAAGGCATGCCGAGAGTTCCTCTGCGTTTGGATGACTAGGCTGAAAACCTGGAATTGTCATTGCCGGCGTCCATGTCTATTAACTCCAGTATACTGGAGACGACAATCTCGTCTAATAGAATTAATTTAGACGCATTATCTCACGCAGATCACCTTACCAGAGCGTTATCACTACGTCTCAAAGGGAAAGAATTTCAGGATGTTCAAACTTCCTTAAGAGTTCTTTTGAGGGCTATAGCATATTCTACGTATAACTCCGCCCTTTCAGTGGCAGTATGGAGTTAGTCAGACGTGATGCTGCCCTGGCTGCATCCACAAGAGTGGATAGTAAGGTGAAAAAACTCTCTTCCAGTTGCTCTTGTCTCAGGAGAGCTTCTCTTCAACGTTAAGCTTTCTACAATCTATTATCAGATTACTAAGAAAGCTTTGGATTCTCTGCTTTTAATTCCGCTTTGAAAAAGTCGGACTCAGCAGGGAGGAGTAAGACAGGTACTTCGTTGCGAATACGTCCAAAGGAAGTTCCTATAGAGGATCTAAGAAAGCCTCTACGTCTTACTCCGGAGACCGTCAGAGTAGCGACTCACATAGGGGGCGTAATGCTGGCCGAGATATCCTGTCAGATGCCCCTAGGTCGACTGGGTGAGGTACGGGTCGTGGAGGACGTGGTTTCTCCTTCCGCAATCCTCGCAGGGCCAGGAGGTGATGGTCTAAATCTCGATTGCGTTCCAGTGGGCAGAAGGCTGTCGAGATTCTTAACCAATTGGTTGTCAATTATGGATGACCCATGGGTGCAAGGGGTTATTTCCGAAGGTCTAAACTGTCCTTCAAGGAAAAACCTCCATTAACTCGAAGTCCATACTGGTCTCAGCTTCCGTTAAATGTTCAGAAGAGAGATTCGCTTCTATCAGAAGTTCTATCTCTTCTGGACAAGAATGCTATAGACGTCGTAGAAAACCAGGAATCTCCAATTTTCTGCAGTTTCCTGTTCCTGGTTCCAAGATCAGATGGCTCGTTTCATCCAGTTATAGATCTGAGCTGGATAAACAAGCTGATCGTGGCTCCAGAATTTTATATGGAGACCATTCGATCGGTCAGAGCAAGCACTCGAGTGAACGATTATGCTGTGAGCATAGATCTCAAGGATGCGTACTTTTACGTCATGGTACATCCGGCGTTTAGAAAGTACCTTTGCTTTGCTGTCCCAGGAGTTGTTTTCAGTTCCGAGCAATGATGCTCTGGTCTGAACCTAGTGCCCTGGGCCTTCACTCGAATAATGATCTTGGTAATGACTTATTTCCGAGCTCATTGGTCTGTGCTAATGTCGGCCTACTAGGACGACATTCTTCAGGGTTACAGCAGCAAGTTAACGCTTCAGAACGATGTTCAGAGTCTGCTTCAATTGCTCCGATGTATCAGTTTCATAGTAAACGAAAAGAAGTCGGATCTAGTGCCGTCCAAATCATTCACCCACATGGGAATGAGCTTAGAGATGCACAACAATCTCGTTCGTCTGCTGTTAACCAGAGCGATATTTGTCAGTTGTTACGCTTGCTTTTGTGTTCACTCAGATGTAGTAAGAGTGAGAGAATTCATGAGACTGACAGGTTTGTGCAGACCCGCTGCGGATCTTATTCTGATGGAGCGGCTACGCACTCGTCCACTACACATATATTTTATCTCAGAATTGGAGTGTGAATACTCATTCGCTCGAGTCGAACATTGTCTTGTCGAATCAAGTGAAACAAGAGATTCAGACTGGGGCAGATATTTAGTGGTTAACTCAAGGAGTACCACTGCAACTGCCGGATCCGAGTTTTACGATAATGAAGGATGCGAGTCAAACAGGTTGGGACGCAACTCTGAGCCCAGCAGATTTGAGGTGCCAGGGTCTTTGGGATCCGCAGTTCCTAAACAAGCACATAAACATCAAGAGATGATGTCAATATGGCTTGTGCTACGTCAATGAATGAACATTCTTCAGAATTCGCATGTCCAAATTCTGTCTGACAATTTGACAGTAGTAGCGTACATTCGGAACTAGGGAGGCACTCCTTCCATTCCGTTATTCAATTTAACGGAAAGGAGCCTTCTGTTTGTCCTAGAGCATCAAGTTCTTCTATCGGTCCGTCATATACCGGGTCGTCTGAATGTTCTAGCAGACTTCCTTTCTCGGAAAGGTCGCATATTGCCATCAGAATGGACTCTCAACAAACAAGTAATCAATGGGATCGTCCAACGATCTCTTGGGACGGAATGATAGGATACGCGTATCCTCCAGCTCCGTTGATTCAGCAGATATTGCTATAAATCAAGCAATCTCACTGCAAGATTCTGTTGGTAGCATCTCTGTCACCCCAGAGACCATGGATAAATCTACTCAGATGTCTGTTCTGGGACATTCCGCGGAAGCTTCCTCCACGGGAGGACCTTCTTTTGCAGGAGAAATCGCGCACACTGCATCACAACCCGCAAGGTCTCAACCTTCACATATTTCCGTTGTGCGGTCCTTCTTGCACGGCAAGCATTTTACAGGACGGGCAGTGGACGCAATTTCTAACTGTAGGAGGACCTCCTCTTCGCTAAATTATGCTGCTAAGTGGAAGACTTTCTATAGGTGGTGTAGGGATCATTCTATTGATATTTATGATTCCTCCATTCCAGACATTGCTAATTTTCTGGTCTACTTGTTTGACGCGATCAAACTGCAGCCAATAACCATTAAGGTCAATTTAAGGGTTATAAGTCTATGCTATCGGATACCTGTGCTCATCATGATAGGTTACAGATTGGATCTAATGTCTCTTTATCTAAGTTAGTGAAAAACTTTTCGATAAATAGACCTTGAACCCTTAGGTTAATTCCGAAGTGGAATTTAGCTTGGGTTCTTCTGAAGCTAAAAGAAGCACCATTTGAGCCTCTTGATACAGTGGTCTTCAAATTCTTATCTTATAAGACAGCTTTTCTCTTCTTAGCCTTCTTCTGCCAGAAGACTTAGTGAGCTTCATGCACTATCAGTTGATGATTCTCACTATCGTAGTGTTGGTAATACTATTACTTTAACTACTAATGTTGGATTTTTGGCTAAGAATCAGGCTCCTAATAAGTATCCTGAACCTATTGTTATTAAGGCTTTGCTGTCTTCGGACGGTCATAGGCCTTTGCTCTGTCCAGTTAGAGCCATGCGTATTTACATACGTAGATCTGAGTTTATCAGAAAGAGATGTAAGCATTTCTTTCTGTCTCTGCTGCATAATAGAAAGGACATTACAGTCCATTCTATTGCAAGATGGATTCAATTAACTATCCGTACTGCTTATGAAAAATTGTCTTCAACTCAGCAGTCTGTGCTTAAGTTTTCGGCGCATTAAGTAAGAGCGCTGTATACATCTTGGGCTTATGCTAATAGTGTTGCTATTACCGATTTGATGAAGGCTGCATATTGGTCTCAGCCTTTCACGTTCACAAATTTTTATCTTAGAAATGTTGAGTCCACTTCTGGCGACCTTCGATGTTTAGGTCTGTTATCTGTTGCTCAGAATGTTGTCCACTAAACAGTTGCAACTATAGTTATGCAGGCTTTCTGTTCCGGTAGTGACTCTGTCCAGCTGCCCTCTTTGTTCTGGGGTACTTGACCCAGAGCAAGGGGAAGGGGGGGGGGGGGGGGGGGGGGAAATGACGTTCCCTTATATCACCTGCTTTATAGTGAAAAGCAAGTGAATACCTCCTCTGGAGTCAGTAATTCTGAGTCAGTGCCGGGATAGTTTTAAAGTGAAAAGCTAATGTCTATCTCCCTTATGTAATATTTTTAAAGCGTAGCTCGGTGTGAAACATTTGTATATGTCGCGTGTCATACGAGCACTAATATACAATCCTCTGACACTTTTAAATGAGTATAAAGAGTCTCATTCTCTGGACTATCTTTATTTATTGGCTTTCCTTTAAAAAGATTAGTATAATGGGTTATACTGGATGTTAATAGAGATCATTGATGTTACTGTGCTCAATTATGGAATGGTATTGTGTCTTTCTTTTTTGATACAAACAAGAAAGATACATGTAAAACCTGTGCTCCTTTTCTCCTTGAGGGGATAATTCTGTTTACATGTAATTGAGCCTATTGGATTTTCCTTTATGTCCTAGGCCCTCCAGCCTTTTTTCTATTCAGCTAAGTCTGGGTCATTGGTACAGTATCAAAATGTTAAAAAATTTATGGTAATTTATATATTTTTTATACTTACCAATGACCCAGACGGGGATGGCCCTCCCAGGAGTTGGGAACTCATACATAACGCTTACCAGGTACTGGTTGTAAGAATGAGGATTTGGCTCTAATTTTGTTACTTCCTGGACACTGTGCATGCGCAGTGGACAAAAGTATGGAGGACCACATAGGACATCTAATTTTTGGATTTTGATGCAAATTTGGGGGATTGGGGGGGGCAAAATTTGTGTTTGGCCCTAGAATATTAGAGTTTGCATCAGCTAAGTCTGGGTCATTGGTAAGTATAAAAAATATATAAATTACTATAAATTTTTTAACTTTCAGGCCTGCCTGTCATTTTCCACAACAATAGGGTCATCTGATGACTCGCCGCCAGCAGAACATGAAGAAAATTGTTTTATTTTTTTTCACAACATTACACATATCTCATGACTATTCTGTCATTGACCTTCACTTTGTTTCCTATAATTACAAGATAAACAACTTTTAAATACAATATTCTAACTTGTAATTACAAGACACTAAATTGGAATTACATGATCCTAAACTGTAATTTCAAGTTACCAAACTCGTAATTACAATTTAGTGGTTTGTCCTGACATTATGTGCCACATGTGGAGTACGCTTATTTGTCTAGTACAGTAGTGTCGGACGGACTGTGTGTGTCCCTGTTGGTCTAATGTTGTTGCTTCTTAGTACTTACAAGTTATTAACTTGTAATTACAATTTAGTATTTGCTCATTCGGTCATGTGGGGTATGCATAGTTGTCAAGTACGGTAGTATAGGATGGACAATCAGGCCTGCTGTGTTCAAAATTTTGCATAACCCATTTATCTTTCATTATCATTTACATTGATTTAATTTCAAAATTTTCTTTCAGTGACATACTTATTCTGCTTCATACCCAAAGATATATTGTTCTTGGAGTAGGCAATGATATGATGTGACAGCTTCACAAATATCAAGGTTAGTGTAAACTTATTAATGCTTTGCATGTACTTAGACTTAGTGTAAACTTATTGATGCTTTGCATGTACTTAGTGTAAACTTATTGATGCTTTGCATGTACTTAGTGTAAACTTATTAATGCTTTGCATGTACTTAGACTTAGTGTAAACTTATTGATGCTTTGCATGTACAAAAACACAGAGGGCTATAAAATACTTAAGTTTTAAAAAATAGAAACATTAATGCACAGCAGGCTTGTCATTTTGAGGTGGGCAATCGCCCCGGGCCGCAGTCCTTCAAATTGAAAATTCCTCCAATCCTGTTGGCATGAGGTAACTATAAAAAACATATCAAACCGATTGTCATGTTACTTTATTTATGTATTCAGGTTACTGATGTGCTGTGCTGTATAGTTTTTTATGTAAATCTGATAATTTGATCCGGAGAGATTAACCCTTTATCCATCAAATTAGACACTCCTCCAATCCATTTCTATATGTACCCATACCATGTATGGTGTACATAATGTCGGCATCTGTGGTGGCCCTCCGTCATACAGCTTTCTACTAGTTACGCATAGGGGTACACATCTGACGATTTCATCGGCCTATTTTTATAATTTCCACACATAATTGTTGTTTTGTTGGCATTCGATAACTTGAAAAATATTGCTTGGATTGTCAAGTTACTTTATATTTGTGTTCAGGTTACTGATGTGCTGAGCTGTATAGTTTTTGGTGTAAATCTGATGATTTGATCCTGAGATATTAACCCTTTATCCTTCAAATAGAAAATTCCTCCAATCCCTTTGGCATTCGATAACTTGAAAAATATTGCTTGGATTGTCAAGTTACTTTATATTTGTGTTCAGGTTACTGATGTACCGAGCTGTATAGTTTTTGGTGTAAATCTGATAATTTAATCCTGAGATATTAACCCTTTATCCTTCAAATTGAAAATTCCTCCAATCCCTTTGGCATTCGATAACTTGAAAAATATTGCTTGGATTGTCAAGTTACTTTACATTTGTGTTCAGGTTATTGATGTACCGAGCTGTATACTTTTTGGTGTAAATCTGTTATTTTGATCCTGAGATATTAACCCTTTATCCTTCAAATTGAAAATTCCTCCAATCCCTTTGGCATTCAATAACTTGAAAAATATTGCTTGAATTGTCAGGTTACTTTATATTTGTGTTCAGGTTACTGATGTGCCGAGCTGTATAGTTTTTGGTGTAAATCTGATAATTTGATCCTGAGATATTAACCCTTTATCCTTCAAATTGAAAATTCCTCCAATCCCTTTGGCATGAGATAACTCAAAAAATATCAATCCGATTGTCATGTTACTTTACATATGTATTCAGGTTACTGATGTGCTGTGCTGTGTAGTTTTTTATGTAAATCTGATAATTTGATCCGGAGATATTAACCCTTTATCCATCAAATTAGACACTCATCCAATCCATTTCTACATGTACCCATACTATGTATGGTGTACATAATGTCGGCATCCGTGGTGGCCTTCCGTCATACAGCTTTCTACTAGTTGCTCATATGAGTACACATCTGACGATTTCATCGGCCTATTTTTATAATTTCCACACATAATTTTTTTTCCTTCTTGCGGAATGATATAAATTTGGCACTTTTTCTTATCATAAATTGAAGACAAACTTTGATTTTTACTTTCCTCAGGCTGTAATTAGTAATTCCATAGTTAATGCCCTGGATGGTGCAAAACATTATTATTTCAGCTCAACTTTGGCGAAGCCAAATTTGAGCTTATGCCATGGCCAGTCGTCCATCGTCCGTCTGGCCGTCTTTCTGTCAACAATTCAATACGGCTCGGGCTAGAGGCCGTATTTATGAACCGATCTTTATGAAACTTCTTGGGTACCTTTGTTATGACCGTGGGACGAGAACGAGTGTTTTGGGGTCCGATCCGAAATTCAAGTTGGCCGCTTGCGGCCATTTTGTACAGACTTAGGTGAAATCAGATTTTTGTGCAGAACTTCCATATGAAAGCGCTGATTTGAATAATTTGTTGTATGAATGTTTAGTACCATGGGATACATCACATATAATACGGGTTTTTTTCTCGTACGTAAATTATGCAAATTAGACTAACTTTGATGTATTTAGTGTTACTTTCAGCACTGTAAGTGCAAATGCCAATACGGCTTGGGCTAGAGGCCGTATTTATAAACCGATCTTTACGAAACTTCTTGGGTACCTTTGGTATCACCGTGGGACGAGAACGAGTGTTTTTGGGTGCGGTCCGAAATTCAAGATGGCCGATGGCACCAATTTTGTACAAAATTAGGTGCAATCAGATTTTTGCACAGAACTTTCATATGAAAGCGCTGATTTGAAAAATTTTGTGTGTGAATGTTTAGTACCATGGGATACATCACATATAATACAGGTTTTTTTCTCATGCAGAAATTACGCAAATTAAATGAACTTTGATTTTTTCAGTGCTACTTACACACAGTAAGTACACATGTCAATACGGCTCGGGCTAGAGGCTGTATTTATCAACTGATCTTCACGAAACTTCTTGGGTACCTCTGTTATCACCTTGGGACGAGAACGAGGGTTTCTGAGTGCGGTCCAAAATTCAAGATGGCTGCCAGTGGCCATTTTGTACCGAAATTAGGTCTAATCAGTTTTTTGTACACAACTTCTATACGGCTCAGGCTAGAGGCCTTATTTATGAACCAATCTTTACGAAACTTCTTGGGTACCTTTATTATCACCGTGGGATGAGAACGGGTGTTTTTGGGTGTGGTCTGAAATTCAACATGACCACCAGCAGCCATTTTGTTGGTGTTGGCATAATGATAAGAAATTTCTAAGTTTCACATGTCAGTACAAACGGAAGGCCAAGGCTTACTTTCATCTTTTTATGTGTGTATTGCAGTAGTCATGACAGATGAAAGTGCAAAACTTCAATTTCAATATCTTGGGGATTCTGTTCAGGAGCATGTGGGTGGTGGCATCAGTGTCCCATGAACACATCCATTCTCGCTTTGTTTTTACTTTTTAGCTTACCAGACTGATGAGCAGAGTGGCTATTGTCGTCACTCGCCATCAGATATGAAAGCGCTGTTTGACCTGCCTTCTTCAAAATCACTGAACCAATTTCAATAAAAAAAACTTGAACTGTGTCATTTCTGTGCAAAGAACACTAAGGTGTATCCCTGCATTTTCAGTATGCCAGCATGATGGTCACAAATCATTTCACATTTTCTAATGACCAAAGTGACACTACTGGCACCACATGTGGGCACATAAAAAATCAAAAGGTTTATGCACATACAGAGACCCTACCAGAATATACAAACACACTTTCAACGTTTCAGATTAAAACCCCAAGGAGCCTTTCGCCGGAAAGCGATTCTCTAACGACAATACTCGTGCTACTGATGCAACATGGGGGCCGAATCAAAAATCTGAAACCTTTATGCACATCTAGAGACTCTACCTGAACACATGAACACACTTTCAACATTTTGGATTAAAACCCCTAGGTGCCTTTTGCCAGAAACCGATTCTCTACCAACAAAAGTGGTGCTACAGGCACCACATGGGGCCGACTGAAAAACCCGAAACCTTCATGTACATCTAGACAACTCACTGGAACATATTCCCCGCGGGAACCCAGGGAAGTGAAGCAGTGCCTGTTCACTGCGGTAAACAGGCTCTGTTTTACTGGTAAAATAGGACCCAGTCACCAGTGCTTGGTCTTGAGTTGATACACATGTTGTGGTCATGATTAACCATTGTGCAAAAATATGTGACCTTAAACACCAGTAAATAAATAATACCAGAACACATGAACACACTTTCAGCATTTCGAATTAAAACCCCTAGGAGCCTTTCACCAGAAACCGATTCTCTAACAACAAAAGTGGTACTACAGGTGCCACATTGGGCTGAATCAAAAACCGAAACCTTTATGCACATCTAGAGACCCAACTGAAGCATATGAACACACTTTCAGCATTTCAAATTAAAACCCCAAGGAGCCTTTTGCCGGAAACCGATTCTCTAACAACAAAAGTGGCACTATTGGCGTCACATTGGGCCGAATCAAAAATTTGAAATCTTTATGCACATCTAGAGACCCTACTGGAACATATGAACACACACTCAGCATTTCAAATTAAAACTGCTAGGAGCCTTTTGGCGGAAACCAATTCTCTAACGATCTGGAGACCCTTCAAGAACATATGAACACACTTCCAGTGTTTCGAATTAAAACCCCTAGGAGCCTCTATCCGGAATCCAATTGTCGAACAACAAAAGTCTAGCTATGGGCACCACGTGAGGTCGATTCAAAAATCGTAAACCTTCATAGGAGCCTTTTGCCAGACACTGATTATCTAACGATAAAAGTTGCACTACAGGCATCACATGGGGCCAAATCAAAAACCTGAAACTTTTATGCACATCCAGACAGCCTACCTGAACATTTTAACACACTTTAAACCACCAAAATTACATATCCTAGGTGTCTTTCATCAGAAAGCAGTATTTTAGCTCAGTCTTTAAGTTGTCCCCCTGGCACCATCTGGTGACAAAAGTTCAAACAACCTATTTTTGTCATCTCTATATCATACTTAATAAGTATGGTAAGTTTCAACATTATAGCTTAAAAAAGGGACGAATGAACGGAGATGGAGTGGGGCATTTCTGTTCCAGAATTTTTGTTTCTGTCCAACAAGTCTTGAACAAAAAGTCTGATCACATGATTTTTGGCATAGTATTTGTCATTTCTGGCATATAGCCTGCCATATCAAAGTAAATTATTCTTACAGATTTTTGAGTCATGGTCATTTAAGTAAATGAGGAGTGAATTAAACCTGTATGGGGATGGTAATCAATAATGCCTCATAATTTCCTTCTTTTTAGCTGAACTTGACAATGTCAAGTATGAGCCATTGGGATGGGTTGTGGTACGTCCGTATATGTCTGTCCATCCACAATTCCTTAAACACACCCTACAGGCCACAACTCTACCTGATCAGCTTCAGATTTCATGGATTTGGGATAATATTCAGATGGGAGCTATCAAATTTTGCCATATTTCATTGAAAAACATGCCCGCTGGTGGCCATCTTGGATTTGGCATATAAATTGTCAATACTTCCATTAGCACACCCTACAGGCCACATCTCTTACCTGGTCTTTTTCAAATTTCATATATAGCTTTTGTGTAATGTCTAGATGAGAGCTGTGAAATGTTTCTGAATTTTGTTGGAAAACATGGCCTCCAGTGGCCATCTTGGATTTGGCATATAAATTGTCAACAACTCCTTTAGCTCACTCACCCTGTGGGTTGCATCTGTCACTCAATCTTTTTTAGCTCTCTTATGTGGCTTTAGGATGATGTCTACATGGGAGCGATCATATTTTTAAAAAAAATTTGTTAAAAAACAGCGGCCATCTCAGATTTTACTATTCAATTGCTTACAATTCCTATATAGCACATCCTACAGGCCCCATCTCTCATCTGATCTTTTTCAAATTTTGTATGATTCTGATGGCTTCTTCAAAAAGTTTCAAATTTTATTGAAAATATCACCCCCACTGGCCATCTTGAATTTTGAATTTAGAAGAATCACAGTTCATTTAGCCCGTCCTACAGGTCACTTTTTATATTAAAAATGTGCACACACACACATGCATGCACAACACGCACTCAACATGCACACACACACACACACACACACACACACACACACACACACACACACACACACACACACACACACACACACACACACACACACACACACCCTCACACACACACACACAGTCTTGTTTTCCCTACATACCGAGGTACCCCATTGTCTGTCCTTTGTGTGGACTAACGGTTTCAACCTCGTTTTGCCGGTACAGTTCTGGGAAAACAACCGAGGTAAAGGGTTTCTTTTGTCTTTTGTACCTCGGTAAGGCGAAACACGCAAACTCTTTTGTCTAGTTACCTCGTCAAGTTGGTAAGACAAACGCACACACACACACACACACACACACACACACACACACACACACACACACACACACACACACACACACACACACACACACACACACACACACACAGAGTCTTGTCTACCCTACATACCGAGGTACCCCATTGTTTGTCCTTTGTGTGGACTAACGGTTTCTACCTCGTTTTGGCGGTACAGTTCTGGGAAAACAACCGAGGAAAAGGGTTTCTTTTGTCTTTTGTACCTCGGTAAGGCAAAACACGCAAACTCTTTTGTCTAGGTACCTCGTCAAGTTGGTAAGACAAACCCACACACACACACACACACACACAGTCACCCACACTCATGCACAGCACTACCATAAGTGATGACTAATGAGTTTTCTGCATAACTCACCGATGTCACTGCATGATTGCATAGAATGTTGTGTCGATGTGATACAGTGATACACAACTTTTTCACGAACTATGCATTGTTTTAAGAAAGGTTTGCTGAGAATTCAATGTTACTGATGCAGAAAAATACTGTAAAACCATGGAGAGTTTACTAAGTGATTCTCGGGCTATTGATTTTTTAAATGGGTGAGGATAGGCTGATTTTATTTTTACCTCTCTCAACTTGACAATGTCATGTATGAGCTATTGGGATGAGTTGTTTTCTGTAGAAATTTGACTGAATGACTTTGCATGGCTGGAACTTTCTATTCAATTCATTCTCTTCTTGTCAAGTTGAGCTGTAGGTCATTGACATTTTCATTTTATATCCTACCACATAAAGGGTTGAGGAAATGAGAATGGGTCCGTGTGTCCATCTTTTCATCAGTCACTCCCCCTTTCATGGAATTGTGAACCAGCTATGTCAGAATGTCCAAGGACTTCTTTGCAAGTTATTGCACTTGTTGGACTTAAATGACAGTGGTTTGTCCATCCCATGGTATTGCACTTGTTTTAAATTAGTTGATGTAAACTCATTAAGCATCTAGCCAAAAGGTGTTTGCTAAATAAAAGTTTAAGGATTAATCCTTTGCATACTGTAGGCAAAATATCAAGATTCAACTTGGAAATTTTCCACATAATGCAACTAAGGATTTAACCAATTTAGTCTTGCTTCACAGCGCTCAACTAACTCTTTCCAAAAAGATTGATTTTTTTAAATTCCCAGTTGATTGATAGGAGAAATTTGCTGCTTGAAATTTTAGTACTCTGTCATCAGAGTGGAGAAGCCTAAATTATAGTGTATAGTGAGTACTTTGACATCAGAGTGCAGAAGCCTAAATTATAGTGTATAGTGAGTACTTTGACATCAGAGTGCAGACTGCAAAATTATAGTGTATAGTGAGTACTTTGACATAAGAATGCAGAAGCCTAAATTATAGTGTATAGCAAGTACCTTGACATCAGAGTGCAGAGGGCTAAATTATAGTGTATAGTGAGTACCTTGACATCAGAGTGCAGAGAGCTAAATTATAGTGTATAGTGAGTACCTTGACATCAGAGTGCAGGGGGCTAAATTATAGTGTATAGTGAGTACTTTGACACAAGAATGCAGAGGGCTAAATTATAGTGTATAGTGAGTACCTTGACATCAGAGTGCAGAGGGCTAAATTATAGTGTATAGTGAGTACCTTGACATCAGAGTGCAGACGGCTAAATTATAGTGTATAGTGAGTACTTTGACATAAGAATGCAGAAGCCTAAATTATAGTGTATAGTGAGTACCTTGACATCAGAGTGCAGAGGGCTAAATTATAGTGTATAGTGAGTACCTTGACATCAGAGTGCAGAGGGGCTAAATTATAGTGTATAGTGAGTACTTTGACATCAGAGTGCAGACTGCAAAATTATAGTGTATAGTGAGTACTTTGACATAAGAATGCAGAAGCCTAAATTATAGTGTATAGCGAGTACCTTGACATCAGAGTGCAGAGGGCTAAATTATAGTGTATAGTGAGTACCTTGACATCAGAGTGCAGAAGCCTAAATTATAGTGTATAGTGAGTACTTTGACATCAGAGTGCAGACTGCAAAATTATAGTGTATAGCGAGTACTTTGACATAAGAATGCAGAAGCCTAAATTATAGTGTATAGCGAGTACCTTGACATCAGAGTGCAGAGGGCTAAATTATAGTGTATAGTGAGTACCTTGACATCAGAGTGCAGAGGGCTAAATTATAGTGTATAGTGAGTACCTTGACATCAGAGTGCAGAGGGCTAAATTATAGTGTATAGTGAGTACCTTGACATCAGAGTGCAGAGGGCTAAATTATAGTGTATAGTGAGTACTTTGACATAAGAATGCAGAAGCCTAAATTATAGTGTATAGTGAGTACCTTGACATCAGAGTGCAGAGGAGAGGGCTAAATTATAGTGTATAGTGAGTACCTTGACATCAGAGTGCAGAAGCCTAAATTATAGTGTATAGTGAGTACTTTGACATAAGAATGCAGAAACCTAAATTATAGTGTATAGTGAGTACCTTGACATCAGAGTGCAGAGGGCTAGATTATAGTGTATAGTGAGTACCTTGACATCAGAGTGCAGAGGGCTAAATTATAGTGTATAGTGAGTACTTTGACATCCGGGTGCAGAGGGCTAAATTATATTGTGTAGTGGTGTATAGTGAGTACCTTGACATAAGAGTGCAGAGGGCGAAATTATAGTGTATAGTGAGTACCTTGACATCAGAGTGCAGAGGGCTAAATTATAGTGTATAGTGAGTACTTCGACATCAGAGTGCAGATGGCTAAATTATAGTGTATAGTGAGTACCTTGATATCAGGGTGAAGAGGGCTAAATTATAGTGTATAGTGAGTACCTTGACAGAGTGCAGAGGGCTAA
The DNA here is from genome assembly GCA_031216915.1 of Pictodentalium vernedei. NCBI lineage: Eukaryota > Metazoa > Mollusca > Scaphopoda > Dentaliida > Dentaliidae > Pictodentalium > Pictodentalium vernedei. The sequence continues at coordinate 149,911,834 of CM062292.1, forward strand.
ATTATAGTGTATAGCGAGTACTTTGACATCAGAGTGGAGAGGCCTAAATTATAGTGTATAGTGAGTACCTTGATATCAGAGTGAAGAGGGCTAAATTATATTGTACAGTGAGTACCTTGAGATCAGAGTGCAGAGGGCTAAATTATAGTGTATAGTGAGTACTTTGACATAAGAATGCAGAAGCCTAAATTATAGTGTATAGTGAGTACCTTGACATCAGAGTGCAGAGGGCTAAATTATAGTGTATAGTGAGTACCTTGACATCAGACTGCAGAGGGCTAAATTATAGTGTATAGTGAGTACTTTGACATAAGAATGCAGAAGCCTAAATTATAGTGTATAGTGAGTACCTTGACATCAGAGTGCAGAGGGCTAAATTATAGTGTATAGTGAGTACTTTGACACCCGGGTGCAGAGGGCTAAATTATATTGTGTAGTGGTGTATAGTGAGTACCTTGACATAAGAGTGCAGAGGACGAAATTATAGTGTATAGTGAGTACCTTGACATCAGAGTGCAGAGGGCTAAATTATAGTGTATAGTGAGTACTTTGACATCAGAGTGCAGAGGCCTAAATTATAGTATATAGTGAATACCTTGACATGAGATGCAGAGGGCTAAATTATAGTGTATAGTGAGTACTTTGACATCAGAGTGCAGATGGCTAAATTATAGTGTATAGTGAGTACTTTGACATCCGAGTGCAGAGGGCTAAATTATGGTGTATAGTGAGTACCTTGACATCAGAGTGCAGAGGGCTAAATTATAGTGTATAGTGAGTACTTTGACATCAGAGTGTAGAGGCATAAATTATAGTGTATAGTGAGCACTTTGGCATCAGAGTGCAGAGGGCTAAATTATAGTGTATAGTGAGTACCTTGACATCAAGAGTGCAGAAGGCTAAATTATAGTGTATAGTGAGTACCTTGACATCAGAGTGCAGAGGGCTAAATTATAGTGTATAGTGAGTTCTTTGACATCAGAGTGTAGAGGCATAAATTATAGTGTATAGTGAGCACTTTGGCATCAGAGTGCAGAGGGCTAAATTATAGTGTATAGTGAGTACTTTGACATCAGAGTGCAGAGGGCTAAATTATAGTGTGTAGTGAGTACTTTGACATCAGAGAGCAGAGGGCTAAATTATAGTGTATAGTGGTGTATAGTGAGTACCTTGACATCAGAGTGCTGAGGTCTAAATTTTAGTGTATAGTGAGTACCTTGACGTCAGAGTAAAGAGGGCTGGGGCTGCACTTTGAAAATATTGATTGGTCTACTCCTAAATAATGAATATGGACTCTTCCAATTGCCTTCATTGAACTGATGTGGAAGATACCACCAGGGTTCAAAGAGTTAACTTCTTGATTTCAGTCTGGTAAGTGAGGGTTAAATATAAAAACTTGAAGCCAGGTATTGGGGGGTAAAGTTACCTTCAACTTTTTAATGCAACAGCATTTCACCATCACACCAAACCTGTCTATTGGAGTTCAAGTCTTTCTTGTCAATAAACTCTTATGTGATATAAATCAAAGATCAATAATTAATTTCTGTGCAGTGTGTTCAAAGTATGATTGGTTGGAAACTTCTGGGTTAAAAATGGAATGTTACTACATCAAAGATAGCAGTTTTGATTTTGGATAAATACAGTCCTGCTTATTGATTTGACATTGACTTTTAATGAGAATTCCCTGCAGGTGGAAGCCACACATGTACAAAGTGTGGGCTTCATAAATACACAGTTCCATGTGGGAAGAAACTTCATTTTGTTTTTCTTTATCACTTCAAAGCATTCCTCTACACGAATACAGTGCCTACTACAAAAATGTAGCAGTACTTTTAATTTTATATTAAATGTCACATATTTATAAATCCAACATAACATGTTTAAGTTTATGTGCTTCAGTTAGAAACATGGCACATGTTCTCTCTAATTTTTAAAATTTGAATTACTGAATAAATAAAAGTTAAAATTCACATTGTAACTATTCTCTGAATCTACTGTATGATTGATTAATCCAGTATTTATTTGTTTGTTTGATATTTTCTCCAGCCTGCTTCACTCCTTTATCCATTTTTATCATGCAAGATGTGATAATAAATGAGATATGTAAACAGAAATTCTTAATAAATATGACAAGGTTATGTGCACTAATACAATGAAACTCTGTTAATTAAATAAACACTTCCCCAGTGAAAAATACTCAAAAGTTTTCATTAACAAGAATTTTCAATTAACTGGAATTTTCTATTAACAGGAAATTGGTAATTTCCCTTCATTTCAGTAAAAACTGACCATTTTTTCTGTTATGACCAGGGCATTGTATTTCCTATAAATTTGGGAGAATCTATTTGGATTCTCGCAAAAATGGTTGGGAGAATCCATACCTGCTAGGAGTGTCCCAGGATCCTATGACGCCACTATGGTTGAACCCATTGTATACTGATGACACATGTTAACCTTTACCCAACGCAGTTTTTTAATTTTTAAAACAATCTGAATTTGATATTTCTAAAAAAAATAAACAATATTTACCAATGAAACCTTACAAATATGGATGTCATTGGAACCGGCTCATTGAGATGGTTCCAATGACCACCATATTTGTACAATTTTATTGACAAAGTGTCTGGATATTTCAAGTCATGTTAGCCTTGTATTGGCTAATTTGCTGCTGTTATGTTAGGTAAAGGGTTAAGTTGACTCAATTCTTTTCACGCAAATCCTGTGCGAATCTTTGTTTGAATCAATTCTCAGATTTTCGGCGAAATATAAGCCCCGTTTGTCAGAGCTCATATAAAAATTCATAGTCAGGACAGCCCTACATAAAATATTTTGCACTGTGGGTTTAATGGTTAAGTATGTTGTCCAAGCAGGGACTGCAGAATGATTCTGAAAATGGTGGGGCCGACACTTAAGATTTGATTTTTTTTAATGCATGGGTTGTGAGAGAAGAGTTGATCCTAGTAATCTTCATTGTATTTTTTTTTCAAATCATTCATGTGACCTAACATGTACTTGGACCCTGCAAATCACACATTTTTTATTCAAATGGAGTTTTGAATCAAATCGGGTGTTTTATTCGAAATTGAATCGAATCTGGAATTGAATTCTGGGTGTCTTGAAGATCATCGATAAGTGGTGGGAGCGGGGATCTGTACACCTGACTGTTCCGACCTACAGCTCAAATCCCGACTGATAAAATATTCCAGCTACAGTACGTGGAGAGTGCCTTGTCACTGAATCACCCACAGAGTGGAGATTCCACCCAAGCAATAATTGCAAATTTGTAGCAAAGTATAACAAGCACAAGCAAAGTTTCAGCCAATGGACCTCCGGGTTATACCCGGAGGTCCATTGGCTGAAACTTTGCTTATGGTTTTTGTCCACATGCACAGAATTTGAAAGTGATACTTTGGGTGATAACTCCACTTCCCGGGTGATTTAGTTACAGTCCACTCTCCATGTACTGTACATCATCAGGGCAAGCCTTCCTAGAAGGCATGCCTTGATAATGTAATTGGAATATTACCCAGGAACATGTGCGAGACTTACCAGCACTAAGCACTGCACAGGACTAGCTGCTAGCAACAGCTCATCGTTAGCACTGTTTGGAAACTTTAACTTTGTTTTCAAGAGTAGTAGAGACTGGTATTAGCATGGGAGGTCGCATGGGTCAGATGCTATTTATGTTAATATAGAGGAAATTACACTGTTTTTATTTTCAGCATTATTTACGTACAAATTCCATCTGAGCTATACGTTTTGTGAGACGATGACAATGGCTGATACCAAGCTATATTCCCCTGTAAAGATTTGAAATGAATTGAATCGGCAGCTGATTTTGAACCAAATCGTATATCGACTTAAGATTCAAAAGCAAATCAAATCTCGAAGTTTCGCAGTGACCTAACATGTACATTAGTAGCAATGGTATTACACAATTGTTTTTATACATTTTACTCACACGTTAATTCCTTATCCCATGATTTCACTTACTATAAGGCGAGGCAAAGCAATTTGTTATTATGAGCTGCAGGTAAATGGAACACCAGTTAAGATATATGTAGAGGCCCAGGCCTTTCATTTTAAAAATGAGAGGAGAGCAGTGACTGCTGGGAAGAAAATGCAGGTGAGTGAATAATCACTCACCTCATTTTGATTTTGCAAGAGTGAAAAATTCAGGAGAGTGATTTAATCCCTTATAACATGACAGCCCAAACTGGCCAGCACTGTACACAAAAATGATCATACAAATTTTGTTATTTTTTCATTTTTACTTTAAAAACATAGCTTATGACCCCTCATTGGAACGGGCTCATTGAGCTCATTCCATTAAGGCGTCATAAGCTTTTTATAAGTAAAAAGATGAAAGATTTTAGTTATACGAGATAATGTTTTGCAAATATCATCTACTAGTTGGGTAAAGTAATGGGTGATTGAAATGCAATATATAACTTGATGTTCAGACAAAATTTCTACACACAGCATGAAGGCAAGTGATTATTTGCTCCACTAGTGAAATGTTTAGAAGAGTAATGGTGAGTGAGATCCATCACTCTTCTTTCCTGTCTGTGCCTTGGAGAGCAATGGTGAACTTAGAAGGACTCTTTTTAACCCACCTTAATTTGATACAAGGAGAGCCACTGGGGTCTGTTCTTAAGATTGGTAATTCTACCATATGTTTGCATCTTATTGTCTGTCCATCCATCTGTCCTTGCAAACATTTTGCGTCATAATTTCAAAGCCATTGGTAGGATTTGGATCTCCTTTGGTATGCTCATCAACTCACATGGGGGAGGGGGTGGGGGGGGGGGGGGGACAGATATGCACAAGGAATGGGTCCGTCCAATAATTTTTCCCAGAGTTATGGCCCTTTCGCACTTTTTTTACTTTTTTCTATTTTTACTCTTTTGACATAGAAAATTTTTCTGTCCCACAGTACCTTTTTAAGGCTACTTCGAACATGCCTACAGGTCAGGGGCACTGGTCCCCACTTTGCGTAGCCCAAGGTTGTTGTATATAGTATCTAATGTAGGTTTGAAAAATACAGTAATTTCTTGCAGAACAATGAACATGTCAGGATTTCTACCTGAATTATGTATGTAGTCAGATAGTCGGTATCAAATAAGTAAGCAAAATGGCTTCCAGTTAGTCTCTGTGACCCCAACCCCAACATCTGTCCTTCTGCTTATGGCAAAGGCCAGGCATAGCGGCCTCACAAAGACTAGCCACCAGTATGCTTTTCCAAAGTGCATGATCACATATATATATATATTACTTGTAAAACAAATTGATACCTTCTGAAAAAGTGTGGGGGGAAGAGGGGTTTGCCCCCTCATACATCCTGGCTATACCATGCCTGTATCCAAGGTCCAAGAATCATTTGGAGACTGATTAAAACAGATAGTTTTACTAACCCTAAATATCTATAATATGGATAATTTGAACTTGATGTAAGAATCATTGTAGATTAATGTATTCCTTGGCTGCTACACTATAAGGTATATTACCAAGCTGTTTATTGCCGATAGCTGTTCTTGGCATTTATTGCTGGTTTTTGAATCTCAACAGCTATGTAATCAAATTACAAATTGTGCAATGAAAATTTCCAGAAAACATGATATTTACTACTAACATGGTTGAATGCAAATGATAAGAGAAGGTAATAAATTTCCGTTCTTTTACATCATTTGCAGTATACCGATAGAATAGAAACTTTCTAATCTTCAATTTAAGTAATCAAATTGGCATCTGAGACAAACCTTCAACCCTCAAAGATTATATATTGTTTTCTTCACACAACAGAATATTCATATGCTTTGGGGGTGATATTTTTTTTGTAAAATTTTGAAATGCAGTACAGTCAGTGTGCAGTCCCACCCATTTATTCATAATCCATGCGTGGGCAGTGATTCCCACCCATTTATTCATTTGGTAATGAAAATCATGATCGGCAAAATTTTAATTAATGAAGCACCGGGTTGTACCCGGTGCTGCATTAATAAAATTTTTGATGATTATTCATATAATTATATAATATAGAATAGTGACCAAATCCCTGTTAATTGAATACTTCTGTTAATTGGATAATTTTCACTAACAAAGTGGCTGTTCAATTTACAGAGTTACACTGTAATGGAAGAATTATTTAAAAAAAATCGGCCAAACTACAGCACCAAATAGTTCAAAATCTTTGTATGGACGATTTACAAGTTTGTTTGATTTGGGCCCATGTGGTTATGTCATCTGGCCCCTAGATTTTAACATTATTGGGGGAAAACATTTGAAAACTCTTCTCACAAGCCCCAGGTCCAAATACTTTCATCTTTTCAAGGAAGATTTACAAGTTGGTGGATATTACAGTCCAGGGATCACATTTAGAGGTCTTATGTGACTAATATTTTGGCACTGTTGATCATGATAAAGCATAAAACTTTGTTGTTGTCTTGTAGTCTCTGGTTCAAATACTTTAATGTTTTATTCAAGCTCCTGGGGGCTTATTTGAGATTGTCATGTAACCTTAACACTGTGGGTAATGGGGAAAACATTGAAAAAAAAATCTTTTAAAAATGTGGTGTATACTGGATTGCATCTGTCCATCTATCCATCTACATCTGTATGTTCGACCTGTCACAATTCATCAAGAAGTCGACTAATTGTCAGAAACATCCATAATCGACCACAATTTCAAATTCGACGATTATGGGTTTTCATCACTCATTTACTGATAAATTATTAGTTTTTACTTTCCTCTCCATCACACTCGTAAGAAGTGTCAGTGGCTGTAGAATATCATAATACATTGTAATTCATATGGGAAAGAAGTATAAAGATACAACACATGCCACCATGTCTGGCATTCTTGAAAGTATGGGAATACAAATAAATGACCTTCCCAGTTTGCCAAGAAGTGCAATTGCCTTCTTAATCTCAATGCAACTATTATTAAACTCTTAGCCACCTCAGCCTAGGTAGGGATTGGCAATATACCAAAAAAACGAAGTGATACTTATATCATGAGGATACCGATAAACCAACCGAACCCATCATTGAATACCGAAAATGTCTGAATTTTCAGATTTCTTTACATTCACTACGTGTGTGGCCCTGTTAAGGCCTGATAGCAGTTTAAGGGTTCAGTTTCATGAAAGAAGTGACCGATTTTCTTTCAGTTTTAACTCTTGGAGGTCTGGGAAATTATCCTGAATTCTCACTGGCCCACAATCTACATGTCTGGTTGCTTAACAATGATTTCTAGTCAAGTCTTGGCTGCCTTGACATGCAGCCAAGACTTGACTAGAAATCACTGCTTAGGTGAGTTATCTATTGTCAGCAGGACCTTCTAATGATGGCATGTTAATGGCATATGTTCTGAGATCGCAAGAGCCTGAAATGAGCCTTTGAGGGTTAAGTGGAACAGATCACAAAATTACTGTAGATATGATTTATGTTGGCAAAAGAATGTCATGTTCAGCTCATTGACAGTGACAAGAAGAACTTATTCTTCATTTTGCTGGTGTGAATTCCCCTTTGCTACTATCAGCAAATATGTTAAGTCAGATACAGAATACCGAACCAATACATGGTATATCCCCTAAGAATACCGAAACTAAGACCGAACCCAAAATATCAATACCGCTCATCTCTAGGCATAAGCTCTGGTTTGGCCCTGAGTTGGTCAGGAGTTTTCTCCAGAGAGCAGTAGGCATGCAGTATGCCTGCATGCCTAAAGAATGTCTGGCACCTCGGCCTGAGAAACTAATGACCAAAAATATTGTTTTCTGTCTAGTTGTTTCTAGAGGTGCTCAGAGAAGCATTCTCCTGCATTTTCTTGACAATATCTACTCGATTATTTCCTTACAATTTGGGTAAGTTATTACCCATGTATGGTGCATTTTTTCTCCAAAGAAAATCGTGACCACCATGATGCAGGAAAGACAGGTGGAAAACCAACAAACTGGAACAAGTGGGTTTTTTTTTTATACCCCCCGCAATGAGTTGTCTGTAGATATAATTTTGTCTGGAGATTTTCTCAGACGTTTATGGACCATTGTCCATGAAACTTGGTATGAATATTTACCACCATGGAAACCTGTGCACCTGTGATTATAGTTCCAGTCTGACTATTTTTGTCAGAGTTATTCCCTTTTTTGACTTGTATTAAAATGCAAGAATTTTGTCCAGAGATTTTCTCAGATGTTTGTGGGTCAGTTCCTTTGAAACTTTGTATGGATGTTCACTACCATGGGAACCTGTGCATCTGTGATTATAGTTTTGATCAGACTTTTTTTTGCCAGAGTTATGCCCCTTTTCATCTTAGAATGCCTGAATTTTGTCCGGAGATTTTCTCTGATGTTTGTGAGTTGATTCCTTTGAAACTTGGTATCGATGTTCACTACCATAGGAACCTGTGCACCTGCGATTATTGTTTTGATTGGAATTTTTTGCCAGAGTTATGCCCCGTTTTGTGTAAGAATGCCTGAATTTTGTCAGATTTTCTCAGATGTTTATGGTTCGATTCCTTTGAAACTTGGTATGTAAGTTCACTACTATGGAAACCTGTGCACCTGCGATTATAGTTTCTGTCTGACTTTTTTTTGGCCAGAGTTATGCCCCTTTGTGGCTTAGAATTATGATGGTAGTCGGGGGTATGGACAGGCCCATCTGGGAGTCACACCACCAGTTTTATATGAATGGAACCTGGTCAGTTATGCAACTACGTACTCTTAATACCCCCACCGGCATCTGAGGTCCATACTAAAAGCCTTTCCATGACTTTCAGCTCAGAAGTATTGATAGGTTAACCCACACTTTTTTTTAAAACACCAAAAATCCCGGGGCAGTTCTCCAATAATTCATAATAAAAGAAATTTTGATTTAAAAAATCAGACCACCAAAAATATCTAGCCCTCAACTTGTTAACTCCTCTAACATTTCATGTCAGATTTTTCTGAAAATTTGGTGTGAAGTTGGAGTACATAGTGAGGATGTGTATGAGGAAAGGAATTTTTGTTTTTGTAATTTTTTCCAGAGTTATCTGGAGTTATAGCCCTTTTCATCATTGAATGTCTATGATAAATTTTGGCCTATTTAACTCCTACATTTGTTAGCAGATTTTTACGAAATGTGGTGTGAAGAATGTTGTATGAAGCAAAGATGTGGAAAATTATTTTTGCTTCAGCAGTATTTTCCAGAGTTATGTCTCTTTTTTATTGTTACGTATCTGTCATAAATGTTTGTCCGTTCAACTCCTACATCTCTTGTCAGATTTTTACAGATTTGGTGTCAAGTGCAAGTATGAAGTGTAGTTGTACATGTGGAAAGGAATTTTTAATTCCACTGTGTTTTTCCAGAGTTATGGTCCTTTTTATTGTCAATTGTCATTCACAAAGGTTTATCCATTTACATCCTACTGCATTTCCTGATTTTTTTTTTTCAAAGGGTTGTGTGGAGTATGAATATAAAGTGTAGAAATTGCATATGGAAAGGAATTTTTGATTTTGCAGTCTTTGTCTTGTATCCTGTTAGATGTCTATTAAAATTGTTTACTGTTTAACTCCTCAACTCTTTGGTGTGATTTTTCTAAGACATAGTGTGAATTATGAGTATGACATTTGGCACCTAGGGGTAATTTTTTTTATCACCAGTAACATGGTCAGGGTAACTTCTATGTCCAATGTTGTGTTAACTCATCAACCAAAGCAACACTGGGATGCACTCCTACATTCTCTGAGATATCTATTCAAGATTTGGAACCTGAGGATAATTTTTTTATCAGAAATAATATGAACAGTGGAAATATTGCATGCAACATTGCATTTCTAGTAAACCTTTAACCATTAACCCATCAGCCAGAGCAGCACTGTGATTTACTCCTACATTTTCAGAAATATCGACCTGAAATTTAGCAGCTGAAGCTGAAATTTGGCATCTGGAGCTGAAATTTGGCATCTGTTCCATCATATGTAGAAATTAAGTTATCAATTGAAACATTTGTATTCTGTCCGTTATGGAAAATAAGTTATACACAATTGCAGTGTCAGTTCACATATGCTCATTTTAAGCACGGTGTAGGCAGAAAAGTTAGCAAGGGATAAGGGAGATGTTAGACTACATGTATCTTGTTTAAATTGTAACCTTTGACTTTTATATGAGCTTGCTCCAAGCAATGGTCAATAGCTGTGCATTTTAAGAATGTTATGTGTAGAAAAGTTGGCCAGGGCTAAGGAAGATGTTGGCCTATTTGGTTTAAATTACTTTTGAATTTTTAATATAAGAGCTTGTTCCAAGGAATGGTCGTTAGCAGTGGTGAAAGGTTTAACTGGTAGAGTGCTGAATTATTTTTGGTCATCAAAATTTGTTCACATATGTTTGCCTTGTTACAATTTATGGGAGAGTGCCAATAGGCACTCTCCCATAAATTGTAACAAGGCAAATCCTAACAGACTAAATAATTTCACTTCAAAGGTGGTATGAACAACATCCCCAAAATATGAAGCCTTTAAGTGCTAGTGCTGACACTTCAGAGTAAAGCCCAAATATGGGCTTCCAGCTCTCTACCAGTTAACTCTGTGAGTGTTTAATATTTCCAAAATTTCCTTTTTAAGAAGAAATATAGTCCAGACCCATTCGTGAAATGAAAATCGAAAGGTTTCTTTATACAGTAATACATCATTATTCTTTGATGCATTACAAATTGTCCTTTGTGAGTAGTAATACCTATGTCTGGTCCTCACAAGGATAATAAACAGTTATCAAATTATTGTTAATTAAATTATTGCGCAGTGTGATTGTGATGCTAATTCATATTGATGTGCATAACTCCATCATTTGATCAATATAGAATCAATAATCAAGCTTAAGCATAATAATTGGATTTTTCGAATAGATTTTGTTGCATGTGTTTGTATTAATTCGGTGAAGACATTGGCTGCTGGTCAGATCACCTGCCGGAAAATTGGCCGGAACAATTTTTCACACATTGTGTGCTGCAATGTTGATTTGGCCTCTCCATGGGAACTCCATGAAGTGAAGCAGTGCTTATTTACTATGGTAAATAAGCTCTGTTTTACTGGTAACCCAGTAACCAATCCCTAGAGTGGAAGTCCTCTAAATGGGGAATATGGGTATAAATGATTGGCTGGACTTGACTTTATATCCATGTTTCGGTGACACTTTGCAATTGTGCATAAATTTGTGACCTTAAATACCAATAAATAAATAATACAATGTTTGTCAAATTGGTGTTTTGGTGGCTTTTGTGTAAAAACCTCTGTTTCGGTTCAGTTTTTCTGTGTGTTAATAATATATAGTAAACAACACTTCAAGGTCCGTAACTTGAAAAAAAAACCCTGCAATAGTTTGCAAGACACCATGCACTCATCACAAAAAGCCCTGTCTGTAAGTATCTCCAATGAGTTTAGCCTAACTTACCTTTTATCATTCTTAGGGATTCTAGGGGATCAGTTGTTAAGCCCATTGAGTCAGAAGAAACGCATAAATTAGGATTACAAATGAATAAAGTTTATTCTATGTTATGGTCTCATCACATTTTCTCCCTTATTGACTCATCCGGTGGATAAGTCAATAAGGGAGAAAATGTGACAATGAGAACACAACGTATTTGCCCCTTTCCCCGATAGACTAAGTGGTGACAGAACAGATGTGTCACTAGTCCTTTTCCCTCCCAGTAAGATAGTTTGATCCATTTATGCAGAAGCACAGTAAAAATGTTCGATCGTTTTTTGCTGGGTTTTGCAGTTCGGTTTGCTGCAAAAACTGGAACCGAACCGAAAACCCCCCCCAAGCTCTTTATAAATTATGGAATATCAGTAAGATCCAATAAACAGTTTTGTTTCACTAGGAAACTCACTCATTACTTGTTAACTCTTTACCCAATGCACATGATTTCAAAATTTATTTTAAATAATTTTAGCTCACCCAACTGAAAGTCATGGGGAGCTGAAGTGATCACTTTCTATTTGCCATCTGTCCGTCTGTCGGGCCTGAACATTACATTATCAACTTCTCATAAACCACTGGGCCGAATTGAACCAAATTTTATATGCATGTTTCTTATCATATGTCCATTCAAACCTGTTCAAATAAAGTTACCATGCCCACAGAGGGCACCAAAAGTGGCATAATTCTGTTAGCACCCCACAATTTCTTTTTTTTTTTAAAAGTTAAAAAATCTTCTCCAGTACAACAAATCAGAATCTTTTGATACTCTGTGTACAAAATCCATAGAGGGAGCAGATTCCATCTTGTTCGATAAAAGTTCCTGGGTTCATATTTGGGCCCCCTATGGGAACCCGATTTTTAACTTTATGCAATATGAGGAAATGTATTTAAAAATCTTCTACCAGTCAAAATCTCTTCTTACTGCATCTTTTGGGAGCATCAGCTTGAAGTTTGTTCAAATCAAGTCTCTGGGGTTATATTTGGGCTCCCTGTTGGAGTCTGAAATTTAAATTGGTGTAATATGAGGAATATTATTTAAAAGACGTCTTCAGATCATTTGTCAGAATCTTTTTATATTGGATATGTAGCATCCTAAGGTGGGTGAGATTCAAGTTTGTTCAAACCAAGTGCCTGGGTTCTTATTTGGGCTCCATATGGGAACCATCAATTCAGTCTAATATCATATTTTTTTTTTTTTAAATCTTCTGATCCATCTGTCAGAATCTTCTGATGATTGGCATAGAGCATCCTTGGGGTGGGGGTGGGTCAGATTCAAGTTTGTTCTAATCAAGCCCCTGAGAACATATTTGGGCGCCCTGTAGGAACTTTAACATAGTGCAATATGAGGAATATTATTTAAAAACCTCATTCTTCAGATCTACCAGTCAGAATCTTGTGATATGCAGCATCCTTAGGAGGTTCAGATTCAAGTTTGTTCAAAGCAAGTCCCTGGTTTCATATTTGGGCTCCCAATGGAAACCCAGATTTTAACTTGGTGCAATATGAGGAAATTTATTTTAATTTTTTTTCTTCTGATCCACCAGCCAAAACTCTCTTAGTATTTGGTATACTGCATCTTTTTTTTTTTCTTTTTTGGGGGGGGGGGGGGGGGGGGGGTGGCTTGACGTTTGTTCAGATCAAGTCACTGGATTTTTTTTTGGGCTTCCTGTTGGAATCCAGATTTTAACTGTAATATGAGAAAAAAGTTTTTAAAATCTTCTTTAGATCCACCAGTCAGAATCTTTTGATGAATGATTGGTACAGAGAGCATCCTTGGGGGTTAGATTCAAATTTGTTCAAATCAAGACCCAGGGGTCATATTTGGGCTCTCTTTGGAAACTTGAAACTTTAACTTTGTGCAATATAAAGAATATTCTTTAAAAATCTTCTTCAGATCTTTATGAGGTTCAGATTCAATTTTTTTCAAATCAAGTCTCAGGCTTCATATTTGGGCTCCCTATGCAATTTGAGGAAGTTTATTTAAAAATCATTTTCTTCTGATCTACCCAGATCTACCAGTCAAAATTTCTTGATATTTGGGGGTTGGAGGGGGGGGGGGGGGGGCAGCTTGAAGTTTGTTCAAATTAAGTCCATGGAGTGATATCTGGACTCCCTGTGTGAGTCCAGATTTTAACTTTGTGTAATATGAGAAAAAAGTTTGTAAAATCATCTTCAGATTCACCAGTAAGAATCTTTTGATAATTGATATGTAGTGTAGCATACTGATTCAAGTTTGTTCAAACCAAGTCTCTGGGGTGATATTGGGCTCCCAATGGAAACTCTGAACTTGAACTTAGTGCAATATGAGGAATATTCTTTAACAATCATCTAATTCAGATCTACCAGTCAGAATGCTTTGATGTGCATTATCCTTAGGAGGTCATATTTAAGCACTTTAAGGGAGCTCAAATTTGTGTTTGGTGTACTTGACACTGATGTTTCATTGCAAGACTTCTGTAAACATTTGAAATAGCCTTCATTCCAAGCAGTATTTGGTGTCCACACTAAACCATATTCAGAGGATAAGAATCGTTTAATTTAGATTTTGGTCCAAATGTTCTAAGTTTTGTCATTAACTCCTTGTATGCTTATGGAAGATATTCCGCCCAGGACAGGATTTCTCTTGCCACTGATTTAAATATAATATGGGCACATTTAATCAGGGTTTCTGCTAGGGGAAAATAATTTGTGGGTCTGGTAGTTTAAAGAAAGTGAAACTTAGATGGCGAAGGCGTCTGCCACACGTGCCAAAGGCACGTGCGTATACACATGGGGGTCTTGATTTTTAGGTGCTCTCTAGGGGCATTCTGGTTGCTAAAATGCTGAATAACTGAAGTGGAAAATATGTATTTTTTCCTCCTACAATTCTCTAAATTCCCACGGAATACACAATACTACATCTGGTCGGAGGTTTCATAAAAATACAAACCCAAAACAACACAAAATCCACGAATCCTGACAGTGACTGCGGCGCTTGACCTCAATTTTTTTTATACAACCCGATACGTGCCAACGTAAATAATTGGAAATGCGGAGAGAACGAAATATTCAAAAAGAACCATGATGCGGACGTGTAACGTTATGCACGTGCAATTACATCATTTATCGCTTGAAATGAAAGCCGGTGATTTCGGACCAAACACGACAATTTGAGTCCGAAATTTTATAGGCGTTGTTTAGGATTGAACTTTGTTTCCCCCTCTCGTCTGGGGGTTATAAAGTATCAGGTTGTCACTAGTAATAGCAGGCATAGTATACAACATAATTATGCCTATATTACATGGGAACAAAGGATCCTGAGTGTCGTTACTATACAGCATTGTACTGGACATTTTAACCACCAGCTTTTCTGACTGATCATAGTATGATCGGTGGGGGGAATGGGTCCGGTCGACGGACTCACAGCCGGTCTAGCGGAAACCCTGATTTAATCAGATTTTGCCTCTGCAAATGGCATGGATTTTTTTCACCAATGATTTCTTGAATTAAATTTTGTTGAATTTTCATCAAATCTAGTCATGGCTGCTTCACAGTAGTCATGACTAGATTTGATGAAAAATATTTTGGAAATGCCCAGCAGGTTAGGAGTTAATAAGAACATGGTCAGTATATTTACTATATGGAAGAAAATATTTAATGAAATTATTGATGCAGGAATGGGGAGGAGTGGGAGAGGTAACTGTCGCCAGAGCCAGTAATATTACAAACTAACAGAAGCACTTGTCAGTCACCTTCATTGTCACAATATTCAGACTTTGTAATGCAAACAATAATAACTGGAGATGAGAAGTTTTATGACAACCCACCCCCACATGCATGCGCTGTCACAAAAATGGTCAGGAACCACATCTCTCTATTCCTTGAGTGCAACAAGGTGCCATCTGCGATGATTATCATCAGTTTTGCACTTGAGGTACATTATATATCTAACAAGTTGGGTTTTCTAGAAATCGGGTCTTTGAGGTGGAAATTCTTTTGTGATGTTCGTTGTGTTGTTAGTTCATATGAAAATTACAATAGTCCTTGAAAATCATGGCCTGAGTCCTTGAAAAGTGCCTAAATAGTGCTTGAAATGAATTCAAAAGGTTTGTGTTTCATTGACTTTTTATGCAAATCGATTTATAGATTCAGGCCCCCCTGTGTGAGGTCCTTACATTTCTACTGTTTCAGCAAGAAAGGGTATAACCTGATGTCCACCTATTTGTGACCAAGTAACAAAATGCACAATGCATACTGTGCAGTTCACACATCTAACACCTTCGATAGTAAGTGGCTTGCCTGTATATAGGTTAAGTAAAACTTAAGAAACCATATTCAGGCAAGGCAATGTTCCTACTTTTAAGTTTTAATCTGACTATATTTTTTTTAATTTTTCTTAAAATTAAGTCATGGCTGCTGTGAACAAATAAAGCCGAGATATAATTCAAGTAATGTTATAATCCAATTTACAGGGATTTCATTTGTTAATCAGAGGTAGAATTATCCCTATTCTGGTGACCAGAGTATTGCTGGTGGGAATATTTGCCAGCAGTATGCCAGCAGTATGCAAAGAGTTCAACTTGATCTGATATGGGGGAAAACATTGATCTTTCTCATGTAGTTTTGAGTCAAATGCTTTCTTAATTGGATATGAAACACTTTAAGCATTATGAGTTGACAAATTGTTTACACCTTGAAGAGTTTGAGTACAATGTATGCAAGCTTCCACCAGAAAAGAGTGAGTCTGTTTAAATATTTATGAAAATTTTCACATCTAGCCACATGGTGGCTGTATGAGTTGCAAAGTAGAGCATTCTACTCTCAGTGTGTGGAAATAAATTGTCCAGTTCAACGAGACTTACCTGAAGGCTAAGGCGCTGTTTGACTGTAATTCTGTAATCATCTGTCGTATGGAGGGATAACATGAGATTGCGCGAGTTCACCGAGAGGTCATACTTTAACGTAATGAGAGGGTGATAACATGCATGTACATGTACATTTAAGCCCCAGTCTTATATCAACTGGCATTTATTGTTAGTGTAAGTTTTATATGTGTTTATATTCAATAGCATGAGTTGTGGTTATGACACATAGTGCTAGTATGGATGACACGCATGGGGTCGGGCAGGGAGGGCATGTTATCCCTCCCTAAGACAGAAGAAGCCAGAATTACAGTCAAACAGCGCCTAACCCTTTAGTCCGGCCGCCAAACGCCATTTTTTCACCAAACCATGTTTTGTTGTATTAAGTTCAGACACCCCTCTTACTAATTTTTCTTACTGGACAGCTGACAGCATTGAGTATTTTTTTAGTCCCCTACCGGCATCACCGGAGGGGACTATAGGTTTGCACTCTGTCCATCCGTCAGTCTGTCAGTCACACTTTAGTTTTCCAGAGTTTTTTTTAGAAATGCTTCAACGGAATGATTTCATTTTTGGTAAACTACTATAGAATGATGACTTACAGATTAAGTTTGAGTTTCATGCTGATTGCTTTATTCTTGTGTGAGTTACGGCCCTTGGAAATATGGAAAAAAGCACCAAAATATCAGTTTTCCGGAGTTTTTTTGGAAACGCTTTAACGGAATGATTTCATTTTTGGTAAACTACTATAGAACGATGACTTACAGATCAAGTTTGAGTTTTATGCTGATTGCATTATTCTTTTATGAGTTACGGCCCTTGGAAATATGGAAAAGCACCAAAATATCAGTTTTCCAGAGTTTTTTTGGAAATGCTTCAATGGAATGATTTCATATTTGGTAAACTACTATCGAATGATGACTTACAGATCAAGTTTGAGTTTCATGCTGATTGCATTATTCTTGTGTGAGTTTTTGCCCTTGGAAATATGGAAAAGCACCAAAATATCAGTTTTCCAGACTTTTTCTGGAAACGCTTCAACGGAATGATTTCATTTTTGGTAACCTACTATAGAACGATGACTTACAGATCAAGTTTCATTTACACTCTGTCCATCCATCCGTCAGTCTGTCAGTCAGTCTATCAGTCAGTCTATCGGTCATACTTTAGTTTTCCGGACTTTTTTTTGGAAATGCTTCAACCGAATGATTTCATTCTTGGTAACCTACTATAGAACGAAATATAGATCAAGTTTGAGTTTCATGTTGATTGCATTATTCTTGTGTGAGTTATGGCCCTTGTAAATATGGAGAAGCACCAAAATGTCAGTTTTCTGGACTTTTTTTGGACACGCTTCAATGGAATGATTTCATTTTTGGTAACCTACTATAGGACGATGACTTACAGATCAAGTTTCATTTGCACTCTGTCCATCCGTCAGACTGTAAGTCAGTCTGTCAGTCATACTTGAGTTTTCCAGACTTTTTTTGTTTTGGAAATGCTTCAACCGAATGATTTCATTCTTGATAACCTACTATAGAATGATGACTTACAGATCAAGTTTGAGTTTCATGCTGATTGCATTATTCTTGCGTGAGTTATGGCCCTTGGAAATGTGGAAAAGTGCCAAAATATAAGTTTTCCTGACTTTTTTTTTGGAAACGCTTCAACGGAATTCATGCTGATCACATCTAGGTTATAACATTTGTATAATTATTAATGCTCATTAGTCCGGTAGGGGACACTGTATTGCTTCAGTGATACGTGCGCTCTTGTTTTAATTGGGCCTTAAAGTGAGGTACTGTTGATGGGGTCGAAAATTAATGTGGGAATTACAGATCCGAATGATTTTTCATCTTAACTCACTATATAAGCACAAAACGTTAGGTAATTGTGTTTCGATATAGTAACTATGTCCGCATTGGGTATTTGGTAGAAATTGAATGGATATTACACTGCTATTTATATCTATCAATGCTATTTATATCTAACAATGCTCTTTATATGTGAACGCATTTGGAGATTACGTCATATAACTATTCTTTCTCTTTGATTTCTTAGAGCGAGGATGCATTATTGCAACTGCGCAATTGTGTCTCACTACACACCTCATAAACTTATAATTTTGTCTCGCCTTTTATCACTAGTGTTTCTATTTCAACTTCACTCGATGTAGCATCAGGTTTGGGCGACCTTTGCTTTGAAACGACTAACTCCGTCGTGTCAGATGCTTGTTTTTTCTCAACCACGTTCGGTTGTGCTGAATCGAGGAGCAAAGATCCTCTAATGAACGTGAAAGCAAAGCGAATTGAGAATATACTCAGTTGTAGTAGGATTTATAACGCTGACTTAATATAGCTTTGCAACATGGGTACGATGCAGACCCAGATTTGACTCTGAGTTGCCATAAATACTGTGTTGAGAAGTATTTGCACCCAAAGAATGTGAAGTAAGCAAGCATTGCTCATAGCACATCCCTAGATTCTGATGCTCCACCCAAAAAACGACCCAAACTTTCACATGACAAATTTACTTTCAGGTGTCATTGCCTATTTTGTGGTGATGACTGCATAGTTGACCGGGATAAAAGAATCCTTCAAGGTGGAGGCCCGCCTACCTGTTTTCGCCAAATAGGCACGCATACACTGCATATGTCAGTTAGTGATGAAATAATTAGCATTTGTTGTCGTAGGAACGATAAATGGTCCGAAGAAGTAAAGCTCAGAGTGTGTGGTGCTGTTAGCGACTTACGTGCTGTCGATGCTTGGTACCATGTTGACTGTAGGTCGAAATTTACGAATCCAAAATCAGTAGAATCAGCTGCAAAACAGAAAATTGATCTTTCGTCACCACATAGTCAGGCCATACAATCTGTCATACAGTACGTGGAGAGTGTATTATTACTAAATCACCCGCAGAGTGGAGATTCCACCCAAGCAATAATTGCAAATTTGTTGCAAAGCCTAACCAGCACAAGCAAAGTTACAGCCTATGGATCTCCGGGTTAAACCCAGAGGTCCATTGACAGAAACACTGCTTGTGTTTTTTGTCGATGTGTACACAACTTGAAAGTTATAGCTTGGGTGATAACTCCACTCCACAGGTGATTTAGTTACAGTCCACTCTCGACGTACTGTGTCTTACATGAAAAATAACACATCCCCCACGTGGAGTTCTGTCAAATTATTTGATCTTTTTCTGCAATCTGGTGGGACTTGCAATTCCCGTCGATCATTTGTGTCTGATCTAGTCGATAGCTGTGGAGATGACATTTTGATGTTGTCTTCCCCGGGAATCGCCACCGTTTTGGCAGACAAATCCAGAGCTGGCACCTTACTTAGGCACGTTAAAGACTCGGATGATGACAATATTGACAGTTCCATAAAGATTCTCAGTAAAGCAATTGGCAAAGAATTCAAAGATATGGATCATGACAAAGATAACTGTGCCACTGATGTTAACAGCAAGAGCGTATCCTCGTTTGTAAGTGGTACACTTCTCACATTACTAAGTTGTTTAGCTCCACAGTTGGACCACACATTACCTGCTCTGATGATAGGAAACATACTGACATCACCGTTGTGTGGAAAATACACACCGCTTCAAATTTCGTTGGCAACGCTGTTAAGAGATTCTAAAGAGTTGGTAAAAACCATGCATGATTTTGGTGTTACATGCTCATATGACGAGCTATTGAGATTCAAAAAATCTGCGGCAGCTCTGGCTGCAAAGAATGCAAATGATACACTGATTTCGGATGCCAACAATGGCCTCATACAAGTGGTTGTTGACAACTTTGATGTTGAAATTGCTTCTCGAAATGTAACCTGTGATGAGACACATACCTGGTCTATGGAATGGCATATGGAGCGATATGTATATCGAAACTACCTTCACACTAAAAACATGGGCTTTGAGTTTGCATGCATGTGGGAAGTTAGCTACCGGTATATCAAATTTGCGAGAAGATCGAGATAGTGACAAATTACAGATCGCACATAAGGAAGAGGTCATGTCTAGAATTGCAAGTGATTCTGTCGACCTACGGGTCTGAAAACTAAACTAGGAATGTGTATCTACCCATTTGATCCAAACGGACACCCCGAGACCATAATTAACATCGCAACTGATAGGATAGGTCCAACGTCTGTCAGTGTCAATAAGATTGTCAGCCTCGGACTTCAGATAATGATGGAATTTGAAGAGGCCTTCCCGAGTGGATTTTATGAGTCAATTTCGAAACCAGTACAAACTATGGCAATCTTGAAAAAGTCGCTGAAGGTTGGGAAGGTCAAAATATATGACACTAATCTCATTTATTCCAGAGTTATCAGACTTTTATGTAGTTCATGTGAATTAGATATCAAACATATCCTTTCCTTTGAACTGTCATGACTACCAACCGCCATATTTGATGAATCCGGGGATATGCGCGTGTGCACATCAAAATCAGTATTGAAAAATAAAACAGTTGTTGAGAAACCAAAAAGAATGTCTGGTGTGGATAAGAAATCTGCAATTGTTATCGATGGCTGTGCACTGCTCTGGATACCTCATTGGCCCATGTCTACCAAAACCAGACCGGCAACTGTTCTAGACTTCATTGCAGCGTTTAAAGACAACATCAAACAGAAGTTGTGATCGAGTGATGTGTATTTGGTATTTGACAGATATGACTACAGCACCAAGTGCGTGACAAGGGAACACAGAAAGGCCAATAGCTGCTGGGTGTTTCAACTTGTACCCACCTCCCGGCTACCACCACAAAAACATGTGCTGACCGTAGTGGAGAACAAAAAGCAACTGATCTCCATTATATATGATCAACTCACCACGGACAAAAGTTTTGCTGAGCAAAACACACGAACTCACAAACTTGTAATTACTGGCCAACATGATGTTCCAGTTGAGGTTAGTTGTGGATCGGTGACAGATAGAGTAGATATGGCAACTAGTCACGAGGAAGCTGACAACATAATTGTTCAACAGGCAATATTGTTTGCTGCAGCTGAATGTAATAACGTTGTGGTTGTTGCTGACGACACAGACGTCTATTTGTTGTTGCTGCATCACTACCTTGAACAACACTTGACAGTTGCAATGACTATGGAGTCACCAATCCATGGACGGGTGGTGATAGATATACCTGCCGCAGTTGATACACACAAGAAAATTGTTCCTCAATTGCTCGCTGCTCACGCACTTTCCGGGTGCGATACTGTAGGGGGATACTTTGGTATCGGCAAAGGGCGTGTACTGAAGGTTCTGCAAACTGGTGGGACACTGGAATCACTTGGTGAGAATAACGTGGAGATATCAGATGTTCTAGAACAAGCCACCAAGTTCATAGCATTATGCTATAGATCTCCTAAATCAACATCAATGTCCGATGCTCGTTTGTGCATATGGAGAACACGAATTGGGAATCCGACTGCAACATCTGCTCCTAAATTGGGCAGCCTTCCACCCACAACAGAGGCTTTTACAGAGAATGTCAAACAGGCCCACTTGCAAACTTGTATATGGAAGCATGCCCTTCAACCTAACCCACCGCAGATGGACCCAACTGTATTTGGATTCGAGAAAGACTTGAATACAAAATCTTTGAACCCTGTGACTGTCGCATCCAACATCAAGCTAGCACCTGATGAAATACTGAAGATGATTAGGTGCACATGTTCGAGTAAAAGGCCATGCAAATATTCGAGGTGTAAGTGTAATGCAGCAAACATGGTGTGTACCATTTTCTGTGCGTGCAGTGTTTCAGAGGACTGCTGCAATGAACAGACATCGCTGGCAGTAATGCGTAGTGATGAGTCGATCTAAGGAACTACACAGTCATTCAACTTGATATTCACTGCATCTTGTGTGGTCTTTGTAAAGTACTTCACCAATGATATTTGCAAACATCTCTCTTGTTACAATTTCTCGTACATTTCAGTTCCCACCTCCGTTTTGGAGTCTTTAACACTACTGCTGAAAATAGCAAAATGTTACTAATTTTGGTAGCCATTTTGATTTTTTCTGGAAAATCTGGGGATAAGCTGACCCACTTTGTGACCAACACAATCAGTTGGAAATGGCGTGCTGTACTGAATTATTTAGTAAAGATTTTTGGCTTTCAATTTCAATATTTTCAGTGGTATCGGCAGAAACTTGAATTTGGGGCCATCTAAGGTTTTGGCGGTTAAAAGGAAATTGATTAACCCTGTCAGCTGCTCAGTAAAAGGAATCGCACGAGGAGACCCTATAGTTATGCGATATAGTGATACGATAATACACCGAGAAAAAACCAGGTTGAGCATATTGGCAACTGGACTATGGGCAGATGAGTGTAGACTGTAATTGCTTTGTTACTTTTCCAATTTTGGGGGCATTTTGGACGCCATATTGGGTTTCTCAAACAATTCCTTTGATCATATATAACAAAAGAGCATCACCCCATATGGCTAATTCATATCGGTAATCATGGTTGGACATTTCAAAATAATAGCGCCTAATAGCCGCCTATATTTGTAAGAAATGATGATTTTTTGCCATTTTGGACGCCATTTTGAGTTTTGAGAGAATTTATTTCATATGACACATGACAGTAACAGGAGGTTCATGAAAATGTGCCGATATGTGTATATACCTTACATTGTTTATGCATATAATATAGGGTTAATTCCGACGGACATAACATAATTCGCAACTTTTTTCGGATTGACTAGGTTATACCGGCATTTATAAATAACGTGATACAGTGAGCAACAATCCACTTCTGGTGGATATTAGAGTACCAGTGTGTGCAGAAATGGCCCCTCTGGTAAATAGAATTATATAAGCATGCATATTTGTCAACATCTTAGCAACAATATGAAGGATACGTGGTGAAATCTAAAAAAAATGAGAAAAGTGTGACACATTGGCGACCATCTTGGCCGCCATATTGGATTTTGGTAATCTTATTTTGGCCAATAAGTAACAATTATATATGTGTACGATGAATCAAGAAGTAAAATCTTCAAAATTCCATATTATCTTACCAAAAATTCCTATCCAAGTTATATGGTGATATTGTATTTTTTCATAGAGGCTACCTTGGTGGCCATCTTTGATTTTGTCGAATAAAAAATAAAAAAAATTGCTCAACACTGTCAGCTGTCCAGTAAGAAAAATCTCATCAAGGAGACCCTATAGAATAATAATCCGCCGAGAAAAAAACTTAATACAACAAAACCAGGTTCAGGACTACTTCAGGTAAGTCTCGTTTAACTAGACAATTCTGTCTTCTCCTGTCTCCGTATGTCATACCGCGAGATGTTTAATGCAGTCCTTGAAGTTACTCAAAAAAAAACCATGGAAAAACTTAAACACCTAACATAATTTTATCAGTGCTTGAGAATAATTTCTTGTATAGTTTTACATCTGCTGATGCTATAATTATATTATATCCTCCATAATTTTGTTTGGATGTTGATAACAAGGAGGATGCAAATTTCCCTCGCTTGGTAATAGGCTTTTTGTAAAACTTTGTGAAGGTGGTTTCTCGGAACCAGCCTACAGTAGACAGTATAGTTGAAACCTGCATCAAATTGTGTACCGCCGATGAGGAAGAGGCCGACCTTGTACTATATGGTGTAAACAATGGCATGTCCACTCCAGCCATTGCAAGTCCTGTTTTGAACCAACTTGAAATGGTCGATTGTGTGACTGGTTTGAGTGGCTGTACATAGCTTATGAACAGTTGTTGTATATTCTTTCTCAAATGACAAGTATTCAGTAAATATTTTTGTAATGTGGTGTATACACACAAGTCCTTATCATCTGGAAACTGATGAAGTTCTGTGGGTCTGATGTGTTTGCCAGGCCGACTTTATCTAACTTAGTCTGTAATGTGTATCAAATAGTAAGTGTCAAACTGTATAATATTACTGATTTTCAATAAATAAAAGGTTTGAACCCTCTGTGCTGTTAATAAGGCCAATAGAACAACTAACTTAACAATTTTAGTGATGTGCTGTCAGCAATAGTGATTTATTGTATCCAGTTCAAAACTCGTATGTCCCAGCCCCCTAAATTTTTGGGAACAGCTGGTCTGGTTTGGAAAACTCCACGATGAAAACTCTTTACTAAAGGGTGACTGCTGACAGTTTTCCCCTCATCAGATAGCAAAAAAAGTTGACAGTGTGCTGCGAGCTGTATTAATTGCACTATATTGCAGACCTTTGCCAAATAATACGGTAAGAAATTCCAAAACCATACCTATACAGTATGTACAGAGTGTATACCATATGAAACACTGGGCACGTGTTTACGTTTCATCAAAACACAGAGCTATCTGGTGAAACTCTGTGTTAGAGCAGAGATAACTAACACTGTTTGTCGGTGATTTTGTGTGAAAGAGATTAGTGTTATTGAATTGCAATGAACACGGTCTCCCATAACTTCCTACCATGTTCATTCCAGTGTTTTATAGAGATCACCATGGCGGTGATGCAACGTGTGACATTCGTGTTGTGGTTTGAATAACAACTTATCCAGTAATAGTAAAGTTTGCAAACAAGTCAGCATGCATTTAGTCGGTAATCACTGTACATGCATTGTCATTTTTCAACGAGCTGCGACTCGACAATTTTAAAAAATTCCCCTATCCCTCAAACTCCACAGGCCACAACAAGCCTGGCATGCACACAGTGAGTGCTGTACATCTGTTGATTTTTATTGGACGCAGGGTGGGGGATTTTAGGGATGCCGTACACAAATTTCCAACAATCAAAAACTTATTTTATAAATTAATAAATTTCCCGAATTCCTTTTGAAATGTCGTACACCATTGGCATTCCCAAACGCACATAGAATGTAGGTATATCTGGAATGTCAACCACACCCAACGGACTAGTACTTGCTCACCCTCACCAACCATCTCAGTTTTCGACTGATAGTCTGCCAAATCTTGCTGAATACTTGATATATAATTAAATAATATAGGCCTTTTTGTGGTTGGCGACATACCTAGGCATGCCTGTAGTTGTACTGCCACTGTAGGCATGCCTGGCTTTAGTTGTCCAGCCACCGAAACCGAAGTGAGTCGGATTTTATCAGCTGATTCAGCCTGATGGATTTTAACAAACATGAACAAGACTCAGTCTGGACATGTCGAAAGATTTATTAATATTTACAAGATAAAATCAATTATACAAGCATGCAACAACAGGAAAAAAAAGAAGGAAATTTTACAGCAGCATGCCATGAAAAACTGAAATAGAAAATCAAAGCCTTGTGTTCTGTTATCGCTATTGATAATAAACCTCGATTGAAAGCGCACTAATTTTTGACCAGCCGAATATGTACATTGATTATTCTCAATGATGTTACCACCGTTAGTTGTGTGGTGCAAATATCGCTGAGTATAATATATGTACATGTGCCCAACACTCTAATTGTACTACCATCATTTCCAAACATGTATACCGCTATTGTTTTTCAATATTTATATGACAGCAGTAAAAGAGTTCTTGTTCATTATTTCTACAAGATTATTTCTGCAGATTTTTAGAAATTATTTCATAGTATTTCGCCGATAAAACCACTGGTGTAAAAAACATCCTCATTTTCATAGTGACGTTAAGTCATAACAATAAAATAAAGATCACATACTCACAATACATGATCATTATTTTGAACATTCTTTTTCAAAAATTAAATCTGTAAACTAAACTGAAATGCCCGCACAGAATCGAAAGTAGAATACACAGTTTGAATAAAGAAAAACCGGAACTGGGAACAGTAACTAGAATAATATGGAATTGTGACTTTTATAGCCAATGACATTATAAACATTCCAGTTGCGAAATATTGACAACTGCACACCTTTGCGTGATGTTGGCTGTTTTGTATCCTCAGGATCACTATCAGACTGAGACATTTTATTTTAACCTGTTAAATAACTCTGTGACAGTGAACTGAGCATTTACTGAAGTACCGTTACGTCTACAGTTTTTCTGATGAACCAATTTCATCTTGTTTAAATTGAGACACTCTGTGGCATCGACGTTGATGTGTCGGCTTGTTTGAAGTTGCGACATAGTTTCCGGACTTCTTTTGAAAGTGAAAGCTACACCACGACTGTACCATGTAGTTGTATATTACTGCATAAGGCCATGCACACGTGCTATCGATGCTTGATGAGCATTAACCCCACTTGTGTTCAGGTAATTCGAACATTCAAACAGGCGACCATATAGTGCTGTTATATAGCCCCCATATTATATTGAGATTGATATTACCTTTCTTGATAATTCTACAAGATTGATATATTTTTCTGCATTTTCTGACTGGTCTGACTCATTTGCACTGAGTGACCTTTGTTTACATCTTTGTTACACTAATATATTGTACATATAGTTGTTGATTGTTTAAGTAGGTCAAGGACCTTGTTTACTTGAATTATGACAAAATCAACAAGAAACTGTTAGAACTTTGTAGAATTTTCATCTTCTGGAACATTCTATCTGTTTACTATATAAAGGTTTGTCAACAAAAAAAACAAAAAAACTCATTTTTAGAAAGCCATTTCAGAAGAACTTATTTTCACAGCAGTTGTTTCCATTGGAAATTATTATTGTTCTAGGACAGTGCATTTATTAAAGAAACAGTGTTTCTTTTGTGAATTTGGAAGATTGATTCCAAAAGAGAATTTTGAAGAGAATCTATTCATCTTGGAAAAGAGAATTTATACTTTCTGTGAAACAGAATAATATTATTTTGTGAAAAGCCAGGATTCTATTGGATTATTTGGAAATTACCTGTGGCACCAATACTTCTTGGATGTTTACTCCATTTGCATTTTATTATATTTTATTGGAGACTGCTGAAATTTTTAAGTGAAAATTTTATTACAAATCTACTTCAGGATACTGTTTCTGAAGAGACATTCTTGGATTTTTTACTACCAGCTGGTAACTTTCTTCACAAGATTCTTCACCACTAGATTACTGGATTCTGTCAAACTGTACTTTGGACTAATTCAATAATTGATAAGTAACACTCTTTTTATTTTCTGTAAACCAATTAGTGTAAAAGATCTTTGTATCATTTTTTTTTTTATTTTTTTTTAATTAAATTTCAGAATAGTTAAATTCATAGTTATTGTTGCTGATTCTCAGATTTCTTTCTGTTACCAATATCAATAATATTTCCACACCGTAACAAGCGCGCTGCTTTTTTCCAAGGTGCGGCATTAGTGTGCAGAGCTTTTCAAAATTGCGTGCATGATGACGCACCTCAAAATCGAAAGACTGAATTGTACAACCCTCATTCCCAAACATGAGTTCTTGTTCATTATTTCTACAAATCAACAGTAAAATGACCCAAAGGGTCATTTTATTGCAGATTTTTAGAAATTACTTCATGTTGTTTTGCCGATAGAACCACTGGCATAGAACCCCCACCCCCATCCCTCTCCACCCCCACACCCCACACCCCACACCCCCCAATAGAAAATCACAGCCTCATATTGTGTTATCGCTATTGGTAATAAACCTCGATTGAAAGAGCGAAGATAATTTTGGACCAGCCGAATATGCACATGGATTATTCTCAGTGATATTACCACCGTTAGTTGTGTGGTGCAAATATCACAGAGTATAATACATGTACATGCACCCAACACTCTAACTGTACAACCCTCATTTCCAAACATGTAAACCTCTGGTGTAGCCGGGGCTAGCCTCCACATAAAAACCCAATGAAGGACAGGGTGTCTGTAGGCACTCTCCCATAAATTGTAACAAGGCAAACATATTGAAGATGCATTTGAACAAACATCAATCAAAAATTGTAAAAAGTTTTCGAGTCTCCCAGAGTTTGTACTAATATTGGGAAACAAATAGAAATGTCCAAAGAGGGGGTTCAAATTCAATGAAGGATTGCCTGAGAATCAAACACTTTTTTAGTCTTACAAAGCATATATATATACATATACAAACGAACAGTAATTTTTTTGCTGAACAATTTATACATTTTCAACCCCTAACTGGCCGCCTTAAACATTCATTTATCTTAGTCACAACAATTTTTTTCCAGTTTTCAACTGCCTGTAGTTCTGGGTGGAAGTACAGTACATATTTCTCCAAATACGATTTCCTAATTATACCCCCTGCAAACAAAGTTTAGGGGGGGGGGGGATGGTATATAGGAATCACCCTGTCCGTCCGTCTGTCCGTTTAACTCCTCCTAAACCGTTTGAAGAATTTTCATGGAACTTTCCACAATGGAAGAACTCCATATGAAGATGTGCATGAAGCAATATAATTCCGTTCTGACATTTCCAAGGGGAGATAATCTAACTTATACATTTTAATGTACCAAAAAGGCTACAACTGAGGTGGGGTGGGGGAGGGGGGGGGGGGGGAATCACTTTGTGAGCTTGCTCACAGTACCTCTAGTTTGGCATACATCTAATTTTCTTTTTAAGCCACCCCCGTAATAAGAATATTTTAACCTTAGGTTGTCACTTTCAAAAAGTTCTGAAAATAATTTTTCAAATACGTTATTTGCAAAGTTTCCAGGGCCATGGGAATTCATCAGAATTCATTTCAATTCTTCTTCAGAAATATAATATGGAGGGGGAATGTTCTTAAATGGATCCTCCAAATCATCCATCTGTGTGTTACATGTATTAGAGCTGGAATTGAAACTCTGGTAATTTGTAAATCCTCACAGACTCCATGCGTTCTATTACTGCAACTGAGTTTTTTAATTTCACTCATTATGAGTATTTGTGTTATTTCCAAATCTACAATTTTCTTATGGAGACTGCCAAATTTTTATTTTGCTTCTTTTTTGAAGTCTTTTAGCCACTTTAATATGTTGATCTCAGACTTCTTTGTTGTGCCATTAATATCACTTCCCTAGTCAGATCACGAAGATGGATTGTCCGTTTTATCTTTATCCATGTATACGATAGAATTTAGCATTGTTAATGATCGAAATGGTGACAGGATACATGACAAATCGTCTCTGCTAGCAGTGATGTTGTTGTTCCAGCTGTTGTTCTTTCAGCTGTTGTTCTTCCAGTTGCTGTTCTTCCAGTTGTTGTTGCTCCTGTTGATGTTCCTGTTGTTGTTGTTGTTGCAGCACCGGTTGTTGTTGATGTCCCTGCTGCGTTTGTTCCACTAATTTGAGCACCTGTGCAGCCTGAAATATTTTTATAAAACATCAGTGTACATGTATACCTTTTGATTTATGTAGATGTATTTATTTCCTACTGTCACTACATTTTTCAATTTATCTTATTTCGCAGAACAACACAAAATTAATTACAGACACATGTATTATAAAGCAAACATGTATTTCGTGGATGACTTTAACACCTACATGTACTGTGTACATCAGTATGTGTAATCTGTGGTGACAAAGTGAAACCTACATGTACACATGTAGGGGATTAAAAATACAATGTTCTATAGTAGGTTTATATTAAATTTGTGAAAAAAAAGGTTTCAAAATTTTTTGGACATTAATACCATGTATTTGTGTTCACTTGCACATTAATAAGAACATCTCCCCGTCTGGGACGACCCGCTTTGTGTCCTTGGGTAAGACACTTTATCCCGGTTGCCTACATGGGGGCACGATGACGCTGTGTACTAAGGCGTACTGCGCATCGATGGTACACATGTCTTCAACTGCTGTAACCCTGCTTGAGCGGAGCTTGAACAGAGTTAGAATGTTGAGGAGCTGACAGTTACTCATTGATGCCCAGTGGTTCTCTCCGGGTACTCCGGCTTCCTCCACCCATAAAACTGTCAGTCATGATTAGCCATTGTGCATAAGTATGTGACCTTAAACAGCAGTAAATAAATAAATAATAACATCTGTACACAAGATGCCGCCGAGTAAACTTTCACACAAGAAGAAATTGGAAGCAACTGAAAAATTCAAACAAGGTTGGAAAATATTCGCTGTCCACAAAGAGTTCATGTTACAAGGACTTAATGTATCATATGACTGTGTTCGTTCTGTACGCGAAAAATACAGGACTGGAAATTTCAACCTTGCAGATCGGGGGACCCCAGAGAAACGGAAAATCTTTGATATGAAATGTGGCCAAATTAATTGACTCTATTGACCAAGAAAATATTTTTGGATCCAGTTATAAATACAGATGTACCTTTTTTGTAAAGTTTCTCTGTGTGCTCTTGGGAATCTTGCCACTGGGGCAACAGACTTGTTTTCTGCGGCTCTCCTTTTCTTGTTGTAGTTGGACATTTGTTCATTTTGTCGCATCGGTTTTTTAAATCAATATATTGTCAAGCATCCAAAACCTGTGGCAGAAAGAAAGAATAAAACTATAATTTGCCTGTAGTGAAAAATAATTATGTATAAAGAGAGAGAGAGAGAGAGAGAGGGGGGGGGGGGAATTTACTGTTACATGCACATGTAAATCTGCGGGTCAAGAGAGAGAGAGAGAGAGAGAATTTACTGTTACAAGCACATGTAAATCTGCAGGTTGAGGGACAGAGAAAGAGGGGGGGGGGGGGGAGAATGGGGGGCTACGAAGGGAGCTGTAATAATACCATTGTCAGTTATTGACCCTACCATTGAAGTTGTCCTAAATAGTTTTGACAGTTTGTTGGAGTGAAGGATGATCAATTTAAAACACGCTGCCAGGGAACAGTAGACTAAAGTGGTTCCTCTGAAAAATCTGAATACAAGTGTGGATGTCATTACAACTGGCTCGTAGAGAGGGCTCTCATAAATGATACCTGCATTTGTATTGTTTAAATAAATAAATATTCATTTGTTCATTCGTTCTCGTTCATTTGTTCGTTAGGTTCTAACATTATTTTAAGAATAGTTCTCCATGAACACTTTTCATAAACTAATGTCAGAACTTAGTATTATCGATGTACATGTATGAAAAGCATGAAACTTAGTATATAGTGGTTATTCTACATCTTATTTCGAATTGTACTGTAATTCCTCCATGTACCACAATGCTTTATTTCATACATTGTAACTTACCTCTGCTGT
The DNA here is from genome assembly GCA_031216915.1 of Pictodentalium vernedei. NCBI lineage: Eukaryota > Metazoa > Mollusca > Scaphopoda > Dentaliida > Dentaliidae > Pictodentalium > Pictodentalium vernedei. The sequence continues at coordinate 149,943,156 of CM062292.1, forward strand.
TAACACTTCTGTTGAATTTCCATATTTGTACAGTGTATTTCTTTCCTATTACAATCGGACAGTCTTCGTCTGGCAGGATAAAAAACTTTCTTGTATGGACTTGCGCCTTCCCGATTTCATCATACTGCACTAAAAAAGTAGTTATGCGTTTTGGTTAGCTGTCTTAGTGACTTTTTGACGATTCTGACTATGTTGAGTTCATGATGATGAATGAAATGAGTTGAATAATTCTGGCAGCTGCCTTAAAAGAACATTGACAATTGTCTTAAACATTGCTTTCTTTGCTATAACAAGTGTGGGTGCAATACAGTAAGTTGACCACAGAAATTGGAAGGGGACTATTTTCAAATTTTCCGTCGCAGCTTGGCTGTGCCATGACAAGGAATAAGCTGGGTAGTAGTGTTATGTTAACACCTTCATGTCATTGTAATTTCTTGTATATACTATTGTCTCAGCTTATGGGTTGCTTAATGTGAGATACTTAGAACAACTGTTAATAAATAAAAATGCATAATTTATATACATAAAATGAGATTCACAGGATAGATTTTTCATTCAGTCAGTCTTACTTCATTCATTCAGATAGATTATATTAAAATTTCTTAGCCATGCACAAGTCTTTTTTGCTGCTATTATATACACCATTACACCCTACCATCTTCCCCCTCTCTCTCTGTATCAAACATTGCATGTCTAAGTACAAAACTCCGGTTTCCTCTGCCATCACAAGTTGGGGTACTGTGACTTCCTTCCTCTTCCTGTCGCCTGGGCGTGTGGCGCTCTCTGCAGCTTGCCTGCTTTCTAGCTCATTTGCTTCTGACATTTAAGGATGTCAAATACATGGGCATATGAGGGATATTTGGGTTTTTTTGTCGGGGAGGGGGGGGGGGGGCAGTGGAGGGGCTGCTTGGTATAATTTACCGATACATTATCAACAGATGTTTGCTAGTTCCCATATTTTTTAGACGAGGGGTGTGGTGGCTCAACCTTCACCCCCAGTTCGTATGCCCATCGTTGAATGTTCAGGAATAGACAGCATTTTATTTGATGACATATAAATGTGTCAAATATTACAACATGTATACATATACATCTAATCACATGGTACTATACAGTGAAAGACAATATTATTTATTATTAGTAGTATGGCTGACTGCTTATCTTTTGCAATTTTCAGGGGAGAAGGGCTTGGCTACTCCTGCGCTCCGAACGGCCCCCTCCCTGTTCCCATGCTCATTCTCTCCTCCCAACACTCGAACTGCTTGATGACACCCATGCCCCATTCTGCACAATCTCTCAGATAAGCATACATGCACTGTCCTCTCCTTTGTATCACCCACTAACCATGTTTTGTTTTTACCACATTCTTATGAGAAGACAAGTAGAAGTGGAAGGTGATGTGCATGTTAATTTGTTTTTCAGGCACCTGCAGTGAAGTTTGTGTCGATGTGTAGGTCTGCATGTATTTTTAAGACAATACATTCGATGAAAATAACCGTCGAATCTTTGAAAAGTGGCTTGCAACTTAGTTTCTGTTTGATATCTTTGAGAGCGTTGTTGAGATTGGGACAACTCCGCCCCAATAATGTGACATTTTGGACTGACCAAAACTGTGAAAATTGTCTGGGTTGAGTTATAATGGAACCAGAAAACAGTGGGAGGTTTTAAAAAAAAAATCATCCGTGATATCTTATATATTCTCGATTTGATGTTGCCTACCTGACATCGTCACATCGAAGGCTACCCGAGGAAAAGGGGGATGCCCTACTGTCGAGTTAACAAAATTTTATTCTTTTCAACATCGTGCAATCCTTTATTCTTTTGGTATATTTATCCACACAGGATTTAATTTAATTGTCACCAATCACAGGATCAATATTCAATAATAAATAACAAAATATTAAATGGCTAAGTCGTCAAATCAATTCATCAAACTTTTATATAAATGATTTATTTAAATAACATGGTCTCATTGAAAACACCAAGCCACTTCAATCAACAGCACAAATATGCCATCGTTACTGTTTATCACCTCATACTTGAGCAGCTAATCTTTTATGCACAGCAAACTTTGTATGTAAAATTCAACACAGTGTTCCATGGAGTCAGTTTAGGTAAAATCACCTGCCATCGCACCAAGTGGATGCGACGCTATACACTCTGTACATAGTGTAGGTGGTGACAGAGTATTGACACCACTTTCACCACAAAATTTTTGCCACTGACCAATGTAAGTTTGATACTGTTTCTTTGTTGAGTGTCGTCATGAGGATGTCATTAGCTCCTGTCGAAATCTTCTTACTTTGGAGGGTTTTCCTGACAACCTGCGGGCTATCAGCTTCATCTTCGTCAATGGGTGACATTCGTTCTTGTAGGGCAGTGTCAGTGTGTGTTTTCCCCTAGGTAAAAGAAAAGGGCAGTCTATAAGTTTTCTGGTGAGTTTTGATAACCATGATTGTGTGGTCCAAAATGGGGCTATCACCAAAGCCTCTGCTTCGTCCCGACCATTTTTTGCAATATTTTTCCCAATAAGTTAAATGGTGGAAAGATGTAGACCAATGTGTGATACCATGGGAAGGAAAATGCATCATTTGCAACTGCCCCTGGATCTGGCTGCCAGGCAGCATATTACGCCACGTGATAATTTAGTCTGGATGCAGTAAGGTCAATCTTGGGGATGTCCCATATTAGAGTGAGTTTGCGAAAAATGAGTGGCTCTAATTTACATTCAGTATTATCATGAAGAAGTTGACTTTGGTGATCCGCATCGACATTAAGAGTCCTGGGATATGAGTCGCCAATAACCACACTTTTCTATTCAAAGCCCAGTGCCATATTTTTTTAGCCAGACGATTACAAGTGTGTTTGGTTCCACCCATGTTATTGATATGTGCTACTGTGGTTGTTTTGTCACTCTGAATTTGAATATGCTTGTTGGTGAACATGTTGCAGAATGATTGCAAAGTTAGCCAAACTGCTAAAAGCTCTTTTAACATTTATGTTGAGGCCTGCTTCCTCTTCTGACCACCTCCCCCTGTTTTTTGTGTTCCAAAAACACTACCCCATCCCAGATTTGAAGCATCTGATTGGAGAATGATCTCAGGGTTGCCATGGGAAATAAGGGAATTGGAATTTGTTATATGGTCTATCCAGTATCTCAGGTCATCCTGGACTGCTGGAAAGATGCTCATTAAATGGCTGAAATTACCATGTGCTTGTTTTAGTGCATGAGCTAAATTACGATAAAAACGTTTTCCAAACTGAAACCCCGGAAAACTTGCAACCACTTTCTCAGGTGTCAGTGAGATAGTCATTGAAGTGGAATCCAAAATGTACCCCAAGTATATAAGTGTGTGTGAGAGGTCCAGATGAGATTTCTCAGGGTGAATTATAAACCCGGCTTCGAGCCCCAGATTAACAGGGTCCCTAATGTTATTGTAACAATCTTCATAATCTTCACCCACCAGACGGGAGTCGTCTATGTAAGATGCATTTAAATGACCAAGAGATCGAAGATGAGCAATATTAAAACAGAATAGAAATTTTTGTGAAAATACGAGGTCCTGAAGACAGCCCATTTGGGAGAACACAAAATTGGTATTTTATTCCTTACCAAAAACATGTCAAAAATTTTTGGTGACTGTCCTTTATTGGTAAGGAATAATAGGCGTCTTTCCAATCAACAGTCGCCATGTTACAGCCAAGTATCATGAGACTGAGGGCAGATTGTAGACTTTGCATTTCTAAATGTTTCTTGTCAACATGTTCATAAAATTGTTTCAAATTCAAAATGAGTCTGTATGACCCATCTTTTTAAGGTTGAATAAAGACAGTTGAAATATAGTCTCCAATGCAATCGGACATTGATGATTTTATCAAGCCTTTCGCCAAAAGTTTCTTAATCTCTTTAGAAATAATCTCACGTTCTTGAAGATTGAAGTTATTTGTGTGGGGAAGAGAGCACTGAGTCAGTAGGCGCAACAACTCAGCGTTAATTCCTGTAATATTGTTTAATATCCAAAGGTCAGCTGTGATTTTCCACCAATTGTGGACATGAAACTTCAACTGACCGGCCCTGAACTCATTCACTAGGCCCTACAACTTGGATTAGAGACCATTGATAAATAAAGACCAAGAAAGGAAAAATTGGTGCTTACCTGTTCTGTTGTTTCCATATGCATTGTCCGGTTGAAGTCATCACCGTTTAGGCGGGAGAACTGGTACAGGTATGTGGCTTGCTTAATAGCATTTGTCGGCTTTGTGGTAAGGCTTTTTTCGGTTGGTGTTGTGGCCGGCCTTCCGAAAGAAAATGCCCTTTACCTTTGCCAGCGAATTTGCTGTTGCCTTTGAATTGGAAACTGCTGCCTTTGTGATAGCTGTTGGTGACATCACTACCAATTTTGTCTGTCTCATTAATGTCTTTTATGGACTTTGCCGGATCCTAGCCAAACAACACCTGTGAGTCATTGTTGGCCACCAAACAAAGTCGAGCATACCGACTATTCAAATCTGGCTTAAACAATTCTTTCCTTTGCATAGACATGTCATTTGTGTGCTGCTATGGACAGGCCGGCAAGAGTCCACCAACATTTTAATGCTGTTTTCTGTGTCAAGTGGTGACTGTTGAGATTTCCCCATCACCAAATTATTAAGAACTTGAAGAGTTGATAAGTGTCCTGCATCAATTTTAACTGGGCCCTCTGAAGTTTCATGTCCCTGTGTTGATGATTTCACCTTGCTCCAATTTTCTCTATTAACTTTGGGGACCAGAAGATTGTTGACGTTTTGAGGTCAGGTATACCATTGTTGAACAGTTTTTAAACAGTCTTCACTGAGGTCTTTGTCTGTCAAACTGTTGGTAATTTTCGCCAGTTGAGCATCCAGAGCTGGACCAGCCTCCACCTCAAGCTCCATTTTCTTGTAAATCGACGAAAGATAGCTGTCTTGGTCGGCCAGTGATTCTGACTGGCAATCCGAACTCCTGCCCCGGCACCATTTTGTAATCTTGTTGGAGAGTAGAAGTTCATCGATCCGCTTCTCTGTCAGGCTTTCTTCCCCCGAATCTGATGCCGTAGACATATGCTCCTCATCATCTCCAAGCCATGATGTTTTGTCAAAGGCAGTCCCATAATAGCAGCAGCCAACATATTAAACTGGTTTTAATAGTTTGTTGCAGTCCCAAATTCACTTGAGTAAGTTGCGACAAAATGGCGCCGTCCTGGAATTTCTTTGTCTGAAAAAATGGTGTCGGAAAGAATGAGACGCCACCACAGGTGGGAATCCTTGTGCAATTGTGCATTGGATACCTCGGCCCTGCATTCTCGATCATCCACAGTCAGAGACAAGATGTTGTGTTCACCCGATTGCGGGTTGTTGAATACAGATGAAACCTGGAATTCTGATTGCAGATTCCTGGAGAATGGCAAAATTCCTGATTGCCGGCTGACGCCAAATTCTTTTGCCTCCCCAGTTCTCCTGAAAAATTCTGTCCTTCCATTGTATCTTCCGCTTGTTGACGATCGTCGAAAGAATATAATTTTTAGTCGAGTTGTGACGAAGTCAAACTCGACTTATAGTTTGGTGAATGGCGGGCGGGCGGGCGGGCGGGCGGGCGGGCGTAAACAATTGGTTTCCGGATGATAACTTGATAGTGGTTCAACTCACATTCATTAAACTTCATACGTAGGTTGGTCTTGGTAGGAGGAAGAACCCTATTGATTTTGGACATGCTACGTCGAAGGTCAAGGTCACAGTGACCTTGAACATAGTAAATCTTAAACAATTGGTTTCCGGATGATAACTTGATAATGGTTCAACTCACATTCATGAAACTTCATAGGTAGATTGGTCTTGGTGAGGGGAAGAACCCTATTGATTTTGGACTCGCTACGTCAAAGGTCAAGGTCAACGTGACCTTGAACATAGTAAATCGCAACAATTCCTTTCCGGTTGATAACTTGATAGTAGTTCAACCTACATTCATGAAACTTCATAGGTGGGTTGGCCTTGGTGCGAGGAAGAACTCTATTGATCTTGGACTCACTAGATCAAAGGTCAAGGTCACAGTGACCTTTAACATAGTATATCGCAACAATTGGTTTCCGGATGATAACTTGATAGTGGTTCAACCTAGAGTCATGAAACTTCATAGGTGTGTTGGCCTTGGTGCGAGGAAGAACCCTATTGATCTTGGACTCACCAGGTCAAAGGTCAAGGTCACAGTGACCTTGAACATAGTATATCGCAACAATTGGTTTCCGGATGATAACTTGATAGTGGTTCAACCTAGAGTCATGAAACTTTTACAGGCGTGTTGGCCTTGGTGCAAGGAAGAAGCCTGTTGATGTTGGACTCACCAGGTCAAAAGTCAAGGTCACAGTGACCTTGAACATAGTATATCGCAACAATTGGTTTCCGGATGAGAACTTGATAGTGGTTCAACCTAGAGTCATGAAACTTCATAGGTGTGTTGGCCTTGGTGCGAGGAAGAACCCTATTGACCTTGGACTTGCCAGGTCAAAGGTCAAGGTCACAGTGACCAAATTGCAACAATTGGTTTCCAGACAATAACTTGACAGTGGTTCAGCCTATAGTCATGAAACTTAACAGCTGCATTGGCCTTGCTGTGAGGAAGAACCCTACTGATCTTGAACTCGCCAGGTCAAAGGTCAAGGTCACAGTGACCTTGAACATAGTAAATCGCAACAATTGGTTTGTGGACGATAAATTCATAGTGTCTTAACCTACATTCATGAAGCTCCATAGGTGGGTTGACTTCTTGCAAGGAAATACCCTATTGATATTGGACTCGCCAGTTCAAAGGTCAAGGTCACAGTGACCTTGAACATAGTAAATCACAACAATTGGTTTCCGGATGATAACTTGATAGTGGTTCAGCTTACATTCAATAAACTTCATAGGTAAGTTGACCTGGGTGTGACGAAGAACCCTATTGATTTTTTTGGACTTGCTAAATCAAAGATCAAGGTCACAGTGACCTTCAGTGTGATAAATCATAAACAATTGGTTTCTGGATGATAACTTGATAATGGTTTGACCCACATTCATGAATTTCATAGGTAGGTTGGCCTAGGTGAGTGGAAGACCCTTATTTATTTTTGACTTGCTAGGTCAAAGGTCAAGGTCACAGTGACCTTGAACATAAATCATAAACAATTGGTTTCTAGATGATTATTTGACAATGGTTCCACCCACGTTCATGAAACTCCATAGGTAGGTTGGCATTGGTGCAAAAAAAAGCCCTATTTACTTTGCAATCACTAGGTCAAAGGTCAAGGTCACAGTGACTCTTCACATAGTAAATTATAAACAATAGGTTTTCGGGATAATGAATTGATAATGATTAAACCCACTTTTTTGCTGTCACAACTCGACATTGGATCAGTGATCCTATCGGCATTTTTTAATATTGTGGTTGAAAATAACTTTTGTTTGTATGAATAATAACAGATTTAATCGATGACCAAAATCTTTTGTGTGCAGTGTGAAAGAAGGTGAACTAACTGACCTCTTGGTGAACTCGTGCAATCTTGTGGCATCCCGTATGGAGACAGGAGAAGACAGAATTGAAAATTACAAAATTTGTTTTTGAGTTTCTTTTGAAATTTATTACAGGTGTTTCCAAAAACGGTTGTAAAATTTCCACCTGAAAAGGTTTAATTTTAAAGATACAGATACATTCCTAAATCAGTCCACACAGGTGAATAAAAGGTGCAAACCAATGGATATAAAAGTGCAATAATTTTTATTTCAACACACATTCAACCTGTTGGACAGAACTAGCCAAAATAGTTTCTGAAATAATTAAAAATGTTGTTTATTTTAGCTGAATGAGTAGGTTTTAATGTGCTATGTTTTTGAGACAAATGTGAAAAATAATAAAATTTGAATGGCAATATTTGTGAAAGTCAATGGGGAACGGCCTTAACATTAGGCAAAGAATTAACCCTGTTCCTTACACGAAAGGAAGTCAATACTTGCAAATAAAATTTTTAATAACTCATTTTTTTCATTTTTGCATCAAAAACATAGCTTATGACCCCTCATTGGAATGAGCTCAACATGCTTGTTCCAATGGGGTGTCATAAGCTATATATTTGAGACCAAAAAATGAAAATTGAATGCTGATTTTTTGTGAATAGCACTGGCTGGTTTTGGATATTATGCTGGGTAAAGGGTTAAAGCAAATCAATGGTGATTTACATGCCTTTCAAAAGTGTTATGTACTTGTATAAGTAAACAATAGAAAACAGAAGACCAGAAAAAGAATGATTGACTTGCATAGCTCCATGAATTGAGTAGATTTCTAACAAGGTGCCCAAACATAGTTTGCTGAAGGGATATAAAAATAGGTCTCATCTGTGTGTCTAGATTTCTCTCCCTTGCCCAAACAGAGTTTGCTGGGGGTGGCATTTTGAAAAAGGTCCAATCTGTGTGTCCATGTGTCTGTCTGCACATTTTATGATTGCGATAACTTGAAAAAATGTAATCAGATTTTCACGAAACTTGCTACAGGCATAATTGTGAGATGATCTGTTTTTTTTCCTTTGACTTCTCTTTTTGTGGGTGAGGGATTTTGCCATCTTGAGGTATATACTTGTTAAAATTCAAATGTTTTCAAATAATAATAAAAAAAAAATCCATTTAATACCATTTCATGAAAGTTTATGTTCATAGAACAGGACTGTTTAATGGAACTAATATTCCTGCAACGTGTTGAGGACAAAAGACTAATTATATCTCATTTAATTTCAATTGTTTCAAACTTGGCATGTTTCTTAATTCGTCATTTAACAGCAAGCCTCTCTCGAAGCAGTTGTTAACAAATTGCCTCTATTCAGTAAGTTTTTCCATTGTTTATTGAAGCTCTATTCAGTGATCAAATAAGGTATGTTAATACAGTAGAATCCTCTTAATTGAATATCCATTTTGCCAGTGAAAATTATTCAGTTAACAGGAGTATACAATTAACAGGGATTTGGTCAGTTTCCTGTGTTCTGGAAATAAACTGAGCATTTATTCTATTATATCTTGTTTGACAAAGCTCATAGAGCTCTGTCAAACAAGGTATAATAGAATAAATGCCTGTATTGGATGTAGTGAGGCCAAAAAGGTTGATAAAGAAGGAGAATTTGGTGCGTGTCACAGTCATTTTTTCGACATATTACAAAAATTTATATACAATTAACAGGAATTTACTCTGCAACCTATATGCAATTAACAGATCAAATTTGTAATGAAGGTATGGTAAATGGTTTTGTGTTTGAAAATTATATTCAAATAACAGGGCTATACAATTAAGAGATATCCGTTTAAATGGGCTCCACTGTAATACCCGGTGAAAGCTTACTTTAATCTTTATACCTGGCAAACTTGTAGTGGCATGACTCATTTATTGAATCGTAAATCATTGACATTGATCACAAGTACGAGTTCAGTTAAACTTTGGATTTCTGAACATTACTCTGCTTCAAATCATTGGGAAATCCCACAAGCAATTGCTGTAATCTTGTTCGGATATCCAACAAGTCCATTTGTTGAATGTTTAATACCGTTAAACATTTGGAATACCAGATTCGCTATTAATTTGTTATCATCTTTAATTTGTCTCTGAGTCAATAGTTGAACACCAGAATTATGCAACAGATACTGAGTTATTTCCCACAGTTATACTAAAAATGACCAGTGAAAGTCATAGCTCATGACCTTTGAATATGTCAAAAAAAGGATAAAAAAAACCCTGATAAAACTATTCTTTGACTGTGATAGTATCCCATTGAAAATAAGCAGTAGTTTATTACATTTGCATGCAGATATTAGGTGGATGGAAAACTAAATTTCTGCAGTTTCACATGTTCTCAAAGTTCCTATCAGTTTAAATCAAAAGAAAATTATCATTATAATGTTCTGTATTTGACTTTTGCCTGCTGTTACCCATCTTGATAATGGGTAATATATACTCAGTGCTTTTCTATGGTAATTTAATTTTGTGTTTCTGTGCTCAATATTTAGTTAAATGTAGCAGCTTGAAAGAATAATAGTTTTCTCTGTATAAACTAATCAGTTGATTCCTAGTGTTCAGCTGGGTTGTCCTGAAGATGTCAGATTGTGTGGAGGGGTTGAGGGTAGGGTGAGTGGGTGAACCTAATTTACCCCAACTTTGATGCCTCAAGTCTCGATTGCCTGATATTGCAACTTCATCATCAAGGCATGCCTTCTTTGAAGGCATGCCTCGATGATGTAGTAGGAATATTAGTCGGTGTGCATCCAGTCATCCTCACACTGTTAGTGCAATAACTTGAACAAATGCTCTCCGATTTGACTAATAATTGCCATACAGGTCTTTTGCAATAATATCTCAAGTGAGTTCAACAACTGGCCAGGTCTGATTTCTTGTTACAAAGTTATGAGCCTTAATTAATCAATTTTTATGAATTTTCAACTTGTTAGCATTATAACTTGAACAAAGGTTACAGATTTGACAACTAGGATATGATTGATAACTGGGTTATGGACATGCAACACTCTCCGATTGCCACCACAACTTGATGCCTGCATCTCCATTGTTCATCTCTTGTCATTTATTTTTCTTCATGCCTTCTTGATTTTGCAGGATTTTATCCTCCCTGAAAAAATTTTTGGGGAGCATATAGTTGCCGCTTTTTCCATTCCTTCATCCATCCGTCCATTCGTTTATCTGTCCGTCTGTCCATCCATCCATACAAACATTTTGTATTATAACTCTGGCATTGGGTTTTGGATTTTGATGTTCTTCGGTATGGTGATAGACCAGCATAGGGGACATAATATCCACATATCGGGGGTTTTTGATGTACATTCGTACAAGAGCTATGGCCCTTGTTACACTTAGAAAAACTTTGTACAAATGTTTTGCATTATAACAGTCATTTGTGGGTGGATTTTGATGTCCTTTGGTATGGTAAGAGACTAGCATGGGGGAAAAAGATGTCCACATATTGCTTGTTTTGTCCATTCACACACAAGAGTTATGCCCCTGTTACACTCAGAAAACTCTCTGTAGGAACATTTTGCATAAAATCTCAGTAATTTCTGTGTGGATTTTGATGTCCTTTTGAGACTAGCATGGGAGAGAAGACATCAACATATTGTGGATTTCGCCCATGCGTACAGACCAGTTATGTGTGTGGATTTTGCTGTCCTTTGATGTCCATTTGAAACTATCATGGGAGAGAAAACATCCACATAATGTGGATTTCGTCCATGCATACAGACCAAAGTTATGGCCCTTGTTACACTTATAAAACATTGTTTGCATTATAACTCCAGGATCGGTTGTTGGATTTTGATATCCTTTGGTGTGGTGATAGACCATTCTGGGGGAAAAGATATCCACATATTGTGGGTTACTTCCATGCATACTTACCACAATTATGCCTCTTTTTAGACGTGGAAAAACTGTCCTTGTGAAGTTTTTGCATTGTTTTTTTTCCATGGCCATAAGTTTTGTTGAATAGCAGAAAATAGAATAATTTTTGTATTACCCAGGTTGACTTTGTGGGTATTTTCTTGTTTCCATTGACAGGAGACAGATCTCATCAATACTACAGTATGGCTGCTGTGGACTGATCACTTTCCACGGGTGGGTAATATTTCCACGGACACAATAATATTAGATTCCAAACACTAATTATAGAAATAATCAATAGGAATAATCATCAAAAAATTAATTAATGAAGCACTGGGTTTCAACCCAGTGCTTCATTAATTAAAATTTTGCTGGTGATGATTATCCCCGCATTTTTTAAAATGCGGGGATATTGTCATGATCTCCGTCCGTACTTCCGTACGTCCATACTTCCGTACGTCCGGTTTTGTAATTCGAAACGCTGTAACTTTCTACAGTTGTTCGATAGGGTCTGTGCAACCCAAAAATACAACTTTTAAATTTTTGTGCCACCAGGTGGCTTCTGTGGAGCCACTTAAAAAATGCGTTATTTTTTCACTTTTTTGCTGAATAGTCCCAACCTATGTAATTCGGAGTTCTAAAATTACACTAGGGTGTTGCTAAATGATCTGTAGATATGTAGGAAGGTTTCGGATTTTTCGGGTGCCACGTGGCTGTGCCACCGCAGCCACTTTTGTGTTTTCTTAGACCGTTTCCGGCAAAAGGCTCGTAGGATATGTAATTCGAAATGCTAAATCCATGCTCAGATGTTGCAGTAGGGTCTATAGATGCGCACGAAGGTTTCGGATTTTTCGGGTGCCACGTGGCTGTGCCACCGTAGCCACTTTCATGTTTTCTTAGACCGTTTCCGGCAAAAAGCTCCTAGGGTATGTAATTCGAAATGCTAAAACCATGCTCAAATGTTGCAGTAGGGTCTGTAGATGTGCACGAAGGTTTCAGATTTTTCAGGTGCCACGTGGCTGTGCCACCATTGCCACTTTTGTGTTTTCTTAGACCATTTCCGGCGAAAGACTCCTAGGGTATGTAATTCGAAATGCTAAAACCATGCTCAAATGTTGCAGTGGGGTCTGTAGATGCGCATGAAGGTTTCGGATTTTTCAGGTGCCACGTGGCTGTGCCACCGTTGCCACTTTTGTGTTTTCTTAGACCATTTCCGGCGATAGGCTCCGAGGGTATGTAATTCGAAACGCTAAAACCATGCTCAAATGTTGCAGTGGGGTCTGTAGATGTGCACGAAGGTTTTGGATTTTTCAGCTGCCACCTGGCTGCGCCACCATTGCCACTTTCGTGTTTTCTTAGACCGTTTCCGGCGAAAGGCTCCTAGGGTATGTAATTCGAAACGCTAAAACCATGCTCAAATGTTGCAGTAGGGTCTGTAGATGTGCACAAAGGTTTCCGATTTTTCAGGTGCCACGTGGCTGTGCCACCATTGCCACTTTTGTGTTTTCTTAGCCCGTTTGCGGCAAAAGGCTCCTAGGGTATGTAATTTGAAATGCTAAAACCATGCTCAAATGTTGCAGTAGGGTCTGTAGATGCGCACAAAGGTTTCGGATTTTTCAGGTGCCACGTGGCTGTGCCACCGTTGCCACTTTTGTGTTTTCTTAGACCGTTTCCGGCAGAAGGCTCCTAGGGTATGTAATTCGAAATGCTAAAACCATGCTCAAATGTTGCAGTGGGGTCTGTAGATGCGCACAAAGGTTTCAGATTTTTCAGGTGCCACATGGCTGTGCCACCGTTGCCCTTTTGTGTTTTCTTAGACCGTTTCCGACGAAAGGCTCCTAGGGTATGTAATTCGAAATGCTAAAAGCACGCTCAGATGTTGCAGTAGGGTCTGTAGATGCGCACGAAGGTTTCAGATTTTTCAGGTGCCACGTGGCTGTGCCACCGTTGCCACTTTTGTGTTTTCTTAGACCGTTTCCGGCGAAAGGCTCCTAGGGTATGTAATTCGAAACGCTAAAACCATGCTCAAATGTTTCAGTGGGGTCTGTAGATGTGCACGAAGGTTTCAGATTTTTCAGCTGCCTAGTGGCTCTGCTGTTGCCACTTTCACATTTTCTTAGACCGTTTCCGGTGAAAGGCTCCTAGGGTATGTAATTCGAAATCCTAAAACCATGCTCAAATGTTGCAGTAGGGTCTGTAGATGTGCACGAAGGTTTTGGATTTTTGGGGTGCCACGTGGCTGTGCTACCGTTGCCACTTTCGTGTTTTCTTAGACCGTTTCCGGCGAAAGTCTCCTAGAGTATGTAATTCGAAACGCTAAAACCATGCTGAGATGTTGCAGTAGAGTCTGTAAATGCATAGGAAGGTTTTGGATTTTTTGGGTGCTAAGTGGCTGTGTCACCGTTGCCACTTTTGTGTTTTCTTAGACCGGCGAAAAGCTCCCAGAGTATGTAATTTGAAATGCTAAAACTATGCTCAAAAGTTGCAGTAGGGTCTGTAGATGTGCACGAAGGTTTTGGATTTTTGGGGGTGCCACCGTTGCCACTTTCATGTTTTCTAAGACCGTTTCCGGCGAAAGGCTCCCAGGGTACATGTATGTAATTCGAAACGCTAAAACCATGCCCAAATGTTGCAGTGGAGTCTGTAGGTGCACACGAAGCTGTGTCACCTGTGCCACTCAATATGATTTTAGTGTGTCATATAATACATTTCTTCTTTGTATCAAGCATTCATACAAAGTCAAGGATGCAAATGCGGGGATACACTATAAGGTGCTTTGCACACAAGTGACACCATCTAGTTTTTATTGCCTGGTAAACGCATGCATGGAAATAACTGTCCACTTGTGGATTTTGACCTTTCTCCGGCCACTGTACTGTACTAGTTATTGTAACTGTGGATATCTCACAGAGAATATAATCTCATGCGCACTTCCAAAATGCTAGTCACACAGTGGTAATTCTATTATAAAAGCTGATAATTAATATTTATGTTAACAATGTTAACAGTGCTGTGCTTATTAATGATATTGTCTTCATCTATCTCGGTTATTCTAGTTAACAAATGTTATAATTACCTTGACTTATATTGTTAAATTTATTTATAGTCATTTCAATTGAACTACAAGCTTTAAAATTTGTCCCAATTTGCGAGAAATGATTCTTGTAAACTGCTGTTGCGAGAATCTATTTTAAGTTGTACATTTAGAATTTGATAGTACTGTTTATTCTTTTGTACTTGTGAGTGCAACCAGTTCATAATCCCTAATAAAAAACCTCTTATTTATATATACAGATATTTACTGCAGTTTAACCCTAAAGGGTCTAGTTCCTTGTCTTGTATGTACATCTAGAACACATTTCATCATAAAGGCTTGTGGTGGCTTTGCTGCTGGAAGTTACAGTGACTTGGCAGTGGTTTCTAGTGAAGTCTATGTAGGCAGCCAAGACTTCACTAAACACCATTGCTAAGTGAAAGTCTTACCTTATGAGGGAACAAAAAATAAGTTGACTTCTGTAGGCCTTTATGGACGATGGATGGCAACGGACGCCAGGTGATGAGAAAAGCTCACATGTCCTTTTAGGCCAGGTGAGCTAAAAATGGAATAGGATGTAATATTTGCATCGTACAGTAACCCAATATTTTGATATTTTACAATGTATGGTGAAAAATATTAGTGCTCAATAGAAATATGTCTGTTACAGGATCAAGCTTTTAGAATCTATGACGAGAATCTAAATGAACATTTTGCTAGAATCAAAGTTGATTCGCTTTGTTTTCCTTGCAAGAATCATTTATGAGAATCGATTCTGAATTCTCGCATGAATTTTTAAGCGCTGTTGTATTGCCATATCACTAAGCCATGCTTGTGCAAAATACGTCTAATATTCACCCTGATAGTGAACCGGATTCACAGTCAGGCTGTCTAACTGACATATTTTCATGTTGCTTCTTGCTTTAATTTGATTACACACCATTATCTCGATCAAAATTACAATTAAACCTTGAATGTATCTAAACTGTCCAAAAAAAGTTAAGCCCCCCCCCCCCCCCCCCCCCCTCTCTCTCTATAATACCAATGGTATATGATAAAAGGGTAAATTCTCATGAGAGAAAACATGCTACTTGTAGTAGAGGGAATTGGCCTCATAAGTGAAACAATGGTTTCTGGAGCATTTTTTGATTGGAGGAACATTAGGCATTGGACGTCATCACAACGTCCAAAAACGTCACATTCAGTATCTGGTGGGACCGCCTCGAGTATCTCTAACACATCTTAGTTGGCAAAGCATTATCAAATGACCTTCCAAATTTCTCTTAATGTGATGTTGTCCCATTCTTCTTTTAGCGCACAACTCCGACTGTTGATGTCATGAGGTTGTGGCTGTCTATTAACCACTCTCCTGCCGAGCATGTCTCACACATTCTATCAGGTTGCAGTCCGGGCTCTTTGCAGGAAAATCCAACCAGGTCACATCCTGTTGCATATCTTTCAATTCTCCCACTATTCTCGCTCGGTGAGCTTGGCATTAATGAAATAGGTAAACTGCGACCATTGGGGATGGGATTTGGCTCCAAAATGTCCCTTTACATTTGTACATTCATGTTTCCATCGAAAATACGAAGTGGAGTTTTGCCTCGAGAGCAGACACCATCCCAAACCATGATGCTTCCACCACCAAAACGGTTAACAGGCTGAGCATTACTCTCAAATCCTGAGAAGGGCAACAGAGCGTGACCTAAACAGTCTCATCAAAATCAGACTTAACATGGTACAGCATAGGCAGTGAAGTGGTCAGTACCCAGCAAATGTTTTGAGGATCTATGCCCACTCCGATGGAGGAATGGGGAATGCCACAATATGAGATATTTGTATACCCACTGGTATTATAGGAAGGGGGGGGGGGGAGGGGAGGGGAGGTGGTGGCTTAACATTTTTGAACCATATATTGTATAATGAAGACGAGCTTTGACATTTATTTGAAACTCCTTCACTCTATTCCACAGTCCTGGTGTTTCCAGAAGATCCCTGAGACAGCTGCATAATTTTCTCCATCAAAAATACAGCTGTAACAATATTCCATATAGGTTGCTGGACCCTATGTTTTGTGTGTGTGGGTGGGGGGAGCAATTAGAAGTTTTTAAAGTTTTGAAAATGTTTGTTCTGGAATGGAATCAGAGAGGGTGTGTGTGTGGGGGGGGAGGGTCAGTTGTCAGAAAGAAAGTCATTGAGGTTACTTAGACATCCCAAAACTAACCTTAAAAAAAAAATAGTATTACCCTCTCCACTTTATGCCAAGCAGATGCCACAGGGAATGGTGATTAGAAAATAGCTTAAAGGCATCAACAATGTCCATCTTGCACATCCAGCTCCCTATTCCCAGTTTCTTAATAACTTTTATAGCATCACCTACTTGGTCAAAGTTTTGGAAAATTGCTCTTTGTTTATCCATTCATTCAAACTTGTCTGGTCTATGTTATCATATGGAGCTGTCAGGTCAACGAATATACATTTCATTCCAAAGTGCTTTCCTGTTACAATAGGACTGATGAGAAATGTTTTAAAGGGAGGTGTGCAAAAGTGGCCAAGCAGGAATCCTTTGTCAAGTTTTATGCCCAGTGCATGACCTACATATTCTGGGTCTTCTCTGGCGAAAAAGTAATTTTTACACTCTTTGCATTCTTCAGGTGGTGAAATTCTGGTATCAAAACCGTAACGCAAACCATCTAATAGAATGTTAAACTACCCATCTGGGTGGCCTGTCAACTCTCTTTCCAGCTGGTCTATGTCATGAGTTGTTCCCTTCAAAGAGAGAGAACTATAACCCTCTTGTAGTCATTTAACTGTGTTACTCTTTGACGCCAAACTTGCAACACCCTATTACCCCCCTCCCAAATTGACATTTTTTGTTTGACTGTGTACAGAGACTGGCCAATGGCAGGTGGGAGCAGTATGCTGACCTTTACCCTGCAGGCAAACATGGAGAGAAGAATAGTTTGTTCCCACACATCCAAACTCGCCATTAAAGTATTGCATATTTTTACCTCAAGATGTGTGTCACATCTGCAACCTTTGCTGTTAAGCCTACCTGCTCTGTTAAATATATTGAAATCAGAACCTGTTTTAGCTCACCTACTATGAAGTAGATGTGCAGTAATGTCATGACTTTGGCGGTGTCAGCGTCAGTGTGCAGCTTTGTAAGAGTTTGTGTTTATAAGTAAATTTCTTTGAACCCAATGGCCTCAGGGATTTCAAATTGCAGTTGTGAGTTATTTAGGACCATTACCACAGTACTTAATCCTTATCTGCTGGAAATTTTTTTTAGGTGAAAACTGTGTCAGTTTTCTGTTGTAAGATGTTGTATTAAAGTAAACTGTATTGCATCTTATGGTGATCTATATTGCTTTTAGTTGTGTTTTATTGTGAGTGTAGTTTCTCTACCACTGCATTTTCCTCGGCATTGCTGATTGCCGAGGGTGAGGGTGAATTGCCAGGACTGCAAACCCTCTCAAACCATGCTCACTATATGAAAGAAAAAAATAATAAAAAATGAAGCCCTCCCTCCCTCACTGATTTGAAAAACAATTGCCTGAGAATCATTTAATTTATTTTATGTGGCTTAACATCAGTTTGGCTGTTGAAAGTCCAGTCAGTCCCTAGAAAAACAAGAAATGAAATGTCACAGATATTTGATTGTTTAGCAGAGTTGAGGGACATTCACTCTTTGCTCATTATATAAAATAATTATTTTATAATTGTAGAACAAGATAACAAGCGAATAATGTTTTTCCTGTTGCATGTGGCTACAGTGTAGAAGCAAGTCTAGATTCTAAGGTAAATTTTCATTGCATTAATTTGAGTGTGAAATCAGTGGGGGGTATGACACATTCTTGCCTTATGAGATCAGGCACTCAAAATTCTACAAAAATGACTCTTCTGTTAACTGTAGTCAGCTAGAAAAATAATAATCTATGTTATTGCAGGCAGGCCTGAAAATAAGCAGTCTGACATTTGAAGAATGAGGTCCCCAGAGGGTGCATCTGATGATGCTATCCCATACAGTGGGCCCATTTATCCCCTGGGTACCTCTTTCTGTTTAGTTTTGAGACCCTGATTCAGATTGAGGTTTACAGAGAGTAATTTTAGTGATGCTACCCTGCTGTGCAGGGTAGCATCACTAAAGTCACCCTCTGGGGACCTCATTTTGCAGATGACAGTCTGCTTATTTTCTGGCTTGATTGCAGGCCTGGAAATAATCTGTGAATGCTCATTTAAGTTAAGTGGGGGTTATGTCAGTTGTGAAATACTCTGACTGAACTACACATTATGACAAAGTAATACAACATTAATTCAGTTCCTAATCCGACATGTTTTGCCTGCTAGACCTGACAATCTCTTGCGACAACCTAGACTCATTTGTGGCGCATTACATCCACATATGACAAGAATGGTATGCCATTTATGTCTTAACCAAATTTCCACCACAATAAATAGCGAAAATTAACATGCGAGATTGCACGTTAGTTTTTAGCTTAATTTGACAAACTCAAGATAAGCTAGTGCCATCATGTGTGCGGAAGTCTGTTAGTCTGTGAGTCTGTTCACATTTTCCTTTGTAGCACAGACTACACCCCCACCGTTGTTGTCCAATTGTCACAAAATTTCATATGCAGGTTTGAGGTCGTGTCTAGATGAGAACATCCCCTTTTGGTCACGATCGGTCAACAGTGAAGGCTGCCTGAGCTCAAAACCCGAAAACCTTTAGCACAGTTTACAGGTCGTATTTATGAAGGGATTTCATTGTAACTTGATAGGATGACTCTGTATAATGTCTAGATGAGGACATCCCTTTTGGTCATGATCTGTCAACCAAGACGGCTACAGGGGCCCGAAGCCCAAAAAGCTTTAGCACAGTCTACAGGTCATGTTTATGAAGGGATTTCATTGTAACTTGGTAGGATGACTCCAGATAATGTCTACATTGTCCCCCTTTGGTCGCGGTCATTCATCCGTGATGGCTGCCCAAGCCCAAAACCCGAAAACCTTTAGCACAGACTACAGGTTGTATTTATGAAGGGATTTCATTGTAACGTGGTAAGATGACTCAGTATAATGTCTAGATGAGGATGTCCCCTTTTGGTTGGAATCGGTCAACCGTGATGGCTATACAAACCCGAAGCCCGAAAACCTTTAGGACAGTCTGCAGGCCTTTTTATGAAGGGATTTCATTGTAACTTGATTGGATGACTCGTTTTGGAATAATTTCACTGTAACTTGGTAACTTTGGTTGACATACATTAACTGTGAAGGCCACATTCATTAACCTTCCCCTCAAGTCTGTAGTACAGTCTACACCTCAAATTATTTTTATAGAAAACATACCATACAGGGAACAGAAATTAACATATTCTCATTTATCACAATTCTTGTCGTATTTCATAATACTTTCATAAACATTGAACATTATCCTTTTCATCAAACACAGCACACAGTAAAGTTAAGCTACAGTGTCATTGACACTTTCATTGCAATTTATTGTTTTGGCAACTTGGTTAAGATGTAAACCGCATGGTTGGCATTGTAAAACAGAATATGGAAAAGCATCACAACACATTATTCCTATAGGTTACCACCACGTTATTTAGCGTAACTTGCTAAAGAGTTACAATGTAAGCTCTTTATTGAGGCCGTAAGTGACAAAATAATAGCATTTTAATGGCAAATTTTGTGAAGAATGCTTACTAGTTAATCCCACTATATTGGATAAAGGATTAATCATGGTATTGACAGCCTTCGGTAGATTTAGTACCCTCTGCCTAGAACTCCCTTTATTTCACGTGAGCTGTCATCTGAAAGACGGACCTTCAAGAACAATAACTGTGCATTATTTATTTTTTAATAATGAACAGGAATTTTGAGGAGCATGTTAGCATCCTTTTAAATAATACACAATTATTGTTCTAATACAAACATTCACTGGACCTGAACCAGTTTTTACCTTGAGTTTCTACTGAAACATTCATGATGTTGTCTTCCATGAGTTATCCAGAACGCCAACTCCTCGATAAAGCTTTTGACACTTTCGATTTTAGTTCTCCCCAATGTGATAAAACTATTACATTTTTCTCACTTTAAAACAAGAATTTAAGGTCAAGTGAATTTTAGGTCAGATAATACACTTGGCCCAGGATATTTGGCTCAAATAATGGTCGAGGGCCTCATCCTCGGCCATTCTTTGGACAAATACCCTGGGTCGAGTGTATTATCCTTTACATAAAATGTGGACTCGTAGCTCTCACTTTGGAGTTTCTACATTTTTCCCTTCAACTTTGCTTCAAAATTAGTTGTCCAAATGATTCACATTTATGTATTCATTGATGCAGATCAGGGAAGCATGGTGCTTGATCACAATTGGATGAAATGGGAGTCTTACGAAGATTTTCGGAAAGTATGACACCCCTCAGGACCTGCTTAGAATTTATGCTCTGGTAAGTTTTGTGCTGGAAGAAATATATACATCGTTTGGAAAATATGAGTACACAGAAGTAACTTTCGAATGCCTTTTTTTTTTTACATACATTGATGGGGGCCAAATTTATAAACTGAGTACATTTAATAATGACCTATTTTGATAAAAATATATCCCTGTGTTATGAAGAATCCTGAGATAAATTTACTCGGAGACTTCTGAATGCACATATAATTTGTTTATGTACCATCTTATGTTTTGTGTATCGTTTATTTTACTTAGATGTGGTTACAGGTTTTTCAGCCCCACAAAATGTGTTTTTACACCATACCATTATTGTGATGAATAGCAGAACATCTTTGAATTGAATGATAAAGAAATAGTTTTATTTGAAAACAATATAGGTGAGTAAAAATAGTTGTCTGATTTGTATAGTCCTGAGAAATATTTGTAGCAGTGAACCCTTTCCCAGTGTAACGGCCACATCTGGCCAATGCCAAGGCTGCAAATTAACCAGTGACAAATGGGAAAGGAGAGTGCTCACTCTTACTCATCGTCAGTCTCTCTCATCAGGAGAGTGACTAACCACTTGCCTACATGTACATTATATAAGATGAAAGAGAATTATGAAATCAGGGTGTCACTGACTTGCAATCACTCTTGTTTTCAATTCAAATATTTTTGTTGCAGCGATGCATCAGTGACAAGGCATAAACACTTTAGAATTAAAAGGTTTGTGTTAAATTTTGCTTGAATATTAGAATGCCTATTGTATTTATGGAACTAATTTTATTGATTAAATTCTGTGGTGCGTGATCTGCAAGGTTTATTTTGGTGACACATAATAATTTTTCCATATTTTGTGAGCAAGAATGCTTTATTAATTTGATAGCGAAACACATTGTGTTTTTTTCAAACTAAAAATTTAATCTAGTTAACCCTTAGTTCCCATACAGCCACAAACTACCCCTTTTATATTGTGCTGAAAAAGAAGTTGGCCCAAGTGTGTTCTTCCTTGATTATTATACAGACAGGCTGTATTTATCTCAACAGTGATTTTACATCATTGTTGGCTGCCTGTACAATAATAATGTACAAACGCCAAATGATGGCACCTGCGGTTGCTACCCCCAATACAGATTTGTACTTTGTCTAGACATTTTACTTGTATTGGGGAAATACCTTCTTGTAAGATAAAATCATTTATTTTAAAATATGTTTGTTTGAGTATGAGAACGTGAAAATTACGAACTGGTGGGATGGTAGAGCTGGATCGTTGAAATAGAAGTCGAAGACGAGTTCTTGGGGAATTAGCATTTATTTACAGCGACAGTACTGGAACTCCAGATACAGAAGTAACAAAGGTTCACGAACAATAGGGAGCCTCCGACTGGAAAGTGAAGAATGAACGTTCTGAGGCATCTCTCTTACAGAATAGTTACCAAATAATACAAGAACTGCGTTTATATACATATAAATTACACAATAGATCAACAGACTACGAACAATTAGCTTAGATTAAACAATTTCTGATTAAGGAACGCTTGGTGAAAACTACCGTGAGTTGTTTAGACTTGTCATAAATAAGGTTCTTATGAAATCAACTAAAGTCTTTGTAATGTGACATTTGATAGAATTAGAATATAATGAAATACAGAAATGGAGGACATAGTCTTTGAAATGAATCTAATAACATTGAATAAATCATCGAAATTGAAACTGAACTCATATGAAAATCATCGCTACGATATTACCCCCCTTGTTATTGAAAGATGACTACGGCATCTTTTGAGGAAAAAAAATATATATATAACGGTGACAGAAAATTAGAATTTCCACAGCAAGATATTTTTAAAATCAAAGATTAAAGAAACAGCCATAATTTTACAATATGCACAGGTCGAATAATTTTTAAATAGAGCAATTGTTATAGTCAGTGAATGGGAAATAAAATCTTTCTAAAACAGAAGCAAATGAATAAGCACTAATTACATACCAAAATAAAAATTCCAAAATGAAACAATTTGAAACAGTCAAGAAATGAGAATTTCGCAAAGGCGCGTCTCTAGATACCATTTTGAAAAATGTTTATGTTCCACTAGAAGAGTTCTGATGAGGTGAGAGACATCGTCCATCTTGTCAGGTGGTACCTCAAATGCTATGGGTTTCGGATAATCCATTGTGTGTTCTTCGATGAAAAGTTTTTCACTTTTGGTGTCCAAATAAATTTCACATATGCCGTTAAGTTCCTTGAATGAACGTGGATACTTCTTCACAACAGTAATTGTCTCTGGTGGGTCCATCGGTGGTAATCTTTGTGCCACAACTGTATATTGCTCGTTTTCAACACTTTCCGATATACTTTTAACGGAAAATGTGTTGACGTTCCCGCGAATGTTCTTCTGTTCGGAGATGAGTTGTCGAGCTTGGGAGCTGAGGTCAGCTTCGTCAACCCACGTATTTCGAGTAGCGGGTCGCCCAACCCATTTGATCAAGTATTGTGGTTTGCCTGAGCGACCCATACATTGTCATACGATTTTCTCTGCAAGTGGAGGATTCGCACAAACATCTCGTGCAGGTAAATGGGTGGTAGAAATCTTTTCCGTTTCCTTGAATTTAGAACACACTGGCATGGCGTCCACCACTTGCACGGCTTGGTCCTGTGTAGTTTTGGAAACAGGAGTCGTCTGAATAGATGAATGAGTGGTTGAGGGTGTTGCTGTAACGCCAGCGTCAATGGAAAATGGCGGCTGAGCTGAGACTTGTACAGCGGTACTCACAGTTTCTACATGTAACTTCTCTGGTTTTGCGGACAGTGGTGATACAAATTTCTTTGCCTGCTCCTTCCTTTCAAAGAACTCTCGTTTTCGAATCTCGTCTCTGAGGCGATGAGAAAAAGATTTGTTTTTCGTTATTTGTTTTTGCCAATTTAGCGTTAAACTGACGTCTCCATCATCTATGTCGATGTTCCAGTTCAAACGGTGATGGCCGACGTCGATAGTGGAGAGGAGAGCCTGGATATTCTCTGGTATAGTGATGGCCATTGTTTCTTTTCTCCACCAGGATCGTTGCCTCGGATTGTAACACCAGTATGAGAACGTGAAAATTACGAACTGATGGGATGGTAGAGCTGGATCGTTGAAATAGAAGTCGAAGACGAGTTCTTGGGGAATTAGCGTTTATTTACAGCGACAGTACTGGAACTCCAGATACAGAAGTAACAAAGGTTCACGAACAATCGGGAGCCTCCGACTGGAAAGTGAAGAATGAATGTTCTGAGGCGTCTCCCTTACAGAATAGTTACCAAATAATACAAGAACTGTGTTTATATACATATAAATTACACAATAGATCAACAGACTACGAACTATTAGCTTAGATTAAACAATGGCTGATTAAGGGACGCTTGGTGAAAACTGCCGTGAGTTGTTTAGACTTGTCATAAATAAGGTTCTTATGAAATCAACTTAAGTCTTTGTAATGTGACATTTGATAGAATTAGAATATAATGAAATACAGAAATGGAGGACATAGTCTTTGAAATGAATCTAATAACATTGAATAAATCAAGGAAATTGAAACTGAACTCATATGAAAATCATTGCCACGATAAGAGCTCCAAAACCCCTGTCAAACAGGCTATAATATTTGCATACAATACCACGTGAAAACAAAAAGTGCCCAACTTACTCTTAAATGAATGATCCTGTTAATTGAATATTTGTCATTCAGCCCTGTTAATTAGAGGCAAATTGCCTAGGCTAAAAAGTATCCTAGACCAAATAATTTGCCTTGGCTGAAAGCCTAGGCTGTGATGCAGAACGCATCATCTGAGATGCATAGCGCCGAGCAGGGGGAGAGTACAAGAGGGGGTATCCCCCTCTTGTTGGTGGGGATTCGGGAAATCTTTTGATTTTGAGTGCAAAAGCAGACTTCTAGTGGCTTTTCAGGATGGAATATTCTGTTCAACCAGCTATAAGTTTTACACAATGCATAGCGTAGTTTTTAGCTGCGACTAGCAGCTCAATAAGAGGCAATGTCGGTCTGTCGGTCTGTCGGTTGGTCTGTAGGTCTGTAGGTCTGTAGGTCTGTCAGTCTGTCGGTCTGTCGATTTGTCTGTGACCAATGAGTTTCAAAACTCAATAACTTTTGAAATACTTGATGGAATGGCTTTATATTTGGCATGTAAGTGTATCTTATTGATGTCTAGCCACTGTTCAATGCATGTGTTGTTCCAAATATTTTTTTTGGAGTTATGACCCTAGAATTTTGTGAGATTGCACCACCCATCGCAGCTACGGCATCGATGTCGCGATTTTTGATATTTTACACAAGTTTTATGTGTCACTGAAGACCAGCAGTAGTCCAGTATTTCTTTTCCCAGAAAATAAATCAACAGCTCAGTCTAGTGTTGTAATTTCCAACACTAGACTGAGTTGTTGATTCATTTTCTGAGAAAAGGAATATACAGAAACTGTCAAACGACTCCTGAATTTTCAAGTCAACTAGTCGTTGGCCAAAAATCAAGTCGAAGTCGACTGATCGGCAGCACACCGCGTAATTATATCGATCACTTACTTTAACTGTATTAACAAGATGTGTGCCCAGCGAGTCTGTGGATTTCAAGCATAAAACACTGAACTGCGTTGAGAAACCTTTGTTTTAGAATAGTTTCCCCTTAAAGTAGTTCGAGTGAACTAAAAAACTATTGGAAACTGACATTAAACTGGTGAGTAAGGCTTCAAATGGGGGTGGCAGACCTAGCATCCCGACTGTCACTTTGGCCATAGTTTCTCATGGATCTATTGCACCTACTTGGCATCGTAAATTACTGGAGACTGCCGAGTATATGCGTCATTTGTTGTCTGGCAGTTTGAACCACAGGGACTCATCTATATATCCCCCTGCTTATAAAGCATGCCCATTGCATACTCTTATATTAGTCTGTAATGGTCATACTATAGAAGCAGGGGCATATGTTATATAATATTACAGTGGATCCCACTTAATTGGATATCTCTTAACTGAATAACCCTGTTAATTGAATATAATTTCCCAACACACAATCATTTACCATACCTCCAGTACAAATTTGACCAGTTAATTGAATATAGGTTATAGAGTAAACTCCTGTTAATTGAATAAAAAATCTTGCAACCTGTTGAGAAATTACCAGTTTTCCTTTGTATTTAGACCTATTTGGCCTTAGTGCATCCAGTACAGTCATTTAATCTATTATATCTTGTTTGACAGAGCTCATGGATAAATGCTAAGTTTATCTCTAGAATACAGGAAAGTAACACTATCCCTGTTAATTGAATACTCCTGTTAATTGAATAATTTTCATTGGCAAAGTGGCCATTCAATTAACAGGGTTCCACTGTATAATATAGATGATCCAGCAGAGTGCGTTATGATCCCCTGTCATACGAACGATCACCGATGATAACTTTTTTGATTTACACAAGTATACAGGCAAAATGTCACAATCGTTCATTTCCTGGTCTGGTTGGTAATGAATGTGAAATTCTGGAGTACTTTCTGTCAACGAGCCCACTGGCGAGCTCTGAAGGGACATTATAGTATGCTATGACACAACGATACTATCATACAGAATCTCAGACAGCTGGCAAGGCCATTAACAACTTGGGGTATAAGTAAGAAGACCGAAGAAAACAAACAGAATTCTGGGTAGAGGTGTAGTGATGAGACCACTGGCGACAGGGCAAGAAATTTGCAGTGAAGAGAAAAGCCCCGAAAAAGACTTGTAAATCCTAGAGTATTTATCCTTGCATCAAGTAATGTGCCTAAATGGTGTTGGGGGGGGGGGGGGGGGGGGGGGGTTCTTGGGGTGGCTCTTGACATTTATCAGAAAACTTTCTTGAAATTTTTCTAAAAGATGATTCCCCCACTCTGGCATTCTTATTTCATGGCCTCATTTGTTGGTCAGTTTTTGATAAAAACCTTCAGTGGAATGAAAATGCCAGAGTCGAGTACTAGCTACATACACTGGGGTCCAATAAAGAGACGAACATGAATTACAATGGGAAGGGGTGAGGGCTTTGACAATTCTCAGAATTTCTTGAAATTCTTCTGAAAGTTGATTTCTTGTTCTGATGTTCTTATTTTATGGAAGGTTTTTATTGAGAACTGACAAACAAATGAAGCCTGGACTCATTTGTTATTTGCTTTTTAATAAAAAACATTCCATGGAATGAAAACACTAGAGTCGCTGAGTCCTGGGTACATACACTAGGAATTTCCTGAAATTCATGGAATCACAGCACAGATGGAACGTGCCGGGAATATAATAACTATGTAACTATTCAAAAAATGTCAGGAATTTTTCTAATAGTTATATAGTTATGATATTTTGAACAATCTAATGCTGTATGGCTTTCTGAAGCATGCCAATTGACGAAGATATGAAATATTCTATTCAGTGCACAAAGCCATGAGTGTACACTGGTTATTTTCAGTACACCTTTTACTGGCTTGAACTTGGAGTAATTTAAAGGCCTAATAAAGGGGCACAAATTCAAGTTACCTGAAGTAACATATGGCTTGTCGGATAAAATACCAACCAGATTTCAGAGAAACATTTTATTAATGAAGCAACTCACAGACATATTCAGTGAATATGACCCAGTTAGTTTCTGATAAAAAACAGTTAACCCTTTACCGAATGTTACGGCCAAAACCAGCCAGTGATATTCACAAAAATCACAATTCAGTTTTCATTATTTCTTTCATTTTTTGTCTCAAAACCATAGCTTATGACCCCTCATTGGAACGAGCTCATTCCAATGAGGGGTCATAAGCTATGGTTTTGACGCAAAAAGTAAACAAAATTAGTTATTCAAGAATTTTATTTGCAAGTGTCGTCTGATTTTTGTTTTAGGTAAAGGGTTAAAAGTGATTTTAAAAAGTGATTTTACATCAGAAGATTTATTCCCTTGTTGATGTGTAATCACTATCAGATTCAGAAATACAGTCAAAATCAATTGCATCTACTGTAAAATCGCTATCATCAGAGGTCTCTAACTGGTTTTCATCAGAAACTAACTGGGTCTCTTCAGCATTATCATCAGCTTCATTTCTTGGAACTTCATCAGGTAAAAATAAACAGTTACTCTTGTAGTTATTGTTAACTTGAAACTTTGTATGTTTGCGTCTATTGAACTGGTGCCCATCTACACGTGCCCTCCTTTTTTTCTAAGTGTACCATCTGGATTTAACCAGAGAAACTCTGAAACTAAATCATACCTGATATCTCCAAAGTCATCATGTCGAATCGTGAGAAGGGTTTCAAGTGTCTTATTGAAGAGAGCAAGCCGATCCTTCGATAATGTGACGGTGAATGAAGAAAACACTCTTTCGACATGTGCACTGCTTATTGGAAGAACAATGCATATTTCAGCAAAGTGTATTATATTGGATATGGCAACTTCTGTGCCCTCTGCTGTGCAATAAAAAGATAATGCCATGTTTGGTCGTTAGTTCATTAGGACATAAATGAAGTAACATGGTTGTACTTGAAAGTGAACTCCTGTTTTATTTTCTTGGTGTCACACATGTTAGCTTGCAGTAGGGCTTCAAAATGATTGGCTAGAAATTTAACACTTTCATATATATCATCAGGGTCTTTGAACTTTGACTTGGTATCCAATAAAATTGCTGCTGCCTGAAAGATTGTGTTGTTAAAAAAAAATTGTCGGATCTTTTTTCCAAGTCAACATTGAGTGTGCGAAGAACTTTCAGAATTTCATTTGCTACTTTGTCAGTGGCTGTATCAAGTTTTACCTTCATTGAATAGCCATGGAATGTTTCCTTTCTGTTAGAATGTTCTTCACTTATTTCAGTTACATTAGAAGTGCTTGCCTCACAGGAATTTTTTGTGTGTCTTGCCTCTTCAAAATAAAGCCCAAATGTGGGCTTCCAGCACTCTACCAGTTAACTGAATAACCCTTTTAATTGAATATAATATCCCAACACAAAATTATTTCCCATACCTCCACTACAAATTTGACCTGTTAATTGAATATAGGTTCTAGAGTAAACTCATGTTAATTGAATAAAAAGTCTTGTAACCTGTCAAGAAACTACCCCGACTCTCCCCAATTTTTCTTTGTTTACAGACCTGTTTGGCCTTGGTGTATCCAATACAAGCATTTAATCTGTCATATCTTGTTTGACCGATCCAAAACAAAGTATAATAGAATAAATGCTAAGTTTATCTCTAGAATACAGGAAAGCGACACCGACCCTGTTAATTGAATACTCCTGTTAATTGAATGTTTTCATTGGCATAGTGGCTATTCAATTAACAGGGTTGCACTGTACTCTCAAATTCTAAATTATTTAACTGAAAATTGATTCTTGCAGCAAGAGTTTGTGAGAATCCAAATCAGTTCTCATGAATCGGGACAATTTTTAGGCAGTTGGTATATCTTCAATATTGCCCCTTATCTGAATCTGTAAGATTCAGTTAGTTGTGTTCTCCCTTTATGTTTTATCATGCATTATGTTGTTTGGTAAGTGCCACCTGTTTTTTCTTTTATGCAAAGATTTACGCATCCTGGCTTGAAAGGAGTAAAATTTTGCATAGCATTGGCATTATTGCAGAAATGAAGTGCAGATTTTTAGTGTCTGAATATTCTGTCCAGGTATTCAAATAGTGTATGAATGTTTCTCCCCTATTTGTATGGATAAGGTGGCATCATTTTTATGTAAGTTAGATGAGCCTTCTGAAGTCAGTATCAATTCAAAACACCTACCCCCCCCCCCCCCCCCCCTCCCCCCTGTGGTTTTAATGAAGACAACAAAAGAATTGAGTTTGCCAGAAGACAGGTATTGTCAGATTTACCCAATTAAAATGCAACTCAGATTTCCTCAAAGTTATGTCCATATTGTGAGTAAAATTGTGTATGCTGAGGGTTCCTACTCCAATGAAAAGTCCTTGAATTTTGGGCCCTTCCTTGAACAGTGCTTGAAATTGTTTCTAGCCCTGAAATGTACTTGATTTTCCATCACTCTCCTCGAAAACTACTTAAATTCACTTTACCTGTAACCTCTTAGAAAATAAAACTTAGGATAACCCTCCCCACATACATACAATGTCTCCAAATCATTCAGGAATCACATTTATATGATCTCTATCTGGTCCCTTGAGTGCAGCAAGGCATCATCTGCAATGCTTTAGCATTGCAGATGGCTCCTTGTTTAACTCAAAGAATAATATATATCTAGCTAGTTGGGTTTTCCAGAGATCAGGTCCTTGAGACTGAAATGCTTTGTGTTGCTATGGTGTTGTAAGTTCATTTCAAAATTATAACAGTCCTTAAAAATCATGGTCTGAATCCTTGAAAAGTGCTTAAATAGTGCTTAAATTTAATTTTCTGATATCAGTGTAAACCATGGTATGGATGACAAGATAAGTTTCCGCTCTTCTACCATCTTACAAATGATTGGAAGTTTACTTCTTTACTTGAATTATCTTCCTGATGCTAGTGACCTACAATTTGTTGATCGTGTTGAGATTTTCAACATTCAGGCCTTTAGTTTCCCTTAATTTGAGCACACTCAAGAGTTTGTGGACCTACCGGGCTGACCATGGTTCGGCCCTGTATGAGAAATTTTTTTATATGTACCCATACTATGTATGGTACACATAATGCCAGCATCCAGGGTGGCCATCCGTCGTTCGTTCGTCCATCCTTCGTCGGTCTCTTGGTCCATCTGACTGTCTGTCCGTCTGTCTGTCCGTCCATCTGTCTGTTTATCTGCCCGGCATCCGTATCCATTTCTTTGGCATTCGATCACTTGAAAAATATTGCTTGGATTGTCAAGTTACTTTATATTTGTGTTCAGGTTACTGATGTGTCAAGCTGTCTAGTTTTTGGTGTAAATCTGATTTTGATCTTGAGATATTAACTCTTTATCCTTCAAATTGAGAATTCTTCCAATCCATTTGGCATGAGATAACTCAAAAAATATCAATCCAATTGTCATGTTACTTTATATACATCTTCAGGTTGCTGATGTTCCGAGCTGTATAGTTTTTTGGTGTCAATCTGTTATTTTGATCCTGAAATATTAACCCTTTATCCTTCAAATTTAAAATTCCTCCAATCCCTTTGGCATTCGATAACTTGAAAAATATTTCTTGGATTGTCAAGTTACTTTATATTTGTGTTCAGGTTACTGATGTGCCGAGCTGTATAATTTTTGATGTAAATCTGATAATTTGATCCTGAGATATTAACCCTTTATCCTTCAAATTAAAAATTCCTCCAATCCCTTTGGCATGAGATAACTCAAAAAATATCAATCCGATTGTCATTTTACTTCATAAATGTGTTCAGGTTACTGATGCGCTGAGCTGTATAGTTTTTGGTGTAAATCTGATAATTTGATCCTGTAATATTAACCCTTTATCCTTCAACTTGAGAACTCCTCCAATCCATTTCTTTGGCATGCGATAACTCAAAAAATATTTATCTGATTATCATGTTACTTTATATATGTATTCATGTTGCTGATGTGCTATGCTGTATAGTTTTTTTATGTAAATCTAATAATTATACCCCCACTTTCGAAGAAAATGGGGATATACTGGTTTACATGCATCCATGCGTCCATCTGTCTGTGCGTCTGAGCTTACGTGTGTCCGTGTGTGAGTCTGTCCGAGAATATTCATAGCTTAAGTAAATTATTATTTTCTATAAAAAAAAATAACTAGTGTGGGCATACCTATGACCAATATAATATTTGTTGATCATAGGTATGTCCACACTAGTTATTTTTTTTTTTTTTATTACTTGTTTTTATTACTTGTTCACTTAGAAATTGTGTCCGTCCGAGCCAAATTTTGTCTGTTCAGCCTGTATCTCGGGTATCGAATGTTCTATTGCAATGAGATTTGCCGTGAACACTGTTTATGGTATAGGCTTTAAAAAAAGGATTTAACGATATTTCTCACATTCTCCTTTTTAGAGTTATCCCTCTTTTTTGACTTAGAAATTGTAGGAAATAGACATTATTTGTCTGTTCAGCCTGTATCTCAAGTATGGGTTATCAGATTTCAGTGAAATATGGCATGCAGTTTGCCTATGACAAAGGCTTCTGCCTCATAGCATAAAACTTCCAAACACCAAACAATTTACCATACCTTTTGACTTAGAAATTGTTATATCCCCGCTTTCGAAGAAAATGGGGGGGGGGGGGGGGTGGCTGGTATACTGGATTACATGCATCCATCTGTGTGTCAATCTGTCTGTCCATGTGTCCGTGTGTGAGTCCGTCCTAGAATATTCATAACTTTCATTATTTTCTATAATATTTGTTGGTCATAGGTATGCCAACACTAGATGGTACACCACGTGGGAGTATGCACCAGACGACAGTCCAGCTCTTGTTTGATCAGGAGATATTAACCCTTTATCCATCAAATTAGACACTCCTCCAATCCATTCCTTTTTGTACCCATACCATGTATGGTGTACATAACGTCGGCATCCAGGTGGCCCTCTGTCATACAGCTTTCTACTAGTTGCGCGTATGGGTACACATCTGACGATTTAATCGGCCTATTTTTATTTTTGGTAATAAAAGAAGTGATTTCCTGGCATCTGAGGATTGTATTCCAGCTTCAGACTATAAAAAAACAAACCATTTTCTTCATTTTATTTAATATAATTCTAAATTCACTACTTTTACTTCATAAAAGTTACGCTCTTAAATTTCCCTTGTATATTATTGATTCAATCATTATTCCATTGTGTGGTCTGCACATCATTATACTAGTGATAGTTGTCAACTTGCTCAAAAAAATCAAAACGCGTTCTCAGATTAGTGATTCACAAAAATTAGATCGTCAAGCAGATAGTGCTTCACGGTATTGGAAATTGCAATACCGGTAACGGTATTGAAAAAAATACCACGGTATACCGGTATATCGTCAACACTAACGAGAAGTAAGTTTCAGTTTTGAATTGAAAACAAGTCTCGTGTCATGATAAAATTAAATTCTTTTAAATAACAAAGTAATTATGCATTCTAGCCAAGAATGCATAATTATTTTATCATTTAAAAGAATTCATGATTAAATTATTAAATAGGCTTCATGTTTCAGCTGTTGCAAAAACCTTTACCTGACATAAACAATGTTCTATTTTATGACCATTCAATCTCATGTGATCTCAAGTGATGAAAACATGTGCATTCTGTCCACATGTTCAGAACATGAACAGAACGTATGCCAGTAATATCAACCCCATTCTAACTCGTCGCTATTGATTCTCTTGGCGCTGCGTATAGGTCCTCAGACTGATGACATTTCTGATCAATTTAAAATAGAGATCAGACAAAATCATCAGCCTGATTTGAAGCTTGAAGCAGACCAATCAGAAGTCATCTTTTACATGGTGGATTATAGAATTATCGCGGTCTACCCCGTAAGCTCATTTTACCTCATTCAAAATATATTTTTATTTTAAACAACAATAAATTTAAACGATGGTTACGAGAAACTTTCAATACGCAATTGCTAATTGGTCACACGCGACAGAGTATAAACGCCAGTGTTCTTTAAATATACCAGACACCAGTTTAAAAAAATGACAGCATCCGGCATATTTTCTGTTGGTTCAACTTCCTGGTTCCCGTACATTCTTCCGAGAACAAATTCCCAAATTCCAGTCATTATACAAATAAAATATTGTTATTTTGGCCAGGTATTTTGGGCACATCTTGGGAATTTGGGCACACCGTTTACTAGCGTGAATTTGGGGGAATCATGTTCACTGGCACATTTGTTTAACCCTTTATCTAACAAATTAGTGACATCCACCCACCTAATTTATAAATTGAGCAGTTTAACCCTTTACCTAATGAATCGGCTGCATCCGCCCACATAATTTTCAAACTTAGTTGACAAAAAATCTATTTTTAGTCGAGTTGTGACGAAGTCAAACTCGACTTATAGTTTGGTGAATGGCGGGCGGGCAGGCGGGCGGGCGTAAACAATTGGTTTCCGGATGATAACTTGATAGTGGTTCAACTCACATTCATTAAACTTCATACGTAGGTTGGTCTTGGGGGGAGGAAGAACCCTATTGATTTTGGACATGCTACGTCGAAGGTCAAGGTCACAGTGACCTTGAACATAGTAAATCTTAAACAATTGGTTTCCGGATGATAACTTGATAATGGTTCAACTCACATTCATGAAACTTCATAGGTAGATTGGCCTTGGTGAGGGGAAGAACCCTATTGATTTTGGACTCGCTATGTCAAAGGTCAAGGTCAACATGACCTTGAACATAGTAAATCGCAACAATTCCTTTCCGGATGATAACTTGATAGTAGTTCAACCTACATTCATGAAACTTCATAGGTGGGTTGGCCTTGGTGCGAGGAAGAACTCTATTGATCTTGGACTCACCAGATCAAAGGTCAAGGTCACAGTGACCTTTAACATAGTATATCGCAACAATTGGTTTCCGGATGATAACTTGATAGTGGTTCAACCTAGAGTCATGAAACTTCATAGGTGTGTTGGCCTTGGTGCGAGGAAGAACCCTATTGATCTTGGACTCACCAGGTCAAAGGTCAAGGTCACAGTGACCTTGAACATAGTATATCGCAACAATTGGTTTCCGGATGATAACTTGATAGTGGTTCAACCTAGAGTCATGAAACTTTACAGGCGTGTTGGCCTTGGTGCGAGGAAGAACCCTATTGATGTTGGACTCACCAGGTCAAAGGTCAAGGTCACAGTGACCTTGAACATAGTATATCGCAACAATTGGTTTCCGGATGAGAACTTGATAGTGGTTCAACCTAGAGTCATGAAACTTCATAGGTGTGTTGGCCTTGGTGCGAGGAACTGTTGTCACAACTCGACATTGGATCGGTGATCCTGAGCGGCATTTTTTCAAAATGTTTCAATAAAACCATATCAAGTGACCCCCCTCATTGGAACGAGCTTGTGGAGCTCATTCCAATGAGGTGGTCACATGATATGATACGGTTTTGTTGAATTGGTTTGAAAAAAAAACAGAAAAAAACAGTAATTAAAAATAATAAAGTTAGATATCCTATGCATTGGGTGAAGGGGTAAAAAGATTTAAGGACTGAACAAATTTATATTAAAAAAAATTTCAACAAAAATCATATCATGTGACACCCTCTATGGACCAAGCTTGCAGAGCAATAAAGTTTTCTTGAAATCTTTTGAAAAAATATGTAAAAAATATAATTAAAATAACAAATTTTGATATCGTGTTTATTGGGTTAAGGTTTAATGGAAATGTCAAAAAAGGGATATGCACGGCTGAGAGTGAGTTCAATAACATTTACAGTATTTACAATGTTTACGTCTGAGCGATCGATTCGGACTCCCGTGTTGTGTCCTTGGGCAAGGCACTTCACCCCGATTGTCCACATGGGGGCACGATGACGCCATGTACTAAGGCGTACTGCACGTCAGTGGTACGCATGTCTTCAGCCAATCTAATCCTGCCTGTGCTGCAGTGCGGAGTTACGATGTTGGGGGGGGCTGACAGCTGCTCGTCATTGCTTGGTGGTTCTCTCCGGGTACTCCGGCTTCCTCCACCAGTAAAACTGTCCCGGTCATGATTAGCCAATGTGCATAAGTATATGACCTTAAACACCAACAATTAAATAAATAAATATTTACAATGTTTACAAATTAAATCAAATCCAAACTATACAAGTACATGTGCTTGCAAAACAATTTGTTTATCTTACTTTTGCTTCCAAAAGTATAGTATAGCCGCTATAGACTGGTCACTTTCCACAGGGGGACAATATTTGCACGGATGCAATAATACTAGATTTCAAACACTACTTATAGGAATAATCATCAAAACCCGGGCTTCAGTAATTACTATTTTACTGATGACGATTTTTTATTACTGGGTAAATGCATGCGTGGACATCACTGCCCACTCATGGATTATGACCAGTTCATAGCGACTGCACTGTATATAGTGACAGATATAACTGATGTTTGTATAATGAGAGG
This sequence comes from Pictodentalium vernedei, assembly GCA_031216915.1. Classification (NCBI taxonomy): domain Eukaryota; kingdom Metazoa; phylum Mollusca; class Scaphopoda; order Dentaliida; family Dentaliidae; genus Pictodentalium; species Pictodentalium vernedei. The sequence continues at coordinate 149,979,082 of CM062292.1, forward strand.
TGGGGGACTGGCATGGATATTTAAATGTGGGTGTAGTATTTGAATAGTGCCATTAAGTAATAATCTAGATGCTTTTCTGAACAAGCATGTGTAATCAAAATCATCAGTTGAGGGATGCGAGATGTGAAATGCAATTTAATTATCACATCCTGCAGGCTGTATTCCTCATCTGATGAATCAAGCACTCAAGCCACCACTCAAATTCTTAACCCTTTACCTAACGAATTGCACGCATCCGCCAATGGAATTTGTAAATTGCTCAGTTGAAAAAAATTATTTTTTTTTTTAAATATTTCAACAAAACTATATCATGTGACACCTCATTGGAATGATCTCGATGAGGTCACATGAAATGGTTTTGTTGAAATGTGTTTGAAAAAGTGAAAAAAAATAGTAATTAAAATAATAAATTTTGATATTCTGTGTGTTGGGTAAAGGGTTTAAACAAAATCTGATGCTGTTATGACCAGAAACTAGTCTAGCCCATAACTTTTTGAATGCTGCTAGTGGATATTCTGCTTCGCAGCAGCATTGACTAGATTTGATGAAACATATTTTGAAAATACTCAGCATGTTAAGAGTTAAATAGTCCTCTTTTTTAAAGATTTGACTGGCTTAAAGATTTCAGTTGGAAAAGCCAACCTATGGTTCACTTATTCGACCAACTGAAATATTCCATCTGATCCAATCCCCAAAATATCATAAATATTTATTATCATATTTTCATAAAATCAACACAAGAATTTTTTCTCATCTGAGCTGGGATGCAAGTTTTTTGGTTTAGGCCCACCTTTCAAGTTTGGAGTAATATTTGTCTTTGTAATGAGAGGGGCAAAATTTTGGCCCTGCCCAAAATTTCTATTTTCTGAACCAGTGAGCTGATTTGAATCAAACTTGGTATGTAGTTATAAGTACTTGATTCATACTCCTCCAAAAATTCCTGTATCCCCATGGGAACCCCAGGGGATAGAAAATGTTTTCAGGCACTCATATTTCCCAAACTGCACAGAACTGAGATCTGTTATTTTGTGTCAAGCATCCTAAGGACCAGTAGAATGGAATGGTAAAAAAAGTTGCCATCAGTTGAGTCATAACATACTGCTGAAGGAATCCAAAAAGTGCCGAGTCAGCATAATTGCAAAAATTAAAAAAAATTTGTCAGAATCTTTTGATATTTGGTATACATCATCCATAGGGGGATCAGATAGCAGTCTGTTAAAATTAAGCCCCTTTGTTTACATTTGGGTTCAATACAGAAGCCTGAATTTTAACTTGGAGCCATATGAGAAGTACTCTTTAAAGAATCTTTTTCTACAGAACCACCAGTCAGAATCTTTTAAAATCTGGTGTACAATATCCTTAAAGGGGTCAGATTCATGTTTGTTCAAATCAAGTCACCCAGTTAATATTTGGGCTCCTTATGGTGGAGCTGAATTTTAACTTAATGCAATATGAAGAAGAATCTTTACAAATCTTCGTCTTCAGATCCACCAGTCAAAATTTTTTGATAATTGGTTTTCAGCATCCTTAGGTCAGATCTAAGTTTGTTCAAACCATGTCCCTGTGTTAGTATATAAGCCCCTATTGGAGCCCAAATTTGAACTTAGTCCAATATGAGAAATAATCTTTAAAACTCTTTTTTCTTCAGAACCGCTGGTCATAATCTTGATATTGGTCATTCGAAATCCTTAAAGGGATCAGATTCAACTTTGTTCCAAAGAAGCGCACCAGTTAATAATTGTGCTCTTGTAACATCGTGAAGTATGGGGAATAGTCTTTAAAAATCTGCTTCTTTTGATGTTTGGGATACAGCATCCTTATTGGGGTTAGATTAAAGTTTGTTCAAATCAAGTCCCTCTATTAGTATTTGGGCTCCCTATTGGAGCCCATATTTTTTTGGTTCAACTTGAGGAATATTCTTCAAAAATCTTCTCCGAAACACCCAATCAGAATCTTATGATATATGGTATACACACACCAACCATCCTTAAGGGAGTCAGATAAAAGTTTTAAAAATCATGTTCCTGGGTTAAAATTTGGGCTCTTTGCCTTAGTCCAATATGAGGAATAATGTCCAGTATGAGGAATAATCTGCTTCTTCGGATCCAATGGTCAGAATCCTGATTTGGGGGGGGGGGGGGGGGGGGGGGAATAAGGGAGGAGGGAGGAGGGGCGGTGGGACTCGGTTCCAAATTTGTTCAAGTTAAGTCTCTAGGTTGAGGGCTCCCTAATTTCCATAACTGGAAATCTGGGCATTATTTGTGTTGTAGCATCTTAATACCAGAAAAAATCATCTTACTGGACAAAAGAGCTTTGAATAGCTATATGACTTTATTCCTCTAGAGTGTTAACTAGCCATAGATATTAACCCTTTATCTAAGATAACGGCCCGAAAATTGACCAAAATAAGTTTACCACATTCTAAAATATCTTACAAATGTCTTGATAAAACCATACAAATTTGGATATCATTTGCAGGTTTGGGTATTGCCATTCTTTCTTGAGCTATCAAACTTCAATTTTGTAACTTGAAAGGAGTTGCCCAGAATTTTTAACTGGTTAAGGGCTGGGTTATTTTTGGTGGCCTGAATTTTTATTATACCCCCCACTTTTTTAAAAAAAAGTGGGGTATACTGGGTTGTGCCTGTCTGTGGGTTCCTGCGTCCGTCCATACATCTGTCTGTTCGCATTATATCTTCAACATTACCTCTCAGATTTTGATGAAATTTCATACAGATGTTCACTATCATGAGACCTTGAAGCAGCATTAGCCGTTTTGCTGTTGAAATATTTTTTCTGTGAGTTATGGCCCTTTGAAGATACAAAAATAGGCTATTTTTTGTCTGTTCGTGTCGTCTCTCAGGTTTGGGTTATTAGATCTCAATGAAATCTGGAATGAAAATTGTTTATGGTAAAGGCTTTCAAATGAGTCTCTAATAATATTTTTTACTTTTCACTTTTTAGACTTTTAACTTTGAAAAATCTCTGTTTATCTCGTAAAATAGCCAATTTTTTGTTTGTTCGCCTCATATTTCAGGTTTGGGTTATCAGATTTCACTGAGATTTGGAATGAATATTGTTTATAGGAATGGTTTTCAAATGAGTCATGTCCCTGCAGTAAAACAAAGAAAATACATGCAAATCACCTCCCCACATTACGTCTTTGTTTTTTAAGGTTTGGGTTATCAGATTTCAATGAAATTTGGAATGAAGATTGTTTATGAGAAAGGCTTTTAAGTGAGTCAGGTCCCTGCAGTAAAATGACAGAAAATACATGAAAAAAATACATGCAAATCACCTCCCCACATGTGGCATTATGTTTTGTTCTATATCTCTTATGTGAATGGTCCGATCATCACTAGACTTCAGTAACAGGTGTTTCTGGCCTTCACAATCACCTTGCTGTAAAACAAAGACAATAATTTTGCTGTTTGTCTCGTAAAATAGCCAATTTTTTGTCTTCGCCTCATATCTCTGGTTTGGGGTTGTGGCTCTCAATGAAATTTGGAATGAAGATTGTTTATGGGAATAGCTTTCAAGGCATCATGGATCATTTCTCTTGTCATTGTTTGGTGATATGCACCATGGGGGTATGCCACCCCTCTTGTTCAAAATGTATTCATGGGCACTCTTTCAGTAATTTGTAATAGAACAAATTTATATAAACAAAATATTATATGTATTTGAATGAATATGAAACATGAGCAAGGAAAATGTTGGCTTTTGCTCTGGTACCCTCTTTTTTTATATCCTTGATAGTGGCGTTTAGCACTCAACCAGTTGCGAAGAATGTTACTTTCGTCAATTCAGTAAAAGTTGGTTGGAAGATTGGTTAAAATATTCCAACTGGTTCTGTCAGATCTATTTCCATTCTGTGATATATCTTTTTTCCTTATCCTTTGTTCCAAAACTTCAATCAGATGAGAGCTTCAGGTCATCTGGAGCCTCATCTCATGAGTGCATCAGGCCATCTGGGGCCTCATCTTGTTTTGTTGTGTACTTCCACTAATTACAAGTCCTGCCATACTCTGATGACATTTTTCTTGATCCAAGCATGATCGGATCACAAAACCCCTTACATCAGTGGGTTGAGATTTCATAAAATAATGCAAAATTCAGAACAAATAATGTGTTAAAATTCTCTGTCAAACAGAGTCTGTTTTTATGTAGAGTTGGACAGGGACATAGCTAGGATTTTCGATTGAGGGGGAGGGAGGCAGAATTGGGGGGGGGGGGGGGGGGAGGGGTGCCAGGTTGATATATGCCACATGCATATCTGCAGGCTATAGGCCTGATGTGGGGGGGGGGGGGGGGAGGGGTTGCCCTCCCCATTGGTGGGGTCCCCCAACCCCTATCAATGGAAGGGCCATACCCACCACACCTAAGGCCTATGGTATCCCCTCCCATTGGTGGGGATTGGGGGGGGGAGTCCCCCAATAAAATTTTGAAAATTCAATGTCCTGAGACTGAATCTGGGACCCTCTGGTGCTTTAATTTTCCCTTTTTGAGGGGAGGGGCACCAATGTTTAGGGTTGGATGTTTTTTTTGTTTCCAGTTTGGTTCCGGTGTGTCCCTATATCTTCCCCCTGTACATCCCCCCCCCCCCCCCCCCCATATCCACCAAAAAAAAATAAAAATAAAATGTCTTATAATAACATAACATTTATTTACTGAATTTTCATCACATTAACATTGAAAAAGTCGGTTCGAATCCCACCTATGGCAACTGCATTGTGTCTTTGAGCAAGACACTTAATCCCAGTTGCCCACGTGGGGCATGGTGGTGTTGTGTACTAAGACATACTAGTAAAAATGTCCGACATACCCTTAAACCCCGATAAATAAATAAATAAATAAATAAATACATACATTTAAGCATTTCCTTTCAAGTTCATGTCAAAATATGATTATCTTCCCCTTCACCCATTCCCATAGTAACTATTTGAAAAAATAAATAAAGTTTTATTTACACGCTCATCCAACCATCACAAAGTCCAAACAATGGTTGTAAAGGTCGTATGAATGTCTACAGGACATTGACAAGGTGACAGGGGTGGGGGGCGGGGGAAGATATCCAGGCCTGGTTATCTTCCTCACCGCACATGTCAAAATATAATATCGAAAATTTCAAAGAAAAAAAATTCTTCCTATCATATACTGTTGAATAATGAGCGTGAATCAGAAATAGACAATCTTAGAACCTTGCTGGCTCTTCTACATAATTGATAAACAGACAGTTAACTGATGAAAGCAAGTGATTGGAATGATAAAACGTGTGATTGATTTTCATGATTACTGGGGGATTGTTAATCCCCAATTAATGTGAAAACCTTCTTCATGATGTCTACTTTATCAATATTACCACTTACTTTCTAATTAAGCATAGAGTTGGTATGAAGTAAACATCATCACTGCATTGTGTTACCTACGATGATAAAAGAAGTAAAAACAGCGTCATTTTAGTTTAAACTAGATTTTATTTCAAAGAAAAAAAGAATCATATTATATGTACACATCATGTTCGAAAAGAAAGATGAAACAAAGTGAAATCTAAGATAATTGTACATTAATTAACAAAGAGAACAACTTGTATGTAAGGGATTCGATAGTAAGCTTGGAGCTTTTGTGAGTTGTCTCCCTAAAGTCATTTTATTACTTGGAAATTTAAAAAATGAAAATTTTTGGAATGCTGTAGTAATATTTGTGGACTAGTGAATTAGAAACAGCCATTCTTAGAACTTTTGCAAACATTTTTTAGATTTTGACAGGGGGGGGGGGGGGGGGGGGGGGGGGGGGGAATGTCCAAGCCTGGTAATATTATCACAGTCATGAAAAAAGGAAGATATATATTTATTTTAATGAGATGCTATTAAATCTGATCTGCTGAATTAGAATTAGCCAATCTTACAATCTTTGTAACAGTTTTTTTCAGATTTTGACAGGGTGAGAGGGAAGATGTCCACGGCTGGATATCTTCAACCTCCACTTGTCAAAATATTTATCAATGTGAAAACAAATTTTGGAATGCTCTACTGATATTTGTACACAAATGAATTAGAAATAGCCTATCTTAGAACCTCTGTAACATTTTTTTTAGATTTTGACAGTGCGAGGAGGAAGATGAATTGTTTCTAAAATTCATTCAAAATATTTCTCTCCCTAACTTATTCCACATTTTGTTATGTGGTCCTGAGTAAGTTTATACAAGAATTTAGCTGATTAATATCAAATTTAATCATATATTCTGAAATAGTAGTAAAAGAAACAAAATTAGATGAATATGTTTAAAAATTTAAGTGGGGGAGGGAGTGGGGAGATGTCCAGGGGTAAGGTATCCTGCTACACAGGTTTTTGCAGCAAACTGGAAAGCCAAACTGCAAGATCCAGCAAACTCTTAACCCTTTACCTAACATGAAAAGCAGACGACACTTGCAAAAAAAATTCTTGAATAACTAAATTTTTTCATTTTTTGTCTCAAAAACATAGGTTATGACCCCTCGTTGGAACGAGCTCGACAAGCTCGTTCCAACGAGGGGTCATAACCTATGTTTTTGAGACAAAAAATGAAAATATTTTGAAAATTAATTGGCGATTTTTGAGAATAGCGCTGGCCGGTTTTGGCCGTTACGTTGGGTAAAAGGTTAATGAAAGTATTAAGTAGTGCTTGTCCATAAACTGGTCAAACTGTCTTACAGTTAAAACTAGAAGTCCTGTCATGAAATGTGCACAAATAGCACGTCGATCTGCGCGTTAGTCTACGTGTTATGACCATAGTAAGGCCATCAAATTCTGTACATATGGCCTGTGCACAAGCAGTGTTTCAGCCAATGGACCTCCGGGTAACCTGGAGGTCCATTGTGAGAAACATTGCCTGTGTTTGCTATGAGTAACCAGGAGAACCTGCCATGCTTTGGATGCCATTCGATATTGCAATTGCGCGCAATACCTACACGCAATTAAGCATAGATAAGTGCACAGTTCGTGACAGGACTTCTAGTTTTAACTGTACTAGGAGGGAACTAGACTAGAGGTCCTTATGGACTCTTGTCACTTAGTCTATCTAGCTAAGGGTTGAATATGTCATGTTCTCATTATCACATTTTTGTGTCGCCTGCCCCACGAAGTGGGGAGCGACATATAGGGATTACTTTTGTCGTCTTGTGTCGTCCGCATCGTCTGCGTTGTCGTCCACGTCACACTTTCTCTTATCCGCCACTCCTCTTTAACCTATGAATGGATTTTGATGAAACTTTCAGTGATTCTTTATCACATAATGGCATTGTGCACCTCCTATTTTATTTTTTGATCCACTGTATTTTTCCCAGAGTTATGCCCCTTTTCCACTTAGAATTCTGTCTGAAATATTAAAATATAGTGCAGGCAACACACGTCTTCCATGGAAGACTCACATCTAAGTTTCCCTTATTAACTCATCCATCAGACAAGTCTAAAGGACAGAAATCTGACAATAAGAACGCAACATAGATTAGATGAACTTTATTCATTTATTACCCTCTTTTGTTGTTTTCTGGCCCCACAGGCTTTTCAAGTGATCTCCTAGAACCCCTATGAATGATTAAAAAGAACTTATGCTGAACCCAATGGAGATACTTATGGACAGGGCTTTTTGTAGTGAGTGTTGTCGTACAAACCTCACAGATCTATTTTTGTGATCACAGTACTGCATACAAGCCAGAAAATAAGCACACTGACATCTGCAAAATTAGGTCCCCAGAGGGTGAATTTAGTGTTGCTACCCTGCACATCAGTGTAGCATCACTAAATTTACCCTCTGTGAACCTCAATCTGAATCAGGATCTCAAAACTAGACAGAAAGAGGAACCCAGAGGATAAATTGTCCCACTGTATGGGATAGCATCATCAAATTCACCTTCTTTGGACCTCATTCTGCAAATGTCAGACTGCTTATTTTCAGGCCTGACTGCATACTGTGCTGAAGATCACTTGAAAATATTTCACAGCTCCCATGTTCATAAAGAGAGTTTTTATACTGATTTACTTGGCTTGTTTCTAATGACGATCAGATGACATGGGCTGAAGTTAAAGAGTTAATCAGTTTGTGCCTTGTATTGGGTTTAGGTTCAGATATCACCGTCTTTGCATACCTTACAGTGTCCACCAGAATTCTACCAATGGTCCAGTTCAGTGTGGTCTTCCTCATTTCACTGCAGGACTAACAGTTTTGAGTGTTTTTGTGCATGTAAGAAATGTCAGAACCCAAGTTCTGAGTCAACACCTCAAAACAGCTTGCCCATTGACTCGTATCATGAGATGGTCTGAGCTTCTGCCAAGTCATTTGAGTGACCTAAGCCTTTGAAGTGATAATTGTCAGAAATGAAGCACGGCCTAGTCTCATAAGCAGCAGAGGTTTTTATACAAGATATGTATGATTATAGAAAGCAGTGAAAAGGTGTTTATACCATGCTCACCTATGTTACTACAGAGGGAAAAGCCTGTGAGTTAAATTTTAACTTTTAACCCCGCTACCGGTGTAAAGCTTCTGCAGTTAAAATGTTTTCGATGGGAATTCCATTACAAAATACAATCATACTTCACGATGTTTCATTCAAACATATGACGTTTTGTGGTACTATCTAATACGTGTAATGACTTAAGTTTTTAAAACCTACAATTAAATATTTAAAATAAAATTTAAGAATTGTTAATAATAATTTGACTGAAAAAGCAAGATAAATTCAATCAACTTTGACGATTTGTCTAGCTGCCAATGAAGCATTCAAGTGCAGCCGGAAGTACTGCCCACTAGTGCAAATGTAACCAAACCAAACCCATGTGTCCACTCATCTTCTAATCGAAAATATTGTTTTTTTGTCTCCATTTTAAGTGACAAAGCTGATTATTTATTATGAGCATGGTATAAATAAACAAATAGGTACTTGGCCGGTAATCAGATTTAAACCACTCATAGAATAAGAGTTTTAACCACTCGGCAGAGCCTCGTGGTTAAAACCCTTATCCTACTTGTGGTTTAAATCTGATTACCGACCCTAGTACCTATTTATTTTATATTGAATGGCTGTTAACTTCAAAATTATATTTGGGCTTTCAATCAAACAGGATTAGCAGCGAAGAAAAGAAAAATACAATTTGTCAGCAAATGAATAAATTAACACTTCACTTATGATGTCAGTGGATTGAAACAACCAAGCCACACATCACCTCGTCGAGGGGAATCTCCCTCGCCGCTGCTCCCCACAGCGGTTCTGATTCGAAACAAGCATTGTCAAATTATCAGTGGCTGAATTAAATTTCTCAGCAGAAGAATAAAAATGGAAATAAAAAGTTTCAAATTGATATAACACCTTAATAAAGGAATTAACACTTACCAAATCTGTGGAATCAAGGTGTCTCTTTTGTCTTTTTCCTCGGCCATTTTTAGCTCACCAACAAAGTTGTGTGACCTTATGTCATGACCTGAGGTGCTTTGGCATCAACGCTTGTGTTAAAGTTATTGTACGAATCCACTTTGACTTTCAGTCCTGTTGCTATGTACCTCATACTGTGTTTCTATGGCTTACAATTAACCACAGCCCTTTATTATTTATTTATTTATTGGTGTTTAAGGTCACATACTTATGCACAATGGCTAATCGTGACCGTGACAGTTTGACGGGTGGAGGAAGCCGGAGTACCCGGAGAGAACCACCGAGCAACGACGAGCAGCTGTCAGCTCTCCAACATCGTAACTCTGAACTCTGCACTGCAGCACAGGCAGGGTTAGATTGGTTGAAGACATGCGCACCATCGACGTGCAGTACGCCTCAGTACACAGCGTCATCGTGCCCCCATGTAGGCAATCGGGGTGAAGTGTCTTGCCCAAGGACACAACGCGGTTGCCGCAGGTGGGATTCGAACCGAGGACCTCTCAGCTTGCAGCCTGCACCTCAACCAACTGAGCCACCGCGCCCCCAACCACAGCCCTTTTGCCTGTGATATTTTATCAATTTTTAGTGTTTTTGCAATGTTAGATGCTTTTGTCAGTGTGGACTTGGAAAATTTCTGACCTGTTTTGCTATACTTGAGTGGAGGCTACCACCAGTATGCTGTGGCCGGACATTTTTCAGAGATTTTGGACTTTTTTAATGCAATGTTAGACTTTTTTGTCATTGTGGACTAAGAAAATTTCTTACCTGTTTTACTGTATATGAGTGGAGGCTACCACCAGTATGCTTGGCTTTTATATTTTTATACCCCCACTTTCGAAGAAAATGGGGGTATACTGGATTACGTGCGTCCATCCGTCCATCTGTCCATCCGTCCATTTGTGCTTCCATGTGTGAGTCCATCCGAGACTATTCATAACTTAAGTAAATTATTATTTTTTATAATATTTGTTGGTCATAGGTATGCCCACACTAGTTATTTTTTTCATTATTACTTGTTCACTTAGAAATTGTGTCCGTCCGAGCCAAATTTTGTCTGTTCAGCCTGTATCTCGGGTATCGAATACTCTGTTGCAATGAAATTTGCCATGAACACTGCTTATGGTATAGGCTTTAAAAAAAGGATAGAACAATATTTCTCACATTCTCCTTTTTAGAGTTATCCCCCTTTTTTGACTTAGAAATTGTAGGAAATGGACATTATTTGTCTGTTCAGCCTGTATCTCAGATATGGGTTATCGGATTTCAGTGAAATATGGCATGCAGTTTGCCTATGACAAAGGTTTCTGCCTCATTGTGTAAAACTTCCAGACACCAAACAATTTACCATACCTTTTGACTTAGAAATTGTTGGAAATTGTTGAAAACTTTCGCGTCCTTCTGTGCATCCGTCTTGTCAGTCCGTACGAGAATATTCATAAATAATATTTGTTGGTCATAGGTATGCCCACTAGGCGGTACACCACGTGGGGGTATGCACTGGACGAAAGTCCAGCTCTTGTTCAAATATGTGTTAAATGCATCAATATAAGATGACATTAACCCTTGGCCGAGCATTTTTCAGAGATTTTGGACTTTTTTTTTAATGCAATGTTTCACTTTTTTGTCAGTGTGGACTTAGAAAATATCTGAACTGTTTTGCTATAAATGTACATGACTGGACATATTTTGCAGATTTGTAATAAGCCTAAGTTTATTGCATGCCATGCATTGGTGAGCCAATGGGGTTGGACACAACCCTCTTGTTTATATTCCGGAAGATTGAAACTTGCTGTATCATAGCCTACACTTAGTACTTTACTGATGAGCCTCTTTTCCTTAGAGTGGTGACTGCCATCTTTCCTAGCAGTCACAGCTCCTCTAAACATGCCATATCTTCAAATTGCTACCCAGTGGGGACCTCAGGAAATGAAGCAGGGCTGGTGCTAACTCTTAAAATTCTAGGGCCAAACACAAATTTTGCCCCCCAATCCCCAAAATTTGCATCTAAAACCAAAAGAAATTATGTCCTGAAGGTCCTCCATACTTTGCCCTCACTGTGCATGCGCAGTGTCAAGGACGTCTCGAAATTGGCGCCAATTATCATTCTTACAAGCAGTGCCTGGTCAGCGCTATGTACTCAGCGGGGAGGTATGAGTTCCCAACTCCTGGGAGGGCCATCCCTGTCTGGGTCATTGGTAAGTATAAAAAATATATAAATTACTATACATTTTTTAACATTTTTATACTGTACCAATGACCCAGACATAGCTGAATAGTAAAAAGGCTGGAGGGCCTAGGACGTAGAGGAAAATCCAATAAGCTCAACTACATAAATAGAGTCAACCCCTCGAGGAGAAAAGGAGAATTAGGCTTTACATGTATCTTTCTTATTTTATGATAAATTAGAAAGACACAACACCCTTCATAATTGAGCGTAATAACATTCATGTTCTCTATTAACATCCAGTATAACCCCTTATACTAATTATTTTTAAAGTAAGCCAATAAATAAAGTTAGTCCAGAGAGTTGAGACTCTTTATATTCTCTTAAAAGTGTCCGAGGATTTATATTAACGTCCGTTTGACACGTGACATATACAAATGCTTCACACCGAGCTACACTTTAAAAATATGACATGAATGAATTTTTAACATTAATATTACACTTTAAAACCATCCCGGTAACGACTCAGAATCACTGACTCCGGAGGAGGAATCCCCTTGCTTTTCACTATAAAGCAGGTGACCTAAGGGAACACCCCCCCCCCCCCCCCCTCCCCTTGCCCTGGGTCAAATAGCCCAAAGCGAAGAGGGCAGCAGGACGGAGTCACTGCCGGAACAGTAAGCCTGCATAACTATAGTTGCAACTGTTTAATGGACGACATTCTGAGCAACAGATAACGGACCTAAACAATGCAGGTCTCCAGAAATGGATTCAATATTTCTGAGATAAAAATTCGTGAATGTGGATGGCTGAGACCAATATGCAGCCTTCATTAAATCTGTAATAGCAACACTATTTGCGTAAGCCCAAGATGTAGAGAGAGCTCTTACTTCATGAGCCGAAATCTTAAGCACAGACTGCTGAGATGAAGATAGATTATCATAAGCAGTATGGATAGTTAATTGAATCCATCTAGCAATAGAATGGACTGAAATGTCCTTTCTATTAGGCATCAGAGAAAGAAAGAAGCGTTTTCGTCCCTTTCTGATAAACTGAGATCTTTGTTTATAAATACGTAAGGCTCTAACAGGACAGAGTAAAGGCCTACGCCCGTCTGAAGACGGAAGGGCCTTAATAACAATAGGTTCTGGATATTTATTAGGAGCCAGATTCTTAGCTAAAAATCCAACATTAGTGGTAGAGGTAATAGTGTTCCCGACACTACGATAGTGAGAATCATCCACCGATAGTGCATGAAGCTCACTGACTCTTCTAGCAGAAGAGAAAGCTAAGAGAAATGCTGTCTTATAAGACAAGAATTTGAAATCTTCTGTCCCAAGAGGCTCAAATGGCTTTTCTTCAGTTTAAGAAGAACCCAAGCTAAATTCCATTTAGGAATTAATCTAAGAGTTCTGGGTCTATTTATCGAGAAGTTTCTAACTAATTTAGATAAAGAGACATTAGATCCAATTTGTAAATTATCATGGTGTGCATAGGTATCAGATAACATAGACCTATAACCTTTAATAGTAACAGGCTGCAGTTTGATCTCGTCTCGTATACTAGAAAGTTTGCAATGTCTGGTATGGAGGGATCAAAAATATCAACAGAACGATCCCTACACCAGCGACGAAAGACCTTCCACTTAGCCGCATAGATTAGCGAAGAGGAGGTCCTCCTACAGTTAGAAATCGCGTCCACTGCTCGTCCTGTAAAATGCTTGCCGTGCAAGAAGGACCGCACAACGGAAATACGTGAAGGTTGAGACCTTGCGGGTTGTGATGAAGTTGACGCGATTTCCCCTGCGAAAGAAGATCCTCTTGTGGGGGAAGTTTTCGCGGTATGTCCCACAGCAGACACCTGAGTAGATTTATCCACGGTCCCTGTGGAGACAGAGATGCTACCAACAGAATTTTGCATTGAGATTGTTTTATCTTTAGCAATATTTGCTGAATTAACGGCGCTGGAGGATACGCATATCCTATCATTCCGTCCAACGAGAACGATAGAGCATCTACTGCATATGCTCGGGGATCCGGACATGGTGACACATACGTCTGCAACTGATTGTTGAGTTGTGTCGCAAATAAGTCTATCATTGGCCGTTCCCATTGGTAGCAAATCTCATTGAATACCTGTTTGTTGAGAGTCCATTCTGACAAGCGACCCTTCCATGAAAGGGAGTCTGCTAAAACATTCAGACGACCCGGAATATGACGGACCGAAAGTAGAACTTGGTGTTCTAGAACAAACAGAAGGATTCTTTCTGTTAAATTGAATAACGGAACGGAATGAGTGCCTCCCTGGTTCCGGATATACGCCACTACTGTCGTATTGTCGGACAGGATTTGGACATGTGCTTTCTGAATAATGTTCATCCAATGACGTAATGCAAGCCAAATTGACATCATTTCCTTGATGTTTATGTGCTTGCTTAGAAATTGCGAATCCCAAAGACCCTGGCACTTCGAATCCATTGGGATCAATGTTGCACCCCAACCTGTTTGACTGGCATCCGTCATAATCGTAAAACCCGGATCCGGCAACTGCAGTGGAACTCCCTGAGTCAACCACTGAATGTTTGCCCAAGTCTGAATCTCTTGTTTCACTTGATTTGACAAGAGAACGTCTATATCGAGCGAATGAATCTTTACACTCCAATTCTGAGTCAAGAAAATTTGGAGAGGACGAGTGCACAACCGCCCCATCGGAATGAGATCCGCAGCAGCTCCGCACAGACCTATCAGTCTCATGAACTCCCTCGCTGTGACTTTGTCTGAGTGAAGACAATAGCGAGTGTAACAACTGATTAACTTCGCTCTGGTTAACGGCAGACGAACGAGATTGTTGTGCGTCTCGAAGCTCATTCCCAGATGAGTGAATGACTTGAACGGCACCAGATCCGACTTCTCCTCGTTTATAATAAAACCGAGACGTCAGAGTAATAGAAGCAGATTCTGCACATCGTTCTGAAGCGTTAACTCGTTGCCGTACCTCTGAAGAATGTCGTCCAGGTAGGCCGACGTTACTGCAGACGAATGAGCTCGGAAATGTATCATTACCGAGTTCATTATTCGAGTGAAAGCCCAGGGTGCTAGGTTCAATCCGAAGCACATCGCCCGGAATTGATATACAACTCCTAGGACTGCGAAGCGTAGATACTCTCTGAATGTCGGATGTATCATGACATGAAAGTACGCATCTTTGAGATCTATGCTTGTAGCATAGTCGTTCACCCGAATACTCGCTCTGACCGATCGAATCGTCTCCATATAGAACTTTGGAGCGACGATCAGCTTGTTTATCCAGCTCAGATCTATGACTGGACAGAACGAGCTGTCTGGTTTCGGAACCAGAAACAGATGGCTGTAGAAACCCGGTGATTCCTGGTCTTCTACGACCTCTACCGTGTTCTTCACCAGAAGAGACTGTACTTCCGATAAAAGAGCATCTCTTTTCTGCGGATTTGACGGAAGCTGAGTCCATTTTGGACTTCGAGTTAATGGAGGCTTTCGTTTGAAGGATATTCTTAGTCCTTCCGAAATTACCCCTCGGACCCAGGGGTTGTCCGTAATCGACGCCCACTCGTCTGTAAAACTTGATAACCTTCCGCCCACCGGAACACGATAGAGGTTCAAACCATCACCTCCTGGACCTGCGAGGCCTGTGGAAGCAGAAACTATGTCCTCCACGACCCACACCTCGTCCCGTCGACCTCGGGACGTCAGACTGGTTGTCTCGGCCCGAATAATGTCCCATACGTGAGTCGCTGCCTTGACGGTCTCTAGAATAAGACCTAGAGGACGTATAAGAACCTCTATAGGAATTTCTCAGGCGTACTTGTCCCAGAAGTGCCTGTCTTACTGTTATCTGCTGTATCCGACTTTTTGGAAGCGGATTTAAAAAGCAGAGAATCCGAAGCTTTCTTAGTTATCATAGATTGCTGAAAGCTTGCCATCGAAGAGAAGCTCTCCGGAGACCGAAGCGACTCTGAGAGAGTTCTTCACCTTACTATTCACACACGTGGATGTAGCTAGAGCTGCGTCACATCTAACCAACTCCAGGTTTGCCACTGAAAGGGCAGAGTTATACGTGGAATAAGCTACTGCCCTTGAAAGAAGTCTTAATGAGGATTGTATATCCTGGAATTCTTTCCCTTGAAGACGCAATGATAACGCCTTAGTAAGGTGGTCTGCGTATGATAAAGCGTCTAAGCTTGCTCTGTTAGACGTTATTGTCGTTTCCAACGTCGCGGTTGGAATAGACATAGACGACGGTAACGACAATTCCAAGTCTTCATCGTCTAGACGCAGAGGAACTCTCGGTATGCCCTGTCCTGCCGTTTCGAATTTATTCCTTGAATTGATGAAAGGCAGATTGAGAGCATTAGCGGACAAGAAACCAGCTTTGCCTGTTTTGGAAGCAAGCTTATAGATAGCGTCGTTCAATAATTCGAATGTTCTTGTGACATTATTGGACTGTGTCGGAAACTCAGGGACGATGTCTCTGAACCGCTCAAGGAATTCTGTGTCCAATGACGCTATCAGTCTCTTATCCGGCATCGCAGCAGTCTGGCCCGACGGAACAACTTGTGGAAGGTAATGCCGGATGAAATCTACGGCGGCTTTATGTTGTTCCGAAAGGGATAGCTCCAAATCCTCGGTATCCCTTTTGCCATCCTGTCGGACCTCATGATGTTCTCGGTCGTCCGTACCCGATGTTTCGGCAGAGCGTACCGACCCAGCGTCTTCGGATAATTCTTGATTGACATAGGTTCTGTCGTTTGCTGGGATGCTGCGATAATTTGTGCTATTTGGGATAGCACGTCCGTCACTGAGGCCTGTGGTGTAGCGGTCTTACGCTGCTTAGCCGCTGGAAGCTCCGTGTAAACTGACTCCTGCATATTTCTCTTATGCGAACGTCCGGAGTCTACAGGCCTCTTATTCCTGGCTACCGGATGGCGTGACCTGGTCGCCGGGTAAACAAGCTCTGTTTTACTGGTAAAGCAGGACCCAGTTACCAATGCTTGGGATGGAAGTCCTCAAAAATGGGCATTGTGGGTATAAATAATTAACTATACTTTATCTGTTGCGGTCATGATTAGCTATTGTGCAGAAATATGTGACCTTAAACACCAATAAATTAATAAATAAAGCCTCATATTGCTAGGTTTTGTGCATGCCCAGAACACTTTTCAATCCAGTACGCATGGGACACTTGCAGTATCTCTTGTCTTCTACATTGCTGAGACCAGGTGTTTTTCATCCAAGCCTGAAAATAAGCAGACTGTCATCTGCAAAATGAGGTCCCCAGAGGGTGAATTTGGTGATGCTACCCTGCACAGCAGGGTAGTATCACAAAATTTACCCTCTGTGAACCTCAGTCTGAATCAAGGTCTCAAACCAAAACAGAAAGATGTATCTAGAGGATAAATTGGCCCACTTATGGGATAGCATCAGCAAATTCACCCTCTGCAGTCTGGGGACCTCATTTTGCAAATGAAAGTTTGCTTTTATTCAGGCTTGTTTTCATCCCAGTTCACATAGCCCTTTTATATATTCTGCATTGGTATCAAATAATAAATATTTTAACTTACTATTTCTTGCACCTTGATATATTCACAGTCAGGTACTTCTCAAATAACGATATCATTAAAGTGGACATATCCTCACAATTGTAGAGCTACAGTACTGTGTTAATGAAAATGGACAGAGCATTTCAACTGGATCACATTGAAATGCTCTGCTCGCTTTTCCACCACAACACAGTAGGATCTCACCTGTCAGAAGGGAAATGTGAAAATATCACATATGAGGTCAAAAATCAGTGCAGGAATATTGATTATGAGATGCTCTTGTTGTTTGCTTTTCTTGTTGTGGCCTTAATTCTGATGGTATTTTATTTAGGGAATTATTTCAACCTACCGATGTAAGTGTGCTGTGATGACTGTTTTTATGATCACAGTACTGTATGGGAATGCTCTATGCTAAATTATTGTTGCCATGCCCCCAGATTAGCGTATTTGTTAAAGAAGCACCCCATGGTGGGGCACACATGTAGTTGCAGTGAACAAAACAGCCCCCAATTAGCATATTTGTTAAAGAAGCACCCCATGGTAGGGCACACATGTAATAATTTGTCTCATTGTAGTTATTCAAGTGAATATGTTGGCTTTTTGAGAAATGCACAACTTCTCATTAACACGACTGAGGATATTTCACATTTAAATTACCTCCCCTATATACAATCCTTACATTTTTCATTTCTGCATGCTCTCTGTGTGGCCTTTTCTGGAAAAAACAGCATTCAATCAAAATCTTATTAGATCATTCAAATACACTCAGGTGAATGACACAGCAGATTGCTCAAAAATGGGTCAAAATGGTACAAGTTTTTCTCATTTTTCTGATTGAGTTTCTTTTTCATTTTCTCAAAAGGATTTCTCAAAGCAAATTTACATAAAAATTGTCCCATTTGTCACCTTGAAAATGTTGGTTCCCAAACAGTTCTGGGTGAGTCATTAAACTCTCCTGTGTGACCTTGACCTCCAACTGGAATGCACTTGTAGTTTGAATCAAGACCATCAACAGATTATTTTGGCCATATCACCATTAATGAGCATTATTTACAAAAATCCACACCATCACAATATATAACTATGTCCCAATATAGTCATTTGCCCGAGGATATCCAATAACACCGGATATGACCTTTTAATAGGAAACAAGACTAGTGAACAAAACATTGGACATTGATTTCACATCTAACCATCATTTAATACACTCAAAATGTTAATTCACATCTATAAATTTATCACCTCCAATATCTTGACATGGCAGTGGCATTATTACAGCCTTGTTTGAGTCCGTTGTTTATGTCAGAAACAACAAGAAACAAATTAAGATATATACATGTTCTTTATTTACAAAATACAAGAAAAACAACTTTGGCCAAATATAAGAAAGGCTCCAGTGCACTTGTGCTGTGGGTGCACATCCGGCCCCTCCATACATGCACTGGTATAAAACCCGGGACCTAAGCTGGAAGTCTTGACAGACTACTTGTGCATGTATGCTTGAGGGTGCGGATGTACATGGATCCCACTGTCCAGTACAGAAGATTGAAGAAATTTGTGAAATCTCTGTTAGGAGCTGGAGAACTGCACATGATAGCATGTGTTGATGTATGAAACCAGACTTAGAGGGCTACAAAGGGCTACATACACATGAAGGTGTATGAAACCTGCCTGAGTGAGTCATAAACCTGTGAAGCAATGATGGCACATATGACCAGCCCGATCATGACACGGGCACACGTATGAAACCTTGTCTTGAGAGGTAAGGCTATGTGCGCGTGTGTATGTCCTGACAGCCCGAGTCCTGCTAGGCTACCTTGTTAGTGTATGGAATCATGGATCTACTGTGTGCATGTTTGAGTAGTTGAAGGATGCAAGCTAATCACTTTGATTGACGTATGAAACTGGAACTTTGTGCAAAGTTCGGCTATGAACACGAAGCCTTTTAAGCCTGCAGTGCGGTAGCAGCTCCAGTGGCTACATGAACAAGTTATGAAGCCTGAGACCCTTGAAACTGTAGACTTAATAGTGCATCTAGGCTATGGACATGCCATAATAAGACCTACACCTGATGTACATGTAGCAATTTGAGAGGCCCCTCCACATCACATGCCGATTCTCTGGGGCTCGGCATGAGCTGTGAAGAGGCCCCAAGCTGTATAGAACCTCGAGAATTGATGCTTGAACCCTTTTGTCCACCAACTAGTGTTTAAAAATGAATTTGTTACTTTAAACCTGGTAATGCCACCTTGAGGTAGAGCCCTGAGTCCGTTGTTATATATCCTAGTTCACACGACATTAGAGTATAAGTCTGTTGATATTGCAAACTGTCAATGATAACATGCTGATGTAAAATACTTGCAGAATTGTCTGCCACAGTGAGAATCCTTTAATAGTTGAAGGTCTAATTATGATGTTTTAGTACTCTATTGCTCAGACTTCTGATAACAGTTTAGGAGACACATGGAATCCAAATGGAAGATGCTAAATTGTTTCTAATAGGAATAAAATTTATGTACTCATCAATCCACTAATCTTGATATGATTGTGTCTTCTTTGAAGATAGTTGTTGTTACGGTATGGAAATATTATTGATATTGGTAACAGAAAGAAATCTGAGAATCAGCAACAATAACGATGAATTTTATCTATTTTGAAATTTAATTAAAAAAAATTAATATAAAAAAAATGATACAAAGATCTTGTACACTAATTGGTTTACAGAAAATAAAAACAGTGGTACTTATCAATTATTGAATTAGTCCAAAGTTCAGTTTGACAGAATCCAGTAATCCAGTGATGAAGATTCTTGTGAAGAAAGTTACCAGCTGGTACATGTAGTATTAAATCCAAGAATGTCTCTTCAGAAACAGTATCACTTAGAAATTTCAGCAGTCTCCAATAAAATATAATAAAATGCTCCACAAAATTCAAATGGAGTAAAAATCCAAGAAGTATTGGTGCCACAGGTAATTTCCAAATAATCCAGTAGAATCCTGGCTTTTCACAAAATAATATTCTGTTTCACAGAAAGTATAAATTCTCTTTTCCAAGACGAACAAATTCTCTTCAAAATTCTCTTTTGGAATCAATCTTCCAAATTCACAAAGAAGCACAGCTTCTATAATAAATGCACTGTTCTGAAACAATAATAATCTCCAATGGAAACAGTTGAAGTGAGTCTTTCTGAAATGCTTTCTAAAAAAAATGAGTTTTTGAATTCTGTTGACAAACCTTTACATATATAGTACCCAGATAGAATGTCCTAGAAGATGAAGTTTTCTACAAAGTTCTAACAGTTTCTAGGTGATTCTGTCATAGTTCAAGTAAACAAGGTCCTTGACCTACTTAAACAATCAACAGCTGTATGTACAATATATTAGTGTAACAAAGATGTAAACAAAGGTCACTCAGTGCAAATGAGTTAGACCAGTCAGAACATGCAGAAAAATATAAATCTCAATATAATTATCCACTAAGGATATATCAATCTCAATATAATATGTGGCTATATAACACATCCCGCCTTAAAAGAAAAGTTTGAAGGTACTGAAAACTTTTATATAATTTTAGCAGACTCTGACTGGTTTACAATACACACACAATAATCTTAGGCCAAAAAAAAAAAAGGAATTGATTCTCAGGCACCGCCGCGTTGAAAAAAATGGCCCGCGTTGGGCCTTTTTATTTGGACCGTCATTGCAAGAAAATAGGAAACAGGGAAATTGAAAAGGGACTATTGGTTTTAAGGCCCAAAACCAACGAATAAACAGGTAAATATACACAGGCGTGTGTTAAGTGTGAGAGCCTCTGGCCTTGGCTTACATTGGGGGCGAAATTCAAGTCGCCCTTCTAAACTTCCTTGGGAGACATGGCAGTTTACTGTATTTTCTTATGTTTTATTTTTTAAAAACACACGCTTCCGCAAAAAACAGTAAACACGGTTGCTGTTAAAGTCCGTCACACGGCTATGAAAATAGCCTAAACTAGCCCAATTTTATATTTCTGAAAAGAATTGCAATGGCGTAGTCGTTCGAACAATTCGCCCCAACTGATAGCAACCAGCACAAAATGGCTATTTAAAAACAAAGTACCAGACAAAACAACGAATCACACAAGACACGCATCGAGTTAATTAGAATTTATTAAAAGTTAACCACCGTTTCAAAACAAAAAAAATGTATTGGAGACAGTTCGTCCATATCGAAATTGCTTGCGGTTACGCTCTGTTCCACTTAAAAATTGGCTCCATTGAAATTCGCCCCGCAATTTGCATTGAATGTTTTTCTTTGAAAACTTGTGAAGTTTGTTGGAAGGGGGTTAAATGTAATAAGGCTACAATAGAAATCACAGGTATTTGGATGGATAAGAATGGCAGACCTTCAAAGCACCAATCGCACGTGTCAGTGAAAGATGGTTGGCAGAAATTGTCAGTTTTCTGAACAGTGTATTATTACCCAGCGCAGCCGGAAAGGGAGACAACTGAAATGTTTTGTCATTTACCAAAGAAATTAATTAACTCAAATTGTTAATAACGCTTAATTTACGAAGGATATCGAAAACTTTTTTAACTACGCTTTTCAACTCAGTTAGGGTATTCAGAAACCATGAATGACCCAGCTTCTTATATGAACTTGAAATTTATTTTAAACACTTTAAATATTTTTTTAAAAAGAATATACCTTCTGTTACAGAGAAGAACACTCTCACCATGGGTCATACTAAAAATCAAAATAACTCACAATGATACCAAAATAATACGAGGGTGGTCAATAATATCTAGTATTCATAAAATAGTTCTGCTTTGTAAAAGTTTAAAAGTGAAGTCAGAGTTCTGTTTCTAAATACAAAAAGTGGTGATATCAGAAAATAAAGAAAAACAGTTTTAGTTTTCAATAAAATTAGTTTTATTTGTATATCATTTTACAATATGCACTTTCCATGCTTTTCAGGTAAAAACAGACATCAGAAAGTGACTTTTGCCTATCAATCCTTTCTCACCATCTGGAAGAAATAAAAATAAAAAATAAAAATAAAATCCTCCCTCCCTCATTGATTTGAAAAAAAAATTGCCTGAGAATCAATTGATTTTTTTTTTTTTTGGCCTTAACAAATTTTTTTTTTTTTTTTATCTGGTAGAGTGCTGGAAGCCCATATTTGGGCTTTATTCCAAAGTGCACACACTGCAACTTGAAGGCTTCAAATTCAGTGGCTGTGCTTCATATTATCTTTGAAGTGATATTATTTACTCTGTTAGGTTTTGCCTTGTTACAGTTTATAGGAGAGTGCCCCTAGGCACTCTCCTATAAATTGTAACAAGGCAAAGACATGTGAAAAAATTTTGGTGGCCAAATAAAATTTAGCACTCTACCAGTTAATAAACATATATATATATACACTTGAAGTGAATGGAGACCGATCAGATCATTTTGAATTAGGGTGTTATGGAAAGAGCATCAGCTACAGCATTATCTCTTTCAGAAATATGCCTAATCTCTAAATTATATTCTTGAAGTGCTAAACTCCACCGCAATAATCTTTGATTCTTGTTTTTCATTTTATTAATAAAAGTTAAGGGGTTATGATCGGTATAAACTGTAATTGGGCATTGGGTGGTTCCTAGCTAGATACACATCAAAATGGGTTAATGCCAAAATTAGAGCCAAAGTTTCTTTTTCTACTGTTGAGTAATTCTTTTGATGTTTGAGAAAATTTCTGGAGAAACTAGACTTTATAATTCTGGAGAATCATTGCTTTTCCCGATTAGATTCCATGATTTTTCATGACCCCACAGTGTCTGATGAATTGTTTTTAACTGTCTCACTGAAGTTCCCTCATTGATGTTATGAGAAAGGTGAGTATAGTAGTCTCAAATGACTCGGTTTGGGTTTGATAAAAAAAAAAATGTTTAGGTAAAACCCATCATTAATGGTAGAATGGGTTAATATCAAGATCAATGTTTCCCTATTAGTTTTGCGTCCGGTAAAAGAAGTTTCTCTGTGGCATTTCCATTTGTTGGTGTCCAAAAAACAGACTATTTCTTCAATTTTTTTACATTTAGCAGCACATGGAGGGTTAAAAAATGCCTACCAGAATAATTTATCCATGCAACTGGTCATATGACACCAAGACCTATCAACGGCCATTTTCTCTTGGAAACCCCACAAAATGTTTGTAAAGAAATCCAGGGAAAACGATTTTTTAAGCTATCGATGGGTATCCGTGTTAACCTCCCCAACAGGGGTTAACGCTTGGTTTTTTTAATACCCTTATTACTTACAAAAATGGTCCTCTGTGAATTCCACTTCTAACGAAGGAGATTATGTTTATCTCTCATGTATACATTGGGCGCTGTGCATGTCTGAAAACAGCCCCATGTTAACAAAATTACGATGCTTGGCAGCTTGTAGATGGTTAATAAATGCTCATCGGAGTATTTTGTCCATGCAACTTGTAATGTCACATAAAGACCTACGAATAGTCAATTTGTCTTGAAACCCTACAAGTTATCGTTAGGGAAATTCACAGAAAATGGGAATTTACAGCTTTCAAGGGATATCTCGCTTTAGCCTGCCCAAAATGGGTTAAGACGTCGATTTTTGAATACCCTTACTGCTTACAAAAATGTTTCCGTATAAATTGTGCACTCGATAAAAGGAGGCACTTTTCTTTGTGGTGTACCCTTTGGGTGCTGTTGGTGTCCAAAAACAGCCCATTTTATCACAATTTTGACCTTCAACAGCCCGGGGAGGGTTAACTAATGCTGACCGGAATATTTTGTTCATGCAACTTGTAATGTCACACCAAGACCTGCAAATAGCCGATTTTTTCTTGAAAACCTACAAAATGTTGATAGAGAAATCCACAGAAAACGGGTATTTTAAGATTTTAATGGGTATCTCTATTTAACCAGCCCAAAATGGGTTAAGACGTCAAATTTTGAATACCCTTACCACTTTCAAAAATATTTTCCGATCAATTTTGCGTCCGATAAATGAAGGACCCTTTCTCTCTGGTATACCGTTTGGGTGCTGTTGGTGACTAAAAACAGCCCATTTTATCACAATTTTTACGTTAAGCAGCTCGGTGAGGGTTAACTAATGCTGACCAGAATATTTTATCTATGCAACTTGTAATGTCACACCAAGACCTGAGAGTGACCAATTTTTCTCGAAAATCTACAAGACTCGTTTAGAGAAATCCACGGAAAACACAAACTTTTGAGCATTATGGGGGTATTGCTGTTTAACCAGCTCAAAATGGGTTAACGCTTGGTTTTCTGAACACCCTTATTACTTACAAAAATGATCCTCGGTGAATTCCACTCCCAATAAAGGACGTTATGTTTATCTCTCGTGTGTTGTTTGGGTGCAGTGGGGGCCTGAAACCGGCCTATTTCATCAAAATTTCGATGTTTGGCAGCCTGTGGAGGGTTACCATATGCATCGCCTGATATGTAGTGTGTACCAAAGGGTGTATCACAGACAGGTTTAGCAATGACGAATGTTTTAAAAAAATCTACAAGACATGTTTCGAGAAAGTGCCGATAAACCCCAATTTTGGCAGTTTTTTGCCAATTCTGACGAAATAAAGGTTAAATCGAAAATTCCGCTTCGGTACATTTTTAGATTTTGTGCCCCTCTATGTGTGTGCAAAATTTTGTGAAAATCGGTTCGAAAATGGCTTCTGAATCGTACGGACAAAATGTGTGGGAAAAAAAAAAAAAAAACCCAAAAACCCCCCCCCCAAAAAAAAATAATAATCCGTAGAAAAACAATAGTCTTTTCCAGAGGGAAAAGCCTAATAACATACAGGGTGATCAATACCTTGGGAATCTTCCTGGACAATATACCCACCTGCTTCATTGTCACTTGCATCTATAAATAATTTGAAGGGCTTTCATAATTGGGAGTGGCCAGGATAGGGGAATTATTTAATAAAGTCTTTATTCTGTTAAAGGATTTCTGGCACTCCTCAGTCCAAACAAACCTTACCCTTTTGCTCGATAAACTGGTCAAAGGGGAGACAACATCTGAGGAATTTAAACAAAATTTTCTAGAATATCCAGCCATGCCTAAGAATCTCATGAGCTCTTTTTTAGAGCTTGGTACTGGAAAATTTACAATGGCATCAACTTGCCGCAATCGGCCCCACCTGCCCCTGACCCACAACATGACCTAAATAATTTACAGTTGCTTTGCCAATTCTGATTTTACCAAGTTAATAGTTAGGTTGGCTTGGGTCACTTTGTCAAAAAATTCTTGAATGTGCTTCAGATGATGAGCCCAATTTGTATCTGTGTGTATAATAACATCATCAATATAAGCTTCACTGTGATCTAGGTCTGCAATTAAGTGGTTAACCATGCGCTGGAACGTTGCCGGAGAATTTTTCGTGCCAAAAGGGGTTACTTTATATTGATGCAACCCAAATGTGGTAACAAATGCAGATTTTTCTTTGGCTTTTTCTGTTAAAGGGACTTGCCAATAACCCTTTAACAAGTCAAATTTTGTCACAAATTTAGCATGGCCAAGTTTGTCAATGCAGTCAACAATTCTTGGAATTGGGATAATTGTCTGTTTTGGTGAGGCTGTTCACCTTTCGGTAATCCATACAAAATTGGTAACTCCCATCAGGTTTTGGGACAAGTATACAGGGTGAACTCCAGTTGCTATGGCTAGGTTCTATGATATCATTGTCCAGCATATACTGTATTTCCTTTCGCATGATCTCAGCTTTGAAAGGGTTCAATCTGTATGGATGCTGTTTGATGGGATTTGCCTCTCCTACATCAACATCATGAAAAATATCAGATGTCCTACTGGGCACATTGGGAAATAAGTGTTGATATTTGAAAATTAAATCAACTAAATTGTTTCTTTGGTCAGGCAGTAAATAATCTCTTTTATTTTGTAGATCTCTCAGGACATCTGAGTTCTGTAACTTCCGAAGTACATTTTCACCGCCTTCATGAATATCTTCCACAGGAATTTCCACCTCATCCATGTGGGTCACTGTTGAGACTGGTAGAGAGCTTGGTTCTCTATCATAATATGTTTTTAACATATTTATATGGCACAGCTGAGTATTTTTGAGTCTATCGGAAGTCGCAACAACATAATCAGTATCACTGATCTTGTGCTTAACAATATAAGGGCCTGAATATCTTGCTTGTAAAGCATTGCCCTTTAAAGGAAATAATACTAGCACCTTGTCCCCAGGTTTAAAGGTGCGAAATTTTGCCTTTTCATCATACCAGGTCTTCATATGACTCTGGGCTTTCTGTAAATGATTGTTTGCCATTTCTCTGGCCTGGTGCAATTTGTCCTTAAAAGTGGACACATAGTCCAGAAGAGAAATTTCATGTGGCTCTTCCTCGAGCCATTTCTCCTTCAAAGCAGTGAGTGGACCCCTCACTGAGTGTCCAAACACTAATTCAAAAGGGCTGAACCCCAGAGATTCCTGTACAGTCTCACGGACTGCAAAAAGGAGGAGATGTACTCCTTCATCCCAATCCTTCTCATTATCCTCCCCATAGGCCTTTATCATGGTCTTCAATGTTTGATGAAAGCGTTCAAGAGCACCTTGACTTTAAGGATGGTAGGCACTTGAAGTGTTCTGCTTGATTTTGAGCTCATACATCACCTGCTGAAAAATGTTTGACATAAAATTTGAGCCATGGTCTGATTGCACTGACCTGGGTAGACCGAAAGTCGTGAAAAATTTTATCAAGGCCTTAACTATAGTCTTGGTTTTAATATTTCTTAGAGGAATAGCCTCAGGAAATCGTGTAGAAGCACACATGATGGTAAGAAGATATTCATTTCCAGATCTTGTTCTAGGCAATGGGCCAACACAATCAATAATAATTCTAGTAAATGGCTCCTCAAAAGCAGGGATTGGTTGAAGGGGAGCAGGAGGAATCTTCTGGTTGGATTTTCCTACAATTTGACAGGTGTAGCAGGTTTTACAAAATTCAACAACATCCTGTTGAAGCTTGGGCCAGTAAAAACATTGCTGAATACGAGAGTAGGTTTTTCTAACTCCCAAATGTCCAGCCATTGGATTTTCATGAGCCAGACTTATTATTTCATTCCGGTATTTAGTGGGGACAACTATTTCGTAAATAACCTCCCAATCACTATTGGAGGGTTCTTCTGGTGGTCGCCATTTCCTCATGAGTACATCAGATTTTTTTTAAATAACAGACAGGGTATTTTGGGCTTCTGCCTCTGCTAGAGCCCTTTCACGTACCTCCGCAAGGTCAGGATCACTTTCCTGTTCCTGAATTAAAGAAGTCTGGGAAATGACATTCAAGGAGGTTCCCGTATCACTCTCAGGTGTAGTGGCCTCTACAATTTCTGGAGTCAGTTTGTCACTCATCTTATTCCCAAACTACTATCAATATTATTTTCAAATATATACTAATAATATTATTGATATTTTAAGTGTTTTGTTTCCCATGCATTAATGCAACAATGCAACAATACAACATTACTCCAAAAGGATCCGTATTTCTCTCTTTCCGGCTGTATACTCTGTCTGATATGATGTTGCTCTAATTACATTTCTACCTCGGGGGATAGCAGGAAGACAGCCAATCTGGCTATGCTGTCCCCCCAACAGTATGTATATGTATCACGATATTATTCTGTAACTGAATTGATTATTATATTTTACATACCGTTAAATAAAATGAATTGAATTGAATTGAATTGAGGAGTCATCACACTGACTCAAAAATGTCTGAGACAAATCAATATCTTCAGAATCCGTAATTCTGTGACTGTTCTTATCCTCAGCTTTCCTGTTCAAATCATCACAATTGAGGTTGTTATCAACCTCAGCTTTCTATAACAAGTCAAAAAAATATACTTATATATTTTTTTGAATTTGTAATATTCTCCCCTAAGAATTAAATGTATTTTATAGTTAAAACCTCTGGTTGTCCAACACATTTTAATCAGTAGAGATATCGGATCCTTATCCCCTAAACAAATACAAGTGTAAAATTAATTTTGTTGTATTTCACACCTACTGCTGTTAACAGCTAGCCAACATCCACTGTTTTAGAAATTTGAGACACCTTCTTAACCCTTTACCCAACGAATCGGCTGCATCCGCCCGCGTAATATGCAAATTCAGCAGTTGAAAAAATATTATTTTTCAAAACATTTCAACAAAATCATATCATGTGACCCCTCATTGGAACGAGCTCGATGAGCTCGTTCCAACGAGGGGTCACATGATATTGTTTTGTTGAAATCTTTTGAAAAACTTCAAAAAATGGTATCCAAAATTATAAATTTTGGTATCGTCTGCATTGGGTAAAGGGTTAAGTCTTTATTTGTTAGTAAATTTTCACAACTGAGATAATAATTTACAACACATGTGACAAGACAAACTGTCACCTTTCACCCATTCCACCTTCTAAACAAAGAAAGTGTTTTTAATTGGCCAATAGCCTCAACCCAATTAGCCAATTGAGTCATCAGAATTTGGGATGGGTGGACCTATGGTCTTTGGATGTTGTTGGCAGCTTTGAGTTTTAGGTTTTTTTTGATGAGTTTGAATTTGGCAAGCAATATGAAAAGATTGGCATTTATGTAGCAGTACCAGTTTGTGTAAAAAGATGTGTAAATAAATATGTGATATGATAGACTTCAGTATATGTATATAGTGTAAATAGACTTTTTCCTTCAACCAGCACAAACCATACTGCGATATTTGGGGAGAATCCGTAAGATCCATGTACTCTACCAGATCCAATTATGAAGATTTAAAGTACCAAAACCATCAGTTGTGCCACCAGTTAGAGACATTTGACAGAAACATGGAGTTTTCCACTGTAACCATTCAACATTTCATGGACAGTGATACTGAAGATGGAGGACTTTGGCTAAGACAATTTAAAAGATTTTGTGCATTCAAAAAGTTCAAGCCAGAAGACCAAGTGAACTTATTGCCTATGTATTTAAGTGGACCTGCTTTACTCTGGTATGATACTTTGCCAGATGCCACCAGAAGTGATTTTGAAATGTTGGTTTCTGCATTTGAATCCAGATTTTTACCCAGTTTTATGGACAAATGGAGTCTGTTGGACCAGTATTTGGATAGAAAGCAGCTTCCCAGTGAATCCACTGACAGTTTTATTGATGATGTTCAAAGACTGGGAAGCCAGTTAAATAAATCCACAGACAACATAATGGAAACTATTATCCAAGGGTTGCGTCCAGACATTAAATCTGTTGTCTTAATGAAAGAGCCAACTACCATCAAGATGTCAAGAAATGAGCTAGAATGGCACCAAATCACCAACCAGAACATAGTACCCAAGTGTTAGCCGACCTTAAACAGAAAATTGACAATTTAACAGCAGCGATGAACTCTTTAGCCACACAAAAGCAGCCAGTAACAGCCAACAAAGTGACATTTCCACAAAAATTCAGTGACTATTCTAAAAACCGTGAACAGTTATACAGAAAGCCAAGGTTTGGTGATTATAGTGATTTCAATACGAAATGTAGATTTAATGCAAAATGTTACAGGTGTTTTCGTGTTGGTCACATTGCCAAATGCAGTAGAAGTGCACTTCCTGATAGTCCATAGGGGTACGCACCTATCTCTCAATTTTCTAAGGCCAAACAAATAGGAGATAGGCATAGAACTGAGAAAAATAATAAAGCCAGTATAGGCTCAGTTGAATCTACAAAATTAAATACAGTTGGGGGAAATATCTGTCAATTCACTTGTTGATTCAGGAGCAGCAGTCTCTTGTATGTCCTTGCAGACTTACAAGAACTCTGGTCTTGAAAAGACATTTAAATTGGAAAACTCAGACTTGCCTATAGTTTTGGGAGTATCAGGGCAGGTAATTCTTGTTTCGGGTAAAGTGACAGTCCCATTTTCTATAAATAAATTAATTTTAGTTCAAACTTTTTATGTTTTGAAAATTGAAAAAAATGTGTAAAAAAATTATTTTAGGCCTCGATGTCTTGAAAACTCAGAAAGCTAAATTAGATCTTTATAATAACACACTTGAATTACAGAATGGACTATTAACAACTACAGCTTTGCTGAAATTGCCTAACCATTAAATGAGCTTTTGAAGAAAGATGTTATATTTCAGTGGTCAGATGAATGTGAATTTGCCTTCAATAATTTGAAAGAAAAGTTAATTTCGTCACCAATTCTTGTTTTTCCTGATTTTTCAAAAGAATTCATTTTCGACACAGATGCATCGGTTCGGTCTATTAGCTATATTTTAGGCCAAAGGGATGCCTCTGGTAAAGAATGTGTAGTAGCTTATGGTGGCAGAGCTTTGAGAAAGGAAGAGAAAAAGTGGGGAATGTCAGACTTAGAAGGATTAGCTTTAGTCAAGGGCATAAAGCATTATCACCTATATTTAGGCAGATAAGAAATTCACTGTTTATTCTGATCACAGTGCTTTAAAGGTGATTGAAAACAGTAAAGATAGAAGGGGCAGATTGGCAAGGTGGTCATTATTGCTTCAGGGCTATAATTATAGTGTTGTGCATAAGCCAGGTAAATTTCACACCAATGCTGATGGTTTGTCACGTAGAGATTATGAGTTGACCCAAAAAACAGCATCCAATTCAGAAATTATCACACATACAGCTGACATTCAAGTTATTAACCAATGTTCCAAAACAAATGATAATTTGGCGCGAATTGAGTATATTTTATAATGGCCTGAGAACATACCTGAAGCCAAACTCATTGTAAACCGTACAGTTCTTAACTGGTTGAGCGCTAGATTATTTTTAGAAGACAGAATTTGTTCATTAAAACTTGCTTTATTATAAATTATTGGAGAGTGCCTATAGGCACTCTCCAATAATTTATAATAAAGCAAATTTTAATGAACAAAACTGTATTAGCAGGTGACAGAATATGAAACTGGAGAAAAGAATATAAAGACTTTAGTATGGTACCCTCACTTTTCTTTAAAGACATGATAGTGGCTTCCAGCACTCAACCAGTTAATAGCCTAGCAGTTGCTGAAAGTAATTATGTTAAACTTGACCCACTGGCTAATATTAAAGAAATACTAACTATCAGTATTGAAGATCTAGGCAGCTTGGTGACGATGTACTATCTCTGTGTATAAAATATCTGGAATCTAAAGAGCTTCCAGAGGATACAAAAATGGCTCATCGTATTACAGTTGAAGCCAGCTATTATATTATAGACAATGGGATATTATATCTATATTATCCCAGAGGAAAGGGACATAAACTGGACCGACTGATAAAGCAATTAGTAGTGCCACATTCTTTGAGAAATGGTTTATTATTGTCCTACCATGATGCACTTACAGGAGGGCATCAAGGATCAGAAGGGACATACCATGCACTATGCTTGAAATATTTTTGGCCATCCATGCATGAAGATATTGAATATTATGTTAAAACATGCGAGTCATGTCAACGGTCAAAAGAAATTTTCATGCTAGACCAGCACCACTTAATCCACTGCCAGCTGACGATGTATTTTCACACCTACATTCAGATTTTTTTTAGGTCCATTTAAAGAAAGTCCTGGTGGCTATAAACATGTGCTGTTATTAGTCGATTCTTTCTCTAAATGACCAGAGGCGTTTCCTCTAAAATCTACTGAGTCTGTTGAAGTTGCAAGAGTGCTTTACAATGAGTTTATTTGTGGCTATGGAGCTCCCAGATCCTCACTGATAGGGGACAAAATTTTATGTCCAAGCTAATACAAGAGCTTTGCAAAATGTTTCATATTACAAAAATTAGTACCAGCTCTTTTCATCCCCAAACTAACGCGACCTAAGAGCGCTTTAATAGTGTAATAGCTCAAGTTCTGAGAGCTTATTGCGACAATGATCAGACTAACTGGCCAGATTTGATTCCTAGTATTCTAATGGGTTATCAAATCACACCATCAACTCAGTCAACAAAATTTTCTCCATATTTTATGTTGTTTGGACATAAGTGCACTCTTCCAATTGATACAGCACTAATTCCCTCCAAGAAATTGGGGAAATCAGCAGATGAGTACTTTTCACATTTACTTGAAACACATGAAATTACACATGAAATAGCAAAAGATGATATTAAAATTGCACAAACCAAATATAAGACTCAGCATGATAAAAGAGCTCAAGAGCTGACTTTTGTGGAAGGACAGGATGTGTGGTTGTATTGCAAAAAGACAGTACCAAACTATGTTGGAGATGGGTGGGCCCATACTTCATAGTTAAGATTTTTCTTAACTTTGTATACAGGCTCAGAAATTCTAAAACACATCAGTTAGTAAAATCACTTATACATGCTGATAGATTAAAATTGTATAGGGACCCTGCTACTCGCCCTACTAATCCACCACCAAGATTACAGGATTATCAAGGTGAGTGCAGTCCTGAAGAGTTACAAAATGACTCTTCAGCTCAAAATCAGACACAACCACATTCACAAATAAATGATAGTGAAAATAATGACAGCAGTCAAGGCGTGTTACCTCAAAACATACCTGGATCAAATTCAGATGTGCCTGCTTTAGGTTCCCAATCACAACCTAAAATGCAAACACTAAAATCTGGTAGGAAATACCCAAGCTGTTAAAAGCGTGACGCTATAATGGAAAAAAGTGTTATTTTGTTCAGTGGAAAGATGAAATACCAAATTCATGGGAATATGAGAAAAATATTCTGCCAATTATAGTTAAAGAGTTTCACATGAATAAAACATTGAAGGGTACTAAATGCAAAAGAAAGGCTAATTTGAAGTAAATTTAGTCAGCGGAAGAGATGGAGAAAGAACAAACTGTGGGCCCTACACTGGTGCTATTGGCCTAGGTACAGGACCCCAGGATGCATGCCACCCTTCTTAAAAAAAATAATAATAAAAAAATAAAATTAAAAATTTTATGGTTAAATTTCATTTGATACATGTCTTTGCTATTATATTGTGTAAATGGGATAAAACCTAGAAATAAATATTTTGTCAATTTCTGGAAAGTAATCAAAATTGCCGGCAATCCTAATTGGCATTTTGTATTTATTTATATATTTTACCCTAGAATGAAAATGGATGTTTGAGTCTGTGTGTGTTGTGGTGTGTGTAAGCGTGTGGTCCTTAGAATTTGACAAGATTTTATTTTAAGGTTGCTTCCATATGTACATAATAGAATTCCGCTTCAAAGTACAGTATTGAAAAATTGACATAATTTAAAAACCATGATTTTAAGTTTGTGTAAAGGTTAAAAATGTCTTTCCTAAACCAATGTATAGATCATAAAACATCAGTTACCTATTTACATGAGTTAATATTGCGATGAGAGAATGATTTGTATTGTTTTTAGTCCCTAAAGTGTGATAGCTTGAGCTTAAACAACAAAGCCAAAATAAATTCAAAATATGTCTATTCTCAAAACCCAATTTACTCAAAAATGTAAATTGCACGATACACTGTAGGGAAGAGAAATTTTTTGGTTTCTCATTTGTATTGTGTTAGTAGAAACTGTTAAGATGTAAATAGTGCACATAGTTTAATTTTTGTTCTCTTTAACCCAAAGCAAGCCAAGTTAAATCAGTCCTTTCATATATATATATATATACATATATATGCCTTGTTATGTGGTTTTAGTGAATTTATGTTATACCAATAATTCAACTTTCACATTTAAGTTCGTATTTTTGCCTATCGATCTTAGTGAGTATTTGCCTTGTTTCAACACCGAACACACCTGTAACTCCTATTTACCAGTTTGCATTTTGCATGTACATTTTGAAGTGATTATACTTGCCATATATCACATGTTGACAATTACTGACCCATTATTTACAAACCAAATATCAAAGCCATAAAGTTCTATTTTTCCATTTCATATTTTATAGTGAATTACCAGGTTCCGTAATTGTTGGATGTTTTATTTGGATAACCTTAGCCAAGCCTATTCTTATCTGAGTGAGGTATTTCACTCAAATTTCCTATTAGTAGAGAAAAAGAAGTTTAAAGTTCAAAGTTGCTGAAATAAATTTCATAGAGAAGAGAATTTACCTGCAAATCTTTAGACCTATAGGAGTATAAAAATATTTCCATAATTTTACAAGAAGAATGCCTTCCAGGCCATTTTCTTCTGAATTTATGGTAATAATTTGCATATCTATGATTTCAAGTGCAATCTTCCATATTTGGTCAAGATCCTGCTTCCCAAAATTTGGTTTTTGGTGTTTCAGCAAATTTTACTGTCATGCATTCTCAAGTCTGGATCTCAAAATGTTAAATGTTTAACTAGCAAGTGTTTTCTTGTATACTGCCATTGTTATAAATTTACAGTTAGTTACAAAATCTTTTCTTTTTATGCAAGTTTGACGGAGCAAACTTAAGAGCCCATAAGGATAGTACAAGTCAAAAAAATATATTTATATATTTTTTTGGATTTGTAGTATTCTCTCCTAGGAATTAAATGTATTTTATAGTTAAAACATCTGGTTGTCCAACACATTTTAATCAGTAGAGATATCAGATCCTTATCCCCTAAACCAATACAAGTGTAAAATTAATTTAGCTGTATTTCACGGGTCGTACTAAAAGACGACCGTAGACAAGCGTAGATGACCATAGAAAGAGTAAGAGGGTTATGGGGAAAGTGAAAGCACAAAAGGGTTGACAGCGACCTTATAAACCTGTGTTTAAAATATTATAACGATAGGATATGCTTATCACATTTTATAACGAAAAAAGATAATCCATGATCAAAAATCTACGGTTGTCTTCTTGTACAATACTAAAAGACGACCGTAGATCAAGCTGTTAATTAAGTGAGTGAGTGAGAGAAGACAACATTAAAGATTAATCTTCTCACATCTTGATTACCATCTACTGACATCAACGCAAAAATTTGAACTTTTATTTCAGGTGGTAAAAAACAAATAATTACATTTTGCCATTTTGTCATTATTTAACAAATTTCATGTAGTCGGGCTTGTCAAATTTATTGACTAATTGTTTAGCATCACACACAGTACAATTAAATAATTTGGGAATGGTATTAATCTTCCCATTACGTGGCATTTGTATTGTCATAATAAATAAGGATGGTGGTGGTGACCACTGACTTTAAAAGTTACACATGAATGTGGGGGTAGGGGCTACAATGTATTTTTCGCGAATCAAGGGAATTTGTTCATCATGTATATCAGGATCAAACAACACAACTGATGCTTTCTCGAGGCAAGGGAATGAGTAAATGCATCCTCTCAGCACTCCCAGCTTCAGGGGAGGGTGCCCCCCCCCCCTCAAAGGCGGCCCACCCATTGGGAGGAGTCTGGAGGGGTACATGGGGATTCTCAGTGACAAATTCAGTTTCACACAACCGTGTTAAATGTGCCAATGTCATTGCATTCTTATGTTAATTTACTCTTCGAGAAACGCATCCGGCAGAAATAAAGCATTGGACCCTCGGGGCGTGGTGGCGTTGCAGTAACCTGTTCTTGTCAGATCACCGAAGTTAAGCAATGTCGAACCCGGTTAGTCCTTGGATGGGTGACCGTCTGAGCAATCGATTTGGACTACCTGGTGTATTCTTGGGCAAGGCACTTCACCCTGATTGTCCATGTGGGGGCACGATGACACCGTGTACTAAGGCGTACTGCACGTCTTCAACCAATCTAACCCTGACTGTGCTGCAGTGCGGAGTTACGATGTTGGGGAGCTGACAGCTGCTCATCGTTGCTCGGTGGTTCTCTCCGGGTACTCAGGCTTCCTCCACTCGTAAAACTGTCACTGACACGATATGACCTCAGCCGTTAATGTGTTGTTAAACCCTAATAAAAAAAAAATTGGACCCAAGATTTGTTGTCGCAACTGCAGACTTGTGTTCCCAGCATAACTTCCAAGCCACGTGGCTCGTGCTGCGTGAAGTAGGCCTATATGTCAAAATTTTGAATTTGAAGACAGACATGCTAATCCTTGTATAGTTCTCATGAGGAACAGATTCTCAAACAGATCCTACATAGGCAAATGATTGGTGATTGCTTGAAGTTTCAAGTTTCATGAATATGCAAATCTTTAGAATTACAGCCATAAGTTGCCCAGGCCCCAAATGTCAGATGTTGTTTCATTGGCTGTAACCAAATATCTGCATGCCAGTATTTTCACGTTCCACTATCCCCCCCCCCCCCCTCCCTCCATATTTGTCCAAAAATAAAAAAATCAAGGTAGTTTGGGAAATTTTTCTTGCAAAAATACCAATATTTGGAAATTCGTAGCCTTGTTGTGACGAAGGTTTTTTTCTGAATGTGGTTTTACACTTCCGTGAAAATTCCACCTGCTGACAATGCAAGATTTTCAGACTATACTCGTCGGCTTTGAGTTTATTCCACAGCCGTGGTCGTGTTAAGTGTTTAGTTCTCTTCTATGTCTAACCTCATTCATATTAAAGTAATGACTCACACTTTGTGACTAATACTTTGTAAATTGATGTTGATCCATGACCAAAAATCTACGTTCACCTTTTTGAACAATACTAAAAGACGACTGTAGATCGAGCTGTTAATTAAGTGGGACAGTCTGCAAGTGTGATAAGATTACCACTTTTACGATTGAAATCCCATTGATAAACATTATTTGACATCCCAGGTGGAACCCCCAGGTTATATTTGTATTCACATTGCCTGGTTAATAGCCCATACGGTAATATACAATAACCTCTCAAACTTGTAGTTATGTTATTAAACCACCTGGCATATTACAAAGGTTTGAATGAGGACTAAAAGGTTCATAGATGTCCCTGTCTTGCTTAGAAATATTTTTATTTTCATAATATTCCACATTGAATGTGCCAATTTGTTCCTGTCTTAGGTTGCCCAATTTGTTGAGTCTTACCCGTCATCGGAAGCAAACTGCGTCACATTACTAAAATCACTTCGGATTTTTCAGAAATATTTCTTCTATTTCTCGTGGTAAATGTGCCAATTTGTTCCTGTGTTAGGTCGCCCAGTTTTATGAGTTTTACCAGCCATCAGAAGCAAACTGTGTCATTGGTAAAATCACTTCGGATTTTTCATAAACATTTTTCCTTTGTGGTTTCCAGTGTATTTTGTTCCTATGTGCCAATCACTTAGGGTCTTTTTTCATTTATTTTATTTTTCATTTTTTAAATTATTTTTTGGTATTTTTTTTTTGATATCAGTTTATTATACGCTAAATGATAGATTAGCTAAAAAATTGAGGAAAGATAGAAATTTGTCATCCCCACTGAGAAGACATTCACGTTCACGGTATCAATCAAGTTGGCGGCTTTCAAAGCATCACTTCAACACATGTTTACCTTGAACTAATTCATTAAACCCGCCATTGCAGCATGAAAAGGCAGCGATCAGCTATTTAATTTCATGCATCAATTCAAGGATGAAACGAGTGTAATTACTGACAGGAGTGATCAGATTCTTATAAAAAGCGTATAATAAAAAGAAAATCTAGTGTATTTGAGTGGATACTGAAAATTATCTCACCCATGACCGAGACAAATGGCTATTTCAGCTCATGCAAGTGCCTGCGAAAAATAACCATTTGTCTCAGTCACTCATGAAATAAATTCTGTTTCCACTCAAAAACACTTGATATCCTCTATTTATCAATTAACCACTTTCTGTCTTTTTACTGAAACTGTTTTGTTTGCTCGGACTCTCTTCCTCTGTCCAGGTTTTTTTGTCACTCCTGCAAATTCGGGGGATTGTCAGTGTCCCGTCAGTCGAAGTTATATGTTTTGATTTCTCAGTGGTCAAGTTCAAGAGTCTTTTCTTTCTGCGATCCCGTTGGTCAGTGGTCAAGTTTGTCAATATCTCATGTCTTACCCGTAATTTTTTTTTTGCGTGCGGAGCCAAATTAAAACTTCTACAGCCATGCAGAGCACCCCTAAAGTCTGTCATTTGGCCTGTTACTCTTGCTTCAAGTATGTCAGTCAAGTCCAGCAGTTTCAGAATTTTCCTGTCATTGTCCAGTTTAATTTTGTTATTCATGGATTTACAGTTATTGTTTGTCCACAGTTTGCCTATACATTTACTGTGTTGTCTCGCCTCAAAAACTTTTCTCCGCAGTTTGGATAGTAGATTGTCAGTTAACCCTTTACCCAACGTAACGGCCAAAACCGGCCAGCGCTATTCTCAAAAATCGCCAATTAATTTTCATTATTTTTTTCATTTTTTGTCTCAAAAACATAGGTTATGACCCCTCATTGGAACGAGCTCGTGGAGCTCGTTCCAATGAGGTGTCATAACCTATGTTTTTGAGACAAAAAATGAAAAAAATAAGTTATTCAAGAATTTTTTTTGCAAGTGTCGTCTGCTTTTCATGTTAGGTAAAGGGTTAAGTATTTTCTGTCATATTTAGTCTTGATTTCTTCTTCAATTTCGTCGTATACTGTGCTGTCCTCAAGTGTTATTAAACCAATGTCAGAATTAAAAATTTTGTTTATAATGGTTGATATAGTCTTTTGCGTGTCAGTCTTTCATAAGTTGTGTATTGTGTTCTCTTTCAAATGTCGTGTGCATAAGGTGCGAGTACTATCTAGGAAACGAGTTGTAATGGCATTAACAAGTGCCGTCTCATCATCAGTACCAAACACAATTTTTGAAGGCGGCGCGTCCCTAAGTCTGATGAGCAGATAAGATATAAATCGCTGGTAGGTGTGAAATGATCCATCCCAGTATAAAAAAAACCCGGCCCAACATGATTGGAACTGTACCCTCGCCTCTTTTTCTAACAAAATTACCATTTTTGAAACAAATGGTAGTTAGGTAACATGCTCCTAAATTAAATGTCCTGTCCAATCCAACTACGCATCCTTTTAAAATCGATGTCTTCAAGTTTGTCATTTGGTCGTCAGTATGGCATATTACAGAGGGAGGCTTGTCAGGAACAGTGGTAGATACTTCTCGAATAAACTTGCTGTCTTTCTGTTTATTTAACATCGTCAGCATATCATCGGCAATATTGCGTTTTTTTTCATCGTCAGGTCTTGCTTCTTGCTCTTTGTTGTATTTCTTGTTTTGTATTTTCTTCAGGTCTGTGGAATCTTCGAGACAGGCTGTACTGACTTGTGTTTTAACCCTTTACCTAACATGAAAAGCAGACGACACTTGAAAAAAAAATTCTTGAATAATTAATTTTTTTCATTTTTTGTCTCAAAAACATAGGTTATGACCCCTCGTTGGAACGAGCTCGACGAGCTCATTCCAACGAGGGGTCATAACCTATTTTTTTGAGACAAAAAATGAAAATATTTTGAAAATTAATTGGCGATTTTTGAGAATAGCGCTGGCCGGTTTTGGCCGTTACGTTGGGTAAAGGGTTAATTTGTCTACACTCGTATCCATGCTTCAAACCGTCATCTATAATATTATTTTGTTCAACCGTCATCCGTTTGTAAGTAACTGTTGTAGTCTTGGCATTTCCGTGGAGCTCATAATTTGGAGGATAAGTCCCTACATACTCAACTACTGCAGTGTCTATGTCTGCGCCACCCTCAAACCAAGTAATACATCTCTTTTAACTGGTATAGTGCTGGAAGCCCATATTTGGGCTTTGTTCTGAAGTGCGGGTACAACAATTCAAAGGTTTCATACTCTGTGG
This sequence comes from Pictodentalium vernedei, assembly GCA_031216915.1. Taxonomy (NCBI): domain Eukaryota; kingdom Metazoa; phylum Mollusca; class Scaphopoda; order Dentaliida; family Dentaliidae; genus Pictodentalium; species Pictodentalium vernedei. Next base: position 150,018,850 of record CM062292.1, read on the forward strand.
GTGTGTTTCATATTATCTTTGAAGTCAAATTATTTCAACTGTATGATTTGCCTTGTTGCAATTTATGGGAGAGTGCCTTTTGGCACTCTCCCATAAATTGCAACATGGCAAACACCGGGGAATACTTTTTGATGACCAGAAATAATTTAGCACTCTACCAGTTAAGAAGAGTCTCTTTTCAACACCGAATATTTTCTGATGACAGTAATGGTTGAATCGGGAAACGGCTGTGGATGTAACTCCTCAAACTTTCACTTAACTATTTTACCATAAATACCCTTTTTTCTCTCTATGGAAATTAGACCTCCTGTCACTGACTTCAAATAATAATGATGTTTAGTTGAATTTTTTGTCTTGTCCCATACTCCACAGTCATCAGGATGATTACTCTGCTTATTGGCTAATCGTCGTTTTTTATTGTCTGAGTTGTCAATTACAAATAAAACATTTTCTTTCACACCTGCAGGGATGGATGGTAATACGTCTCCGTCTTTTGTTGCAAGATTATAAATGTCTTCAATCGTACATATAAATTTCCAATTCAGTCCATTTGCAATAGGGTTTTTGTATGGTGCATCCACTACCTCTGAAAGTCGAGTTATGTCTTGGCAGTCTTGTCAGCGCCACCCTCAAACCTATGGCTGTCGTTTAACGTATTGTCAGTTACATTTTCACCCGTTTTTGTCAAAGTCCTTCGTGTCTTGTCTGTTACATTTGTCAGTATTATAGTCGTTATTAACATTATCAATTCTTTCATCTGTGCGTGTCTCAGTCATCTATGTCTGGACTGTCTTGGCTGTAACACTTGTCATTGTTAAACTGGCAGTTAGTCAGGTTGTCCTGTTTGTCAGCAGTTCTATCCTCTTAGTGTGATGGGTGTGTTGACTGTCACCTTTAGAATCAGCCCCTGCATCAGTCAAGTCCACTGGGTTAGATATGGTGGGCAAAAGTGGTACAAAATGATTTGGGCTCCATGAAGACACTCTATTCATTCCTCCTGCCCACATTATAGTTAGCATTTCCTGTTGACCTCTACTCCTTTTTTGAGGATAAAAAACTGTGTTCAGTAACCCAATATACCTGTCCGCCGGTCCATTTACTACTGGATAGTCACTTCTGATTGGGCGACCGACAACCATACTGGCAGCGTGAATGGTCCATACTGATGAAAAGGACCTCGGGTCTCCTGACTCTGCACATGCTGAAATGGCTTCTTTATATGAGGGACTGATCAGTGGAATGTCCGTCTTTGAGTGAAATGACTCATAGTACGTCTGATGACAGGCCATTTCGACACAAGTTCGAACACAGAGCTCCTCAGATGCTGCTTGGTTACCATACAATGCCACGGAAAGAGCGTTGAACAGGCAGTTCCCATCAGCTGAGACTGCAATGGGTACTGAACCAACCCAATTATTTCCCAACAGGCTGCATGTGTGCCTGTCTTGGGTAAAGCCCAAATTTGGATTGTAGTATTGTGGCTCTTGCTTACAAAATTTTTCTTCCTGCCCTCTCAAGAAGATCTCTTCTCTTAGAATTGCTGCATGGGTGTTGTTATTTCACCCGGCTGCCAGCAACCTCAATATCGCTTGGTCAAAATCAAATGAGTTGTTCTCCTATTTTTGATGCAGTTGCAGCAGATGAATGAAAGAGGCGATTTTCTGAAGAAATTGAAGTCTTTCACCTTGAGATTTGCACATGATAAATGATACCATCTGTCACATATATCACGTGCAATATCCCTGAAGCCATCGCAGTTGTTTGAGCAGGCACCACAAGGGTAAGATACACTGGCCTTTCTGGAAAAATCCATCTTCAAAGTTGATAATGAGAATTTGCTTTAAAAATAAGATTAGAGGTTCGCTGATGTTCACGAGATGAGATATCAAAGCAGAATGAAACAGTCTTCGAAATTCTTGCTACTGCTTTCGGGCATGCCAATTACGTTGGAACTCAGATTTTAGCCAAACCTCTTGAATACCCAAGAGGTTTCCAACAGAACTCTCAAACCTAACAAGACAGTCGCTACATTTATGACCCCTGTAAGTCGTCCATATGTCTGCAAAAGTACATCAGACCAACCAGAACAGCATTGAAAGCAGTGCAATACAAACACAATCACTAGGCATGCCCCACTGCCAAACTACCATCTTGGTCGCAATGGTGTTATGAATAAAGGTGGTCGCTTTCATCCCAATAGCTCTCCAGGACTTTTACAATCTCAACCAAAGTCCAACAGTCGTGAACTCATTTCTTATATTCAGAAACAGATGGAAAACATTGTACATGTTTTGAACTCAAAAAAACTTGCTGCAATAATTCGCTCTGTACTCAGGTGGGGGTGTATTGATGAGCTATCAGGCCCATCTGGGTCCATGATTTTTTGAACCAGCAGTCCGTTTGGCCTTCAGTGTCTCGATTTCTATAATTGCATATCCTATTTGTATATTTAAACATTTCTTGTAATCACGGATAATCAAAGGTTTTTTGGCTCACCAACATTAGTTGTGTGAGCCTATGGCATAGCCCTCAGGTGTTGGCGTCGGCGTTCGCTCTCAAATATTTTGAACTTTTGTGTACAGGTTTTGATTTTTTGGCTTTTTTAATTTTTTTTCAGTTTCTGCATATTGCTATAGTGGTTCACTATAACATTTAACTCTTTTCCAGGGTATTTTGTCATAATTTTAACCCTTTGAATCAAATTTTAGACTTTTTTTGATGTTTGCATGCAGGTTTTGATGGGTTTTTTTTCCTTTCTTCCAAGTGGAGATTTACCTTGCAGCATATGTCCATGCTTTCTATTGTATGTATACATGCATCTTAGGGCTATGTTTGTATTATTTAATCCTTTTCCTTCTGAATTACTTCAATTTTGGACTTTTATGTACAGCTTTTGGACTTAGGCTCACAGCTTCTTACTTTTATGTACAGGTTGTGATAAAAAAAAAACAATTTCAAGTGAGGCTGACCTCACTGCATATTGCAGTGGTGGTTATTATAACATTGATATCTTTCCATTGCATTTTTAAAATTTTTTTAACCCTTTGAATAGATTTTTAGACTTATTTTGACGTTTGCGTACAGGTTTTCATGGGTTTTTTTTTTTCCTTTCTTCCAAGTGTAGAATTTCTGCATATTGCTATGGTGGTTCACTATAACATTTAACTCTTTTCCAGGGTATTTTGTCTTAATTTTAACCCTTTGAATCAAATTTTAGACTTATTTTGATGTTTGCGTGCAGGTTTTGATGGGTTTTTTTTCCTTTCTTCCAAGTGGAGATTTACCTTGCAGCATATGTCCATGCTTTCTATTGTATGTAAACATGCATCTTAGGGCTATGTTTGTATTATTTAACCCTTTTCCTGCTAAATTACTTCATTTTTGGACTTTTATGTACAGCTTTTGGACTTAGGCTTACAGCTTCTTACTTTTATGTACAGGTTGTGATAAATAAAACAATTTCAAGTGAGGTTGACCTCACTGCATATTGCAGTGGTGGTTATTATAACATTGATATCTTTCCAGTGCATTTTTAAAAATTTTTTAACCCTTTGAATAGATTTTTAGACTTATTTTGACGTTTGCGTGCAGGTTTTCATGGGTTTTTTTTTTTCCTTTCTTCCAAGTGTAGATTTACCTTGTAGCATATGTCCATGCTTTCTATTGTATGTAAACATGCATCTTAGGGCTACGTTGTATTCTTTAACCCTTTTCCTGCTTAATTACTTCAATTTTGGACTTCTTTTGTTTACAGGTTTGGATTTTTGTGCTTTTAAAAAAAAAATTTTCTTCTTTGCATATTGCTGTGGGGGGTTCACGATAACATTTAACTCTTTCCCAGGGTATTTCGTCTTAATTTTAACCCTTTGAATCAAATTTTGGACTTATTTTGACGTTTGTGTGCAGGTTTTGATGTTTTTTAGCTCACCTGACTTTCAGTCAGGAGAGCTATAGTGATCACTCACCGTCCGTCGTCCGGCGTCCGTGAACATGGTGTTTGCGTCTTCTCCTCCCAAACCGCTGAACCAATTTAATTGATATTTGAGATAATAGTTTGTTATGACATCGCAATTTGATTTTGTTCAAGTCAAGTTGCCCCGCCCGTGGGTAGGGCCACACCCAAAAAGTGTGCTGAAATCTTAAAAAATCTTCTTCTCATGAACCAGCAGTAGCAGAGACTTGATATTTGGTGTGCAGCTTCCTTTTGAGGTGTAGACTCAGATTTGTTCAAGAGAAGTTTGTGGGGCTATACTTGGCGTCGTTATGGGAGGGGCAAAATTTTTGGCCCCGCCCAAAATTTCTATTTTCCAAACTGAGAGGCTGATTTGAACCAAATTTTATGTGAGGGCTTATTGGGTCATAAGTACCTAATTTATGCTGATTTTTTTTTCGCGTAGCCCCATGGGAACCGCAGGAGCTAAAAATAGAAAAAGATTTAAACGCCCATATCTCCAAAACTGCACGGCACCGAGAATTTTTATTTGGTGTGAAGCTTCCTTAGGACCAACAGAAAGAATTGGTAAAAAAAAATTGCCATGGGTTTTATCATAGGGTACAGTTTCGGGACATTGAAAAAGTGCTGAGTCAGCACTTTTTAACACTGTAGGCAATGGGAAAAACATTAAAAAATCTTCTTCTCCAGATCCAGCAGGCAGAATCTTTTGATATTTGGTATGCAACATTGGAGGGTGGATCTGATTCAAGTTTGTTCAAATCGGCCCCCTGGGTTCATATTTGGGCTCAGTATAGGAGCCCGATTTCGAACTTAGTGCATTTCATGCAAATTTCTTAAAAAATCTTCTCCAGATCCAGCAGGCAGAATCTTTCGATATTTGGTATGCAACATTGTGGGGTGGATCTGATTCAAGTTTGTTCAAATCGGCCCCCTGGGTTTATATTTGGGCTCAGTATAGGAGCCCAACTTTGAACTTACTGCATTTCAGGCAAATTTCTTTGAAAATCTTCTTCTCCAGATCCAGCAGGCAGAATCTTTTGATATTTGGTATGCAACATTGTGGGGTGGATCTGATTCAAGTTTGTTCAAATCGGCCCCTTGGGTTTATATTTGGGCTCAGTATAGGAGCCCAAATTTGAACTTAGTGCATTTCAGGCAAATTTCTTTGAAAATCTTCTTCTCAAGATCCAGCAGGCAGAATCTTTTGATATTGGGTATGCAACATTGTGGGGTGGATCTGATTCAAGTTTGTTCAAATTGGCTCACTGGGTTTAATTTTGGGCTCAGTATAGGAGCCCAAATTTGAACTTAGTGCTTTTCAGGCAAATTTCTTGAAAAATCTTCTTCTCCAGATCCAGCAGGCAGAAACTTTTGAAATTTGGTATGCAACATTGTGGGCTGGATCTGATTCTATTTTGTTCAAATCGGCTCCCTAGATTCATATTTGGGCTCACTATAGAAGCTCGAATTTGAACTTAGTGCATTTCAGGCAAATTTCTTCAAAAATCTTCTTCTCCAGATCCTGCAGGCAGAATCTTTTGATATTTGGTATGCAACATTGTGGGGTGGATCTGATTCCAGTTTGTTCAAATCGGCCACCTGGATTCATATTTGGGCTCACTATAGAAGCCCAAATTCGAACTTAGTGCATTTCAGGCAAATTTCTTTGAAAATCTTCTTCTCAAGATCCAGCAGGCAGAATCTTGTGATATTTGGTATGCAGCATCCTTAGGGGGGCGAGATTCAAGTTTGTTCAAGCCATGTCCCTAGGTCCATATTTGGGCTCACTCTGGGAGCTTGAATTGTAACTTTGTTCAAAATGAGGAATTTTCTTAAAAAATCTTCTTCTTCAGATCCAGCAGTCGGAATGGTTTGATATGTGGTGAGTAGCATCCTTGGGGGGGGGGGGGGGGGGGGGGGGATTCAAGTTAAAGCCAAGTCCATGGGTCCATATTTGGGCTCCCTGTGGGAGCCCAAATTATAACTTAGTCAATATGAGGAATTTTTCTTTAAAAATCTTCTTCAGATTCAGCAGTTGGAATGTTTTGATATTTGGCATGGAGCAACCTTAGGGGCCTGAGATTCAAGTTTGTACAAGCCAAGTCCCTTGGTTCATATTTGGGCTCACTATGGGAGCCTGAATGACAACTTAGTTCAAAATGAGAAATTTTCTTTAAAAATCTTCAGATCCAGCAGATGAATGCTTTTGATATTTTTTATGCAGCATCCTTAGGAGGGTAAGATTCAAGTTTGTTCAAGCCATGTCCCTAGGTCCATATTTGGGCTGATTGTGGGAGCTCGAATTGTAACTTGGTTCAAAATGAGGAATTTTCTTTAAAAATCTTCTTCTTCAGATCCAGCAGTCGGAATGTTTTGATATTTGGTGTGCAGAATCCTTAGGGGTGTGAGATTCAGGTTTGTTAAAGCTAAGTCCCTGGGTTCATATATGGGCTCCCTGTGGGAGCCCGAATTATGACTTAGTTCAGTATGAGGAATATTCTTTAAAAATCTTTTTTTAGATCCACTGGTCAGAATATTTGGATATTTGGTTTCAGCTTTTCTTAGGAGGAGCAGATGCAACTTGTGGAAATCAATTCTCTGGGTTGATATTTAGGCTACCATGTCAGGTGAGCGCCCTCAGGCCCCCTGGGGCCTCTTGTTTACTTTTATGTGCAGGTTTTGAGGTTTGTCTTTCTTCTCTTCCAAGTGTCGACTTACCTTGTAGCATATTGTCATGATTCCTATTTTATGTTAGGATGCTTCTTGGGGCTATTATTATATTATTTAACCCTTTAATTAGCTGCTTATTTACTTTAATTTTGGACTTTTATGTGCAGGTTTTGTACTTTTGTGTGCAGGTTTTGATATTTTTCTTTAAGTGGAGTTTTACCTCACTGGCATATTGCCATGGTGGTTACTGTAACATTTTCAGGGTATTTTTCTAAATTTTAACCCTTGGAAACAAATGTGATTCTTTTATGTGCCGGTTTTGAGGTTTGTCTTCATTTCTTCCAAGTGGATATTTTTCAAGTACGCTTTCACTTTACTGGCATATTGCCGTTGTGGTTACTGTGACAGGGTATTTTTCTCAATTTTAACCCCTTGAAACAAATGTGATACTTTTTTTTACTTTTATGTGCAGGTTTTGAGGTTTGTCTTTCTTTTCTTCCAAGTGGTGACTTACCTTGTAGCATATTGCCATGGTTCCTATTTTATGTTAGGTTGCTTCTTGGGCTATTTTTATATTATTTAACCCTTTAGCTGCTTATTAGCTCACCTGACTGAAAGTCAGGGTGAGCTTTTCTTATCACTTTTTGTCCGTCGTCTGTCGTCCGGCGTGAAGGTGGTGTTTGGGCCTTTTTCTCCCAAACCACTGGCCGCATATTAATGAAATTTCATGTGAGTAGGGGTTATATAAGGGCATTTTGATTTTTTGTCAAATTAGGTTTCGGCTCATATTGAGCAGAGGAATGGGGCAAAAATGCTCCAATTCTTAAAAAATCTTCTCAAGAACCAGCAATAGCAGAGACTTGATATTTAGTATGCAACTTCCTTTAGAGGTGTAGACTCAAGTTTGTTCAAGAGAAGTTTGTCGGGCATTATTTGCCTTTGTTATGGGAGGGGCAAAAATTTTGGCCATGCCTAAAATTTCTATTTTCAGAACCGTCAGGTCGATTTGAACCAAATTTGATATGAGATGATAATGGGTCATAAGTAGTTGATTGATACAAAAAAAATTTCTCATTGCGCCGTGGGAACCTCGGGAGCTAAAAATAGGAAAAACCTTAAAACTCCCATATCGCCAAAACTACACGGCACAGAGAATTCTTATTTTGTATAAAGCTTACTTTTATCCAGTAAAATAGAATGGTTAAAAAAAATCCCTATCCGTTTGATCACAAGGTACTTTTTTCAGGACTTTGAAAAAGTGCTGAGTCAGCACTTTATAACACTGTTGGCAATGGGAAAAGATTAAAAAATCTTCTTCTCCAGATCCAGCAGGCAGAATCTTTTGATATTTGGTATGCAACATTGTAGGGTGGATCTGATTCAAGTTTGTTCAAATCGGCCCCCTGGGTTCATATTTGGGCTCAGTATAAGAGCCGATTTCGAACTTAGTGCATTTCAGGCAAATTTCTTAAAAAATCTCCAGATCCAGCAGACAGAATCTTTTGATATTTGTTATGCAACATTGTGGGGTGGATCTGATTCAAGTTTGTCCAATTCGGCCCCCTGGATTCATATTTGGGCTCACTATAGAAGCCCGAATTCGAACTTAGTGCATTTCAGGCAAATTTCTTAAAAAATCTTCTTCTCCAGATCCAGCAGGCAGAATCTTTTGATACTTGGTATGCAACATTGTGGGGTGGATCTGATTCAAGTTTGTTCAAATCGGCCCCCTGGGTTTATATTTGGGCTCAGTATAGAAGCTTGAATTCGAACTTAGTGCATTGCAGGCAAATTTCTTAAAAAATCTTCTTCTCCAGATCCAGCAGACAGAATCTTTTGATATTTGGTATGCAACATTGTGGGGTGGATCTGATTCAAGCTTGTTCAAATCGGCCCCCTGGATTCATATTTGGGCTCACTATAGAAGCCCGAATTCGAACTTAGTGCATTTCAGGCAAATTTCTTAAAAAATCTTCTCCAGATCCAGCAGGCAGAATCTTTTGATATTTGGTATGCAACATCGTGGGGTGGATCTGATTCAAGTTTGTTCAAATCGGCCCCCTGGATTTATATTTGGGCTCAGCATGGAAGCTTGAATTCAAACTTAGTGCATTTCAGGCAAATTTCGTAAAAAAATCTTCTCCAGATCCAGCAGGCAGAATCTTTTGATATTTGGTATGCAACATTGAGGAGTGGATCTGATTCAAGTTTGTTCAAACCGGCCCCCTGGATTCATATTTGGGCTCACTATAGAAGCTCGAATTTGAACTTAGTGCATTTCAGGCAAATTTCTTAAAAAATCTTCTTCTCCAGATCCAGCAGGCAGAATCTTTTGATATTTGGTATGCAACATTGTGGGGTGGATCTGATTCAAGTTTGTCCAATTCGGCCCCCTGGATTCATATTTGGGCTCACTATAGAAGCCCGAATTCGAACTTAGTGCATTTCAGGCAAATTTCTTAAAAAATCTTCTTCTCCAGATCCAGCAGGCAGAATCTTTTGATATTTGATATGCAACATTGTGGGGTGGATCTGATTCAAGTTTGTTCAAATCGGCCCCCTGGGTTTATATTTGGGCTCAGCTATTATAGAAGCTTGAATTCGAACTTAGTGCATTTCAGGCAAATTTCTTAAAAAATCTTCTTCTCCAGATCCAGCAGACAGAATCTTTTGATATTTGGCATGCAACATTGTGGGGTGGATCTGATTCAAGTTTGTTCAAATCGGCCCCCTGGATTCATATTTGGGCTCACTATAGAAGCCCGAATTCGAACTTAGTGCATTTCAGGCAAATTTCTTAAAAAATCTTCTCCAGATCCAGCAGGCAGAATCTTTTGATATTTGGTATGCAACATCGTGGGGTAGATCTGATTCAAGTTTGTTCAAATCGGCCCCCTGGATTTATATTTGGGCTCAGCATGGAAGCTCGAATTCAAACTTAGTGCATTTCAGGCAAATTTCGTAAAAAATCTTCTCCAGATCCAGCAGGCAGAATCTTTTGATATTTGGTATGCAACATTGATGAGTGGATCTGATTCAAGTTTGTTCAAACCGGCCCCCTGGATTCATATTTGGGCTCACTATAGAAGCTCGAATTTGAACTTAGTGCATTTCAGGCAAATTTCTTAAAAAATCTTCTCCAGATTCAGCAGGCAGAATCTTTTGATATTTGGTATGCAACATTGTGGGGTGGATCTGATTCAAGTTTGTTCAAATCGGCTCCCTAGATTCATATTTGGGCTCTCTATAGAAGCTGGAATTTGAACTTAGTTCATTTCAGGCAAATTTCTTTGAAAATCTTCTTATCAAGATTCAGCAGGCAGAATCTTTTGATATTGGGTATGCACCATGCTTACAGGGGTGAGATTCAAGTTTGTTCAAGCCAAGTCCCTAGGTCCATATTTGGACTCACTGTGGGAGCTTGAATTGTAACTTAGTTCAAAATGAGGAATTTTCTTTAAAAATCTTCTTCAGATCCAGCAGTCGGAATGTTTTGATATTTGGTGTGCAGCATCCTTAGGGGGGTGAGATTCAAGTTTGTTAAAGCCAAGTCCCTGTGGGAGCCCGAATTATAACTTAGTTCAATATGAGGAATATTCTTTAAAAATCTTCTTTTTTTTTTTAGATCCACTGGTCAGAATCTTTGGATATTTGGTATAAGCTTTTCTTAGGAGGAGCAGATGCAACTTGTTGAAATCAATTCTCTGGGTTGATATTTAGGCTACCATGTCAGGTGAGCGCCCTCAGGCCCCTTGGGGCCTCTTGTTTACTTTAATTTTGGACTTTTCTGTGCAGGTTTTGTACTTTTGTGTGCAGGTTTTGATATTTTTTTTAAGTGGAGTTTTATCTCCCTGGCATATTGCCACGCTGGTTATTGTAATATTTTCAGGGTATTTTTCTAAATTTTAACCCTTTCAAACAAATGTGATACTTTTTTTACCTTTATGTGCAGGTTTTGAGGTTTGTCTTTCTTTTTTTCAAAGTGGAGACTTACCTTGTAGCATATTGCCATGGTTCCTATTTTATGTTAGCATGCTTTTTAGGGGTTATTGTTATATTATTTAACCCTTTAGCTGCTTATTTTCTTTAATTTTGGACTTTTGTGTGCAAGTTTTGAACTTTTTTTTTTTTTACTCCAGCCACCCCTTTACATTGGCCACCTGTTGGTGAGCCACGGGGTACTGATACCCTCTCTAGTTAGGTTCCTCATGGTCCTTCAGAAATAGACTTTAAGTATATGTAAATTATTTTTAGTATACATCAAAAATCAAGATATCAGTAGATGTGGGGATATTTATGATAATTTCTGAGAAAAAAGAAAAAGAATCCCGAACTGTCGCTGGTTTGGCTTGGGATCGGCCCCAGCATATTATCCTTAACGGTTATAAAAAAAGGAAAAAATCCATCAATATGTGTTTTTGAAAGGTGGGAGTCATCCATCAACCTATAAGGGAGAGAGGATGCTGAGCCTTGGCAATCTGGTCTGCCTGCAGAGGGAATAGATGACGGGGTGATTGGAGGGGACCCCCCCCCCCCCCCCCCCCAAAAAAAAAAAACCACACATACACACACCCTCTCACACTCACCCACCCAAAAACCCTTAACCCTTTACCCAACGAATCGCCTGCATCCGCTCGCGTAATATGTAAATTCAGCATTTGAAAAAATATTATTTTTCAGAAAATTCCAAGAAAACAATATCATGTGACCCCACATCGGAACGACCTCGTCGAGCTCGTTCCAACAAGGGGTCACATGATATGGTTTTGTTGAAATTTTTTGAAAAATTTAAAAAAAAAGATATTTAAAATAATAAATTTTGATATCGTCTGCGTTGGGTAAAGGGTTAAATCTTTATTCAATAGATTATTTATATAAAATGTACACTCGTCCCAGTCAAAGCTTGTTTCGATCCTTGCCTGGTGTTTGGTGGTTTCATGTGTATGTTAACAGAAAGGTAGGTTGTACCAAATCCTACGCTTCGTCTACTATTTCCATGCATCTTTTTTGGCATAATTTTGAACCCTCTGTAGCTTCTTATAGCATTGCTCAGAAACAAGTTTGTTTTTTAACCTTTGTCTGTAAACAGTTTTTTTCTAAGTTGAAAACTGTGTCAATATTGAGCATTTCAGTAAAAGACATACCTCGGGCTTGTTTGCCTTAGAATCTGCAAACACCTCCAAACTGTGGAAAATGATTGTGTGCACAAACAATCTACAAACCGTTATTAATACAATGCTTTGTCGGCGGAATGGTAATCAAGGTGTTAGGAGATTAAAGTTGTCTTCTCTCACTCACTCACTTTATTAACCCTTTACCCAACGTAACGGCCAAAACCGGCCAGCGCTATTCACTAAAATCGCCAATCAATTTTCATTATTTTCATTATTATCGATGAGCTCGTTCCAAAGAGGGGTCATAACCTATGTTTTTGAGACAAAAAATGAAAAAAAATAGTTATTTAAGAATTTTGTTTGCAGGTGTCGTCTGCTTTTCATGTTAGGTAAAGGGTTAACGGCTAGATCTCAGGTCGTCTTTCAGTATTGTACGAGAAGACAACCATAGATTTTTGATCATGGATCAAAATTTTTCGTTTTAAAATGGGATAAGCATATCCTATCGTTACAATATTTTACACATAGGTTTATAAGGTTGATATCAACACTTTTGTGCTTTCATTTTCCCCATAACCCCCTTACGTTTTCTAGTCAATAAATTTGACAAGCCCGACTACATGAAATTCGTTAAATAATGACAAAATGGCAAAATGTAATTATTTGTTTTTTACCACCTTAAATAAAAGTTCAGATTTTTGCATTGATGTCGGCGGATGGTAATCAAGATGTGAGGAGATTAAACTTTAATGTTGTCTTCTCTCACTCACTCAATTAACGGCTCGATCTACGGTCGTCGTTTAGTATTGTACGAGAAGACTACCGTAGATTTTTTATCACGGATTAACATTTTTCGTTATAAAATGGGATAAGCATATCCTATCATTATAATATTTTAAACCTAGGTTTATAAGGTCACTGTCAACACTTTTGTGCTTTCACTTTCCCCATAACCCTCTTACTTTTTACGGTCGTCTACAGTCGTCTTTTAGTACGACCAGTATTTCACACCTACTGCTGTTAACAGCTAGCCAACATCCACTGTTTTAGAAATTTGAGACACCTTAAGTCTTTATTTGTTAGTAAATTTTCACAACTGAGATAATAATAATTTACAACACATGTGACAAGACAAACTGTCACCTTTCACCCATTCCACCTTCTGAACAAAGAAAGTGTTTTTAATTGGCCAATACCCTCAACCCAAACAGCCAATTGATTCCTCAGATTTGGGATGGGTGAACCTATGGACTTTGGATGTTGTTGGCAGCTTTGAGATTTTAGGTTTTTTTGATGAGTTTGATTTTGACCAGCAATGTGAAAAGATCAGCATTTATGTAGCAGTACCAGTTTGTGTAAATAGATGTGTAAATAAATATGTGATAAGATAGACTTCAATAAATGTATATAGTGTAAATAGACTTTTTCCTTCGACCAGCACAAACCATACTCATTATGTATACAGTCCCTGTAAAAGTAGTCTTCCAAATTACCCCAGTTGTTACATATGATTACATAATGCAGTCACTGTTAATCTGGTTCAATTAAGATCTCTGTGTCTATTTATAGAGGAACTTTTTATGAGTGGGCGGAGCTAATTAACGGGTTTTTCCAGCACTGGTCTGATAAAACATAACACTTGATGTCGTTTATAACCTTTCTGACAACTTTTATTTATCAAATGTTATTAAATATCTTTTTTAAATTTATTCAGTATTTTGCTATAATTTAAATATTGGGAATGCATACATATCAATATATTCAATTAATTGTAATTTGTAACAAAAACAAAAAATAACATTAAAATAATATTGGCATATAAAGTTCAAATGGAGAAATATTCAAGTCTAATTACTGTGTAATATTCATATTTGCATTTAACACTTTACGTGACATAACTGTAAAAATCGGCCAGCACTATACACGAAATTTGTCATTGCCATTTTTTTAGGTTTTTATCTTAATTTTTTGCTTCCAAAGCATATCTTATGACTTCTGATTGAGACGAGCGAGTAGCATCTGTTTCAATCAGGGGTCATAAGCTGTGTTTTGGAAGCAAAAAATATTTTGACAACTGTTGTGGTGGGAGGGGGCATACATCTGTTATTTATGGGACTTTAAACTATAAGGGTGTCGAAGCTTGCTCTTACTGGACGTCGACTCGGCACATGTTCATACGGCGATCTCAGGTGGAAAAGACAGCTATCCAGTATTAAGAAAACAACACTCGGAACACATGGTCTCTCGGTGTGCTGCAAGACACGGGGTTGTAGAAATTGTTTTGTTTTTTTTCTCATTTTTTGCAACTATCTATTCAAAACACCGCTGGATGTTTTCCAATAAATTGTCGCCAAAAAAAAATTCAAGCTTTGTTGTTGTGGTATAAAGTCTACAAAGAGTTAAATGGTGGGAAGTCGCCTCCAAATGAAGTCGCCTATGGGAGAAGTCGGCCAAAAATAAAGTCGGCAACTGAGGTATGCCCCTAAGTCTGTCAACCAGTTTCTGATGTTGGAAATCTCAAAAGAATAAACTTCATAGGAGTAATTTATGCGTTATCTATTGTCACCAGTCAATGTTTTCATTACGATCAGAGGCTGTTTCAGAAACAATCAGTAGCTATTATCGGCTCTTGTTTTACATCTTTGGAAGGGTAATTAAAGGATTAGTTCGGATCAGGAAATGTTATTGCTACCAAATTTTATTGCTGCCGCGAGAACTCAATAATTGATCATGGTAAGTGTTGTGTTATATTCAGTTATATTACAACAGCCTGTGTCTACTTTTCTCAGTGGTCCAAAGCAACAAAACTCAAGCTAAACGCATCGTTTTTTAACGAAATATAAAATATATGTATATGTTTCTTCCAATTTTGCTGAGTTCAGACGGGAAACTGAAAACTCTCCCAAATTCTGCCAGTTTATAATTTTTAACTGATCTCAGATATATTCAGACACATCGCGTCCCATCTCGCCACATAAAGAAGGGTCTCTGCTAAAACACTTGAGGAGTGAGGTTTCCACTCACAAAATATGCCCTCAGCTTCGGTGGAAAATTGACACCGAACACAACATATTTCTGCAGATGGACCGTAGGTTGTCGTTCAAAGGACCCTCAGTTCAATGAAATGCTTCTTTCGCATGGGTTAAGACGATGTATGTGTGAAAATTCCACTCTGTTGGTGTTTCTGTTTAGAATTTCTATCCAAGTACCGTTGATGGGTTCCAGGATATCCACAATTACAGTCTTGGTCATCCACAGTGTTTCAAAGGCCCTGCATGGTTCAATGTAAAAGAATATTCTGTTCACCTGAACAATGGGTCGAACCGCATGCTGGACGAAACTGTGTTGGAGAGGAATTGACTCAGATTTCTCATCCCATGTGTTATTCAATCATAATATACGATTTCAACACAGCAGCATCTTACATCCGGGAACCGATATGTAGGTGCGCACGTGGTTTGTTTATCAAATTTGGTTCCACATCTGAAATCAGTCTGGAAATTATTTTGGTCTGTCAGGAAATTTTGTTCTGCCCCATACGGCGAGGAGCAATACCTATATCGCACTTGCATATCCTATTTGATGCTGCATAAGATTCCCACCCCACCCAAGTTCACCGGGATTTTTTTAATAGGCCTAGGTCCACAAGTAGTAGGCTTACAGCAACACTGAACATTAGGAGACAGAAACACTGACATTAAATGTTTGTGGGGTTGGCCTATGCGACTGCACCCTTTGATGGCAAGATGGTAGACCTATAACAGTCGGCTCCTTGCCACCATTGAATTTGTACTTGGCCTCCCCCCTGCAGAATAGAAAAGGTGTGTATTTGAATGACTCGTTTCCAAAGGTTCTTCAACCTGTTACAAATGAGATTTTTTATTATTTCCATTTTTGCCGTAACTTCGCTAATAATAGTTGGATTGTAAAAATTCAAGGACGAAATCGCACTGAATTTTACTCAAAATATTCGAAACAAAACATGTTTTTAAAATCTCCTTATGATTATAAAAATAGTAAAGAGTGGACTTGCGACGTTGATGTCATGATGCAAACATTGAAAGTTATTTAAAAACACTGAATTGTATGTAAACAGGCGAAAATGAGTGAGTAACGACTTTCTGAACTTTGTGTGTCTGTGCAGAAATCTAGACTGCAGTTGCAACAAAGGATTTGAGTAGCATCCCTGCTAAATATAGAACACCTGTTGCAGCAAGTCAGAGCTCTTGGAATCGACTGGCATGTACAGGTATCGAATGTCAGTAGTCCGGCCAAAGTTGTTCACTAACATAAACCTGGCTCAACATGAACTTCACCTACCCTGTGCTTCAATAATATAGAATTGAGGCAAGCAAGAATTAATAAGCAAATTGCCCTGGTATTGAGGAGCTGTTTAATGAAGTCCTTTAATAAACAAATGCAATCAAGTATAAATTGTACTGAGAATCGGTTAAAATATCTGATCTGTCATGTTACTGCAACGCAGCAGGTGTTGTACTACCTGAAAACTTACACTTATTAGTCGAGTTGTGACGAAGTCAAACTCGACTTATAGTTTGGTGAATGGCGGGCGGGCGGGCGGGCGGGCGGGCGGGCGGGCGGGAGGGCGGGCGGGCGGGCGGGCGGGCGTAAACAATTGGTTTCCGGATGATAACTTGATAGTGGTTCAACTCACATTCATTAAACTTCATACATAGGTTGGTCTTGGTGGGAGGAAGAACCCTATTGATTTTGGACATGCTACGTCGAAGGTCAAGGTCACAGTGACCTTGAACATAGTAAATCTTAAACAATTGGTTTCCGGATGATAACTTGATAATGGTTCAACTCACATTCATGAAACTTCATAGGTAGATTGGCCTTGGTGAGGGGAAGAACCCTATTGATTTTGGACTCGCTACGTCAAAGGTCAAGGTCACAGTGACCTTTAACATAGTATATCGCAACAATTGGTTTCCGGATGATAACTTGATAGTGGTTCAACCTAGAGTCATGAAACTTCATAGGTGTGTTGGCCTTGGTGCGAGGAAGAACCCTTTTGATCTTGGACTCACCAAGTCAAAGGTCAAGGTCACAGTGACCTTGAACATAGTATATCGCAACAATTGGTTTCCGGATGATAACTTGATAGTGGTTCAACCTAGAGTCATGAAACTTTATAGGTGTGTTGGCCTTGGTGCGAGGAAGATCCCTATTGATCTTGGACTCACCAGGTCAAAGGTCAAGGTCACAGTGACCTTGAACATAGTATATCGCAACAATTGGTTTCCGGATGATAACTTGATAGTGGTTCAACCTAGAGTCATGAAACTTTATAGGTGTGTTGGCCTTGGTGCGAGGAAGAACCCTATTGATCTTGGACTCACCAGGTCAAAGGTCAAGGTCACAGTGACCTTGAACATAGTATATCGCAACAATTGGTTTCCGGATGATAACTTGATAGTGGTTCAACTCACATTCATTAAACTTCATACATAGGTTGGTCTTGGTGGGAGGAAGAACCCTATTAATTTTGGACATGCTATGTCAAAGGTCAAGGTCACAGTGACCTTTAACATAGTATATCACAACAATTGGTTTCCGGATAATAACTTGATAGTGGTTCAACCTAGAGTCATGAAACTTTACAGACGTGTTGGCCTTGGTGCGAGGAAGAACCCTATTGATGTTGGACTCACCTGGTCAAAGGTCAAGGTCACAGTGACCTTGAACATAGTATATCGCAACAATTGGTTTCCGGATGAGAACTTGATAGTGGTTCAACCTAGAGTCATGAAACTTCATAGGTGTGTTGGCCTTGGTGCGAGGAAGAACCCTATTGACCTTGGACTCGCCAGGTCAAAGGCCAAGGTCACAACTCGACATTGGATCGGTGATCCTGAGCGGCATTTTTTTCTAAATGTTTCCAAAGGATGAAATATGATTTGCAAAGGAGACCAGGGGTAAAATATACTTCACAGCAGTGTACCCAAATCTTATCAAGAGCTCTGCTTTCTATTGATACAAACATTTTCTGTATGGCATCACAGAATAAGTTTTCTGAATTGAGCATAAAATCAGTCACCTATATAGGGACTCAGATGCCTTGTGGCCTGGGGTAAATAAACAACGCCAAAATCACTATGGGCTCACCATGTTGACTTGTCCAGACATTTCCCCACAGGGCAGTATATAAATTATAGGGTTACTCGCCTTCAAGTAATATATATAACACCCTTATGAGGCCCAAGTGGGAGCACTGTGGCTCAGTGGTAGACTGTTGGACTTCTATGCTAGAGGTCCTGAGTTTGATCCCTGTCTGGTATGACCCACAATGTGTCCTTGGGCAAGGCACTTTATACCGGTTACCTGCATGGGGGCACGATGATGCCGTGTCCTAAGGCGTACTGCACGTCAGTGGTGCACATGTCTTCAACCGCTGTAGCCCTGCTTGAGCAGAGCTTGAACAGAGTTAAAATGTTGAGGAGCTGACAGTTGCTCGTCGATGCTTGGTGGTTCTCTCCGGGTACTCCGGCTTCCTCCACCCGTAAAGCTGTGACTGTCACGATCAGCCATTGTGCATAAGTATGTGACCTTAAACACCAATAAATAAATATATAATAAATATGGGGCCCATGTTTGGACTACATGTTTACATGCTTGCATACATTTAACATTGCCTTTCTCTCAAACGATTAGAAAAATGCATGTCCTCAAGCTACAGTAATCTGTTGACCAGAATTGCATGCTATAATATTACCTTATCTGCTGGGTAATTTCATCCAGTCGTCAGACAAGAGTTTGTTAACCTCCAATATTTTGGGCAAGTTACGGCTCTGCATGCTTGTAAATGAAATACTATCTGAAGATGAAATACTATCTGAAAATTTTAAATCACTAAGTATTTTCAAATGGTAAAATGTAATTTGCAAAGGAGTCCAGGATTAAAATTTCTCCCCCCACTATTTGTGAAACATACGCGTGTCCCGGGTGAGGCAGCATGGTGGGATATTTCTATCCCACCCACCCCATGTGACATACTCATTTGCATATTTTATTAGGTCGCCGGAACTATTTCATCATCATCTGTACAATTGTAAAGAAACAAAATTGCTTCACGATTTCCCGCATGTAGTCCACGTGCCTTTCAAAATCAACGACATTGATTTGTTTCAACCCCATGTTTCTCTGCAGATTTAATAATATCACTGCGCAAATTGATCGATCGATCAATAATCTCACAATGCCCTTTACATTCAAGTTTGATGTGTGCAAATTCATTAACCCCTTAATGGACAGTGTTACAAATCAATTTTTTTAGTTTTTACCTATGGTATATACCTTAGACTTTAGTGCAATCTTTCCAATGAAATTGTTCGTTTTTCGAAAGGACTACGACTTAATAAATTTGGTATGTCAGTACATGACCGCCAATTATCTATAATGCCGTAATCCTCGAGTGGGGGGAGAAAAATCATTCTCGATGAGTCTGAAGGTGGGAATGGGGAAATCTCACCCTCTGGCAAGATATTTGAACCAGACCCTTGGCAAGCCTTGGGTCTGGTTCAAATATCTTGCCCCCTCGGGTGAGATTTACCCATCCCACCTCCAGACTCATTGGGGATCATAATAATCCCCCAAATCAGTATATCCGAATCATATCCGGAGCTCTGCTATCTATTGGTACAAACTTTACATCATGGTTTCACAGAATATGTTTTAATGAATGATAGAAATGAAACAAATTTTCTTCAGCATTTTTTTCTCAGTAAAACGTGTATACCATGTACTGTAGTCATTTTTTATGTTTTTAGATAACAGCTAAAGAGTAATACAACTGCTGTTAAATTACAGAATTTTATACATTTCACTGATAGGTGATTGATTTCTTGGTTGGTTATCTATTAGTCAGGAATAATTCCACAGAAAGAAATAATAATTATAACTGGTCAGGTCAGTTCCTACAGAGAAATGTGGTAAATATTCATTAAGTACATTTTAATGTGTGTTTATAGGTGTCTTTCCTGACCATTTGAACAGGTAGCCAATATTTTTTTTAACTGAACTGTTCTAACTGTTTCCCCATGGGAAGAACCCTGGGAAATGAAGCAGTGCATGTTTACTGTGGTAAACAAGCTTTGTTTTACTGGTAAAATAGGGCCAGGTCACCAATGCTTGGGGTTGATGTCCTCTAAAATGGGCAGCATGGGTATAAATGATTTGCTGGACTTGACTTTACCTCCATGTTGCAGTCGCGATTAGCCATTGTGCAGAAATGTGTGACCTTAAACATCAATAAATAAATAAATAAATAAATAAATAAATAAATAAATAAATAAATGTTTCTCTCACTGAAATTGAACCCCCTCCCTCATTGGATGTTTTTATTGCCTTGCTGTATCTTCCAATATTACTATAAAATCAGAAATAATCAAAGACAGTCTACATCCGGTGGCATTGCAATTGTTTCATTGCAGGTCTTGACTGTCTTATGGGCAGCCAAGACTTGTCTAGAGATGACCGTCAAAGCACTAAGAATATAACTTTCAAGGTTTCCCAGAGACAGCACATTTTGGCACCTACTCTATTGCAGTAAAAAGTGATCAAAGTCAGAATTATGCCCTTGAGGGTTAAAATTAGATGGAGTTAACCCTTTACCCAACGTAACGGCCAAAACCGGCCAGCGCTATTCTCAAAAATCGCCAATTAATTTTCATTATTTTTTCATTTTTTGTCTCAAAAACATAGGTTATGACCCCTCATTGGAACGAGCTCGTCGAGCTCGTTCCAATGAGGGGTCATAACCTATGTTTTTGAGACAAAAAATGAAAAAAATTAGTTATTCAAGAATTTTTTTTGCAAGTGTCGTCTGCTTTTCATGTTAGGTAAAGGGTATTCTGTATGAAAAGACAACAGAAATCCTCTCAATCCATGCTCATTAGGCTAAAACAAATTATTTGTTGTGGTTTGGTTTACACGACAGAAAAAAGTAGGGTCGGTAGGTAGTTTTGGGGGTTTTTTTTACACTCTGAGATGAATAATTTAGCTGGTCATACCAATACATATATGAGAAATCACCCCAGGAGTGGAATATCCACCCAAATGATTTACTCAGTTTCTTCGACAAAGCAAGCACAAGGAACACACAGTATGGTTCAGTGGATTGGGTTTTTTATATTGGTTCGAAGCTCACTTGAAGTTGAGAATGTTTCTTTCAGATAACACAATCCAGTATGCCTGGAAATTCATCTTTGTTGGTGTTTCTGTACCAAAGCATTCACCATGTACCGTGGATGGATTTCAGACAGGTTACAGGATATCCACAATCAAAAGCACAATTGGTCACGGTGTCTGAGAATGTTGAATTCACATGAACGATGGATCGAGTCATCTGCGGTATGAAACTGAGAGAGGATGTTGCAACTTTTCAAACAGCATGTCATGATAGCAACTTTTCAAACAGCATGTCATGATATGGACGAGAAAGTAGGTCTTCACGGTATTTCAGTATTTAACCGAAAGTCTGTCATTTTTAGCTCAACTTGACAAAGTCAAGCTGAGCTATTGCCATCACTTCTCATCTGTTGGCGTACTTACGTACGTAATACGTCCACAATTTCCTTTGGCACACCTCACAGGTCGCATTTATGATCAGAACGCTTTGAAACTTTCTATGCTTGTTTGGGGTGACCTCTAGATTGGAGCTATCGATTTTCTTCAATTTCTGTCAAAACATGTTGCTGTGGCCAACGTTCTTAGAACTTAGTTTAGTCAGACCACAATATTTCCCTTTGGCACACCTTTCATGGCACATTTATGATTGGATTGCTTTGAAACCTGGCATGCTTGTTTGGGGAGACCTCTGGATGAGAGCTTTTGATTTTCTTCCATTTCCATCAAAAAATGTTGCAGCGGCCAACGTTCTTAGAACTTAGTTTAGTTAGACCTCAGTATTTCCCTTTGTCACACCCAACAGGGCACATTTATGATCGGATTGCTTTGAAACTTGGCATGCTTGTTTGGGGTGACCTCCAGACGGGAGCTATCTATTTTCTTCCATTTCTGTCTGTCAAAAAATGTTGCCGCTGGCAACGATCTTTGAACTCAGTTTAGTCAGGCATCAATATATTCCTTTGGCATGCCCTACAGGGCACATTTATGATCAGATCAGTTTGAAACTTTGTATGCTTGACAAATTGAGCCAGGATAGCATTTTAGGCTCACATGAGCCTCTAGTTTGTAAAGTTTTGCAGTGTTCCAGCTGTGTATCAAGTTTCTTCAATGCACACAAGAAGGTTTAGGGCCTACCTGTTGAATCAAACAATGCAACTGGTAAATGAGGTGAAAAAAGCCCCACAGAGTTCACCAGTGAAAAGTAATCTGCATTGACAGTGTCATATAGGGCACTGTTCATGCCAACTGCTTTTCACTGGTGAACCCTGTATGAGCATGTACTCAAAGTATGAGACCTAATATACTCATATTTGGTGCGTTTCCTATTAAATTTTTGCATAATTTAGTTTAAGTCCTTACATGATGCTGGAGGTTATTCCTGCCCAGGACAGGGTTTCTCTTGCCACTGAAATAAGTATAATTTGGGCACATTTAATCAAATTTCCACCCTGCAAATTGAATGATTTTTTCCACCAATGATTTCTTGAGTTAAATTTAGGTGAGTTTTTCATCAAATCTTGTCATGGCTGCTACATAGCAGCCATGACTAGATTCTATGAAAAATATTTTAAAAGTACCCAGCGGGTTAACAGTTAAATCAGATTTTGGCTTGATATCGGAAAACTAAGAATCCTTCTCAAGTAAATGTTACATGTAACGCAAGGAAGAGAACAAATAATAATAGTGAATACCTATGACAAGAGGCTATAAACTATGATTCTAAGGTGGAGGGGAGGAACCTGAAAATTTTTGAGATCATGAGAAGGCGAACATACCAGCACTATTCTATCTCACCAGACCACTACATGGTGGATTTGTATTTGCCGATGTGGCGAACTAAAACAAATCTGAAGGTGTGTCTAGCTTACCAGGGCCGTCAAGATGCAGGGAGAGCTGGGGTAGTAACTGCAGGGCCCACGGTCTGGGGGGACTGTGAGGATGAAACCGCGCCATCTGAGACAGCTAGTTTGCGAGCTTTTTTCAATGCCCACTGTGTGTGAATCGACAGGTGGGCCGGTGGCCCCTGAATTCACTAGTAAGCATATATACCTTTCAAGAACTGTCTTAAGTTATTAGATATAATACATATATATATATATATATATATATATATTAGATATCGATCAGGAGAAGGGTGAATATTTTCATGGGTCCTTTGTAAGTTGAGTTTGAAACAAGTGGGCCCAGGTGGTACCATCTAATTGATCCCCTGGGGCCCGTCTTTTTCTCTCGGCGGCACTGAAGCTTTCCATTAATAAAGTAAAAGGTCTGACAGTTATTGCCACTTCACAGTAAATATTATCCAAACTTGGACACAAAGGCAGTGTGGTTACAATATGCCATTGTACAGAAATATGTCTTAACCCTTGAGGGGCTGGAGATTTCTTATCAACCTACCTCAATTGTTTTCTACAGGCTTGCACTACAGTGGAAAAACCTAACTCGGATAAAATACTCTCTATTTTAATCTTTCCCAAGAGATTTGGGAAAGAAAAGTGGTGTGAAAACACCACGAAAAAATAAGCCAAAACTGGGTCGAGCGCCATCGGCGCACACCCAGTATGGGACGCTCTTCCATAGTACAAATCCACGACTACCGTCAAACAGTGCGCAGTGCGTCAATTCATCATTCTTTTGATTATCCGCACACGTGGTGGATGTGCCATTTTGCTCCGTAACAGTGTGATTTAACTCGTCGATAATGGTTTTCCTGTGACTGGAATTATGGATCTGAAGATCGTAAAATAACAGGACTGTGTTTTATATATTCTCGTTTATATTTTCAACCACATTCTCATTGTATATTATTTACTATTCCGTTTTCGCGAATGTTTTGTTTTCGACATCGTGTCAACGCGTTTCGACAATGAATTTTTCGGTTGATGAATTTAATTGTTATTGGAGTTAGGTGTCAATCAGGGACTGTCTGGACAGGATTTTTTCACTCTGTTGAGGGCTGAATTTCTGTTTTTTCGGTCCCTGTCGACTCTCTGGGTTCTGTCGTGTACCCACCGGTTTTTTTGTCACCTCTCGTAGTTGAGGGTATTCTTCTACTTTCTGTTTCTGTTGAGTTCACCTTTTTTTTCTACTGCTCTCACCTCTGTTGTTTCCAGTTCGGTTCCTTTAGGACAATTCCTTTTGCCCTCGCCTTGGTGCATTCTCGTGGCCGTTTCTTCCGCATCCGCGCGTGGTGTGGAACGCTGTCATTTCGGGAGCCTCCCAACTCGACCACGTCTGGTGTGAGTTTACCCCCTCCGTGGGGGATGTGCAACTCCTTCCGCACCAGCGGGGGGTGGGGAACGCTGTCATTTCGGGGCTTCCCGACTCGACCATGTCTGGTGAGAGTTATTCCCCTTTCGTGGGGAATGTGCAGTTTTTACCATGGTGGATACTGCGGGAACTGTTGGATTTCTGGTGAAGAGATGCCTGGTTCCGGGACTATGCACCCTCTCCAGTCGACATCTGAGGCTGTCACTAGGGTTGTGACTCCTCCTTTGGAGACCGAGCTAGGTGGCTCTCTCTGCTTTTACGCCAGTTCCAACAGCTCCCGTCGTATCTGCTGCTACTGCTGTTTCGTCTACATCGTCATTGGGCACCATTTTTAGCTGCCTCGGCTTATCCCTGCAAGGGTCTGCAGGGATGTCTGTAGTGTGGTTGTGGGGTATCGGCCTCAGCCTTCCCTTACTTCAACTCCGCGAAGTCGGGAGTGGCTGCCGACTGAACCCCCTACTGTGTCCTCTCAGCCGATGAGCACAGTAGTTTTATACCTGCAGTGGCCTGCTGCGGTGTCTGGAAGTGTAGACATGGGGGTATCGGCCTCAGCCTTCCCTGACTTCAACTCGGCGAAGTTGGAAGTGGCTGCCGGCCGGCCCCTCTACTGTGGTCTCTGCGCCGTCGAGCACCACAGTTGTGTTATTGGATTAAGATGTTCTTAGTGGGGACACTATGAACTCTGTGTCGTTTCCGTCCATTCATTCTGGCCACACGACCAGTTTTGGGGACCACGTCTTTTGTGCAGCCTGGACCTTCTGCCTCGCAGAGGTCTGCGGTGACTCTCATGAGTTCCCACTATGTTGATCCTCGGGGTGTGTCGTACCCCTATATACGTCTGCCTTCAGACGTTTCGGCTGCCATCCGTTGTCCGGCGTCGGGTGTTTTGGAAGATCCTGACCCTTCGCTGGTTAAGAGGGTCAGAGGTGAAGCCACTTTGCCGGTTCGTTCCCCTGTCAAACTGGTCAGTACGGGCAGTGAGCTTAGGGAGGCCCTCTCCTTACTCACTCAGGTTCTGTCAAAGAGCCTTCCCGTTGCTTCCAGCGAGGGAGCGAGTGGTTTCCAGGCACCCCCTATGGCGCCGCCTCCCGGGATTGGAAACAGGCCACTTTCTGATCCCTCTGGTGTTCCGACACCATGGGAGGCGTCGGCTGGTTTGCCCACGATGGGCTATGTGTCTTCCGACTCAGGGGAAGAGTCAGACATGCTTGATGTAGAGAGCCAGCAGTCTTCGGACTTGGGGGCAGCTCTTGATTTTGTGTTTGGGTTCCTTCCGGATCTCATCAAACCAGCCGACAGTGTCAGCCAGGCCGCGATCATCGTTCGCGTGCCAACAGCCTATGGAGCAACCTGCTTCTGGGCATCTTCGACCATGCCAGTTAGTACAGTTGGTTGAAGCATTTTCAGCCTTGGACTCTAAGCTGAGTTCCAAGGCTATGAAGGCTCTGTTCTTCAACAGGGTTGACACCTTTTTGCCTCTGGCATGTTATCGTTACTACGATTCCACCAATGCGTCAGTCTGCCAGACTTTGACGGTTTTGGATCAGGACTCCAATTCCCTTGGGCTTTCCAAGCCCAAGTCTGCCGTCATTCCGATGACGACTCTGGAGTCCACGTTGGGCTTATCGAGAGAGATGCTTGGTATGCTTTCTCTCTCAGATCACGTCGTCTCAGCTTTAGCTGCTTATCTTCCTCCAGATAAGTTTGACGAGGTACAGGCTCCTTTGTGTGTGCTGTCCAAGGCGCTCTTGCATCTTACTCACACGCATGCCTGTAACACGGCTAATCTGGAATTAGTTCGAAGGGACTCTGTACTGGACACAGGCCGATCCCTTCCTGAGGAGCAGCACGCTACTCTTCGATCTGCTTCTTTGGCAGGTCCGCAACTTTTCCATGGTTCCGTGTCGACGGTCCAGGATGACATCCTACGTCATTCCAAAGATCAGCTGCTGTTTCTTCAGCTTGATCAGCCTTCTTGGGGAGGCAGGGGCCGTTCCAAGCCTAACAAGTACCCTTCTGCTTCCTCTGCGAAGCAAAAGGCTGATCCTTCTGCCACCGCTTCTACTTCTTACTCAAGGGGTAAGTGTAAGCGTCAGCAGACTAGAGGGAAGTATCAGGATTCTTCATTCAGTTGAGGAGGTGGTTTCTCCTCTCGTCGGGGCTTGAAATGAAGGTCCTCACCTCGACTCGTCCCAGGTTGGAGGCAGGATAGCAGAGTTCTCAGACCGTTGGGCCACCATCACTTCCGATCCTTGGGTGTTAGATGTTGTTCGGTCCGGGCTGCGAATATCCTTCTGAAGGCACCCCACTCTGTCCAGGGTGCTCTTCCAACCACAGTTCCTTCAGACGTTTTCCGTCGGGAACTTTTGCCCACTGAGATAAACAATCTCCTGACAAATGGGGTGATCGAGGTCGTCAAGAACATTCAGTCAGTGGGGTTCTATTCCCGCCTGTTCTTGGTGCCGAAGAAGGATGGCTGACTCCGACCGGTTATCGATCTGAGTATCCTGAACCAGTCTATCATTGTTCCCAAGTTCAGCATGGAGACTTTCAGGTCGGTCCGCCGTTCAATTCACCAGGGAGATTTTGCTTCCAGCTTCGACCTGCGAGACGCTTACTTTCACATTCCGATTATCGGGCATCACTGAAGTATCTCAGGTTCGCTTTTCTGGGGCGAGTTTTACCAGTTCAAGGCCATGCCTTTCGGCCTCAACCTGGCTCCTTGGGCCTTCACCAGACTGATGTCGCATGTGATAGCTTTCCATCGCACACAGTCCAGGGTGACTACTTTGGCATATCTGGACGATATATTCCAGAGGCATTCCAATGCTGCCTTACTGGAGTCGGATGTCGCCACTCTGTTGAGCTTGCTCACGTCGCTAGGATTCAGAGTCAACGAGGAGAGGTCGGACCTGGTCCCGTCTCAGTTGTTTTGTCATCTGGGGATGGCTTTCTGCACCCAATTCAATTTGGTGGCGGTTCCTCAGGCCAAGGCTGTGATTCTCTCAGCTTTTGCTCTGACTCTGTCCCAGTCCATATCCGCGATGGCACGGAGTATTCTCCGGCTGATCGGTCTCTGCGGTTTGGTGATGGATCTCATTCCTCTAGGTCGGCTGCGTGTCAGACCTCTCCAACACTTTCTGCTCAGTCGTTGGAGGCCGAATGTCGATTCTCTGGATCTGGAGCTTCAGTTACCAGATTCTCTTATCCTCACCTTCTCCAATGGACGAATGTTTGGTGGATCACGCAGGGTGTCCTGTTTGACTTACCCACATCCGATCGCGTTCTGATGGCAGATGTCAGCGATCTCGGATGGGGTGCGACGTTCGATCCTCTAGGTCTTTCCCTTCACGGGATGTGAAACCAGGATTCGGCATCTCTACACATCAACCAGAAGGAGCTTCTTGCTCTTCTTTTGAGTTTCAGGCAGTGGATCCCTCACCTGTCGAATCGTCAGGTCCTTCTGTTGTTCGACAATTCAACAGTGGTTGCTTACATTCGGGACCAGGGCGGCACGCACTCGGTTCCAATGTACGAATTAGCTCGGGATCTTCTACTGCTCACTCAGGATGTCAACGCTGGTTGTTCGTCATATTTCCGGTCGTCTGAACGTCCTAGCCGACTCCTTGTCCCAAAGGGGCAGGTTCTTTTCCACCGAGTGGATGCTCGGGTTCCATCGATCTCTTTGCGACTCGTTGGAACCATCAGGTGGACACTTTCGTGCCCCCGTGTCCAGATGCTCTGGCTTTCGCCGTGGACGCTCTGGCCCTCTTTTGGGACTGTCTTGTTGGCTACGCCTTCCTGCCGGTTCCGATTCCACCTTACGTTCTCTCCCAGATACGAACCTGCAGTCGTTGAATCCTTTTGATCACACCGGTCGCCTCGGTGGGTGTGGATCAATCTGCTCTGCTCTCTGTTAGTGGCGGTTCCGGCATGTCTCCCTCTGCATCACGACTTTCTTTGCCAAAGTCGCCCAAGGAGGTTTCAAGTTGACCCGACTTCATTGTGCCTTCGCACATGTCTTTTATCGGGTCCTGTCTCCTCCGTAGTGGTTTTTCGAGACATGCAGTGGAGTTGCTTTTCTTCAAGGAGGCACTCACTCCACTGGTTTAGCCTCTGTGGCTAAGTGGAAGGTTCTTCTGTCGATGGTGTGCGATCACTCTGTTGTTTCGGTCACTCCTTCGATCACACCGCTTGCAGAGTTTCTGGTTTATGTTTGTTTCTGGGGGTCTCCAGCAATGGGTACAAGTCCATGCTTCGGAGACCTTTTTTCATATGTGGTACCGCATTGTTTCGACACTCATCCTTGCCTCTCCAAGCTTGTTCAGCTCTTTTCCTTGAAAAAGCCTAGGACTTTGCAGTTTACTCCAAGATGGTCACTTTCTTGGGCGCTGCTCTACTTGGGGGTGGGGGTGTTCGCGCCTTTATCCTGGATGAATATGCGTTTTCTCATATGCCAGATCTCTCCTGCATCCATTTCTTGATGGATTTGTCTTGCTATTCGTGCAGCTTCCGCTCGTCTAGCTACTGGTGATTGTATTACCAATTGTTTTTTCTGCCACGAGGTGCGTGCATTGTCTTCCTCTTTTAATAACTCTGTCATGTTGTCGGATGACGGATGTTATACTGGCAGCCTACTGGAGAAATGCTACATTCTCCTTTTATCTGCGACTGTTGCAGAAGCCGATCGAGGTCCTTGGGGCCCTCTTCCTTCGGCTCAGGCTGTTGTCTATCCCAGCCTTTCAGCTTTTTTCAGGATCAGTTCCAGCTCTGTGCTGTTACTGCCCTTTCTGTCTGTGCGTCGCACTTCACCATACGCCTCATCTTTCATTGTCTTTTCTAATGTTTGTGATGCTATGGTTTGATAGGCCTAGGGATCTCTTCCTCTGTCCACGGTTCCAGTGCTGTTGAGTTATGTGTGGGTTGGTTATATGATTCCCTCCATCCTTTTGTCTATTCAGCCTGTAGTAAACAATTGAGGTAGGTTGATAAGAAATATAAATTTTATAGTAAATTTTCTTTCTTATTATACCAACTGCAGTTGTTTACATGGAGGCCCTCCTGTCTTCTTATTCGGGTAAGAATCCTTCCTCCCCGCTGATCACATAACTCCTGTGTTGTCGGAATCAAAAGAATGACGAATTGACGCACTGCGCACTGTTTTACGGTAGTCATGGATTTGTACTATGGAAGAGCGTCCCATATTGGGTGTGTGCCGATGGCGCTCGACCCAGTTTTGGCTTATTTTTTCGTGGTGTTTTTACACCACCTTTCTTTCCCAAATCTCTTGGGAAAGATTAAAATAGAGAGTATTTTATCCGAGTTAGGTTCTTCCACTGTAGTGCAAGCTTGTAGTAAACAATTGCGAAGAAAGGAAATTTACTATAAAATTTATATTTTTATACATTTTCTCTTTTTGTTGAAAGTCTATCTCCTACGGCTCAGCAGTTGTTTTCAGTCAAGTCTTGGCTGCCTACAGAGGCAGCCAAGACTTCCCTAGAAACAACGGAGAAAGTACTTAGAAAATAAATTTCAGTTCACCCAAACAATGCAAGTAGGTCACCTGTTCCTTTGCATTAAAAAGTTATCAAAGTTGGAATTGGACTTCTAAGGGTTAAACAGCAAAAAATAATAAATATCCAAAGGCTGTAATATGGTTTTGTTGTGCTATGTCCACACCAACAAATTATATTATGGCCATTGGTCCAATTTTGGACAAGGTAGACATTTGTTAACACCCCCAAGCAATACTGAAGAAAACCATCTGGATTTTATTTCAACAAAATTTACTCTTTTAAATTCCGTAAACCCCCCCCCCCCCCCCCAACATTGGGGCCTTAGATTCACTCTCATGGGCTTGATATTTCAAACCATTTCCTGGACCTTCTTGACCCCCCCCCCCCCCCCCCCCCCCTCTCAAATGAGAGGAGACATCCCTTCAAATTGAATGGGTTTTTTGCCTGCGACAGTTGTGGGTGACCTTTCGTCATCAAGGGTCCATAAAACCAAAGTTATTACCCCCTATCCCTATGAGAATCCCAGGAAGTGATGCCGTGCTTGTTTACTGTGGTAAACATAGGTCCTAGTCACCAGTGCTTGTGGTGGAAGTCCTATAAAATGGGCAACATGGGTATAAACGATTGACTAAACTTGGCCTTATATCCGTGTTGTGGTCATGATAAGCCATTGTGCAGAAAAATGATGTGACCTCATCCACCAGTAAATAAATAAATTAGCCACCCTGAAAAATCCTGGCTCTGAACCCAGCATGTGAGCCTCGTTGAAAGTATCAAATAATTAAATCCAGTCAGTTTGAGTACACTGTGTAAACTTCAGTTTTACTGAAGTGGTAGCTAATCAAATTTTATAAATAAAATTGAGATATAAGGCCTAAAAAAAGTTAAAAATCTGTTTCTCAGGCCTTCCCGCTTGGGCCTTTTTTTTGCTACATGCTCTCTTTTTTATAACCATTACAAAAAAATAAAATTAAATGATTTTTGTCCCTAAATCTGATAAATTCTGCCTTTTGATTGGTCAGAATGCCTTGAACAGATAGCCATGACAAAGGGTGCACCCAACATTAAAGGTATATGAGAGCGTGCAACATCCAGGGTATAAGCATACACGAAACATTGCCTCAAAAATAAAAACCGAACCAAAAAACCAGAAAATAGTCACAAATATCATCAGATTTCCGACACTTCATTCCTAAAATTAAAATAATTGCAAATAATTTGTACCCTGAGTACCAGTGTGTTCTAAGTGCCAGTAGGCACATAGAACACATTGGAACTCGGGGGACGATATGTCAACAAAATACTGTTTACTTGGTTCCTTAATGACCCAAGAGATGTAACTCTGCCTGTTGTCTTCTGCGATTGTAAAAACAAAATAATTATCACGAATTTGGTCCAAGTGATTGTGGGGCTGAGAAATGTGTCCACAAATTTATTTCCACTCTGTTTGTATTCTGTTTCAAACGGGACAAAATATGTTACCTCTGCCATCATGTATGGCATATGGAGATTTATTACCAGGATGTCTCATTTAAACACCTTGCCTGTGGCTCGGTGTTTAAAAAACAACATCCAGGTATCAAATCTCCATACACCATACATGTTGGCGGAGATAACTTATAATGTCTGATATTTTACCCATAATAAAATTGATAAATTTGTCCCTTGAGTGCAACAAGGCTTCAAGCATTGCAAAGCCTTCTTGAACTCAAGGAACAAAATACACCATCACCCATCCTATTCTGTAGATGATGAGGCCTAAAACATAAAACAAACCAAGAACATGGACTTTTGATAATAATATAATAATAATGTAATGTTGACGTCTAGAATCCACCGCAGTGCTCTCTGACTTAATTATTACCCCATATCATAGGCGATCTCACCCTTTGATTACGCCATGACATTCTCAGCTCATCTCAACAGAGCATACTATTAGGGACCTGCGAACCTTCGATTATTCGATTCGATTTCGAATCCTTGCAGCTATTCGATTCGATTCGATGCTGGTGTCATGGGTTCGAAATTTTCGAATCTCGTCGGACTAGGTCGGGAAAACTTAGTTCACGCCACTGTGCCGATACGTGTGTTTCTGCTCCGATAATAGGCTTGCAATCACGTTCGTTTATCAGTTAGTTAGGTGCGTGCATCGGAGTAGCACCCCACCCACCCCCATCCGGTAACATTCCCGTTATAATATAACCTCGCAACTTGGTCTTAAATCGGCATGCTCGCATGATCGCATCGTATATGCATTATGCACACCACTGCGTGTTTCGGGAGTTCGATGAAACCAGCATGTTTTACAGTAAAGTGCAGTATAATAGAATTACCCCCCTTACATTGCAATTTGCAATGAAGCGGTCCCGCGTTTACATAAAGATGCCGACGCGGAAAGTATATAAAACGGAGAGGTCAATGTGCGTTTATATGCGTCGTGAATCACTCGTGATTAAAGATCAGGGGAAGTTGGTAACAGCAGTTATTGTCGATACATGTGATGACCCAATAAAGTTGAATGAACATACCAGAACAAGCTAACTTATATGATATACCAGGCTGCAGAATTGCGTTTCGTTTAGTTTGAATGGTTTAATTTAGCTTTCGATATTTTAATTCACGCGTGACGTGTGTTTACAAAAGTTCAGTATGGCCAAGTATGTTTCCGTTTCCCGCCAGTTATCACCGCCGGTCTATTATCCAAAAATGCCAACGATCCTACGGCACCCGAAACAACAATTGTCAGCATATACACGACGACTATTCGATATTCGAGATTCGATTCAATTCGAAATCCTCGTTCACATTCGATTCGAGATTCGATTCGAGACAAAATTTGATATTCGCAGGTCCCTACATACTATCGGTGCTCCAGAGAAGGGCTCTCAGGCAAGCGCCTGAATGGGTCCATAATTTACACCTAGGTACGGTGAGAAGAAATTTTGATGCCAAGAAATAATTACAAAAATAAAGAATAAAATAAAAAAATGTCCGTCTGCCCACCCGAAAGCAAGTTTAACAAAACATGGCCCGAGAAACAGAAGATCTGCTTTTGTGGGGCCTAATCAAACCAATATTTTTTCCTTGAAACATATCACTATTGTATTGTCTGAATTTACTCCAGATAGGAGTATGTCTTTGTGTGTGTGGCAGAAATTTCTATATATCAGAATGTGCATTATATCTAATCTTTTGTGCTATAATTTGTGTTAGACATGATAGAGTTACTGTTCTCTTCATTGTAAATGGTGACTTATCAGCTGCAAATAACTCTACTATCTCAAAGAAAAGTGATAATTTGGCATTATTGCCATGTTAATGCAGGGGCAGCAATCATTGATGACAGAAATTATCCTACCTCCACTAATATTTGTTTTAACCCCCTCATTTATATGTTGGAAGGATTTCTCTTACAATGAGCATGTACTGAGTCCATAAGTACTAGAAATGGGCAGTATTGGAATTTTAAGTTTGATATCGGTTTCGGTACTTTTAGGAGATATACCTCTGTATCAGTTTGGTATTTGCTATCTGGCTTGACTGAGATTTGCTGATAGTACCAAAGATATCATGATATCGGTAGCAGTTCGGTTTTTCAGTATATAACCCATCTCTCATAATTACCTGAATACATTGTGTATCAGGGATGTAGCGAACAGTTTTTTTTAGGGGGTCGTCCACAATGCAACTCAAGGATGAAAATGTTGGGCAACTAAAAAGACTTGAAATCTTATCCAGAGGCCAAGCTTTGGCCAAAGATCAAGTTGGAGGAGATTATTGGAGGGGGTGACCCCCTCCCATAATCCCCTCCAACTTGACCTTTGGCCGTCAGTGGTGGTCTGGTGGAGGGGGAGAGTTCACCCGGAAAAAATCTTCAATATTTGATATCAGCAGTGATAAAGATTCCATGCTCAGCGGGAGTGTGTCAAATTCATTGTAGGCATATATTAGATTGCTGTGGAGAATATCAGCCTCGAACCTTTGGGATTCAGGGGGAAGGGGTTGTACGACCCCCATGACCCTTCCTGGCTACACCCAGGTGTTGAGGGACCTGATACTATTTTGAAGCTGCAGGGTACAAGCTCATGCTTAGTTTTATTTATTTACACGGCTATTTATGGAACGCTACATGCTATGGAAGGCATTTGTGAGAGACCATATATGTTTCTATATATGAAAGGGAAGGGAGCGCAGTGGCTCAGTGGTAGACTGTTGGACTTCTATGCTAGAGGTCCCGAGTTCGATCCCCGCCCGGGACGACCCACGTTGTGTCCTTGGGCAAGGCACTTTATCCCGATAGCTTACATGGGGGCATGATGACACTGTGTACTAAGGCGTACTGCACGTCGATGGTGCACCTGTCTTCAACCGCTGTAACCCTGCTTGAGCGGAGCTTGAACAGAGTTAGAATGTTGAGGAGCTGGCAGTTGCTCGTCGTGGCTCGGGGTTCTCTCCGGGTACTCCGGCTTCCTCTACCGTAAAACTGTCACGGTCATGATTAGCCATTGTGCATAAGTATGTGACCTTAAACCCCAATAAATAAATAAATATGAAAGGGGAAAAAACTCTTCTCAAAAGTATATTTATTAAATTATTAAACATTACTTTTCAGTTTCTTTAAGGTGCTATATTGGTAATAGACTTTTGTTTATTTTGAAATTTCCACCTCTCATATTCCTTAAATTCAAATTAAATATATACAAATTATACATCAAAATGAAGGTTGAGATGGACAGAACACGAAAGATGATAATCTCATAACTATAAACAATAAACATATAATACAAGTAGGAAATAATCACGAAGCCAGAACAGTCAAATTCTTAGATGTTGATATAGATGAAAATTTAAATTTCAAGCACCACATCTCTAATGTGAGTTCAAAAATAGCTAAATCTGTTTGGGCTATTAATAGGGTAAAAAAAACATTTTGCCTCACAATACGCTAAAAATTCTCTATTTTACGTTTGTGCAAAGCCATTTGATGTACGCAATACACGTATGGGGACACGCACCAGCAGCAAACAAACTAAATGTCCTACAAAAACGTGCTATTCGAATAATAAACAATAAAAAGTACAACACTCACACCGATCCGTTATTCAAGAAAAATAAAATTCTTAAATTCACGGATTTGCACAAGCTAAATATTCTGTTATTTATGCATGACTGGGCCCATAACAAACTACCACAATCTTTAAATAGGCTCTATACAATTAACACAACCGAAACAGACAGACTCACTAGACAAACAGGCCTGATAAAAAGACTTAAGCCCCGAATGCAGTTCACATCAAATCTTCCCCTGCATACGTTTCCAAAAATGTGGAATGACATTGACTCAGATGTTCAAAGATATCCAAGAAATTCCTTTAAAAAGATGATGACTAATATGTTTCCAGACTCATATGAATTATCCGTCAAATGCAATAATAGGGCATGTCAGGAATGTGGAGAAGTCGACCGCACTTCTGCAACAAGAACTGACCCTCCGAATTAAGTCCACGACACTTGAATACCTGTACTCACCTACATGTACCTTACCTGGGTCCGTGCATCTTGTGAATTGGTGTGCAAGTAATGTGCTGACCTTGCTGTCGGCGTTCTTGAATTTGAACAACTGGTCAGAGTGCTGTTAGTCACCACACATTGGCAGGTTGTTCAAATTCATGAATGCCTCCAGCTCAGTTAGTAACTATTACGTATCTCTCATTTTATGTAACTGTCTCACTCGCTGTCTTCTGAAGAAAGTTCATGACCCATCATTGGGATGAGCAGCCTGAGTATGCTCCAGTGGGTGCCGTGGGCTATGCTACCGGAAGGTCGGAATCACTTAATTATTTACAATTATGAATGCAGGTCTTGTTTTCTTTCTTCAACTAAGGATTTAACCCAGAATATATACTGTTAACAACGTCTTTAAGTATTTAAGCTTCTATATTAAACTGGCTCTGGATAACACCTCACAACTCCCAATATATCCACTGTACACTGTGCAAGAACCTAATCACAGTTTAACTGACATAATTCATGCGCCACCTATTCTGAGTTTAGCAGAAACTTTTCCAAAATGATTTTAATTAATGAGAATATATACTTTTTTAATTTTTTTCAGTTGCCTCATCCTTCAGCTAACGCTTCTCTCTGTCCCCCCCCCCCCCCCCCCCCCTCTTTCTCACTTTGTTTCTCACTTCTTACTTCTTGCTACTTTCCTCTCTCACACTTTTTTTTCTTCTTTATTAAGGTGGGTGACAATAATACAGCCAGTTGGCTAAGTCATCCCCCTGCAGAAAACAAGTTTTTAGTATGACATTATTCAAACCTGCGGTATAAAATGTAAAATGTATTTAATGTTGTACAATTATATGACCATATACCTGTACTACTACTATAATGTTTTTTGCAAATAAAGTTATTCATTCATTCGTTCACATACAAAAACTGTTCATTAGCTATGCAAAAGCCAATTGCCAAATCCACCATTGCAGGATGGATCAAAACAGGGCTGATAATGTTGGGGAATAGACATGACCCTCTTCACACCACACAGTACGCGATCAGCCACCTCTTCATCTGTTGCCAAAAATTTGCTGTCCATCTCTACAATCTTGTCAACTGTGGGCTGGTTCAAAGAGACTCACTTTCACTCAGTTTTATAAAAAAAACAATAACAAAACGGAGAATTTGCATCTTCCTTATTGGAACAAGCTACACTGTAATACATGTACAGCCTCTTCTCCCTATACAGTTTTTTTCAATTGGTAACTTCAAGGACTGTTAAACATCTCATGGAATCCCGTACGGAGACCAAAGAAGATAGAATAATTCAGTTAAACAAGACTTTCTTGAAGGGTAAGACAACGTTTTGACTCTAATTCTGTCTTCTGTCATAGGGAGGGTTGGCACCCCCACCCCACCCAACCCAAGTTGTGTCATCGATGCAGCATACAATTGTGATGAACCTGCAGCAGTTATATTGTATTACTCTTACTAGTATACATCAAATATACACATGCTCCATCACAATCAGATCTATGATTCATATGTACGGGTACCTTACCTTCCTCTTGTTATGCCCCCGAAAATTTTTTGAAGGGGTATATAGTCGAGGTCTCCATCCCTCTGTCTGTCCATCTGTCCATCCGTACGAACAGTTTGTATTATACCTTGAGCATCAGTTGTCAGATTTTAATGTTCTTTGGTATGGTGATAGGGCAGCTTGGGGGAACGGATGCCCTCATACCTAGCGTTCGTCCATTCATGTTTGGTAGAGTTATGGTCCCTGTTTGTTTTTGGCCTCTGTTTCTAACTAAGGTAAATTGTACCATCGCCTATAAGGCAAAGTGCTGCCCAATGTTTTTTTTAGTTAATTATTTTTCTGCGGCCCAGTGCTTGCGGGGGAGGTTGCATGACATGTTATGCCCTCGAATATCAATATATCCATAAAAATATGGATGACGCAAGAATTATAGTGATTTTGGTTCCAGACCATTTAAAATTGTATCACCACACCAATCAATTTCAAATTTTATTTGCTTTTTACTAATGTCAAAATACAGGTCAAGTTTGATTTCGAGGTTCACTCCGAGCATTCTTGCAAGATTTATGCCTCTTTTCGAAATTTCCCAATTTCAGCCTTTTTCTTACTGTCCTGTGCCTATAGGGGAAGTGCTGCCCAATTTTTTTTAGTCCACTATTTCTGTACTCCCCAGTGCTTGCAGGGGGAGGTTGCATGTCATTTTAAACTACATATCAATACATACCACATAAATATCAATACATACCGCATAAATATGGCTGCCAATTTCTGCTTTATTCTTACTGGCCAGTGCCTATGGGGGAAGTGCGCCCAATTTTTTTTTTGTCCATTATTTCTGTGCTGCCCAGTGCTTGGTGGGGAGGTTGCATGTCATTTTAACCTACTACATATTGATATAACCATATAAATATGGATGCCAATTTCAGCTTTATTCTTACTGGCCAGTGTCTTATAGGGGA
Organism: Pictodentalium vernedei; assembly: GCA_031216915.1. Classification (NCBI taxonomy): domain Eukaryota; kingdom Metazoa; phylum Mollusca; class Scaphopoda; order Dentaliida; family Dentaliidae; genus Pictodentalium; species Pictodentalium vernedei. The sequence goes on from CM062292.1 coordinate 150,056,526, forward strand.
AGTGCCTCCCAATTATTTTTAGTCCACTTTCCCAATTTTTTCTTGTCCACTATTTCTGTACTGCCCAGTATTTGCAGGGCAGGTTTGCGTGTCATTTTAACCTACTGCATATCGATATATTCGTATAAATATGGATGACACAAGAATCATAGTGTTTTTTAATTCTGTTCATTCAAAGTTGTTTGGATGAACCAATTCTCTTCAAACATTCAGAAGTTATTTATTAACTGGTAGGGTGCTGGAAGCCCATATTTGGGCTTTATTCTGAAGGGCTGGTACCACAATTTAAAGGCTTCATATTCTGTGGATTTGCTTCATTTTATCTTTCAAGTGAAATTATTCTATCTGTTAGGCATTGCCTTGTTACAATTTATGGGAGAGGGCCTACTGGCACTCTCCCATAAATTGTAAGAAGGCAAAGATGCACAAAGAAATTTTAAGGACCAAAAATAATTTCTCTCTCTACCAGTTAACATGCAAGTCCGACTTTGCTACCTTCGGCAGCATCAACAAATGCGTCAGCATTGATCTTGTTACATTAGTATGACCTTTCTGTGAACTCGTGCAATCTCATGTCATCCCTCCCTGTGACAGACGAAGGCAGAATTTTAGTCAAAATGATGACTTACCCTTCTGGTAAGTCTTGTTTAACTAAACAATTCGGTATAATTGGAAGAAAAACCTATTTATCTTGGAGTATTGGATTGAAATTCGAGGTCACAGTGATCCTAAAATTGATATTGATGTTTATTTCAAAAGAGGAAGGGAAAATACAACACTACATTTGCTATTGTCAGTGAATCTCTCGTAAGCTTCAGTCCCCTTTTCAGAGTTAACAATCTTAGTATTCTTTCAGGTCATTGCCAGATCAGGTTCATCTTGAATCTGCCATACAAAAAAGAAAAACCGGTAGAAAAAGGTGAACCGCTTCCGGCAAGGGTTATTTGGGACCAACTGGCCAAAGAAAAGTATATAGCCATATTTAGTACACAGGAAACGAGTAAGAAACTGAAATTATTTGTATACGTACAGAGTTCTCGGCACTCTAGAATGCCTTCACGATTTTGAAGTCATCATCTACAGTGTATCCGCAAAATGCTTGAAAACAAAAAGGATCCACAGAAGGAAATCAAGGAAATCCCTCAAACCTTGGTTTGATAAATTGTGCTATGAAATGAAAAAAAACCTCATACATCAGTGCTACTTATTCCAGAAATACCATGATGACCCATAGCGCATGGCAGGTATTATATGCTTGCAAGTGCAAATATGTGGACGTTTTAAAACGGCGAAAAGCGGATTATAAAGAGGGCATAATTAGGAAACTAGATAGTCTTCATCATGATAACCTGAGGACTTTTTGGGAAACAGTCTGCATACTACAGGATGAAGGATAATTTATCTAATAGCATTTCCATAAACAAATGGAAGGAGCATTATGAATCATTGGGTAACCCTATACCACTTTTAATGAAGAATTTAAATCTGAAATAATACTAAAACTTCGCCAATTAGAAGATCAGATCCATCTATCTAGGCCTCTTGACTTTGAAATTTCAGAAGAGGAAATATGGAGAGCGATATCAAAATTAAAAAGTTGCAAAGCGGGGAGGAGGGGGGGGGGGGGGGTCTGGATGGGATTAGAAATGAATGATTAAATCAGTTAAATCTTCAATTACCCTAGCTCTAATGAAGCTCTTCAATATTATTTTAAAAGCAGGAATCTCTTCAAAAAATATGGTCTGCGGGATATATTGTCTCTAAGGGGATATACCTCTGTATCAGTTGGTATATCGTACAAATCCCGACCAATATCGGAGAATCACAATCACTAGCAGTATCAGAAAATTATATATTAGTATTTTAACAGAGTGGCTAGTAAAATGTCTTGGGGATGAAGGTTGTCGTAATACTTTGCAGGCTGGATTCAGAGAGGGGTATAAAACATCCGATCACATTATTGTACTTACACAAGTGATTCACAAAATATCTTAGGGATGAAGGTTGTCCTAATACACGAGTCAGACTTTACCTAATTAACACAAACAGCAGATCAGACTAGATACTTGCAACTTTTGTGCACAAAACACACTTATTTTAATCTTTTACCTATCGAATTGGCCACATACATCTGCATATTAAATTTACAGATGGTAATATCTTAGGGATGAAGGTTGTCCTAATACTTTGCAAGCTGGATTCAGAGAGGGGTATAAAACATCCGATCACATTATTGTACTTACACAAGTGATTCACAAAGCATTTTGAAATGGCAAGATGCTCTACAAGGCCTGTTTATGAAGTTAATTGAGAAAGGTGTAGCTGGTAATTTTTACCATTTGGTCAAAGAAATGTTCACCTGTAACACACTGCAGGTGAAAACCTGTAAAGCTTCATCAAAAAAGTTTTCTAATTTGGTTGGTGTAATTCAAGGTAATAATTTAAGCCCACTAATTTTTAATTTGTTCATAGATGACATTCCTGTCTTTTTAGTACATAATAACACATTTCCTAAATTAAAAGGTACTACTATTCCTTGTTTACTGTATGCAGACAATCTCGTTCTTCTCTCTACTACTGGAGATGGCTTACAATCGTCCCTCAACTCATTACATGATCTTTGTTAGAAGTGGAGACTCACTGTCATTAAGCAGAAAACGATAGTGCTTATTTTCAACAAGTCAGGTAAAAAGGTTGATAGTTCATTTACTTGTGGCGATGAACAGCTACAATCGGTGACCTCATACACAAACTTCGGAATTGTTTTCACGGCATCAGGTACCTACCCCAAAGTGTTATCGAATCTTTGAGCTAGCGCACTAAAAGCTTACTTTAAAATTGAATTGTCTGTTTTTGTCAGTGTCTAAGGATAAAATACACGTGAGAGAAAAACTATTTGATACGTTGGTGAAACCCATTCTTCTCTATTGCTTGGAAGCATGGGGAGACCAAGCAGTCCGAAATAACTACAAGCAGATTGAATCGGTGCATCTGCAGTTCTGCAAAAGTATACTGCAAGTACTCTCAAAATCTTGTAATACTGCAGTGCTGGTGGAATTAGGCAGGTACCCACTGGCTGTTGACATAAAAACTAAACTTGTGTCTAATTGGCTGAAAGCGGTGACGGCTCAGACCAACCCATTGTTAAGTTTGGGTTACAAGGAGATGCGGGAACTTAATCACACCTGTACATTAGAAATTGGAAGCGTCCTTTCGACTTGTGGGATTTGCAGCAGGTATCTGAACCCAAACTGCACTTCCCTTAATTTTGAGAAACAATTAAAAATGCAACTCTGTGACTTGCACTGACAGACATGGAAAAGCAGTTCGACAAGAAAAGGCATTCATTCGGAGAGCATTAAATTAAAGTTCTATCATTCTGTCAGAGAGAAGCACTGAAGGGAGTTTTATATTGATACACTGCCCGCAAGGAAAAGGAGATTTGTCACCAGATTCTGTATTAGCACTCATGACTTGGAGATAGAGCGGTGTCACTATCAAAAGCCAGTACCAATACCCAGGGAACAAAGGCACTGCAAACAGTGTAAGACAAATTCGGTCAAAGATGAACTACATGCTTTCTTTGCCTGTTCCAAATACATCGTTTTTCCCCTGTGGGAACCCTGGGAAGTGAAGAAGTGCTTGTTTACTGTGGTAAAAAAGCTCAGCTTCACTTGTAAAATAGGACCCAGTCACTAATGCTTGGGGTGCGAGTCTTCTAAAATAGGCAACATGGGGTATAAACGATTGACTGACCTTGACTTTATCTCCATGTTGTGGTTATGATTAGCCATTATGTAGAAGAATGTGACCTTAAACACCAATAAATACAGCGTTTTTCGAAATGAGCTGATGAACTTTGTCGGCAAGTGAATTCAGCACTTCCACCTTTTCTGGCAACTGGAAAGATTTGAGTTACTCTTTGCCTGTGAAGATGTTGGAGATATTCACAAGGTCAGCCAGTTTATAACTCATATCCTGATGTACATAAATCAGTAGGGTAAAAAATCTCAATATGGTCATGACTGTGTATGTAGTTTTGAAAGCCTATCATTCAATACCACTGGTGAAAACTATGGATTCTTTTTTTTTTCCGAGGCCATGTTCATCTAATTAGTTTAGCTTAGCAGTGGAACTCCTACATTGTTTACCCACTCACAGGAGTGACACAACAATGAAGATTAATCTGTTTAATCTGTCACTTTGATAACATGTGGTATGGCTGTCTCAATGCTTGTTTTAATTATGTGTTTTTATGTATGCCATTCCATTTTATTCTTGGTCATGGAATAAACTTTATCTTTTACAATACCATATGCAAGCCAAGGAAATTTCAGTTTCACTGTCAAAATTTACATTTTCATGTTGATTTCCAAAACGGCAGTTTATTAAATTTACATAATTTTGTTCTGCTGTGTACTTGAACACATAAGTGCTCCCAGTAATGTTTATACCACTAGGTTGACTATCGCACATATAATTTAGTTCTTGGTTGTGTTAATTTTTTAGTTTTTATAATTGTTCATTGTTGAACTTTTGAAATAATGAAACAGAATTCCAGAAAAAAATCTAAAAGGGCGCATTATGTTCTGCCATTCCAACATCCTTTGTATTCCGTCATTCAAATATCCTAGAATATCCCATGCCTGTTTTTAGAAAGTATATAGGGCATAATTATTTTTAGACCCCTCGGTATGTAAAACTATCGGAAAAACTGGTAGTACAGAACCTCTCACCAAGTCAGAGGAATTAAAAGTCGCTTGAGACATAATATAGTAATTAGGCACAAAAAAAACCTGTTTTGATTCTTGGGCAATCCCTCACTGAAATTGAAAAATCCAAAGAGAATAACTAAAGACAATCTCTATCCTGTGGCTTTTCAAATGCTTCTAGGTGAGTCTTGGCTGTCTATATAGGCAGCCAAGACTTGCCCTAGAAGTGAATGCTAAGGTCCTTAAAATGTAACTTCCAAATTTTCTCTGAGACTGCATATTGGGGTAATTGTTCTGTTGCAGTAAAAAAGTTATCCCAGTTGGAATTAGGCTCTTCAGAGTTAAAATTAACCCTTTACCCAACGAATCGCCTGCACCCACCCATGTCATGTACAAATTCAGCAGCTTAAAAAATATTATATTTCGAAAAATTTCAACAAAACCATATCATGTGACCCCCCCCCCATTGGAACGAGCTTGATGAGCTCGTTCCAAAGAGGGGGCACATGATATGGTTTTGTTGAATTTTTTTGAAAAAAATTAAGAAATGATATTTAAAATTTTAAATTTTGAAATCGTCTGCATTGGGTAAAGGGTTAAATGAGTTAATTTGTATAATTATGCACTTTTTGTATATTTTGTGTGAGAAAAGTCTGTGGAAGCCTCTCAATCCATACTCATTATATGAAAAAAAATAAAACATAAATAAAATCCTCCCTCCCTCAATGATTTAAAAAAAAAAATTTCTCAGAAACAATTAATTGATTTTGTATGGCCTTAAGAGTCATGACTGTAGTCCACTTCAGTTATAGACCTTGAATTACTAATAAGATAGGTTTTAAGTTTTGGAACAGTCTCTCTTTGAAATTCAGTGGGTTATGTCCCATGAGGTTCTAAATAAAGATGTGTCATCTGCATTTAACAAAAGCTTTTCCTGCAGACATTGTCAGGGTCTCTTGGGTTAAATTCCATATAATATAATTGGTATTAATTTTACATCCCAGAGATAAAAAAAATGGTGAACTGAAGTAGATCTACCACAATCAAACACATTGTTGTAGAAATATGATAAGAAATGCAAAGATTTACATTCCCATTGCTGTAAGAAGATAACCTGTGATCAGCAACAGCTGTTTTAGAAATCTCTTCTGAAAGTGATCAGTGGCACCATCCTAATATTAACTCAGTTCTGCTAGTTCAATCACTGTTGTAATGCCTGAAAGCCTCCAATAGGTTTTATAATTCCTTATTTTTTATGAAATTCCTGTTTTTTAAACTACTGCAAAATCTCTTATTTTACGACTAAAACCCCCAAATCAATTCCTCCTTATATTCCTCATAATATTTTAAATTATAAGTTGGTCACGCAGTTGTCATTCGTAAATTATATTTGGTTGTCAGGACTTAACTCCCTACATGCTGCTAGTGTATATTCCTGCCCAGGCCATAAAATCTCCTGGCATTGAAATCAGTATAACCTGACCCATTTGACCCTTTGAACACTGGTGATATCTTCCATGCCAGTTAACCCTCTGCATTCTGATGTCAAAATTCAGAAATTTCAAGCCGCAATTATTCCCCATAATGCAATTAGGAATTTAATCAATTCATTCATGTTTGACAGAGCTCATTGAGCTTTGTCAAACAAGATTGAAATGGTTAAATTTCTAGTTGCATTATGGGGAAAAACTACAGCTTGAAATTGTGATATTTTGACATCAGTGTGCAAAGGGTTAAATGGCAGAAATTGGAATTGGAAGAGTCCATATCCGTTCTTTAGGGGTAGAGCAATTAATATCTTCAGTGTGCAGCCTTCAGGCTGCACGTTGAAAACATTAATTGTTCTTCGACACACGTTCACTTAATAGCCATCCAACTTATTGAAATTATGACGCATCGTCTTGCTGGACCAGAAAAGCAGGCTCTCCTGTTGAAAGAGTTAAGCAAATTTACCTGTGGTTCTTCTACCCATGCCCATGCAATTGAGAAAATTCCTGTCATGAAGGCTCCAATTAGAAATTTGTTTGGAAGTAGAAACTCCCAAAGAATAAGAATTGTTACCTTCATATTGAGCTGAGAATATTAATACAGAAGCTACTGCATGTATAGTACATGTAAGTTTTAAAATAACCATTCACATGAAATAATGACCAGTCTTTGTAATCTCTATTATTAATTGTTGTATTTGCTACACTTGGGACAGTTTGCATTCTGTGGCTTTGCAGTTGTGTCTAGGCAACACTGGCCTAGAAGCAACTGACAAAATTCTTGGGATGTAACTTGCAAATGTATCTAAAAACTGCCTGTTGAGGCACGTTTTTTTTTGCAGTAAAAAGTGATTAAAGTCTTCAAGAGTAAAATTAAGAATTAAATTTTTATTTGAATGAGAACAGAGATTGGAAAATTTTTGGTTTGAATTATGAAAACTCACGCCATAATACCATTGGGAAAGGGTCCCATATTTGGACCCTGTAGACACCAAAAATGATACCCCCCTCCCTTACCTGTGCAGTGAATAGACTTTTACCAATGATTTTTCGAGTTAAATTTAGAGCAACCATCACTACATTTGGTGAAAAATATTTTGAAAATACTCAGCGGGCTAAGAGTTAAGGCCATAATGCTTAATTTGTAAATTATGTGGACATCTATGGCCAATTCATTAGGTAAAGGGTTAATATCTACAACCATAGAATTGATTTATTGAAAAAGACTTTGCTCTGTAAAGCAGACAAGAATGAATGAGAAGTGACTGCGAAGGTAATTTGACATTAGTCTGCAAAGTTTCAGCATTATTCCATATCGGGGCCTATTTTGAGGCCATAAACTTGATCAAAGTTGGAAAGAGGTCTTTAAGGGGTAATCTTTTACTGCTTGAAGCCACTATCAGGGCTTTGAGAAAAATGAGGGCACCAGTCAAAAGCCAACCTTTTCCCTGCTCATGTTTCATATTCAGTCAAATGCAAATAATATTTTGTTATATATAAATTTGTTTTATTATATATTATTGAATAGTGCCTGTGGGCATTCTCCAATAATTTGTAATAAAATAAATTTGGAATAACAAATTAAGATCACCAAAAATAATCTAGCATTCAACCAGTTAGGGATGACAGTATTTCCCCAAATCACAGTTTATTTTCTATTTTCAGCTCAACTTTGGCGAAGCCAAATTTGAGTATTGTCATGGCCCGTCGTCCATCTGTCCGTCCATCACGCCATACACACGGCTCAGGCTAGAGGCCGTATTTATAAACCGATCTTTACGAAACTTCTTGGGCACCTTTGTTATCACCGTGAGACGAGAACGAGTGCTTTTGGGTCCGATCCAAAATTCAAGACGGCCGCTGGCAGCCATTTTGTACAAAATGGCAGCCATTATATACAAATAATTTTTTGTATGAATGTTTAGTACCATGGTATACATCACATATAATACAGGTTTTTTTCTCGTGCGTAAATTATGCAAATTGGACTAACTTTGATCTATTTAGTGTTACTTTCAGCACTGTAACTGCAAATGCCAATACAGCTCGGGCTAGAGGCCGTATTTATGAACCGATCTTTACGAAACTTCTTGGGTACCTTCGTTATCACCGTGTGACAAGAACGAATGTTTTTGGGTCCGGTCTGAAATTCAAGATGGCAGCTGGCAGCCATTTTGTACAAAATTAAGTGCAATCAGATTTTTTGCACAGAACTTCCATATGAAAGTGCTGATTTGAATAATTTTTTGTGTGAATGTTCTCGTGCATAAATTATGCCAATTAGACTAAATTTGATCTATTTAATGTTACTTTCAGCAGTGTAACTGCAAAGGTCAATACGGCACGGGCTAGAGGCCATATTTATGAACCGGTCTTTACGAAACTTCTTGCGTACCTTTGTTATCACCGTGGGACGAGAACGAGTGTTTTTGTGTGCGGTCCATAATTCAAGATGGCTGCCGGTGGCCATTTTGTACCAAAATTAGTGCAATCAGTTTTTTGTACAGAACTTCTGTATGAAAGTTCTGATTTGAATAAATTTCTGTATGAATCTTTAGTAACATGGAATACATCACATATAATACAGGTTTCTCGAGCAGAAATTATGCAAATTAAATGAACTTCGATTTATTCAGTGCTACTTATACACAGTAAGTGCATGTGTCATGTGGGCTAGAGGCTGTATTTATGAACTGATCTTCACAAAACATCTTGGGTACATTTGTTATCACCTTGGGATGAGAACGAGTGTTTCTGGGTGCAGTCCAAAATTCAAGTACAGTCCAAAATTCAAGATGGCTGCCAGTGGCCATTTTGTACCGAAAATAGGTCCAATCATTTTTTGTATACAACTTCTATATGGCTCAGGCTAGAGGCCGTATTTATGAACCGATCTTTACGAAACTTCTTGGGTACCTTTGTTATCACTTTGGGACGAGAACGAGTGTTTTTGGGTGCGGTCCAAAATTCAAGATGGCCACCAGCAGCCTTTTTGTACCAAAATTAGTGCAATCAGTTTTTTGTACAGAACTTCTGTATGAAAGTTCTGATTTGAATAAATTTTCGTAGGAATGTTTAGTAACATGGAATACATCACATATAATACAGGTTTTTTTCTCGTGCAGAAATTATGCAAATTAAATGAACTTTGATTTATTCAGTGCTACTTATACACAGTAAGTGCACATGTCAATATGGCTCGGGCTAGAGTCTGTATTTAAGAACTGATCTTCATGAAACTTCTTGGGGTACCTTTGTTAACACCTTGTGACAGGAACGAGTGTTTTGGGGTGCCTTTGTTATCACTGTGCTATGAGAACAAATATTTTTGGGTTCAGTCAGACCCACTCTGTGACTCAAAATTTTTCTTTTCTAGTTTAGCATCTAACTGTCACCCCACTTTTACAATACTTTACCTATATATTTGTTACAGGCTACGGTCAGCATTTATGTACAGACCGTTACAATACTTTACATGCAGCTTTGTTATCAGGTCATTATCTAGATGTTTGTCATTGCTGTGTCACATACTATACGTGTACATGTCTTAAACAAGTTGAGCTACAGGGTCATTGACACTTTCATCTATTTTCCAAACCATAGTTTATGTCCTCTCACTGAAATGAGTTCTTTCCATTTGCTTTGGCGTTCCATAGCATATATTATTTGTTGCACAATGGCACACACTTAATCAGATATCTCTTAACTGAATAACCCTGTTCACTGAATACAATTTCCAAACACAAACCCATTTACCATACCTTCAGTTCTGATTTTACCTGTTAATTGCATACAGATTACAGAGAAAACTCCTGTGAAAAATCTTGAAGTATGTCAAGAAATTACCCTGACAGTTTCCAAATTTCTTTTTTTTTAGCTCACCAACTTTAGTTGTGTGAGCTTATGGCATGGCTTGATCGGTCAGCATCGGCGTACGTGTCCAATAATGTTAAAGCTTCTGTTTAAGTCACTTACTCACCCTATTTCCATATCATGTCTTTTATAATGCTGCTATATGATGATTATTATCATTTTACCATGATTTAACCCCTTATACCCTGCATTTTAAACATTTTTCTTGACATTTTTAGTTGCGTTTAGTTTTCGGTTTAACTCAGAATTTCATGTTTAACTAAGTGTTTAGGTCAGCTGCTGTGCTCCTTCTCTTCCCATGGCACTTATATTCATCATACTTGTTCCTCAGTATCATTGTTCCATGATTAACCCCTCAAACCCTGCATTTTAAACATTTTTCTTGACATTTTTAGTTGCATTTAGTTTTCTGTTTAGCTCGGAATTTCATGTTTAACTTAGTGTTTAGGTCAGCTGCTTTGCTCCTTCTCTTCCCATGGCACTTATATTCATCATACATGTTCCTCAGTATCATTGTTCCATGATTAACCCCTCATACTCGGCATTTTAAACATTTTTCTTGACATTTTTAGTTGCGTTTAGTTTTCTGTTTAGCTCAGAATTTCATGTTGAACTTAGTGTTTAGGTCAATTTTATGTCAGTTTCTGTGTTTTACTTTTAAGAGGTTGTGTTAGGTCAGCTTTGTCGCATGTTATGAGCCTGTTTGATACAGTTTTTGCGTTTGCCAAAGTTACTATCAAAGAGGAATGTTGGTGAGCTATAGGGCATTGGCGTTGGCATCCTTCTTGTTATAGACCGTTTAGCCTCAGTGCATTCAATACAAGCATTTATTCTGTTATATCTTTTTTGAGATATAACAGAATAAATGTTCAGTTTATTTCTCAAATACAGGAACATGACCAAAATCCCTGTTTATTGAATACTCCTGTTAATTGAATAATTTTCTCTATTTATGTGGCTATTCACTTAACAGGGTTCTACTGTACCGTGGAACCCTGTTAATTGAATAGCCACCTGCAAATTAACAGGTATTCAATTAACAGGCATCTGGTCAGTTTCCCAAATTCAAGAGTGAATTTGAGCATTTATTCTATTAAATCTTGTTTGACAGAGCTCATTGAGCTCTGACAAACAAGATGTAATAGATTAAATGCTTGTATTGGATGTACTGCAGCCATAACCATGGCAAATTCATTGATTGCCAGGTTAATTTCTTCACATATCACAATATTGTTTATTCAGTCTATTTATTTATTGGGGTTTAATGACACTTTCAACAGCCAGGGTCTCCTCTATCAGACAGTTTTACAGGTGGAGGAAGCCGGAGTACCCAGAGAGAACTACCGAGCAACAGTGAGCAACTGCCAGACTCCCCATTAACAGGTCAAATTTGTATTGAAGGTATGGTAAATGGTTTTGTGTTTGGAAGTTTTATTCAATTAATAGGATTATTCAATTAGATATACAGTTTACAGGGTTCTAATGTATTATGAAGTTAAAGTGATCACTTCTCTTTCCGCTTCATCATATTCTTCTTCTATTTACACTCCTTGACCAACGCTAACAGAATGTTCAACCACCGAACTGCGCAAATAAAGAGTGGGAATGAAGTTTTCACCTGGAAGATAACTCAGATTATCTAAAAACTTACAAGATTGTTCCTGTGAACTTATGAGTGAACACTCACCCTATTGAGTATTTTCCCAAATTTCACAAAACATCAAAACATGATTGCAGCAAAGCACCCTTGACTTAATTTGCTGAAAAATCAACCATGGCCCTGGCATCCAGAAATTGCTGTTATTGCTTTACCTAATGTAACATCAGTGCTCAGTTTACAAGTACTTCAAATTTTGTTATTTTTTCAATTTTTGCCTTGTAATTAAGTTTATGATCTCATTGGATTGAACTCGTTCCAATGAGGTGCCAAAAGTGAAGTTTGGGAAGAAAAAAGGAAAATGTTTTGTTAAAGAAATTTTTTTGGAAGTGTCATCATCAAATTGTGTTTGGTAAAGGATTAGTGGTACATTTTATTAACCATTTACTGATTAATCTGCCATATCCACCTGCGTAAATTACAAAAGTAACCTCAACAAAACCATATGTCACTCCTCATTGCCCACTCGCCGAGCTCATTTCAGTGAGGGACCATATGATATGGTTTTGTTGAAATTTTTTGAAAAATTTAAAAAAATAATATTTAAAATAATGAATTTTGATATTAGCAAATTACCACAACTATGTACAGTGGGATCCACTTAATTGGATACCTCTTAATTGAATATCCTCCTCGTGGGAACCCCGGGAAGTAAGCAGCACTTGTTTACTGTGGTAAACCAGTTCCGCTTTACTAGTAAAATAGGACCCAGTCACCAATGCTTGGGGTGAAAGTCCTCTAAAATGGGCAACATGTAGATCAATGATTGACTAAACTTGACTTCATCTCCATGTTGTGTCACGATTAGCCATGGTGCATAAATATGTGACGTTAACCACCAACAAACAATTGAATAACCCTGTTAATTGAATATAATTTTCAAACACAAAACCATTTACCGTACCTTAGTACAAATTTGACCTGTTAATTGAATATAGATTATAGAGTAAACTCCTGTTAATTGAATAAAAAATCTTGTAGTATGTCGAGAATTTACGCTAACAATCACCAACTTCACCTTGTTTATTGACCTAGTTGGCTTCAGTACATCCAATACAGCCATTTAATCTATTATATCAGGGGCGCAGTGGCTCAGTAGGTAGAGGTGCAGGCTGCAAGCCGAGAGGTCCTTGGTTCGAATCCCACCTGCAGCAACCATGTTGTGTCCTTGGGCAAGACACTTCACCCATTGCCCACATGGCATTGTGTACTAAGGCGTACTGCATGTCGATGGTGCACCTGTCTTCAACCAATGCTAACTCTGCTTGTGTGGAGTTAGTATGTTGGGCTGTTGACAGTTACTGGCCTTTGCTCGGTGGTTCTCCAGGTTCCTCCAGCTGTAAAACTGTTGTGATCATGATTAGATATTGTGCAGAAATGTGACCTTAAACACCAATAATAAATAATAAATAAACCTATTATGTCTTGTTTGACAGAGCTTGATGCACTCTGTCAAACAAGATAATATGAGAGACTAAAAATGCTCAGGTTAACTCAAGAATACAGCCAAGTGTCCACTTCCCTGTCAATTGAATACTCCTGTTAATTGAATAATTTTCACTGACATAAAGGCTATTCAATTAACAGGGTTCCTCTGTTTCTGAGTATTTACATTCTGGGCAGGAAGATCCGCTTTCCACAAAAAGTTAAGTCTGAAGATCATTTGGTTAAAAATTTGATTGTGTTTCGCTTCATGAAAATCAATTTTTTGTAGATTTTAACCCTTTACCCAATGCAAAGAAATTCAAAATGTATTATTTTAAATATTGTTTTTTCAAATGTTTCACAAAATTTCAACAAAACCATATCACGTGACCCCTCTTTGGAATGAGGGGTCACATGATATGGTTTTGTTAAAAAAAAATTTAAATAATATTTTTGCAACTGACGAATTTGCATATTGTGTGGGTGGTGGCTGATTTGTTAGGTAAAGGGTCAAGTATACCCAAATAACTTAATTTTATTCAGATACAAGCTTGATATGATCTTGAAAGGATGAAGATGAAAATCCCGTGAATGTCCATATCAACTTTGTTCTACTCTGAACTCTTGTTGTATAACTTTTACAGCATCTGGGGACCTGTGGCCATATAGCCTTTTATTGTTCAAACCTTAATTGATAGGCTGAAATACAATTTTAATTTTACCTCAGCAAGTGAAATTTCATGACATCACAAAAACTTATTTCTTGGGGTGTGGATGCTTCCAGTAAGTCTAGTCACTGCATAAGGGGTATAAAAGTCCCAACACTTTTGACCTTGATAGTGGTGTAGATAGCTTATAACTTTCCACAAGTTTTAATTGAAACTTTGCTGTTGAAGGTAAATGAAAGTATGATCGACACAGAAATCACTGAGCTGCAAAATATTAGTCTTGATTTCTTAGAGATGATTTTTCTCCACCAACAAACCTGCTTTTATTTTGTCTTTAGGAAGTGAAAGAGGTATAAAACTGCCATTGCAATAAGGTAGCTAAAATTATGTAGTATTTTAATACTGAAAGCATATTATTGTTTATTATTACATGTTCCTTAAACTTCTAACTATTTGTTTATATTTGTTTCTTCTTCAATGCATTTAGGAACAAATTACTTACACTGGAACTGGCATTTCACATGTTTAATATATGTCAGATGGAATGGTTTACATGCCTGCTCTAAAAACTGTCTGTAGAACGTTTGTGTATGTAAGGCCAAATAAGTAAAATAAGGCCCCACAAAGTACATTTTCTGTTTCTCAGACCCTTTTTTGTAAAATTGCATGTGGGTGGGTGGTTTGTTATTTTATTTTTGTAATTATTTCTTTGCCATTAAAAGTTCACGTTCTTGGTTTGTTTTATGTTTAGGCCACATAATCTACAGAATAGTATTGGTGGTGGTGTATTTCATCCCTTGATTGCAATAAGGCTTAAAGCATTGCAAAGCCTTATTGCACTCAAGGCACGAATTTATCAATTTTATTAACTTGGATAAAATATCGGCCATAAACCATTGAATTTTTTTTTTTTTTTTTTTAAGTTTGCATTGGTTTATAAAGAAGGCATGTGGCAGCTAAAAGGACCATGCTGGAGGGCCTGAAAAACAGATTTTAAACCATTTTAGGCCTAATGTGTTTCTGGCCACCAAATCAACCCTAATTTTGACTACTGACCCTAAACTTTTTATACTTTGTAACTCTTTACTCAACATAACAACCATAACCAGCCAGATATATTCACAAAAATCGTCATTCAAATGTTATCATTTTAAAAAAAATTGCCTCAAAAACAGCCTATGACCGCTCAGTGTAATGATTGGAAATCGTCATTCAAATTTTATCATTTCTCAGAGTTTTTCCTCAAAAACATAACTTATGACTGCTCAGTGGAATGAGCTCAACAATGAGCTTGTTGAGCTCATTCCAGTTAAAGGTCATAAGCTAAGTTTTTATGCAAGAAATGAAAAGATTTTATTGTTCAAGAATGTTTTTTAGCACATGTTGTCTACTATTTGTGTTGGGTAGAAGGTTAATGTAAAACCTAGCTCTTAACCCTCTGTATTCTGAGGTCAGAATATAAAAAGTTCTAGCTGCAGGTTTCTCCCATGATACAACTAGGAATTTAACCAGTTCAGTCTTGTTTGACAGAGCTATTGAGAGCTGTCAAACAAGACTGACCTGGTTAAATTCCTAGCTGCATGATGGGAAAAATATGCGGTTTGAAAATGGGGTGTTTTCATACCTGTGTGCAGAGGGTTAACTGTTAACACTGTTAACATTCACCATTTTCATTATATTTTATTATGTGTACTTTTTAATGGGACCTCTGACCTATCACTACCATATCATACCAGGCATACACCATTTACTTATACCATCAGCTGAACCCATTTATTGAAAAGAACAATTTTAAATTGTGAACATATTAATATAACAATAACATGATTTTGAATGGCTTTACAGTATATTAATGGCTCAAGAATTAAGTCGAGTGCCACTAATAAGCTCAAGGGCTGTTAACCATTTCTGTTGAGCCGTTGATACACTGTAATGCCCGACAAAGTCATGTTATTTCTATTATTGCCACTTTCGTACATCGGGTACATTACAATTAAATTATATGGGAAATAAGTTAAATAAATGAAGTTTAACGTTTTAGAATTAAAAAAACAGCGACACTGTCATCTGATTTGTTGACAAACAAACCGGGTAACATGACTATCAAAAATATAGTCTGATCGTCTGATCAGTCTACGACGAAATTTGGGAAGTTAGATGATGAAATATATCTTCGAAATGCAAACTTTAGGCAAGGAGTTTATTCATCAAAGATGTCACCACTTACTTTGTGTGTATCGCTTCCTATATTTGATACAATATCTATCTGTGACACAAAGGGAAACACTTATGTGTTAATTGTGTTTACAAATTTTAAAAAATCCAAATTGAATTTCGATCAAATGGAAATCTGGGAAATATATTGTTGATCGGCTGAGAGATGTGACGTCATTGTCTATATTTAGATGTTTCAGGCTGTTATTGACGTGTTGGGCTGTTATAGTCAATAACGGCCCAACACGTCACATGACTTGTACTTGTTGAGCATTACGAGGTTTCAACGCCCGGTAAAACATCATTAATGTGCTAGGAACGCCCACAAAAGTGGTAATAATTTTCTGTATCTGAGATACATCAGACATCCCAAAAGCACTTGGTATTGATAGACATTTCAGTATCAGTCAACCTCTAGCTTTAACATTTACATTCCAGATATCTACACCATACCTTCTTGATTTCTCTTCTCATTTTAAAATTTTTTACTGATGATCACCAGCCCTGGTCAACACTTCCATCCACAGTTGACTGGCCACACAGTCTTCAACCACTTTCACCTTTAATGTAATCACAGTGAATCCAACACCAGAGCTATATCGGGGGTGGGGGGGGGGGGGGAAACTTTCTTAGCTTAGAGTTTTTCTCTCCTTCATAGTATTACTGCCACATTACTCAAAGAACCCAGTGATCACTGTCTCCTTGTAAAGATTTCACCATTTACTGAGCATGTGATAAGAAGGATTGGGGTTATCAATCAGGATTCTGCAGTCTTTTTGTAGTTGATTGATTCTTGTGTTAACCTTCACCCAATGCACACAATATCAAAATTTACTTTAACCCTCTGCACTCTGATGTTTTCAGCAGCAAATATTTCCCATAATGCAGTTTGCTATTTTACCAAGTATACCTTGTTTGTCAGAGCTCAGTGAGTGCTAGGGCTACATAATATTTTTATACCCCACGCAACAAAGTTGCAGGGGTATAATGTTTTTGACTGGTCCGTCCGTCAGTCAGTCCTACTTGTTTTCCGGACTTTTTTTCTAAACACTTCCAGATATTGAGCTGATTTTTGGTATGTGAGTCTAACATGGTGGCCTACAGATCAAGTTTGCATTTTGTTCTGCTCCACTGATTTTTACCAAAATTACAGCCCTTGGGCTCTGAAAAATTCATCAAAATTACAGTTTTCCGGACTTTTTTTCTACACGCTTCCAGATATTGAGCTGATATTTGGTATGTTAGTCTGACATAGTGGCCTACAGATCAAGTTTGCATTTTGTTCCGCTCCACTGATTTTTACCGAAAATACAGCCCTTGAACTTTGAAAAGTTCATCAAAATTACAGTTTTGCAGACTTTTTTCCTACACGCTTCCAGATATTGAGCTGATTTTTGATATGTTAGTCTAACATGGTGGCCTACAGTATTCCTAGAATCTATGTTTACTTTTAAAAAATGATTAGAGCTTGAAATATCGGGGCGCGTGGGGTATGTGAGCATGCTCACTAAGGTTCTATATTTATTTAAAGATTTTTAAGATGAAAACATTACAAAATAGAATAGCAGAAGAATTTGAGATAAAACAGCATACAAGATAAATATAACTATCCTGGTAGGGACAAATTAGTATGCATTGGATGGAATTTACAAAATGCTTATTGCTTACTAGCACGCAAGTCGTCTTGGTGGGTTTTGCATGATATTACTCCAAAAGGTGGTATAAATTATTAGATGGTCTTACATACCTCCGTCTGTGGGCCAGGACCCACAGTAGTTCACCAGAGTTCAACTTGATGTCATCCGGCTACCTTGACGTTACACCCCTATACACAGTGCTAGGGTTCATCTAAAGAACTTGGCGATGAAGACCTGTGGTCAAATAGATTCATCATCATTCTCATTAAACTTAATAACAACACATTAGTATGTTGGGGAGCTGACAGTTGCTCGGTGATTTTCTCCGGGTACTCTGGCTTCCTCCACCCATAAAGCTGTCTTCATGATTAGCCATTGTGCAGAAATTTTTGACCTTAAACACCAATAAATAATATAATAACAACACATCTCCACATAAGCAAACAATCACAAGCACAGTGACCAGGCCATGTACAACACAGGAGAGACAACTGATTCTAACTCCATTCAGATATTAGGAGATTGAAATCAAGACTACCTGACAATGATATGGCTTCAAAAAGTTAAAAATCTGTTTCTCAGGCCCTCCCGCATGGGCCTTTTTGCTGCCACATGCTCTCTTTTTATAACCAATGCAAAATTAAAAAAATATAAATTAAATGGTTTATATATGAAATTAGTAGTATTGCAAAGCCTTCTTGCAATCAAGGGGCAAAATACACCACCACCCATGCTATTCTGTAGATTATGAGGCCTAAAACATGAACAAACCAAGAACATGAACTTTTGATGGCAAAGAATTAATAAAAAGAATTAAAAATTAAACTAAAAAAATGCCCGCCCACATGCAATTTTACAAAAAATGGCCTGAGAAACAGAAGATCTACTTTGTAAGGCCTATATGAGATTGTTTAAACTTGGCATGTGATGGAGAGAGAGAAGGGATAGTTAAGAAAAGCAAATGAGTGAAGAGGAATGAAAAAGAAAGCCTGCTTGTTTACGGTGGTAAACATGCTCTGTTTTACTGATAAAATATGACCTGGTAACCAATGCCTGTGGTGGAAGTCCTCTAAAATGGGCAACATGGGTATAAATGATTGGCTGGACTTAGCTTTTTGTCCATGTTGCAGTCGTGATTAGCCATTGTACAGAAATATATGACCTTAAACACCAATAAATAAATAAGCATGATGCATTACCTTAACATTCAAGAAAGACAGAAGTAAGCAGCTGATATGTGTTTGATCAGAATTAGGACGTATACAGTCTTGATGATGTTAAGCTTGAACAGAATGGAAAAAGAAGGAAACATGCTATTTTAGAGGGAGTGGGGGTACATTTTTCCTATTAACTATTATTATGCCCCCAGACCTCCGAAGGAGTATTCAGGGGTATCTAGTGAAGCCCTCCGTCCATCCATCCGTCCATCTATCCGTCTGTCTGTACAAACATTTTGCATTGTAATTTCAATGCCATCGCTCTTATTTGGATTTCCTTTGGTATGCTGATAGACCTGCATGGGGGAACAGACATGCACAAGGAACGGGCCCTTTTTCAACTTAGAAAATTGTCCGTTTTTCAAGAAAATTGTTCTGTTTTCACTGTTTCCAATTTGTCTGTCTAACAATACCTTCAAAGTTACTTCAAAGTTACTTCAAACTTACATACGGTCGGGGGCAGTGGCCCACGCTTTGCGTTGTCCTTGTTGGGGTTCTATTGTAAAGTGCTGAAAGCCACTATAGTGGCTTTACAGTGTACATGTTAGCTTGTTTGCTCAGCAGTAGAAAAAAAAAATGTTTAATGTTTTGTTTCCATTTATTGGAGAGTGCCAGTAGGCACTCTCCAATAAATCGTAATAAAAATAATTAATAAGAACATCTTGTTAACCTAAGGCTCCCATTGCTGGTTGCATGGTATCTCATGTTACAAATCACCTTTGAGAAATAATGGAGCACTCTACCAGTTAAATGTTTGGTAATGTCTAGTTATTTACTGGGGCTTTTCAGTTCATTGGAAACTCTCACTTAATAAGATAATATCATGTACCATTTCGAATATAAGACGTTTCTCCTTATTACTAAGAAATTCTAAACCAGAAAGAAGTGTGGATGTGTCTATACCAAATTGGAGAACATTTATTGTAGTATTAATGACTTTTGTGGAGATTGGGCAACGTAAAAGGAAGTGTTCGCGTGTTTCTAACATGAATGGAACCCTGAGGTTTTGACATGACCAAAGATTGAGTGATATGTTCAACGATGAGAAGAACAGAGGAACTTTATTGGCTATGAGTAAGGAGGTGGGGGCACATATTATGACACATTTTTAAGAACTGAGTTAACTTTTGTTTACAAAATCTTTCTTACAGAGAGTCGCAACATGTTTCAGATATAAATTCAGAATAAAGCAACGATTTAATAGAACTGATGGTTGTCCCAGTGAAAACAACACATTTTCAAATTGTTGAGAGTAAATCCATTTTCGATGTGTAAACCAAGTAATAACCATTAATCCCCCAAGCTAAATTAGTGCACTTTCACCTACACTTTTACAAAACATATTTTGTAAGCAAAAATGCACTGTAGGCGATAGTAGACCTAACCTTGTCAAGACTAATTCTCCAACGTATCAAAAGTCTTTTTTATTCATTTAACACAAGTTTTCTCTATTGCCTAAAAATGATTAATAGATTAGATTTGTACTGTACACAGTAGAGAATTGATGTTTGAAGGTTATATGAGTTTGGCAGTAAACTGGTTGAGTGCTGGAAACCTCTATCAGGGCTCTATAACTGTGGGGAATAAATGTCGGTATCTGCTGTGTAATTCTAGTGTTCAACTGATGACTCGGAAACAAATTAAAGATTATAACAATTTAATAGTGAATATGGTATTCCAAATGTCTTTGACAGCAATAAATATTTAACAATTGGACTTGTTGGATATGCGAACAATATTCTAGCAATAGCTCATGGGATTTTCCAATAATATGAAACAGAGTAACGGTTGGAAATCCAAACTCTTACTGAATTCTTGAATGAATGAAAGGTTTTAGCACGCCGAAGGCACCCAGGGACGATGTGGGATTTACAAATCCCTTGCGACCCGGTTAACCTTATTTTATTTCACTTTGATCACACAGGTCTAGCTTTTCTATGGCCTCAAATGGGGTCTGAGGAGTATGTATTCGGTTAGAATTCCCGGCGGTTTACCTTGGAGTGATAGATTGTCAATAATCAATCCCTCATCACCATTAAGACTACCAGAGAGTGGGCTCTATTTGTTTCCTGCTTGGCGATGGTAGAGGTTTGAGTCCCACCATGGTGGCGAGCCAGAATATAATGTTGTGTGATGGCAAATTTAAGAGAAGAGAAAAGAAAACCAAACAGCAATGCCAGTTTGGTAGCGGCCCCGGTATATGACCATAGCGGTTACAAAAAGGAGTGGACAAAGCTCCAACAGCTTAGTTTTGAAAAAACGGGAGTCATCCATCAAGCCTTCTGGGAGATAGGATGCCGTATGTGATTATGAGGTATCTGGTTATCCTTCGGGAATTCCAAATGACCTCCTCCCCCACCCCACCCCCCACCAAAAAAAAAAGAAAAAAGCTCTTAAAAGGGCTGTTTGCTGGCAAGATTGTTTCAATCCTTGCCTTGGTCTTGTTAGGTTTTCTGCACATCTTTGCATGAGGATTGTTTCAATCCCTCATAGTTTGTCATTCAGTTTGGTCGTGTGTCTGATGAGATAGAGGAGGTAGAAAAGATAGATAGCTGGAAATTGGAGCAATTCGGTTTTTAATTTACAACTGTTCCGTCCGTGATGATCAGTGACATGTGGATGGGGAAGCCAGCATTTTTTCCCAAAAATTTATATCTCAGGGAGGAGAGACCTGGCAGCAGGTGGAGATTTTCCTTGCTGTTTGCAACTCCCACTAGTAATAGAGGCAAGCTTTCATGCATATCATGTCACCCGCAGCCAGTTCTGAATTTATGTCACAGAATGCCTGGCTCACCCCATTGCAGTGATGTAATCTTTAACCCTTTCGATGGACACGCCCAGATTATTTAGTTTTCCTATTGAGGACGCGATGCACCTTGAGTTCTATTATTAATTCGCTGTCTTGAAGTCTATTTAGAGTTTTGCTTTGAAGATCTATTAAGCGCATTGCTATAGTGTCTATTTTTGCTATCTCGTGAAGTTGTTTTATCGATGTCCACGTGGGCTTGCGCAGAAAGACGCGCAAGGCATGATTTTGGACCCATTGTAGTTTTTCAATGTTGGTTTTATTCAGGTCACTTGTTATTATGGCCCCATACTCTAGTACTGGGCGTATATATATATGATTTGTAAAGCTTGGGGAGAATTTCTTTATTGGCTGCCCAATTTTTACCTCTAATCGTTTTCAGGAAATTGATGCGTTTAGTGGCTTTGACAGTTACTGAGTTTACGTGATTGTTCAGATTGAGACTGCTATCCAGGGTGAATCCCAGAAACTTTGCCTCATTACTAGCTTCAAGTTTTTGGTCGTAAAGCTTAGGCTCAATATTAGGGACAGGTTTTTTTTTTTCCTTTGCTTTTTAAAGAATGTGATTCTTTGTGTTTTTGTGGCATTTAGCTTGATGCGCCACAGAGCGCACCAGTCTTGAAGGTCGCAGATGTTATCCTGCAGGCGGTTTTGTATTATGTTTCGAGACTTATTGGCCATCCACATTCCTTTGTCGTCTGAGAATTGAGATAGTTCAACATGGTTCTTCCCTACTTTGTCAATGTCATTCACATATATTGTAAATAGAAGTGGGCTAAGGACTGAACTCTGTGGAGTGCCCGCTTCGAGTTTTACCTCGTCTGACACCTTGCGGTTGACCCTCACTTTGATTTTTCGATCAGATAAAAATGATGATATGATCCTTAGAATTTTGCTAGGTAGCCCCATTTTAGCTAGTTTGTATATCTTGCCATTGTGCCAGACAGAGTCAAAAGCTTTTTCTACGTTGAGTAATAGCGCGGTTCCTATTTCATTTTGACTGAACGCCGTTTTCATATAATCTACCAGTCTATAAACATGCTCGATTCCCTCTCTTTGGCTTCTGTAGGCCCTTTGCCACTTATTGAAAAAGCTGATTGATTTGAGATAGCTGCGGAGTCTAGTCGTGAGAATCCGTTCAAAAATGTTTCCATTACAGCTGAGTAGGCTGATTGGGCCGTAATTTGCTGGGTTGCTCAAGTCCTTGTCGGGTTTGGGTGTCATGACTCCTGTAGCTACTTTCTAACATTTTGGGAAGTATCCACTAGAGAGACAGCAGTTTAGGAGGTTAGTGAGTCGAGCGAAAAAAACCTTGGGACATTGTTTCGGGATTTTATATGAGACCTCGTCCCTTCCTGGGGAAGAAGAAGACTTCTTACTTGTGATCAATGCTATATATACAATACAATAAATGAGTCATGTCACAACAAGTTTACTGGATGTAAAGATTAAAGTAAGCTTTAATGAGATGCCTTATTAGCTTACTGAATAGAGCTTAAAGGGTTTATTCCCTGAACACCTACTGGACTAAAACAACACCTAATCAAGTTGCTGGATTAAGAGGCTCCTTGAGGTGAATTATGTTATACATGTAAGGAATTATGGTTTATTCCCTGAATGCCTACTGGACAGTTCAATTCAATATACAAAATAACACTAGCTAATTAGATATATTTTTATTAAAAATAGTTGAAACAGATTAAAAACAAATTAAATTAAACATGAGGATCACATTGTTAGAAATTGTATACATGAATAATGCTTTATAATATCGGCAAAATCAAATATTTTACATTTCTGTAGCATAAGATGAACAATGAATGAATTAATGAATGAATTGTAATATCTACAAAATCATTTAAATTTATCCCAATACAGGAACTGGGATGCGGAATCTGCATATGACATCAGGTCGATGGTTGCATTCTAGTATCTTTCAAAGTGGATAAACGGCAGTCAATGTTTAAGTACCTCTTAGCACGTGGGCGACGAGTTCCTCCTGAAGCTCTCTGGATTCTGTTGATGTCATTGACATTCTGAACATCCTTAAACATCTGTATTGCAGTGAAGATATTTGGGTGGGCATGTTCAGTCATCTTTTTTAACTTAATGTGCCATCCCTCAAGACTGTTGGTGGTGCGGGGACCCTCGGTTCCAAAATGGTTCCAAAGTGATCCATCTCCTTCAACCCATTGTTACGTCACATAGTCTGCGAATAACTGTGTCTGTTCAATTATATCGGCATCGTCTCCGTCTTCCAAGGCCTGCAACCAGACATCTTCAATGGCATCCAAAGGTACAAGTGGAAGAATTACTAATGACTTCACATCATCGTCTCGGTAAGGAATCTGTAGGCCTGTGCCTTCCTCCAAATACATTATGTGTAGTGAAATAAGCATCCTTTTATAGTGATATTGCTTAAGAATGTCTCAGAAGTTGCTAGGTCTTTGAGGTTCTCTGTAGTGACAAAGGCTATTATCCTGCCGGTATGGTTGCTGTTGTCAAAGAATAAAAATCTGTCTCCAGTTTCTGTTTCTGTCTATCTAACCTCAAGTGTTATGTCAGTCTGAGTCTTTGGAAGTGATTGTGTCTGTTTTCAGCGAGATCTGTACAAAGATGATCTAGCTGAGTTAAATGTTGGTAGATGCTTGACAACTTCTCTGCTGGTATCATCCCATTCATTGTCACGAAGCTTGTTGAGTTCCTCTGTGAAGATGGTGGGGATTGGTCTGACCTCCTCTCTGTATCGCATGGTAACCTGGTTCATTATTATACCCCCGAAAACAAAGTTTGGGGGGTATATAGGAATCACCCTGTCCATCTGTCTGTCCGTCCATCCGTCCATCTGTCCGTCTGTCCATCCTTGTAAGCGTAACTCTTCCTAAACCGTTCGAAGAATTTTCATAATACTTTACACAATGGAAGAACTCCATATGAAGATGAGCATGAAGCAATATAATTCCGTTCTGACATTTCCAAGGGGAGATAATCTAACTTATACATTTCAGGCGTGGGGGGGTATCACTTTGTGAGTTTGCTCACAGTACCTCTAGTTTGTTTTGCAACTACTTTTGTACAGTCTGCCGGGTGGTTGTGGGGCTGTCTTCCAAATCCAATGGTATGTAATTAGACTTTCTGTTGGTAATAAACTTAACATTCACCTCTGCATTTGCCATTGCTGAATAAGTAAGTGGAATGAGACATCTCAGTTCTCCATCCTTATATAGCATTTCTCATAAGTTTGAACTACTGAAGTATTTCACATTCCACGTATATTAAACTTGAAGTGTTCTCATGCATATTAAGATTTAAAATAAGCATATATGAGCTGTTCTTATAATTCATTTGAACTGTGCTCATACATAAAAAACTTTGATACCTGTTACTTGATTATGTGTTGTTTTAGTGCAGTAGTCATTCAGAGAAAACACAGTCACAATTCATAAGTAAGTTTTGCCCCCAATAGACCCCATATTCCACCAACTTATTGTTGTTTTAGTCCAGTAGTCATTCGGGGAACACACCGCTTAACTCGTAGAGTGCTAAATTATTTTTCCTCATCAAACTTTGTTCACATGTCTTTGCCATGTTATAATTTAGGGAAGAGTGCCTATAGGCACTCTCCCCTAAATTATAACATGGCACAGCCTTACACACTAAATAATTTCACTTAAAAAATGATATGATGCATATCCACAGAATATGAAGCCTTTAAGTCTTGGTACTTGCACTTCTGAACAAAGCCCACAACTCTACCAGTTAAATAAACAATGGCGAGAAACATGAGGCAACTTGTTAACACAGCTGCTATGAGAGAGAGGCCTGCTGTCACACGACAAATAAAGAATTATGCTAAGTTATGACATGACTCATTTATTGTATTGTATATATAGCTCTGATCACAAGTAAGAATTCAGTTTTAATTTGGATTTCCAAACATTACTCTGGTTAATATTATTGTGAAGTCCCATAATATTGTTCAGATATCCAACAAGTCCAATTGTTGAATGTTTATTTGCTGTTAAACATTTGGAATCCCAGAGATACCATTAAATTGTTATCATCGTTAATTTGTCTCCGAGTTATCAGTTGAACATCAGAGTTAGAGATACCAATGGTTATTGCACACAGTTATAGCTCTATCAAGAAATGTTGGAAGCCACTTCACTGGATTTACACAATACATTAGCTTGATGTTTGCTAAGCAGTGGAACAAAAATATTTCATATGAAATTGTTTTATTATAATGTATAGGCACTCTCCAATACATTATAACAAATGAATTTTTATGAACAACATCTTGCTAAACTAAGGGTATGTTTCAGTGAGGTATTGCAGTCTACTTGATTAAAAGTGAGCATGCATAGACATATCAGAATAATAACCAGGTCAGTTCATTGAGCAGTTTATATTCTGGTACACTGGAACCCTGTTAATTGAATAGGCACTTAGCCAATGAAAAGTATTCAATTAACAGGAGTATTCAATTAACAGGGATTGTTTCACTTTCCTGTATTCTAGAGATAAACTTAGAATTTATTCTATTATATTTTGTTTAACAGAGCTCCATGAGCTCTGGCAAACAAGATATAACAGATTAAATGCCTGTATTGGATGGACTGAGGCCAAATAGGTCTATAAACAAAGGAAAACTGGGGATTTCTTGATGGGTTACAAGAATTTTTATTCAATAAACAGGATTTTACTCTGTAACCTATATTCAATTAACAGGTCAAATTTGTACAGGAAGTGTGGTAAATTATTTTGTGTTGGGAAATTATATTCGATTAACAGTAGGTGGTAAACGCAGCGTTATTCAGGGCCAGATAATTAAAAGGCTGTTCCTGACATCGCCCAACTGAGAGAAGTTGAGCAATTCCCAAGAACATCCTGGTCCATGTTACATAGTTTTGTTGACCGAAACAGGATATTAACATGCCGAAGTCAAAGTTCGGTCAATTAGTTGTGAAGGTGTGGCCGCCCTATGAGAAGGTGTGCTTGGGAATCGAAGGTTCAAACTACTAAATGAAGGTGGAACTCGAAGGTGCAGCTGCCGGATGAGAAGTTGCAAACTACTAACGCAAGGTGGAACTCAAAGGTGCGGCTGCCGGATGGGAAGGTGCAAACCACTAACAGAAGGTGGGACTCGCAATCACCTTTAACACACCTATACTTGCAACAGAGGCATGGCACTGACAGCCATCTATCCTTTTACAACTCGAATGTGCGTCGAAGGTGAAATCTCGAAGATGCATCCCCGACACACCACTACAGATTCCCTTGGTTTACCAAAGGTGTGGTGAAGGTGCAACGCCAGTATCGAAGATGGAACCAACTATTCCAAAACAACTATCGCCACCACAGGATCCCAAGGCCTGACACTGACAGTCAGTTTCCCCGTTAACCTTGAAGGTGCATCGAAGGTGGAACTCAATTCTTAGAAGGTGCGGCGTGATTGCTGAAGATGGAACACAATTTTCAAAGGTGGAATCAACTTACGGCTGCTCTAGTCAAGTCAAGCATATTCTGCGACATTTCACACTGTGAAGTATAACTGGACCTCGAATTACCCTAACCTTCACGTATGACCCGTCAACTTGTTAAGGAGAATATATTTTTTTAAATGCCAGTGATGGCGTTATCACCAAGTGTCTCATGTTTCTTTTACTCTCGGGGTCTTGAAATACTTCTATTTCCAGATGTTCGTATGTCAAGACGCCGGTCAATTTATGACATTGCTGCACTGAATGTCGGAAGCTTGTTACTTTGGTTGTAAGGATGCTGCTAGAATCCAATGATACTTTCAGCAGCTAAGGACTTATAATTGCAAACCACGCTCTGGGTAGGGAGATTTTGAACAGTTTGATAACCTTTTTGCAAAATCAAGACAACCAAGACACTTCCCGCCTTGATTTGACCCTCGAGAGAGAGTACTTTAATACTAGGGCGCCTTCGGATCCTATTTCAGATGTTCGGGTGTTTCTTCGAGCAGACATCGGCACAACATTACACTTCTCTGGAAAGAACTCTTATTATTTTGGATGAAAAATTATTAACTCTTGGTGGAACCACAACTTTTGAGCGAAAGAACTTATCAGATATAATTTGAAAAATACTCTTATAACACTTTACTTCAATGAGCAAACGCAAATTATTTTAGATGAAAAATGATCACTCTCAGTCGAATCACAATTTTTGAGTGAAAGAACTCATCAGATATAATTTGAAAATTACTTTCTTTACACTTTACGGAAATGAGCACATAATAATGTAAATTATTTTAAATGAAACATTATCATGTTTAGTTGAATCACAACTTTTGAGTGAAAGAACTCATCAAATATAATTTGAAAAGTACTTTCTTTCTCATAAAAATACAAGCAGCTGTAGGCTGCAGAATGCCTGTAGTTATAGAATAGCAGCAGAAATAAAATGCCTGTGGCTCTCTGCACTTTACGGGGATTATCCAGTCCACTTTCTAAGAAGTTTCATAATTGGATGCCAAAGAAATAAAATTACTTTCTGTCACAACTAAATGCTTATCAAATGAGTCCAAGTATGATCCTAATAAATGCAGAGAGTCAGTGGTCCCTGTAAAGGCAGGAGTTGTGTGTGAATGCTTGTAAAAGAAATCTGAAATTCACAAATCGCTCCAGACAGTTCAAAGGGGGCATTTTGATGGAAAAATTCTTTATTCTGCACATGACCTTAGCAGTACTCTAGGTCTGCTGAACCAGCACACACTGCAGAATCAGCTGTACCTATTTATCATGTTCTGGGACCCACCTGTCACACAAGTATTTAACAAGTATTTCCTGACTTTCTGTTTCTTTTCAAATATAATTTTTAACTCAACTTTTGCGGGTGCCAAATTTGAGCTTATGCCATGGTCAGTTGTCTGTCTGTCCATCAACAATTCAATACGTCTCGGGCTAGAGGCCGTATTTATGAACCGATCTTTACGAAACTTCTTGGGTACCTTTGTTATGACCGTGGGACGAGAACGAGTGTTTTTGGGTCCGATCCAAAATTCATGTTGGCCGCTGGCAGCCATTTTGTACAAAATTAGGTGCAATCAGATTTTTGCGCAGAACTTCCATATGAAAGCGCTGATTTGAATAATTTTTTGTATGAATGTTTAGTACCATGGGATACATCACATAAAATACAGGTTTTTTTCTCGTGTGTAAATTATGCAAATTAGATGAACTTTGATGTTTTTTGTGTTACTTTCAGCACTGTAAGTGCAAATGCCAATACGGCTCGGGCTAGAGGCCGTATTTATGAACTGATCTTTATGAAACTTGTTGGGTACCTTTAGTATCACCATGGGACGAGAACGAGTGTTTTTGGGTCCGGTCCGAAATTCAAGATGGCCGATGGAGGCCATTTTGTACAAAATTAGGTGCAATCAGATTTTTGCTCAGAACTTCCATATGAAAGCGCTGATTTGAATAATTTTTCATGTGAATGTTTAGTACCATGGGATACATCACATCTAATACGAGGTTTTCTCTCGTGCAGAAATTATGCAGATTAGAGGAACTTTGATTTTTTCAGTGCTACTTTCACACAGTAAGTGCACATGTCAATACGGCTCGGGCTAGAGTCTGTATTTATGAACCGATCTTTACGAAACGTCTTGGATACCTTTGTTATCACCTTGGGACGAGAATGAGTGTTTCTGGGTGCAGTCCAAAATTCAAGATGGCTGCCAGCGGCCATTTTGTACCGAAATTAGGTCTAATAAGTTTTTTGCACACAACTTCTATTCAGCTCAGGCTAGAGGCCATATTTATGAACCAATCTTTACGAAACTTCTTGGGCACCTTTGTTATCACCGTGGGATGAGAATGAGTGTTTTTGGGTGTGGTCCAAAATTCAAGATGGCCACCAGCAGCCATTTTGTACCAAAATTAGTGCAATCAGTCTTTTGTACAGAACTTCTGTATGAAAGTTCTGATTTGAATAAATTTTTATATGAATGTTTAGTAACATGGAATACATCACATATAGTACGGGTTTTTTTCCCGTGCAGAAATTATGCAAATTAGATGAACTTTGATTTACAGCTCGTATTTATGGACTGATCTTCACGAAACTTCTTGGATACCTTTGTTTTCACCTTGGGACAGGAACGAGTGTGTTCTGGGGTGCCTTTGTTATCACTGTGCTATGAGAACAAATATTTTGGGGTTCAGTCAGACCCACTTTGGAACTCAAAGATTTCTTTTCTAGTTTAGCATCTGACTGTCACCCACCTTTACAATACTTTACCTATACATTTGTTACCGGCTACGGTCAGTATTTATGACAGACCATTACAATACTTTATATGTACCTTTGTTATCAGAGATTTCTTTTCTAGTTTAGCATCTGACTGTCACCCACCTTTACAATACTTTGTCACAACAGGCTGGGGCTGATAGTAAGATTTATGATCACACAAGAGCTCGGCCGTACTCAGAGGGGACAGCCGGGCTTTCGAGTGAACATACGTCTCTCGGCCTCGCGGTGTTGTGGTTTTTGTTGGGGCAGATTCGTCATCTTAAGGTGTCAGTGACTTTAATATTTAAAAAGATAACCGACGGGGAATCATTTGAACATAATTTAATGAGATATAAAAGATATACTATGTACTCACATGTACGCATAAATGAAAATGAACACTCCACAACACATAAAACACAAACACTTATATATACATTTCCCCTACAAAGTTTGAGCTCTCTTTGGGGCACCCCGTTGTTCGTTGCTGTTGTCTAGATGTCTTCGCTTCTTCCTGACTCCTGGGTTACCTCCTTCCTTATCAAGCGATTGCACCCATGATAAATTGTCTATTTGACTCCTGTTCACCACCATGCACGTTAAATTGTCCTTCGGCCGTAGCCATCCCCGTCTAACTAAATTTCACACTTGTGATTGTCACTTCAACCAAGAGATTGACGCCAATCTCGCTCATATCGATCTCCGTACACCGTTTAAACAAATAAAGTTCAAGCATCTACTTTGCCTGTATCAAATAAACTCACTTTAAGCTCCTAGCTTTAAATTAAAATGTTCGAGCTCTCATTAGCTCCACGAACTGTTCGAGCTCCCAATAGCTCTTTACTATGCAACTTCACTTCTATGCGCCGCGTCACTTAATTTTAGTCTATCAATCTCTCGCTTGTCCAAAATTTATTTCTATCGCTACTACGTAGCTTGATGGCTAAAGTTTCGGTGGACACTGATTCAATCTCAGGTCCCCTCCTGTCGACGCTAACAAACTCTGCTGCCACTCTGCCCTACAGGCTCACCCCGCGAACACTTTGAGGTACCCGACTCCTAGTCTCACCCTGAGTCCACTGCCTTATCGACGTTCAGTGTCTCATTATATAGTACTTTCTAGGGTTATTAATCAAAATGCGGTTCCTCGTTTGAAATTCTATATTTACTGGCTGTAATATAAGATGCCACGTCAGAAGTCAATGAAGTTGACATCTAGACCGGCAGGGGTAATAGCCCCCATCGCGTGAAACATCCACTTGTTTTTGACATTGAAAAATTGCTCATACAGTGTTTCACCGATAAGTGTATAATTGCCGCAGGGAATCCCTCTTATCGAGGGAAGATAAAAACATCTTACCTGATCGCCGTTAATTAATTAGCCGTCAATAATATATGCACAGTTGGTTTCATTAGCGTCCTTTCCAACCCATATATCAAATTTGATCATTATAATCCATGACTATTAACCCTTTACCCTGACAAACTCGAATTGATCTTGACATACTTTACCTATACATTTGTTACAGGCTACGGTCAGTATTTATGACAGACCGTTACAATACTTTATATGTACCTTTGTTATCAGGTCATTACTTAGATGTTCGTCATTGCTGTGTCACATACTATACATGTACATGTCTTAACAAGTTGAGCTACAGTGTCATTGACACTTTCATTGTAATTTATCACATTCAGACGCCAATTAAATCAGTATCCATGAAAGAGTGTGCCTTTTCATACATAAATGATTACACTTCATGCTATCAGAATACTGACAGCATGGCAGCAGTTTGCCTTTCTGACCTAAAAACCCAATTAAGACATCACTTTGTTAGTGTGCAGAATGATATGTAAAATATTTTGAGCCCAATATTGGCAATAAATCTTTTTAGTTTACGAGAATTTCAAATTAGTCTCACAAAGACTTTGATAAAATAATCCATCTGTTAACCCTTTACCTAACATGAAAAGCAGACGACACGTGCAGACAAATTGTTGAATATTATTGGTGTTTTAAGGTCATGTACTTATGCACAATGGCAAATTGTGACAGTTTTACGGGTGGAGGCAGCCGGAGTACCCAGAGAGAACCACTGAGCAACGACGAGCAGCTGCCAGCTCCCCAACATCGTAACTCTGCACTGCAGCACAGGCAGGGTTAGATTGGTTGAAGACATGCGCACCATCGACGTGCAGTACATCTCAGTAAACAGTGTCATCGTGCCCCCATGTGGACAATCGGGGTTTAGTGCCTTGCCCAAGGACACAATGCGGGAGTCCAAATCGATCGCTTAGACAGTCGCCCATCCAAGGACTAACCGGGCTTGACGTTGTTTAACTTCGGTGATCTGATGAGAACCAGTTACCGCAACGCCCCCGTGCCCCCCCAAATTCTTGAATAACTAATTTTTTTTAACTTTTTGTCTCAAAAACGTAGGTTATGACCCCTCATTGGAATGAGCTCGATGATTTAAAAAATATTGAAAATTAATTGGCGATTTTTGTGACTAGTGCTGGCTGGTTTGGGCTGTTACGTTGGGTAAAAGGTTAAGTTTGCAAATCAGCCAAGGCTTTACAAATTGATATGTGAATAAACAAAAAAAATTACATCCTATAAAAACAACTTTTGTTACACATATATGACTGTACATGTAGGAAAAGCCTTGTCCAAACTGGTGAAAATTATTATTATAACAGTATTTGGCCTAATGTCACTAAACTTGCACCACTGGTTTAGTGGATAGGGATGTGTATAGCACTCAAGGAAAAATTGAATTACCCAAATAATAATGTTTTATTTATTCATCAGATAATTGCTTCTAAGTACTTAATTCTATGAACTGCACCTCAGAAGAAATCAGTGACACTTGTCTTTTTCAAATTTCCCGGATGCCATAGAATTAAAAGAAAGGATGCTGGTTTTGTTTACAATGGCATGGCAGGGGTTCGAACACACGCCAAGAGAGTTTCCTTCGGCACCAACTGCCTGGCGAAACTATACTGAACCACACCCAGCACTCGGTCACAGACAGGTGGTTGGTTCTGAAAGAAACTCTTGGCGTGGTTTGAACCCCCACCATGCCATTGTAAATAATGTTTTATCATGTAATTTGTTCACACCCTTTTTCCAGTACATGTACTAAATACTGACAAAACGGTATTCAACTGTGGGCCATTGACATGAACAGCAGAAATTTTTTTGAATTGCTTAAAATTTCCATCTTTTGCTTCAAAAAAATAACTTTTGACCCTCATTGGAAGAAGCTCAATATTCTCATCCATTCACTGGTTGAGGGCTAGACTACATTTGGTGGTATGAATTTGTTATTCAAAATTGGTTTTATTTAAATTTATTGGAAAGTGCCCATGGGCATTTGTAATATAATAAATTTATATAAACAAATGTTATTTTGTTTGACTGAATATGAAACATGATCAATGGAAATGTTGGATTTTGTGCTGGTACCCTCCCCCGCTGGAATCCCGGGAAGTGAAGCAGTGCTTTTTACTGTGGTAAACAAGTTCAGTTTCACTGGTAAAATAGGACCCAGTCACTAATGCTTGGGGTGCAAGTCCTCTAAAATAGGCAACAAGGATTATAAACAATTAACTGACCTTGACTTTATCTCCATGTTGTGGTCATGATTAGCCATTGTGCAGAAGTATTTGGCCTTAAACACCAATAAATAAATAAATTGTGCCGGTACTCTCATTTTTTGAAAGCCCTGATAGTGGCTTCTTGCACTCAACCAGTTAAGCGGTAATAAGCAGAATTTGAAGAAAAAAAAAATTTGAGAGACCTTTTTAGCTCACCTGACTTTCAGTCAGGAGAGCTATCGTGATCACTCACCGTCCGTCGTCCGTGAACATAGTGTTTGCGTCTTCTCTTCCCAAACCGCTGAACCAATTTAATTGATATTTGAGATAATAGTTTGTTATGACATCGCAATTTGATTTTGTTCAAATCAAGTTGCCCCGCCCGTGGGTAGGGCCACACCCAAAAAGTATGCTGAAATCTTAAAAAATCTTCTTCTCATGAACCAGCAGTAGCAGAGACTTGATATTTGGTGTGCAGCTTCCTTTTGAGGTGTAGGCTCAGATTTGTTCAAGAGAAGTTTGTGGGGCTATACTTGGCGTCGTTATGGGAGGGGCAAAATTTTTGGCCCCGCCCAAAATTTCTATTTTCCAAACCGAGAGGCTGATTTGAACCAAATTTTATATGAGGGCTTATTGGGTCATAAGTACCTAATTTATGCTGATTTTTTTTTCCCGTAGCCCCATGGGAACCGCAGGAGCTAAAAATAGAAAAAAATTAAAATGCCCATATCTCCAAAACTGCACGGCACCGAAAATTTTTATTTGGTGTGAAGCTTCCTTAGGACCAACAGAAAGAATTGGTAAAAAAAAATTGCCATCGGTTTTATCATAGGGTATAGTTTCGGGACATTGAAAAAGTGCTGAGTCAGCACTTTTTAACACTGTAGACAATGGGAAAAACATTAAAAAATCTTCTTCTCCAGATCCAGCAGGCAGAATCTTTTGATATTTGGTATGCAACATTGGAGGGTGGATCTGATTCAAGTTTGTTCAAATTGGCCCCCCTGGGTTCATATTTGGGCTCAGTATAGGAGCCCGATTTCAAACTTAGTGCATGCATTCCAGGCAAATTTCTTAAAAAATCTTCTTCTCCAGATCCAGCAGGCAGAATCTTTTGATATTTGGTATGCAACATTGTGGGGGTGGATCTGATTCTATTTTGTTCGAATCAGCTCCCTAGATTCATGTTTGGGCTCACTATAGAAGCTCGAATTTGAACTTAGTGCATTTCAGGCAAATTTCTTCAAAACTCTTCTTCTCCAGATCCTGCAGGCAGAATCTTTTGATATTTGGTAAGCAACATTGTGGGGTGGATCTGATTCCAGTTTGTTCAAATCGGCCACCTGGATTCATATTTGGGCTCACTATAGAAGCCCAAATTCGAACTTAGTGCATTTCAGGCAAATTTCTTTGAAAATCTTCTTCTCAAGATCCAGCAGGCAGAATCTTGTGATATTTGGTATGCAGCATCCTTAGGGGGGTGAGATTCAAGTTTGTTCAAGCCAAGTCCCTTGGTTCATATTTGGGCTCACTATGGGAGATTGGATGACAACTTAGTTCAAAATGAGGAATTTTCTTTAAAAATCTTCAGATCCAGCAGATGAATGCTTTTGATATTTTTTATGCAGCATCCTTAGGGGGGTAAGATTCAAGTTTGTTCAAGCCATGTCCCTAGGTCCATATTTGGGCTGATTGTGGGAGCTCGAATTGTAACCTGGTTCAAAATGAGGAATTTTCTTTAAAAATCTTCTTCTTCAGATCCAGCAGTCGGAATGTTTTGATATTTGGTGTGCAGAATCCTTAGGGGTGTGAGATTCAGGTTTGTTAAAGCCAAGTCCCTGGGTTCATATATGGGCTCCCTGTAGGAGCCCGAATTATGACTTAGTTCAGTATGAGGAATATTCTTTAAAAATCTTTTTTTAGATCCACTGGTCAGAATATTTGGTTTCAGCTTTTCTTAGGAGGAGCAGATGCAACTTGTGGAAATCAATTCTCTGGGTTGATATTTAGGCTACCATGTCAGGTGAGCGCCCTCAGGCCCCCTGGGGCCTCTTGTTTGTGAATAGTGCTGGTACATTAGTTAAAGCATTATGTTACAGAATAAGGTCACATTATTATAGAATATTCCAGGCAGTTAAGTCCTAGCTGCCTGTACAGGTGACAAGACCTATACTGGCGGACACACAATGACTAAGTGGCATGTAGGAAATGTGTAGATTTGGGGTTAATGTTATTAGTTAGATGGGAAACCTTCCAGTATAATAGTTTACAATTTACTCTAGATTTGTTTTTTGTATTAGTAACTATCACTCATTTTAACTTGCTTAGAGTAAACTTACACTGAGATCTGAATAGGTAGAGGTGCAGGCTGCAAGCCAAGAGGTCTTCAGTTCAAATCCCACCTGTGGCAACCGTGTTGTGTCCTTGAGCAAGACACTTCACCCTCACTACCCACGTGGGAGCACGGTGATGTGTACTAAGGCGTACTGCACATCAATGGTGCACCTATCTTCAACCGATGCTAGCCCTGCTTGTGTAGAGTTGGTATGGTGGGCTGGTGAGGTGACAGTTGCTTGCTGTTGCTCAATTGTTCTCTGGGTACTCCAGCTTCCTCCACCCCATAAAACTGTCAAGGTCATGATTAGCCATTGTGCAGAAATATGTGAACCTAAATACCAATAAATAAATAAATTGAATAGCCACTTTGCCAATGGAAATTATTCAATTAACAGGAGTATTCAATTAACAGGGTAAGTGTCACTTCCCTGTATTCTAGAGATAAACTTAGAATGTATTCCATTATATCTTGTTTGACAGAGCTCCATGAGCTCTGTCAAACAAGATATAATAGATTAAATGCCTTATTGGATATACTGAGGCCAAATAGGTCTATAAACAAAGGAAAACTGGGCAGAGTCGGGGTAATTTCTCACCAGGTTACAAGATTTTTTATTCAATTAATAGGATTGTACTCTGTAACCTATATTCAATTAACAGGTCAAATTTGTACTGTAAATGATTTTGTGTTTGAATACTATCTTCAATTAACAGGGTTATTCAGTTAAGAGATATTAAATTAAGTGGGCTCTGCTGTATCACTTCCACTGCGGCCTAGGCAGCATAGGGAGGAGTGCTGTTGCTCAGTGGTTACGGCATTGAACTTCAAATCGAAAGGTCCACAGTTTGACCCCCACCAGAGGTAACTGCATTGTTTTCTTGGGCAAGGCAGTTCATCCTGATTGCCCATGTGGGGGCACAGTGGCGCTGTGTATTTAGGCGTACAGCACGTCGATGGTGTACTTGCTTTCAACCAATGCTAACCCTCTTTGCACGGAGTTAGTACATAGGGGAGTCTGACAGTTACTCACTGCTGCTCGGTTCTCTCCAGCTTCCGTAAAACTGTCTGACACAAGGTGAACCTGGCTATGAAAAGTGTTGTTAACCCTTTACCTAACGTAACGACCAAAACCAGCCAGCGCTCTTCTAAAAAATCGCCAATTAATTTTCATTATTTTTTTCATTTTTTGTCTCAAAAACATAGGTTATGACCCCTCGTTGGAACGAGCTCATCGAGCTCGTTCCAACGAGGGGTCATAACCTATGTTTTTGAGACAAAAATTGAAAAAAATTAGTTATTCAAGAATTTTTTTTGCAAATGTCGTCTGCTTTTCATATTAGGTAAAGGGTTAAACCCCAATAGATAAATAAATAAATGGGGAGCATAGGGGCTCATTGGTTAGATCATTGAGATCTTGAGATTAAAAGTTTGCCTATTCTATCACATGTATCATCTTTGTTGTGTCCTTGGGCAAGACATTTCAACCTGATTGCCTGTTTGAGCATGGTGGAGCTTTGTACCAAAGCTCAGGGAACAGCTATGGTACACCTGCTCTCAACCAGCTAGTGCCAGCATTCTGGGGAAATGAGTGTGCTCAAGCTGAATTTTTGCCAGTTGTTAGATCTTTATCCCCTGCATGTCATATTAAAATTTCCCTAAATTCCTTTGCGAGCTTTCTGGGATATTCCACTTTTTCTCAGAAAAATTTGCAAAATTTATTTAAAAAACCTGCAAAATATGGAATGGGAATCGATTGGGATCAGGGTTCGCTGATTTAAATCAATTGATTTAAATCGTTAATTTAAATCATGATTTAAATCAATGATTTTTTTTTTTTAAATCATTGATTTAAATCAAAAATTTACAAATATTCAGAAAAATTTTCAACATAACATGGAAATGAGCTGAAACAAGATGGAGTGCACATTAACTGTTGAAATTAGCCCTTGTTTATGACAGAACTAATCTATGGAGTGGGAATATACATCCCACTGTGTCTTGACTGCTGAAACGTGATGTAGGGAAATTAAATGTTCCTGAATCTTTTATAAGTTTATATAATTTTCAGCTAATATGAATAAAACTATATTTAAGTGAACATAGATTTTAAACCATATATTTGATAATCTTTCAATGAGCCCGACAAAAGTATGAAATCAACTGAGAACAATGATTAGTGATTTAAGTATCAAAAGTATCAAAAATTGAAAAAAAAAAAAAAAAAAAGTATCAAAAATGATTTTCAAGAAGTCATCTTCCAGCTATGTTGCAACAATGAGAAAACACAAGTTTCAACTAGAGAATTGTAATTTGTTGGACAAATTACGGGCTTTCCCAAGTTTTAATGTGGAAAGGTAGACTGTATTATATAGAAAGCACATTGAGCTATGCACTTTTGGTTTTTGGAGAACATGAGTGCAAAAAACTGCAAAATTCACTGAAAATCACAATATTTCAAACTGTACTATTCTTCACGTGACCAAAGCCAAGTTATGTTGAGTTAAACCACAGAGAAAAATTTAAAACACAAGATTTGTTCAGCGAGCGGCAGGCAGGCAGGCAGGCAGGCCTGTATAACAACTGTACTGACTGTACTCTTTCACACTGGCATGAGCCCTTGAAGTTGGTCAATTTTGAAGAAAAATTGCTGTATTCATGTAATTTTAGACCATCAGGGTTAATTTTGAAATATTTGTGTGGTGATTTTGATGTATCATATTATGCTCTAAATGTTTGGAAAACTGGAGCTAAATAACTATAAACAGTCTTGAGACTTTTGAAAAATGGCGAAATTTTGATGGTTTTAGCAGAATATTTTGAAAACACAAGCATTTTCACGAATATGATGATACCTCATTTCACTTTCCAGAGACCTGTCATCAAACACAACTTGAGTTTCTGATAAGAGACATGGATGAATCTTGAATCTTGGTATTTGAACATACACAATTTGAGGGTGCTTCAGTTCAAGGCCAGAGAACTGGATGAGGGTTAGAACTTTGAAAAAGACATATAACAGCAAAATTGTTCTTGGATGAATGCGCTATCTTATGGAAATCATTTTGAGAAGATATGGCTCCAGTGCTGAGAATTACCAAATTCTAAAAAATGGGAGTTTTTTTGGATGGTACCTACTTTTTTGCAACCAAAATGGGCATAGGGTTTAAACTTTACAAGGAAACTTGCAACAGCAAATATCCTCGGCAGTCAATTGTGAATACAGACATGCAAAGTGTTTGAAATGAACCCTTTCCAAAATGATAGAAAAAAGCAACCAAAGATAGCTAATTTTGGTCTTTTCAAATGGTACTCTTATTCTCACCCTCATTGTCCCTCAGAGTTAAATCTGAGATTAAAAAGTAAAAAGTAACTTTCTTCTGCAATCATTGTTTCATCTATTCATACCAAAATAATTGTTACAACAACATTGAAATTAGAGAAATTTGCCCTTGAAGTTGGTCAATTTTGAAGAAAAAAGCTATATTCATGTCATTATTAGCCAATGGGGGTTAATTTTGAAATATTTTTGTGGTGATTGGCCAATGGGGGTTAATTATACCCCCACTTTCAAAAAAAATGGGGGTATACTGGATTACATGCGTCCGTCCGTCCATCCGTCCATCTGTGCGTCCATGTGTGAGTCCGTCCGAGAATATTCATAACTTTCATAACTTAATTATACCCCCACTTTTGAAGAAAATGGGGGTATACTGATTATTTTTATTTTCTATAATATATGTTGGTCATAGGTATGTCCACACTAGTTATTTTTTTTTTTTATTATTATTATTATCTGTTCAGCCTGTATCTCGGGTATCGAATGTTCTATTGCAAGGAAATTTGCCATGAACACTGCTTATGGTATAGGCTTTAAAAAAAGGATTCAACGATATTTCTCACATTCTCCTTTTTAGAGTTATCCCCCTTTTTTGACTTAGAAATTGTAGGAAATAGACATTATTTGTCTGTTCAGCCTGTATCTCAGGTATGGGTTATCGGATTTCAGTGAAATATGGCATGCAGTTTGCCTATGCATAAAACTTCCAAACACCAAACAATTTACCATACCTTTTGACTTAAAAATTGTTGGAAATTGTTGAAAACTTTTGAAGAAAATGGGGGTATACTGGATTGCGTCCGTCCATCTGTGCATCCGTCTGCCAGTACGTACGAGAATATTCATAAATAAAATTTGTTGGTCATAGGTATGCCAACACTAGGTGGTACACCACGTGGGGGGATTCACCGGACAAAAGTCCAGCTCTTGTTTTGAAATATTTTGTGGTGATTTTCATATATCATGTTATGCTCTAAATGCGAGGAAAAACTTAGCTAAGTAACTGTTAACAATTTTGAGATATTTGAAAAATGGTGAAATTTTGACAGTTTTGGCAGAATATTTTGAAAACAAGCATTTTCACAGACATGACGATACCTCATTTCACTAGATTTTATGACATTACATAAGTATGCCAAATTTGGTTGAAATCGTACAGCTTGTTTTTGGGCGGTGCAACAGACAAAATTGATGGCAAAAAAAATAAAATGAAATATAGCCTAAAAATTTTGAAAAAGAAGAATAACAAGAGACTTTCCCAAACTGGGTTTGGGAAAGCCTAATGATTCCTCTCTATTTCCATGTATGCAAAATGTCTATTCCATGTCAAATATATTCTATCCCTCATACCACATTAAAGACTGAAATGGTTAACACAGGTAAATGTTTTAGTATCAGTTATTTGTGTTCATTCTTTGGGCAGCTTTTGGTACAAACTGCTTCCAATACACTTTGTTTCTCTTATCTAAAGGAATCATGTGAGAAAAAGTTTCCTCTGATGAATAATTTGTTGTATGGAAATAAAAATCAAATTGATTTAAATAAAAAAAAAATGATACCCCAGAATTGCTTGATGTTCCATTTTTTTCCACATCAGAGAGGCAAAATGCAGTGATTTTTTGTGTCAGGTTGCAGGTTGCCCAAAGCTGTGTCCCAGTGCATATTGGTTTTGTCCACAAAATGTCCATTAACCTTTTAAGTGACACAGTATTTTTTAAAAATAAATAAAATTTCATATTTTTAAAAAATAAATGTAAGAATTTTTCAATAAAACCACACAAATATGGATATAATTAGAACCAGCTTGACGTGCTGGTTCTTATGATATTTGTATGGTTTTATTGAGAAATTTCCAAAATATTTTAGATTATGGTAGGTTTATTCTGGTTAATTTGCAGGTGTTTTTTGGCTGCTATGTTAGGTAAAGAGTTAAAAAACTTCAGGAACTAGAACAGGTTGCACTTTCACTAATTCCAATGCCAAACATGCTGGAAAACTTAACCATCCCCTTAAAATTGAGATTTCACAGATTTTTGCCTCAGACACAGAAATCGATGTTGCCATTATTAGCAGCAAGTGAAAAAAATTGCCACATAATGTCAAAACCACAATGATATGATATCTTCAAAGTGAGCATGTACCCTTCCAACAACTTTACGGTGACAATCGGTTGATATTCTCATTTTTTCAAATTTTTGAATCAAAATACAGTATTTTTCAAGTCAAATAGCAGATTTCCCTTTGCCATGTTGCAATGCTTGCGGATCTCTTCCAGCAATGGTCTTCTAAGATACACTAAGAGTGAGGTTAGGTTTCACTCAAACCAGTTGCATGTTGCTAAAATGTCTAACATGCCAGATTATTGCAAAAACTTTCCACCCATCTCCTCGACCCCCCCCCCCCCCACCCCCAC
This sequence comes from Pictodentalium vernedei, assembly GCA_031216915.1. NCBI lineage: Eukaryota > Metazoa > Mollusca > Scaphopoda > Dentaliida > Dentaliidae > Pictodentalium > Pictodentalium vernedei. Next base: position 150,098,178 of record CM062292.1, read on the forward strand.
CCCCATGTGCTGATATTGAGATTCCTGCAGTTCTTCACCCAGCTGAAGAAAATAGTCTTGCCAACAATAGCAGGTGAAAAAATATTGATGCATAAAAGTCCAAATGGACGGCAACAGTTACAGTGCCTTGTGAACCCAAGTTTTGACCCCCCCCCCCCCCCAAATGCCCTCCACCACCACTAAATAGCTCATGATTATATGATATGTAAAGGACATAGCAGCCACAGGGCTTGCCTTGATTCTTTAGCTGTGGACGTCTAAACCTGTGGTTGGGCAATGCATACAAGGTCATGGTATCACCTACGTGTGATGTTGAAACTGCAAGGTCATTGGGTAATATCAGTCCGTGCCCTGAAAATTGACGCACAGAGATTGGAATGCGTGTCTTCGGGCAGGGGTGCCATCAATATGCTTCTCCTGGGGGAGTGGGTTATAGTGTGTACAGAATAAAGCCCTACATATGGAAACAGGAAGTGGGGGGAGTTTGTGAGAGGTAGATACATGATTTTACAGAGATCTGTTGTTTTTGTTCTTTATGTCAGGTAATTTTACAAACTCTCACTGTTTCCAGTGTAGTGATGGGGGGAAGTCGCTGTTTGTGGTCCGTTTTAATATCTTTGATTTCGGCGTTGATGGTGACTGATTGGAAGCTATTTAGGGCATAGCTGTTGGAATAATTGTTGCTTCAATTCATGACAAGTCTTGTCAAACCAGGGTGTAGGGGGTTTACGTTTTCTTGATTTCAAAGTTTTCGGACACTTTTGAGACCCCACACAGTATTTCTTCAAACTCCCTTAATCCATCAATGGGACTAGAAAAATCTTTTTGTATAAAAGATTGCAGCTTCCCATATATTTGTTCTAAGTTTCTTGGTGTATTCAGAACTTGAAAAAAGTTCAAAATTTACCATATTTGACCCTGATCTGAGAATATACTGAGGTTGCTTACCGTAGTAAGTGGTACACGATCAAGGAGAGACTCACTGACAATGGCATAATCAACAACAGGCTTGCCATTGGTACTAACTAGTATGTAGTGAACTCACCTAGTGTGTCGTCAGCCCTCTCTATTCAGGCCTGGCATTCTGAAAAATGCAGGAGGGCAAAAAATCGCTCTCCTCAATCAGCTTAGGAGAGCAATTAGCTTTACACAGCATTTTAAGTATCCAGTTGAACGAACTCATTGAAACTGAAACCAACAGACTACATCAGTGATTTTATTAACTTTACTAAGGTAAAGCGAAATCTCTTAGACATCTAGATGTCTCACTCAACAACCGAACACACACTTGACAAGATCTGTGTGTGTACCCAGACCTGTTGTCCAAGAAAGTCATACGCCTACCACTACCACCTTCAACCCCCCAAGGGGGGTTGAAGGTGGTAGTAGTAGGCGTATGACTTTCTTGGACAACAGGTCTGCTTGAATCTACAGTCATATCCTGGTGCAAGTGCTTCAAGTGACAGGATAGTAGTAATGGTAGTATATTATAGTGTCAATATTCCTTGAATAATTACCCCTCAAACTGTGATGTCAGTTGTTGAACTTGAAACTGAAAAAAAAAATTGCTGTGACCCGTTTTGCTTCAAATGATTGCAACTGTGTTTGGGTATGGTTGCAGCCATTACCTTTTACCACTAAACCACTTTCAAAATGAAATTACGTGATGTTATGTGACTTCGAAGTTAAATTACATTTTTGCTTTACAACAAAAATTTAATGTGAGCATAATACATGTAATCTCAATCACCCCAGACCAAAATATTTAGGAGGGCAATTTTTCGCTCTCCTTAATTCTTTCAGGAGGGCAGTAAGGAGATCTAAAAAATCGCTCTCCTGAAATTGCCAAGCCTGTCTATTGAGTATTCTTATCCGTGGCTGAATGCACAGATATAATAATTTTATGCCTCATGCATCCAGTCTACCTATATACCTGCTTTGCTGTGATTGACAATCGTTGGAACGGTAAGCCAGATATAACGGTAGGTGGACTGTTTTTGCATCTCCTTGCGTAAAGTCTAGTTCACCTTTTGTTCTACAGTTGAGATCCTGTTGAAGGATAATATGAACAAGAGGACTGTATTACAGCATCTCCTTGCCAATTATTTGAAGGCTATAAAATTTAGACTTCGAGCCTGGTCAATCATTGGATGGTTGACCATCTGAGCGATCAATTCGGACTCCCGCATTGTGTCCTTGGGCAAGGCACTTAATCCCGATTGTCCACATGGGGGCATGATTACACCGTGTACTAAGAGATACTGCACATCAATGTTACGTTACGCATGTCTTCAGCCACTCTAACCCTGCCTGTGCTGCAGTGCGGAGTTAAGATGTTGGGGAGCGGGCAGTTGCTTGTCATTCTCTCCGGGTACTCTGGCTTCCTCCATCCGTAAGACTGTCATGGTCATGATTAGCCATTGTGCATAAGCATATGACCTTAAACACCAATAAATAAATAATAATATAAATATAAAATTTAGAACAGTGTTGGAAAAGGGGCCATGACACGAGTAAGCACTGTACCTCACACAAGTAAATATCTTTATCAGTTTTAAAGAAAGACTTATCCAATTTCGACCAAATAACGTCTTCACTTTCTGATTGGATATGTATGATACAAGGTAGAAAACAATTACAGACACATAGTAGGACACTACCCATACGCTTTTAAAACGGACTAGAGAATGAGGTTTATCCTATTGACAGCACTATCACTTTACATCCATGTCTGCAGCATGCAACGTCAAACTGTTTTCCATGGTTTAGAAAGTCTGGATTTTTTAGTTTACTTGTCCCATCATTACTTTTGAAGCCTTTCCAAGAACATATTTTTAAGTCATGTATCATTATGTCTCCCCTTCTCAGAAGGGAGACATATTGTTTTAGTGCATATTCTTCTTCTTCCTTTCTTCTTCTTCTCACACAAACTTTGTCCGGGCCATAGCTTTTTTGTCTTTTGGATGTACCACCATGAGCTGGTGTGCAGTGTACCATAGTGACCTTCATGTGACCTTGACCTTTGACCTAAAGGTCAGATTTATGCGCTTTTTAAGGGAAACTGTCTGGACCAGAACTTTTTTGTATTTCGAGTCAGGCTTTTAGATATTTGGCATGTGGATGTATCACCATGAGCTGGTGTGTAGCGTACCATTGTGACCTTCATGTGACCTTGACCTTTGATCTGAAGGTCAGATTTGTGCTTTTTTCAAGGAAACTTTGTCCAGACCAAAACTTGTTTGTCTTTTGAGCCAGGCCTTAGATATTTGGCATGTGGATGTATCACCATGAGCCGATGTGTCGCATACTGTTGTGACCTTCATGTGACCTTGACCTTAAGGTCACATTTATGTACTTCAAATAGGGAGTAATTGTCCAGCCCAGAATTTTTTTGGTTTTTTTTTACCTAGGACTTGGTTATTTGACATGTGGATGTGTCACCATGAGACCGCATGTCGTCTACCTCGATGACCTTCATGTGGCCTTGACCTCTGGCCTTAAGGTCAAATTTATGTACTTCAAATAGGGAATAATTATCCAGACCAGAACTTTTTTGTTTTTTGACCGAGGACTTAGATATTTGACATGTGGATGTTTCGCAATTAGACCGCATGTCACATGTAATCATGACCTTCATGTGACCTTGACCTCAAGGTCAAATTTATGTACTTTAAATAGGGAGTAATTGTCCAGACCAGATTTTTTTTTTTTTTTGGACATGTGGATGTGTCACCATGAAACCGCATGTCCGCTACCTTGATGAACTGCATGTAATCTTGACCTCTGACCTCAAGGTCGAATGTATGTACTTCAAATAGGGAATAATTGTCCAGATCAGAACTTTTTTGTTTTTTGACCTAGGACTTAGATGATTGACATGTGGATGTATCACAATGAGACCACATGTCATCATGACCTTCATGTGACTTGACCTCAAGGTCAAATTTATGTTCTTCAAATAGGGAGTAATTGTCCAGAACAGAATTTTTTTTTTTTTTTTGACATGTGGATGTATCACCATGAAAACCTGCATGTCCGCTACCTCGATGAACTGCATGTGACCTTGACCTGTGACCTGAAGGTCAGATTTATGTGCTTTTTAAGGGAAAGTTTGTCTGGGGCATAACTTATTTCTCTTTTGAGCAAGACCTTAGATATTAGGTATGATTGTCAATATTATTCATGTATATATAATTTGCAGCGCCTTAAATAGAAAAGAAGGGGAGACATACGTTTTAGTGTGCTAAAACAGTTTCTAGTTCTATCTTGTTTTGTCATATACACTGGCTGCAATTATTAGGATCTAGAGTAATTTGATGTTGGTACAGCTAGCTCTCCTTTGAAGCACTTCAAGAATGGGCAAAAAGTTCTTCAATAACTTGTGTTCTGATGTGATACATTTTGTACTATGAGCATACTTAAATTGTGGGTAAATAAATAATGCTGATAAACCGATATTTTTGTAATTACACCAGAATTCAATCGATATTGGTTTGAATACCTGTATATATCGGTTTATTTATTTATTTGTCGTACGTAACAAACATTGTTACTTGACAAGAGACAGTTTCAGAACAAATAGATACTACTACAAATAAGTGACATACACACAACAGATTAAAATGTAAAGAGCAAGAATATAATAATAGAAAATTTACACGCGACACACTCACCTACTTACACTGCGATGTGAAATATCTGGTAATGATGACCCTAGGGGTGTAAATTATGATACAGAACCAATTTTGTAGTGATATTGGCACCCCACAGCTAATCGTTAATCTTTCTATCCACATGTTTTTGATAAACACAGTTCCCGTATGTCATAGCTCTAGGAGTTGTGTCATAATCGAAAGTGGTCATCAAATAATGGAAGCAGTCTTTATCAGTCAGCTGAATAACACCAGAGGCAATCTTTTGGATTTCAGTCAGGAAATCTGCTCGTTCGGTGTTGTGCAGTGGGCATTCCATGAGTAGGTGGAAATCATCTTCAATCTTGTCAACACAGTTAATACATCAACGTTCATCTCTGGGAATTGGAGGTTTTTTTATGCCTGCCAGTTTCTATATTGAGCCTATGTGCGCTTATACTTAATTTGGAAAATGTTCTATGCGCTTCTGTCTCAATCTTAACCTGTAAATAGTTTTCCAAATAAAACTCATGTTTGATAATGCTGTACATTGAAAACTTCGGGGAGGCAGAGATCTTGTCACCCCACCATATGCGGTATGACTCTTCGAGTTTTTTTGAAAATGCTGATAGAAAGGTATTATTATTAAATGTAGTCCTGGTATTCCAAATATTGTCGAAATTAAAGTGATGTAGTATATTTTTTACTCCTGTGCCCCACACGGAATTCTCAGCATCTGAGGTTTCCAAGAAGCATTGGTATGCCAACGAATTCGTGTCCAAGCTTTGGAGGTGTTGCCAATATTTTATAATGCGAGAGGTGATGGTGGTGCTCAGTGGGTACATGCCAAGTTCGCCTCTTACAGCAAGAGTACTTGAGTATTTTGTGACGCCTAAAATTTGTTTACAAAATCTTGACCCTACTTGGTCATGTTTCTGCTTGTCGAACTTCTCACATAGTTGGTCGGTATATTGAAGTCCGGAGAGTTGTAAGGCATCGACTCCCCAAACTTCACAACCGTATGTGAGAATAGGTGTTATCAAGGATTTAAAGAGCTTTATACAGTTACTGGCGTTAAGCTCATCCAGAGGAATTTTCTGTTTCAGTAGATAGATGGATTTTAAGCCTTTATTTGACAGGTGCTCAATATCAATTTTTCCAATCTGCTTAAAATAGACACCCAAGTATTTGTATTTTTGACAAGTGTTGACAATACGGCCTTTATAGTAAAACGACTTCTTAAGTACCTTCCCCGATTTATTAAATACAATAATTTTAGTTTTGTCGGTGTTCAATGTCAGTGACCACTTGTCCAGATACAAACTTAATTTATCAAGTTTGGTTTGAAGCCCGTTTTCATTAGATGACAGAAGAACTAAATCATCAGCGTACATCAGACAATGTACCTGCTCCCCACCCAACCCTGTATAATCTGTATCTCCATTGAAAATATCAGGAAGATCATTGATATACAGATTAAACAGTTTTGGGCTGAGGACCAGACCTGTTAACCTCTGAAGGTGACTGTCAGTGAGATTTTGATGAGCGCTCAGTGAGATATGGATGCTTGTCAGTGAGATTTTTGCACGCGGCCAATACATCAATATTTTCCTTGTTGTGCCTCCCATGGTCCCACCAGTTCACCCCCTCCCCCCCCAACCCAAATGCATTATATTTCATTTTAATAATTTATTTTAACACTTTTAGTGGTTTTTGTCAGGAAAAGCATACAAATATGGATATCACTGGTCCAAGCCCCCCTCTCCCAGGGACAATGACCCACCACCCGCCGCGACACACACACAAATGTGATTGCATCCCTATCTAGTCTTTGTACCAACCCCCTCCCCCCTCAGTCCCGCCATTTTTCCTTGCTCATGCAAGCCCATCCCGGTGCTTCAATGCATGGAGGCTGAAACATCTTGGGCTGAAACGTCCCAGGACCAAAATGTTCAAGAACCAACACACGCATTCCTTCTTCGTTCATGCCATTTATTCATGTAAATTACAACTTCAGTGATTTATTTCACAAAGAATACGATTCCAAACTCAACTTACCTTATAAAATCGTAAATCTATATTTTTTTTCCAATTTATTCACAATTACCACGATACATTTCAGTAAATATTTCATCGGTAAATAATGTTTGCGGTATTTACTTCACACTTCAATCGCACATAACTGGCATTCTGTTTTACCATCAAACACAGTTTATTTATATTGTGTCAAGTAAATGTGTATCTTTGATAAATTACCGTTTCCAACAAGTATTCAGCGTCATAAATTTATATATCGTAACCAACTTGACAACTTGTTTAATTTTCAAAATAGAACACAAGACTCACCATTGAAAGATGCAGAATTTTGCAGAAACCGATGGGTCCCCCTAAACACCGGAATTACCCGGAATCGAAAAAAAATTCGATGACCGTTGTGTTTATCACACTCCTCCCATAGCTGGCATTGCATACATATAAAATAAACTTATACTGTGTTTTGGAAGGTTTGCCAACAAAGACAGTGACAATAAGCCAGTTGGGTGATGCTTATGGCCAACGGCGTGTTGATGCTGTGAACCAGTGAATTCTGACACCACAAATCAGTTCGTAGTTGGGTGAATGATAAGGGGAATGGCAACATAGAACATCTCTGGATACTTTATGAGAACAGTTTTCACAACTCTGTGATTAAATATTTAAAATAATAAGCAAAGAGTGAAAAATACGACATAAAAGGTATTCTGGGTAATTCTGGTGTTTAGGAGGACCGGAGTCGATCACAGCCAAGTCGGACGTCATTGAAGACATTCACACAAATGTTTGTAACCTCGTGTGTCCGAGATTTCAAACATTTGTAAACAGTAAAATGTGATGGATTTCAGGACAACTATTTTGAAAAGTGTAAAATCGGGAGAAAATAGGATGTGACCATGAGAGCCTGAGTTGGTGCCTTAAACCGGGAGACTCATGGTGAGACTGGGAGAGTTAACAGGTCTGCTGAGGACGCAGCCTTGTTTTACACCTGTGGTGGAACAGAATGTCTCGGTTATGCTACCTGCAAGCTTAACGGAGAAATTCACTTCGTCATACATATTTTCTATTGTTTTCAGGAATTTACCCCCTATTCCATAGTTTTGCAATTTGAGGAACATACCTTTCCGCTATACTGTGTCAAAAGCCTTTTTCAGATCGACAAAGCAGGCGTAGAGATATTTTCCTGATTTTATGTGTTTATCAACCATATGTCGAAGAGTTAGAATGTGGTCGGTTGTTCTGCACTTTGGTCTGAAACCAGTTTGGCTTGGGGTGAATTATATTATTTGACTCCAGATAGTCCTGCAATCTGTAATCTAAAATCTTACAGAACAGTTTACTTACACAGCTTTATACTGCTATGCCCCTATAGTTGGATGGATCATCAGCGGGTCCCCCTTTATAGATAGGTTTAATAAGATTGTGTCGCCAGGGAGTTGGAAATGTCATGGTCCCGAGTACCGTATTGAATAATTTGAGAAAACAATTCGTGAAAAATGGCAACGAACACTTAATCATTTTGTTGTTTACCCTATCCATACCCCCAGATTTCTTATTCTTGAGGGCCTTAACAGCACGGTGCAATTCGCTTGCTGTAATGTCATAGTCTAAAATAGTTTCGGTCACATTTATTTGAGGATCTGTTTGCGGTGGCGGCGTTTTTTGTATCAGGTTCCGAAAATGTTCTAACCACTTATGGGGTGAAATCAGATTGGCTTTGTCCACTGTGGAGTCTGACTCGCTGAGTTCATCAATTATGTTCCAAAAACTAATGGGTTCCTTTGTCTCAATTGATGATAGTTTATCCAATAAGTCATATTTAAACTTTCTGCTTTTCCTTTTAACAAGTGTTTTATACTTTTTCTTTGCCATGTAATAATGGGCTAGATAATCCCTCCCCCATGTACCGAGCGAAACTCCCGAGCCCCTTTTCTTCATGATCTTTTTATATTCACGACATTCATTATCAAACCATTTTTTGTTCTGTTTGCGGCTAGCTTTACTGCGTTGGGGTTTTCTACTGTGCCTTGGAATGCAACTTTCCGGTAGAACTGAGTGGAGTAATGCAGCCATATCATTGCGCACCTTTTCGACGCCAGCTGTATCGCCTTCCCTGAAATCGACTGTGAGAAATTTTGTGCACATTTCGGAAACATCGCTAGAAGCTAGGCGCTGCTTATACAGGGTTTCAACGAGCGGGCTCCATTTGATTTGTTTCATGAGAGGGTGTAGAGGGGTATTGACCTCTGCTACCAAAGATTTAGTGGCTTGCAGAGTAAGTGTCAAGGGGCAGTGGTCAGATAGACTGCAGAGTTCCCTGACTTCAAAACTTAAGATTGCTCTCTGGAGCGACATTGGGACGGCGCACCAGTCAACGACTGAGGAGCCATTATATCTGTGGCAGGTAAGTTCCCCCAATGAATCCCCAAGCGTTCGCCCATTTAACAATTTTAGACCGGTCGACACACATAAATCCAACAATAACTTCCCGTGTTCATTCGTCCTTGCCTTATCCCTGGAATTACGGCTCAAAAGTCGCCGATCCGGTAAATAATTTAAAGGGAGATCTATGAACCTTTGACTGTCGTCCGGTATAAAATTGTGATTATCGGGATGAACCCTTGCATTCAAATCGCCAATGAGAACACCCTGCCCCATTTGGCTATACTTTGATATGTCATTTTCTAGCCTACGAAAAGGATTTTCGTGACCAGGTATATTGTATACTACAGAATTAACAGGAGCAAGATACGCCACACAAACAAATAAATCACTGTCTAGATGGAAAAAGTCTCTATGTAATTGGAACCATTAAGCATTCTTGTAGGGTGAGGGGTGAAATTTTATACCCTGCCGTAAAGTTTTTCGAAAAAGAACGGCTAACCCTCCCATTTTCTTGTGGGGTTTATCAGGGCCACCATGGGTAAATACTGAGTAACCTGGTAGGCAGTGACCCTCGTCAAACTCGTGGCAGTGTGTCTCCCCTATACAAATTATATCGCTATCAAGTAGCCTGTGGAAACGTTCGCCTTCTAGTTTACAGCTTCTTGTACTGTTAATTCTTTCGTACAGATCGAGCACACTTGTCACGAGTTTTGATTTCCTGATAATTACTAAGTCTATGCGAAGTTTCTTCACACCCTGGAAACTCGCTGAACCTCCAACTTGGGTCAATACTAGGCCTTGGCACTCTTGACACATTGAGTAGGGTTTTCATGTGTGAAGACAATCTGCTAACACCCAGCAAGCAAAACTGCACCAGCAGAATGAGGCATGGTGCAAGATATTCCTATAAACCTCAGAACCAGTGAACATGCCTGCATATCATATCTTCCTTGTGTTAAGTTAATGAGAATTAACCCTCTGTCCGCTGATCTTGAAATTTGAAAATATTAACCAGCAATTTTTTTCCATAATTCAAATAGGAATTTATCCAATTAGCATTATAGAGAAATTTGCTGTTTAAAATTCTGGTATTTGGACATCAGTATGCAGGGGTTAAAGCAATTGTAGAGGGTTTTTAAGCCTTTACCCAACATGAAAAGCAGACAACACTTGCAAAAAAAATTTTTTAATAACTATTTTTTTCAGTTTTTGTCTCAAAAACATAGCTCGTTCCAATTAAGGGTCATAGCCTACGTTTTGGAGACAATAAATGAAAAAAATAATGAAAATTAATTGGCGATTTTTTAGAAAAACGCTGGCTGGTTTTGGTCGTTAATATTGGGTAAATGGTTAATGCCTGTGCTTCATTGCATTCTGGATAGTAGATACCTACAGGAGGACATCATTATTGTGCTGTTTTTGTTCATGTGTTCATCATTTTGTCAGTAGTATTTTGTAGCTTGTTGCTAAATATTGTTTTATTGATCTTCACAGATTACCTCATCTGGAGTGTTTATTTAGGTGGCCAATAAACAGTATGCAGTGTTTAGACATGATTAGAAAGAATTATTTGAGAAAACATGTTCAGAAGAACTTTAAGTTTAGCATAACATTTATTTGTCATTACCCTCTCCTCATTCATGGAAGTATAATAGAACATTAAGAGGTTACTGTATAGTCCAGTAGTTGGTATTTATTTCATAACAAAATCATTACATGAAAATTTTGGAATCTGGAAGGTTTGTCAGGGGCTAATAAAGATGATGTTGTACTCATAACCCTCTTCCCAATGTCATATTTGACCTGTGCCATTCGCAAAACTTGTCATGCTTTGGGGGGAGGGACCTATGGGGGACTCCAGGAAGTGACAGTGCTTGTTTACTGAGATAAACAAGCTCTGTTTTACTGGTAAAATGGGACCCGTCACCAAATTTTGGGGTGGAAGTCCTCTAAAATGGGCAACATGGATATCAATGATTGACTAAACTTGACTTTATCTCCATGTTGTGGTCAAGATTAGCCATTGTGCAGAAGTATGTGACCTTAAAAACCAATAAATAAAATATCAAAATTTATTATTTCAAATATTATTTTTCCCAATTTTTTAAACAGATTTACCAAAAGCATAATTATCTTGTGATCCCTCCCTCATTGGAACGAGTCAGCATGCTCCTTCCCATGATGGGTCACATATATGGTTTTAATTCTTTTGAAAAATATTTTTAGCTTAACTTTGACAAAGTCAAATTTGAGCTATTGTCATGGCCCGTCATCCGTCCGTCTGTCTGTACGTCAACAATTGGCTATGGCTCGGGCTAGAGGTCGTATTTATGAACCGATCTTTACGAAACTTCTTGTGTACCTTTGTTATGACCCTGGGACGGGAACGAGTGTTTTTAGGTGTGGTCCGAAATTCAAGATGGCTGCCAGTGGCCATTTTGTACCGATGATGCAAAAATCAGTTTTTTGTACAGAACTTCTGTATGAAAGTTCTGATTTGAATAAAGTTTTGTATAAATGTTTAGTACCATGGGATACATCACATATAATACGGGTTTTTTTCTGGTGCGTAAATTATGCAAATTAGACTGACTTTGATTTATTTAGTGTTACTTTTAGAGCTGTAAGTGCCAAGCTGCTATGGCTCGGGCTAGAGGCCGTATTTATGAACCGATCTTTATGAAACTTCTTGGGTACCTTTGTTATGACCGTGGGACGAGAACAAGTGTTTTTGGGTGCGGTCCGAAATTCAAGATGGCTGCCAGCCACCATTTTGTACCGACGATGCAGAAATCTGTTTTTTGTACAGAACTTCCATATGGAAGCTCTGATTTGAATAATTTTTTGTATGAATGTTTAGTACCATGGGATACATCACATATAATACGGGTTTTTTTCTCGTACGTAAATTGTGCAAATTAGACTAATTTTGATGTTTTTTGGGGTTACTTTCAGCACTGTAAGTGCAAATGCCAATACAGCTCGGGCTAGAGGCCGTATTTATGAACCGATCTTTACGAAACTTCTTGGGTACCTTTGGTATCACCGTGGGACGAGAACGAGTGTTTTGGGGTCCGGTCCGAAATTCAAGATGGCCGATGGCAGCCATTTTGTACAAAATTAGGTGCAATCAGATTTTTGCACAGAACTTCCATATGAAAGCCCTGATTTGAATAATTTTTGTGTGTGAATGTTTAGTACCATGGGATGCATCACATATAATACGGGTTTTTTTCTCGTGCAGAAATTATGCAAATTAGATGAACTTTGATTTTTTCAGTGCGACTTACACACAGTAAGTACACATGTCAATACAGCTCAGACTAGAGTCTGTATTTATGAACTGATCTTCACGAAATGTCTTGGGTACCTTTGTTATCACCTTGGGACGAGAATGAGTGTTTCTGGGTGCGGTCTAAAATTCAAGATGGCTGCCAGTGGCCATTTTGTACCGAAATTAGGTCTAATCAGTTTTTTGTACACATCTTCTATACAGCTCAGACTAGAGGCCATATTTATGAACCAATCTTTACGAAACTTCTTGGGTACCTTTGTTATCACCGTGGGATGAGAGCGAGTGTTTTTGGGTGTGGTCCGAAATTCAAGATGGCCACCAGCAGCCATTTTGTACCAAAATTAGTGCAATCAGTCTTTTGTATAGAACTTCTGTATGAAAGTTCTGATTTGAATAAATTTTTGTATGAATGTTTAGTAACATGGAATACATCACATATTGTAAGGGTTTTTTTTTCGTGCAGAAATTATGCAAATTAGATGAACTTTGATTTATTCAGTGCTACTTACACAATGTAAGCACACATGTCAATACGGCTCAGGGTAGAGGCTGTATTTATGAACCGATCTTCACAAAACTTCTTGGGTTCCTTTGTTATCTATCTCCTTGGGATGAGAATGAGTGTTTCTGGGTATGGTCCAAAATTCAAGATGGCTGCCAGTGGCCATTTTGTACCGAAATTAGGTCCAATCAGTTTTTTGTCACAAGTTCTATACAGCTCGTATTTATGAACTGATCTTCACAAAACTTCTTGAGTACTTTTGTTTTCACCTTGGGACAGGAACGAGTGTGTTTTGGGGTGCCTTTGTTATCACTGTGCTATGAGAACAAATATTTTGGGGTTCAGTCAGACCCACTCTGGGACTCAAAGATTTTTTCTAGTTCAGCATCTGACTGTCACCCACCTTTACAATACTTTACCTATACATTTGTTACAGGCAATGGTCAGTATTTACGTACAGACCGTTACAATACTTTATCTGCACCTTTGTTATCAGGTCATTACCTAGATGTTTGTCATTGCTGTGTCACATACTATACATGTACATGTCTTTGTCTTGACAAGTTGAGCTACAGTGTCATTGACACTTTCATTTTTTAATTGTGCAATTTGTAAATTACGCAGGCAGATGTGGCTGATTTGTTAGGTAAAGAGTTAACATGAAGAACAGACGACACTTGCCAAAACATTTCTTGAATAACTAATAATTTTATGTTTTACTTAAAAATACAGGTTTTGCCCACCAGTGGAATGATAAACTATGTTTTTGAGGCAAAAACTGAGAAAAAATATAATGTGAGTAGCAATTATTGTGAATAGCACTGGCCAGTTATGGTTGTTGCGGCAGGTGAAGACCAGCTGGGATCAGTTACCTTTTGTTAACAACAGGCCCGAAGCTAGTAGGGGGCTGGAGGGTGAATTGCCCTCCTAAGGCCACCTCTGTCGGAAAATTTGGCCCCCTTTTACTAGAATTTTGATGCATTTTGCATACAAAATGGAGCTTATTTGGTCAATTTAGGGCATTTCCCCATTTTTTGCGGGACTTTTGTTGGAAATTATCAGAAGTTCACCTCCCTGTAATCTGTCGATGGGGAGAGTTTTGCTTTGGGCCTGGTTAACAAAGCCTTTAATACCTAGTGAAGTGTTATCTATCTTGTAGGTGAAAACCACATTTATCATGACCACAGCAGTGTTAGTCATCAAACAGAACCATTAAACCATTAAGTACTTAAAGGATAATTCCACCAGGCAATTTTGTTATTTTGCTTCATTATGACACCATAGATGTCTTGTAAAATGCCACCTTAGTTGTTAAGGCAGAGTGTTGATGTCTTCTGTAGTCGTAAATATCACAGTCTTCAAGGGCTTTGCTGATTAATTGGAGCTATTTTCTGTCCTAATAGCTGTAGGCTCTAGTTTATGAACAGTTTTTAACAAGAATGTACAAAACAATTATTTCCCATGTGAATCTGGTTATTAATGGTGATGTGTTTATTCTAAGTAGTGTTAGTCTCCTGGAGCCGAAGATTTTAAAACTGTTATCTCACATACAAGTTTCAGCTATTAATGGCTTTCATCAGTTTGTTGCTAAACTAAAACATTGGCAAAATACATTGATAGTTATCTGTTGAGTCAGAAAACAGTTTACAGTAAGGGTGAAATCAGTAATTAATCACACCCCAAAAATATCAGAAGTGGAAAAAATACTGAAGTCGTTTATTTTTAAATACTGGTTTTTTCTTTAACTGACAGGTCTGTTATCAGGTACTTCATGTCACTTTTTCTTTTCATTCACAGTTCATAAAATTTTTCTGTGTAAGTTAACCTGTTTCAGCTCAATAAGATTGTATTTGATATATTTCTCACATACCAATAATTCTGTGTGCATCCCTAATATCATTGACTACAACATTGTCTTCATCATTCAGAAGTGTTTTTATTTTTTAACTCTACCCATGGAAACCCCCAGGAATTGGCACAGTACTTGTTTACTGTAATAAGTCTGTTCTGCTTTATTGGTAAAAAGGGACCCAGAACCAATGCCTGGGGTGGAAGGCCTCTAAAGTGAGTAGTATACATATAAATGATTGACTAAACTTGACTTCATACCAATGTTGAGGTCATGATACAGCCAAAGATGCTGAAAGTGACTGTAAATACCAATAAATAAATAAATTTAACCCCCTATATGCTGATGTTAAAATACCAAAATTTCAAGCAGCAAATTTTTCCAAGAATGCAACTAGGAGTTTAACCAATTTAGTTTTGTTTGACAACCTCACAGAGCTCTGTCAAATAGGATTGAATTGCTTGACCAAACGAATCAGCCACATCTGCCTGCGTAATTTACAAATTGAGCAGTTGATAAAATATTATTTGCCCAAAGATTTCAACAAAAGCATATGCAACTCCTCACTGGAACAAGCTAGACGAGCTTGTTCCAATGAGGGGTTACATGATGTGGTTTTTAGCTCACCTGACTGAAAGTCAGGGTGAGCTTTTCTTATCACTCTTCGTCCATCGTCCTGCGTGAAGGTGATGTTTGAGCCTCTTTCTCCTAAACCACTGGCCACATTTTAATTAAATTTCATGTAAATAGTGGTTATATAGGGGCATTTTGATTTTTATCCAAATTAGGTTTCAGCTCATATTGAGCAGAGGTGTGGGGAAAAAATGGCCAAATTTTTTGAAAATCTTCTTCTAATGAACCACCAGTAGCAGAGACTTGATATGTGGTATAGAGAATCCTTTTGAGGTTTAGAATCAAGTTTGTTCAAGAGAAGTTTGTCGGGCATTATTTGCCTTCGTTATGGGAGGGGCAAAAATTTTGGCCACGCCTAAAATTTCTATTTTCTGAAACGTAAAGTCGATTTGAACCAAATTTGAAATGAGATGATAATGGATCATAAGTAGTTGATTGATGCAAAAAAAATTGTTCTCATTGCCCCGTGGGAACCTCGGGAGCTAAAAATAGGAAAAACCTAAAAACTGCCATATCTCCAAAACTACATGGCACAGAGAATTCTTATTTTGTGTAAAGCTTACTTTTATCCAGTAGAATAGAATGGTTAAAAAAAATCCCTATCGGTTTGATCACAAGGTACTTTTTTCAGGACTTTGAAAAAGTGCTGACTCAGCACTTTTTAACACTGTAGGCAATGGGAAAAACATTAAAAAATCTTCTTCTCCAGATCCAGCAGGCATAATCTTTTGATATTTGGTATGCAACATTGTAGGGTAGATCTGATTCAAGTTTGTTCAAACCGGCCCCCTGGGTTCATATTTGGGCTCAGTATAGGAGCCCGATTTCGAACTCAGTGCATTTCAGACCAATTTCTTCAAAAATCTTCTCCAGATCCACCAGGCAGAATCTTTTCATATTTGGTATGCAACATTGTGGGGTGGATCTGATTCAAGTTTGTTCAAATCGGCCCCATGGATTCATATTTGGGCTCACTATAGAAGCCCGAATTCGAACTTAGTGCATTTCAGGCAAATTTCTTCAAAAATCTTCTTCTCCAGATCCAGCAGGCAGAATCTTTTGACATTTGGTATGCAACATTGTGGGGTGGATCTGATTCAAGTTTGTTCAAATCGGACCCCTGGATTCATATTTGGGCTCACTATAGAAGCCCGAATTCGAACTTAGTGCATTTCAGGCAAATTTCTTTAAAAATCTTCTTCTCCAGATCCAGCAGGCAGAATCTTTTGATATTTGGTATGCAATATTGTGGGGTGGATCTGATTCAAGTTTGTTCAAATTGGCTCCCTAGATTCATATTTGGGCTCACTATAGAAGCTCGAATTCGAACTTAGTGCATTTCAGGCAAATTTCTTCAAAAATCTTCTTCTCCAGATCCAGCAGGCAGAATCTTTTTGTATTTGGTATGCAACATTGTGGGGTGGATCTGATTCAAGTTTGTTCAAATCGGCTCCCTAGATTCATATTTGGGCTCACTATAGAAGCTCAAATTCGAACTTAGTGCATTTCAGGCAAATTTCTTCAAAAATCTTCTTCTCCAGATCCAGCAGGCAGAATCTTTTGATATTTGGTATGCAATATTGTGGGGTGGATCTGATTCAAGTTTGTTCAAATTGGCTCCCTAGATTCATATTTGGGCTCACTATAGAAGCTCGAATTCGAACTTAGTGCATTTCAGGCAAATTTCTTCAAAAATCTTCTTCTCCAGATCCAGCAGGCAGAATCTTTTTGTATTTGGTATGCAACATTGTGGGGTGGATCTGATTCAAGCTTGTTCAAATCGGCCCCCCTGGGTTTATATTTGGGCGCAGTATAGGAGCCCAAATTTGAACTTAGTGCATTTTACGCAAATTTCTTAAAAAATCTTCTTCTCCAGATCCAGCAGGCAGAATCTTTTGATATTTGGTATGCAACATTGTGGGGTGGATCTCATTCAAATTTGTTCAAATCTGCTCCCTAGATTCATATTTGGGTTCACTATAGAAGCTCGAATTCGAACTTAGTGCATTTCAGACAAATTTCTTCAAAAATCTTCTTCTTCAGATCCAGCAGGCAGAATCTTTTCATATTTGGTATGGCACATTGTGGGGTGGATCTGATTCAAGTTTGTTCAAATCGGACCCCTGGATTCATATTTGGGCTCACTATAGAAGCCCGAATTCAAACTTAGTGCATCTCAGGCAAATTTCATAAAAAATCTTCTCCAGATTCAGCAGGCAGAATCTTTTGATATTTGGTATGCTACATTGTGGGGTGGATCTGATTCAAGTTTGTTCAAATCGGCCCCCTGGGTTTATATTTGGGCTCAGTATAGGAGCCCAAATTTGAACTTAGTGCATTTCAGGCAAATTTCTTTGAAAATCTTCTTCTTAAGATACAGCAGGCAGAATCTTTTGATATTGGGTATGCACCATGCTTAGGGGGGTGAGATTCAAGTTTGTTCAAGCCAAGTCCCTGGGTTCATATGTGGGCTCACTGTGGTAGCCCGAATTATAACTTGGTTCAAAATGAGGAATTTTCTTTAAAAATCTTCTTCAGATCCAGCAGTCGGAATGTTTTGATATTTGGTATGCAGCATCCTTTGGGGGTGAGATTCAAGTTTGTTCAAGCCATGTCCCTAGGTCCATATTTGGACTCACTGTGGGAGCTCGAATTGTAACTTAGTTCAAAATGAGGAATTTTCTTTAAAAATCTTCTTCTTCAGATCCAGCAGTCGGAATGTTTTGATATTTGGTGGGCAGCATCCTTATGGGGGTGAGATTCAAGTTTGTTAAAGCCAAGTCCCTGAGTTCATATATGGGCTCCCTGTGGGAGCCTGAATTATAACTTAGTTCAGTATGAGGAATATTCTTTAAAAATCCTTTTTTTTTAGATCTACTGATCAGAATCTTTGGATATTTGGTATAAGCTTTTCTTAGGAGGAGCAGATGGTACCTGTTGAAATCAATTCTCTGGGTTGATATGTAGGCTACCATGTCAGGTGAGCGCCCTCAGGCCCCTTGGGGCCTCTTGTCTTGAAATGTTTTTTAAAAAAATGATAAAATACTATTTAAACAATAAATTTTGATATTGTCTGCATTGAGTAAAGGGTTAAATTCCTAGATCAGGCTACCTTAATTCTGTTCTGGAAATCAGCATTCATCAACAGTTTCCTATTACAGTGTATGAGAGAGTATGTACAGGCACTCCAGTAAACTCTAGCAAAAGTAGTATATATGTAAACAAAATATTGTTTACTTTTTATGAAAACATGAAGTCTTGTTACAAGGATTTGCCTTTTTTTTCAATTTAGGGCAGAGTACCTATACAGTTGGGTGTTTGAAAATTATATTCAATTAACAGGGTTATACAATTAACTGGTTGAGTGCTAGAAGCCACTATCAGGACTCAACTGAAAAGGGCTGAAAGTCACTACAGTGGCTTTTCACTAATTGCAGTAATTTGTTGTCTCAGCAGTGGAAGAAAAATATTAATATAAAAATGTCTTGTTACAGTTTATTGATTTGGCACCCTCCAATAAATTGCAATAAAACAATTATGAGCTTGATTTTATGGTTTAAAAAGTGCATTTATTTTTGCTGAAAGCATAAGAATAGGTATGTGATGGACCCTGTAAAACTGATTTGTCAAGTAAACCATCTATATTTAATTTCAAATAATTCAGTGAAGGCACAATAAAAGTGAGAACTTTAATGAAGCGGAATCTCAGTCAGAGCCTGCAATGCCAATTAGCGCTTATCTGGTCTGAAACAACGATCTTGCCTGATCAGCTTCGAACAAAAAAGACACTCTTTTAGCCATCCAAGGTGATCAGTCATCTAATTATATGGTTATTAGTGTCTATAATCTCTAAATCATAAATAGCGCACATGTAATGCCTGTGTTGTAAGACATCTTCACTTTTTGACTGGACTGTTACAAGTGTCAATGAATAGCGAAGGTACAATGCCTTAAAAGAACTTGAAAGAGAATTTTAAATTAAGACAGATACATAGCGGCCAAGTTCAAGAAAAGCAATTAAAATGGGAATTAATGTCCTTATGATAGAATAAGAGTCTGGTGTTTTCTCGAAAATTCATTCCAGTCTCAAGGCGTGTAAGACTGTGGGTCATAGGCATGAAGCTAGCTGGGGATGCCCCATACTATAGGTTGTAAGAGGTGCTGCATTGGTGCAAAAGTGTAAGCACTCTGTAATGTTAGGAAAGCCACTGAGCTCATATTTAGAATAGGAACAGTAGTGGGCCAAGTCGGTAGCCATATATGAGTGTAGGATCAGAATAGGAAATACAAGCTCCAGGCAATTACGAATATTTGCATTCAGGTAGACGTTATTAACTGTTATAGAAGGCAAGCCATATGAAGACAAAGTAGGCTTTGCCTGTATGAACATTGGTCTGAGGTAACTAGAGGGAAGCAGTTAACCCTTGGGAGTAGTGGCTGTTAGAGTAAAGGCATCCAGTAAAGTGACATTACATTAGTTGCCGTGCAATAGAGTGACATTCTGTTATATGTTTGTGAAAAGACGACCAGAGTCCAGAGAAACTACATTGAGCTGAGAAGATCAACCACCAGCATCAAGGAAGAAGCAACCAGCAAAAACAGAATACGGGCGAGCAAGGTGACTCAAGGTGGGTGTGATTGACATTTGTATTTTATTTGTTGTATTTCATGCAAGTTACGAGTGTATTTTTCTACATGTATTAAAATTGTTATTTTTAGTGAAGCCCTGTTGATTATGTTTTTTGAAGAAAAGTCACTGACCCTTTCAGGATAAGAACCACCCAACAAAAATTAAATGAGACATACGTTTGCACATGGATTCAGGTGACACTCCTTGAGTCTGTGCTGGAGACGCGGCGTGAATCTATTTCTCCCAGCAACGACCTCGCCCGGTTTCCAACAATCTTGTTAGACAAAGGCTCCTTTTACTATCAGTGTGATATTCTCCCCAAAAAAGTTCAATTGACAAATTACAAATGACCATTGAAAAGTAATTTAGAACTCTCCCATCTAATTAAATGGGCTTCACTGTAGTATCCTGATAGTGGCTTCAAGTACAGAGAGAGGTGAGTAATTCTTTTTATACCACAAATGCCGTGTGTATTCATTGTTACAGTAGAGACATGTGCTAGGTAGATCACACTTGGAATCTAGCTAGTGATGAACCGATTATCAAAACTTGCGATGAACCGATTACTGATTATTTCTCTGCCGATTATGCCGATTCCGATGGTTGAAATAGGACCCAGAAGAAAATCTGTTAGTGCCAATTACGAAAGCTTAAATACCGCATAAGTTCTCAGAGTATCCATGTTTAGTGCAGGGCAATATTAGCCAAAATAATATTTTCATTTTTGGGAGTTGGGGTGGGGGTAAGATCATTATAAACGATACAATCACATGATATTGTTCTCTTGTGATGATTGTGTGTGATTCTGGTAAATAGTGTTAATACGGTTTTGTGGAATAATACACTTGGCTGTATTAACCAGGAAGATACTGAGCACACATACTTTGTGTCTTAATTGAATAATAACGTTGATGTTAATGTGTGTTGTGAAGTTGTATGGCACATTGTTTACAGACACCCACACGACGTCGGAATATATTTTTTTAATGTTCAGTTGGAGAGAAACATCAAGGGATGTAACTGGCTTAAAAAATGAGCTTGACAAACTGAAAACATGTTTGTGACAATCATGCGACTTACATGTTGCGTAACAATCTACCATCGAAAAAAAAGTATTTTTTAGTTTTTCTCCAATTTTAATTTCTTGTTGTATAGTGATGCTTGCATCATGAAGTACTACAGACTAGCGGCTGAGCGCTTTTTATTTATACATGTATCCTCCAATGCAATATTCTACAGCACCATGAGTGAAGACCGGTGAGTTCGTACAGCTGGGAATAGAGACGATCTCGTACTGATTGCTGATGGTAAATTCCATAATATCAAATAGAATAACCGGAAACTGCCGGTTGTCATAATTGGCTGATACGTATAAATACAGAACATGACTCTGTTAGAGTACAGGGACAGGACTTAACGGACCTTGTTGGAGTATTTTTCAATTTTTCAATTGGTTCGTTGATTCCAGCCACACTTTCTTCTTCCCCATTGTGTTCTGTCTTTGTAACATAACAGAACAGTTTTTTCAATTGGTTAGTTAACTTCAGTTACCCATACTCCATCCCCATTTTTGTTCTGTCTTTGTAACATAACAGAACATCATCACCTTAATGAATGTATCAGCGAGTGCTGTGGCTCAGTGGTTACGACATTGAACTTCAAACTGAGAGGTTCATGGTTCAGTCCCTGCCAGGGGTAAATGCATTGTGTCCTTGGGCAAGGCACTTAATCCCTATTGCCCATGTGGGAGCACGGTGCTGTGTACTAAGACGTTATGAAATTGAAATTGAAATTGAAATCTTTATTTGCAGTATAATTATTGTACAAAAATAACATTAAACTAATATGTGTACTGCGGGAAACAGCATAGCCCTATTGGTTGTCTTCCTGCTATTCCCCATAAAAATAGAGAGAGAAAAAAAATAGAAAAAAAACGGTCAAGACAGCAGAGTTTCAAGCCATTCAGTGATTCAGTGAACCATTCAATAATGAAATATTCAGATGAGAATGATGAGAAGTGATAAGATACCAGAATGGAAGAGATACGACAAATCTTGATATTTCAGGCGAGACTCAGTCAACTGCATGTCCCGACTATCAGAGCTCAAGGAGCCCTGTCAGGCAAAACATGAACTTGAGTGAGGTTCCAAAGCGAAATATTCAGATCAGGACGATGAAATATGTTAAGATACCAGAAAGGGGTGGATTTGACAAATCTTAATATTTTTGGCGGGATTCAATCAAGTGCATGTCCTGTCCATCAGGGCTCAAGGAGCCCTGTCAGACAAAACATGCCCCTGAGTCAGGTCTCAAGATAGCGTACTTGCATTCTAACTGCACTATACATTGGGTATCTTTGGTCAAAGCACTCCACACCGAACCCGAAGCAAATGACATGTGTACGTATAAAAGGGGAGATGCGCCGTAATTGGAAACCACTATACTTTGACTGAGAATGTCAATCACATGCATCATGCTCACCATGAACTAACGTATAGAGGGTTGCAGTCAGTACACTCAGAGCGCCCACAATTAACATGGATAGAGTATGATTTCAGAAGATTGTCAGTTATGATTTTCTTAAACTGTTGTCTGCTATAACGTTGTAGAACTTGCGGAATTTCATTCCAATATCGAGGAAAAGTGTGAATAGGGAGGTCAGATGAAAATTTAGTTCTTGGTTTGGATGTTCGAATTTTCCCGGATTGTCTGGTATCCATACCAGAGGGATTATTGTATATCGTGAAGACATTTTCGAAGGATACTGGTAATCTTTTATTCCACCAATCATGCATGAATAGCTGCACATGAAGTTTATAAAGGTCACTAAATTTTAGAATGCCATTCATACGGAAAAGAGGATCTGTGTGTGAGGTATATTTTTTCCTACTAATAATACGAATGATCTTTTTTTGCAAGAGAAAGATTCTATTGGCAGATGGAGCGTGGCCCCAAACTTGGATACCATATAATAGCTGAGGATGGACCAACGAAAAATATAAAGTTTTTAATGCTTTTTGTGAGAGGGTATTTTAAGCTCTATTTATTGCGTAGATGGCCCTTGCCATTTTGGAACATTTATGTATGTCGATGGTGTACCTGTCTTCAACCAATGCTAACCTGAACCTTGCTTGTGTGGAGTTAGTATGTTGGAGAGTTTGACAGTTGTTCGCCATTGCTTGGTGGTTCTCTCTGAGTACTCCGGCTTTCTCCACCTGTAAAACTGTCCAACACGAGATGAACTTGGCTTTCGAAAGTGTTGTTAAAACTCAAATAAATAAATGAATATATCCTTGGGAAGTAAAGCAGTGCTTGATTACTTTTGTAAAGCAAGTTCTGTTTTACTGGTGTAAGTAGGACCTGGTTACCAATGACAGAGGTGTAAGTCAAAATGGACAGCGTAGGAATAAATGATTGAAAGTACTTGACTTTAAGCTGTGGTCATGATAAAGCCATAGAGACTGAAAATGACCTCAACTGCTTGGGTGCTAGAAGCCACTATCATGGCTCTGTTGAAAAGTGCTGAAAGCCACTTTAGTGGCTTTACACTATGCATTAGCTTGATATTTGCTCAGCAGTAGAACAAAGTGTTTATATGAAATTCTTTTGTTACAATATATTGGATTTTTGGCACTCTCCAATAAATTGTAAACAAAATTATTTATCAAGAAAATTTTCTAAACTAATGCTCTCCTTGGTGATAGCAAAAGAATCTGAGAAAAAAATACACGTTACAAATCACCTTTGCAAAATAATTTACTACTCTACCAGTTAAACACCAGTAAACATAAAACTCCTGAATGTGTCGTACCAGGTAAAGTTGAAGTATACAGTTTGGAAAACATGGGGGCTCCTGAAGCTGGTACCGAAGTCATGTGTGCAAGTCTGTTGACATCTGGATGCAGATCGTGCAATATCACCCATGCCCTGGACAACTTCCTGCTGTCCAGCGCAGATGATATTCCCGGATGTGCATCCATGATGGGGAACTGAGCTAACCTGAAATGGGGGCACTGAGGTTGCCCCCCTCACGTGCCGAATAGGTACCAAAAGAGACCCCATTTTTTGGTGACGTTCTGATGGTGGAGGCATGGGGGAGCGGGGTGGGAAAACTTTGCGAATCGAAGCAGTTCAACAATGGTACAAAACTGAAGACAAGGGAGTCGCGAGGAATTAGTACTGGTGAGTGGGGTATCGTCAAGGAATTAGTACTGGTAAGTGGGGTGTCATGACAGAATTCTTCAAACTGATTGGCAGCATTTGGAACAGGGTACAGTTGCAGCATGGAAGCGACCAAATTTTTGGGGATGTGGGGGATGTAGAAACTGCCAACTTACATGTACATGAGTCATGCGAGGTGGTCAGCCTGTAAACAACATGTGCACTGGAGATAAGGTACTCTAGTCACAGGGTAAATAGAGAGAACATGTATATGAGTCATGAGAGGTGGTCAGCCTGTGAATAACACATGCACTGGAGCAGACCTTAAAATTTGTCTCGATTCACGATTTTCAGTTCTTAAATATTTTGAATTTGAGAGTACTGTTATGTGAGTGCAACATTTACATATGCCAAAGTAAAAGGCAAACGTCATAGTGTTTTTCAGAGAGTTTTCCCTTTATGGGCCTAGTTTCCATTTTGTCGAGTTTCTCACCCATGTACACGAAGAACACAATGTTCCAACATACAGGCTTTTGGTGGTCTGGCTGATAGAAATTACAGTATCATGGCAGTGGTGTCTAGTGAAGTCTTGGCTGCCTATATAGGCAGCCAAGACTTCATTATACACCATTGCTAAGTGTAGTTTTTTTTATCTTATTATCTTATTATGAGGGCGCAAAGACAGAGCATTCTCTTGGCTTGTTAAAGCCGCCTTTACAATCTACGACAAGAATCAAAGGAACGTTTTGCGCGAATCTAAGTTGATTCTCATGGTTTCCCTTGCGAGAATCATTTGCGCGAATCGATTCAGATTCGTGCATGAATTTTAATCCCTGCTGGAGATAAGGGATTCTAGTCACAGGGTAAATAGAAAAGAGAGCTAACTACAGCGTGAGCCAAAATAAAGCCCATAGCTCGCGTTGAATAAACTCTCAGAAATGTATACATTTCCATGGAAAAAATTATCATTTCATTTTTGTGGTGCTTGCACAAGACCACTGTAAATTGTATTTCACATGAATGACTATGTTTTTCTGAGTAAATTAAGGGTTAACGTGTTTTATAGATCATTAAATTGACATGATTTACTTGGCAACATTTTCATAGTGTAAAATGTTGAACTTAATTCGTTATGCAGTTGTCCTGAAAAAAACCTTGGTATTTAGAGACTAGATCCTGCCCTGTCATATGACTCTTCATATATTTAACTCATGCTGTGTTCTTACATTCTGGATTAATCTGTCAGTTCACACTCTTTTAGTATCTTCCACCTGTGCACTGATTCTGTGTTGTCACACATAATGAACACCATTGAGTCAGTGTGGCATGCTGAACTCTCCTGCAAGCAGTTGGCAGATATTCCCTCCCATAACAGCAAGTCCCTTGTCAGTAGAACAGGTATAGGTTGTGTACTTTTAACCATTTTTTTCTCTTGACAGAATCACCATTTTTACCACTGATTTCTTGAGTAAAATGTTTGATTTTTTCATCAAATCTAGTCATGACTGGTTCACAGCAGCCATGACTGGATTTAATGAAAAATATTTTTTTTAGAACTCACCAGTTAAGATGACAGTGCTGACTCAGCATAATATTTATCAGGTTTGCTGATATAACCGTGTTGTCAGACACTTTGAACTGGGTTGTCAGACAACTTTGAACTATGACTAAATCTTTTGTTATATTTAAAACACAATTTAACCCTTTACCCAATGCAGACGATATCAAAATTTATCATTTTAACAATCAGTTTTTTAAATTTTCCCAAAAATTTCAATAAAACCATATCGTGTGACCCCTCATGGGAACGAGCTCGATGAGCTCGTTCCAAAGAAGCGTCACATGATATGGTTTTCTGGAAATTTTGGGAAATATAATATTTTTTTCAGCTGCTAAATTTGCATATTACGCTGGTGGATGCAGCCGATTCGTTGGGTAAAGGGTTAAAGCACTGGATTCCAGTTGCATTGTCTCAAGGAGGCTGTTTCCATACCAAGAGCACCTCAAATTGATATTTACAAAATTCTCTGTTTTACATTAATAACTTGGTTTACAAGACATTTTGGTTACTCTCAACAACTAGTAAAATATACAACAAAAGTAGACAGGTGTTAGAATAAACTGTACCAAAACTTGAAATGACTAATAACTGATTGTTATTGTAAGTAAAATGAAGATTAAAATGAATTTGTTAATCAAGTAATCTGTTGTACCTGCACTGCTGATAACTGATTTGAAGACCTGATTAACGTGTCGAGTTACACATGCAGGAGAGAATGTTCTGAAACCTTTTAGGTGCTTTTCAGAAAAACTAAAATGTCCCAGGCTCTAGCCTGGTGATACTAACATAGACAGCCCACACATATCATAAATGACCAGCTAAACAAATAAATTTTGAGTCAACAAGCTGATCAGTTTTATAGTCGGTATACCCTGGAATGTGGGACCAAAAAAAGAAGGTGAACCAGTAGATGATGTAACAATTTTAACTGGTTGAGGGTAAGATTATTTTTAGTGGTCTGATTTTGTTATTCAAAATTTATATTATTACAAATTATTGGAGAGTGCCCACAGGCACTCTCCAATAATTTGTAATAAAACAAATTTATATGAAACAAAATATTATTTGCATTTGACTGAATATGAAATGTGAACAGGGAAAATGTTGGCTTTTGTTCTGTTACCCTCATTTTTCTCAAAGCCCTGACAGTGGCTTCTAGCACTCAACCAGCTAATTATGTCTCTCCTTCCCAGAAGTTCTTCTTCTTCTTCTTCTTCTTCTTCTCATACAAACTTTGTCCGGGCCATAACTTTTTTTGTCTTTTGACCTACACCTTATATACTTGGCATGTGGATGAATCACCATGAACCAGTGTGCAGTGTACCATAGTAACCTTCATGTGACCTTGACCTTTGACCCGAAGGTCAGATTTATGTGTTTTTTTAAGGGAAACATCACACAAACTTTGTCCGGGCCATAACTTTTTTGTCTTTTGACCTATACCTTATATACTTGGCATGTGGATGTATCACCATGAACCGGTGTGCAGTGTATCATAGCGACCTTCATGTGACCTTGACCTTTGACCTGAAGGTCAGATTTATGTGCTTTTTAAGGGAAACGTCCGGGGCATAACTTTTTTGTCTTTTGACCTAGACCTTAGATATTTGGCATGTGGATGTATCACCATGAGCCGGTGTGTCGCGTACCATAGTGACCTTCATTTGACCTTGACCTTTGACCTGGAGGCCAGATTTATGTGTTTTTTTAAGGGAAACTTCCTTCGGGGCATAACTTTTTTGTCTTTTGACCTAGACCTTAGATACTTGGCATGTGGATGTATCACCATGAACCGGTGTGCAGTGTACCATAGTGACCCTCATGTGACCTTGACCTTTGACCTGAAGGTCAGATTTATGTGCTTTTTAAGGGAAACATTGTCCGGGGCATAACTTTTTTGTCTTTTGACCTAGACCTTAGATATTTGGCATGTGGATGTATCACCATGAGCCGGTGTGTCGCGTACCATAGTGACCTTCATGTGACCTTGACCTTTGACCTGGAGGCCAGATTTATGTGTTTTTTTAAGGGAAACTTTGTCCGGGGCATAACTTTTTTGTCTTTTGACCTAGACCTTAGATATTTGGCATGTGGATGTATCTCCATGAGCCGGTGTGTCGCGTACCATAGTGACCTTCATGTGACCTTGACCTTTGACCTGAAGGTCAGATTTATGTGCTTTTTAAGGTAAACTTTGTCCGGGGCATAACTTTTTTTGTCTTTTGACCTAGACCTTAGATATTTGGCATGTGGATGTATCACCATGAGCCGGTGTGTCGCATACCATAGTGAACGTCATGTGACCTTGACCTTTGACCTGAAGGTCAGATTTATGTGCTTTTTTAAGGGTCTGGACCAGAACTTTTTTGTCTTTTGACCTAGACCTTAGATATTTGGCATGATTGTCAATGTTATTCATGTATATATAATTTGCTGAGCATTAAATAGAAAGGAAGGGGAGACATGTTTTAGTGTGCTAAAACAGTTTCTAGTTATTTTTTGTTACTTAAATGCTAAAAAGTAGATGGTTCTATGATCACTTTATTTCTGGGGTGTGGTTCCCGTGTTGGTCTCGTGGCATAGTTGGGACCTTGAAATGAAAATACATTGGTTTCACATACAAGTTCGTTTATTGGAATGCTTCTATAGATTATATAGCAAAATATGTATTTACAGTAATTAAATATAATACAAAAAATGATAACTTCCCGAATTTGGGTGGGGAAAACTCGCAAGACTGAGAGGTACCCTTTCATTCCATCTTGTGTTTTCTACACATTCTCCTTCACTGACAAGCGGCATAGCCACTTCTTGCCAGTTAAAGGATGAACATGATGTGCGACAGCTTAATCGTATAAGAGACAACTCGATTAGGAATAGTGATCCATAATGCTTTGTACAGTAGGCCCTCCATCAGACGAGAGGGATAGTGTATCCCTCTCATCTAAAGGACGGACTCACTATAGCATTTTATTCTTTTTTTCTGAATGTAAGGGTCCCACACTAGTAAGTTCTTGCGTTACCCGTCCCATATGTAATTGTTCTTTTAATATACCATAATCCCTTTATCCGAGCTCCAGATACAAAAAGCTTAGAGCTCTCGAAATAATGTGACGATTTGTACATATTGACAGTGTTAATAATATTCGGACGCTATGTCCAGCTACTTTAGGTACTCCTACATAGCAACAACTAATATAATATAACAAACCAACTAACGGCAAACAACACATCCAATGACGGGGCTTAGAACAGCCAATGTTTCGCAGCAACGAGAGAAGTTAAGAACTGCTCTCGCGGCTGGGAAACATGTACTGTAGCAATTTAGCGATATACATTAAGCATTTGTATATTACGAGCTTCTAAACACTAGTTTGCTAAACGGAGTGCATTACCAACACGTTTGTCGCTTGGCTCATAAAAAGGACTAATAATCCTTCCTCTGATTCAAGAGGCAACTGTGAACTAACCCTCTCTATAGGAATGAATAAATGACACACGGCAAAAGACATTAACTCACAATTAAAAGCTGTACACGAACTTTTGACTATTCGGAAAATATTGACGGTTTATTATTTTATTAACACATCAAGTGTTGAATGTAAAATAACTGTGCTTACGCTACTCACGAACCCACTAAAATGCTTTCTGTGTTTCAGTATTTATTTATTTATTTTATAAATCTAGACATAAAGAGCTCAGAGCTCTTAAAGCGTTTTCGTAGTAAGTAACTTTTAGAGAGCTTAACCTCTCCGAATTTTTCTTTGCACAGGTACGCGGCCCAGATAGCTGATATTTAATCTTACACATCCGTCGCGCTTTCCTTTCCAATGTTTACACAAAATAAGCCTAAAGCCTTAAAATAATATCGGGGCTAAGTGAGCTCTGTAGAAGGCTAGCGTTTTGCTTTACAGTTCTATGCGAGCTCTGAAGAATTCAATCTAGTGCGTCATAAATATTCTTAGCGTATTTAGCATCCTTAAAAGGTACTGTTATTATAACAGGTACAGCTTGCAAATAGTCAAAGTTAATATCTAGTAATAATATATACATGAAATAAAAAAAATGAGCTTACCTTGAAATGAAAATACATTGGTTTCACATACAAGTTCGTTTATTGGAATGCTTGCTCTTCCTGAGAAGACAAGCAATATATATATCCAACAAGGGCACAGGTGTCGCAATTCTCTTTCAAGGGAATTTCTTTCTTCTTAAAATAAAACTTTTCACGTGTCACCGTAATGAAAGATTCTCTCCCTGGGGTACCCGTAACCGAAGAATAACGTTTAACCATGGTTAGTGGTTATACAAATTCTGGACATTTGCAACAAAGTGCGAAAACGGCATACCTTGATTTGCCGACTAGATTATTGGCTTGGCCACGGGAAGCATGTACAATGGGATTAATTAATGGCCCAACTTATTATGTAGGGTAGACGTCGTGTCTGCATTAATGACCCGACATTTTCAGAAGGCAATTAGACATGGGTAGGGGAGATTCGCTCTGAAAGCATAATTGTTCTCTTTTATTCCCTTAGCGTGAGAATGTGTCCGTACAGTTTACCAAGTTTTAAAGAAAGTTTCTTTAAAACTGCCGTTATAATAGTTCATTCACAATGGAAAAAATAAAGATGTATGTATTATTTTAATACTTTGAAAGCGACTACGTGTAGAAGAATCCTAAGGCACCTGATTTTAGCTGTGACAAGCAGTTAATATCGGGCAATATCTTTCTGCCTGCCTCTAGGTTGGTCTGTGAGCAACAAGTTTTAAACTCAATATCTCTTAAAATACTTGGTAGAATGACATCATATTTGGTGTACAAGTGTATCTTATTTATGTTTAGATCCATGTTAAATGCAAGATTTATTCAGAGTATTTTTGTCAGAGCTATGGCCCTTTATGGAATTGAATTTGTTTAATTTTTATCATCATCCATCACAGATCCGGTGCAATCTTGGAATTTGCCCCTCCCCCATGGGAAACCCACCTGAGAAGTGAAGCAGTGCTTGTTGCCTGTGGTGAAAGTCCTCTAAAATGGGCAACATGGGTATAAACAATTGGTTGAACTTGACTTTATCTCCATGTTATTGTTATGGTTAGCCATTGTGACCTTAAACTCCAATAAATAAATAAATCTCGCAACAGTTGGCCTGTCTGTCTGTCTGTCTGTCTCTGTGTGTTGGTCACCAAGTTTTTAAACTTAATAACTTAAAATATTTGGTGACATTGTTTTTCCTATGCAAGTGTATCTTATTGATGTCAAGCCCCATGTTCAATGCAGGTGTCATTCAGAGTATTTTTGTCAGAGTTATTACACTTCAAGGACTAGGAATTTGTTTAATTTTTACCATCCGCAGCAGGTTAGGTGCAATTTTTGTATAGCATCTGGTAGCAGAGTGTGCATGCATAGATAGGAATACTACAAATTGTGCAGACAAAGATGATATATTTAGTCTTCAAGCTTGTATGAAGAACTCAACATCCTCTAATCAAAGTATGATACATGATGTGTGTAATCTGCAATTCATCGAAAGAGAGGATGTTATGCATTCATTGTAAGTTGTAGCACTTGTTCAAAAACAAAATATATGTTTCCTGTTATTGAGCCAGCCCTAATTATTGCATCTGAGTTTGGGGGTAAATGGTGGATATCACCACAGATTCATATGAATGTACATTCCTACATTCATTACAAAAAATGTCTGCCCATTATGTTTGCTGATGTAGTTCAAGTACTAATTGTCGTGTATTATCAAGGTAACGTTTTTTGTTATCATGAAGGAACAGATGTTATTGCAGAACAAATTACATCACTTCAGTATTTATAGAGTAAGATCCCCTTGTTTCAAATGGGCTTTATTTTACGTCGGTCAAACATTTAGCTGTGTCACTATTTTTTGGATTGAAACCAGTTGTCGCACTATTCTACTTTAGCATAGGGCAATAAATCTTCTGGCAGAATAGATGTCATTGCTTGAATACTTTGAGGTACTTCCCCTTGACCCACACAACTTTGAGTTACTTCCCCTTGATCCACATGAGGGATCATCACAAATGTCTCTGTGTACTGTTTTATGTCCGGGTGTAATTTTTAAATGAGAGAGAATTAAATTAATTTTATATTGCCCACAAATGAGTTTGGGTTGTAGACCAGTCTGGGAAATAAAAAAGATCTTACAGCCTAACCCATTAGCAGGTTACTTATGCAGCATAACGTGGTGGTAACCTCATAGGAAAAAATAGTGTTATGATACTTTTCCATCTCTGTTATTACTACATCTGCCATGTTGTTTATGTTTTAACAGAATTTATCAGAATTTCTGTGAAAATAAATAACAACCAACCTCGCTTTGACGAGATCATGCGTTGGTTGTTGGTATTTGTTTTGGCAGAAAAGTTCTTAAGATGGAAATGACATGCCTCTCTATTCATATGTGGATGCAATCTGGATTAACCCTTTACCTAACATGAAAGGCAGACGGCACTTGCAAACAAAATTCTTGAATAACTAATTGTCGTCATTTTTTGTGTCAAAAACATAGGTTATGACCCCCTCATTGGAACAAGCTCAGTGAGCTTGTTCCGATAAGGGGTCATAACCTATGTTTTTGATACAAAAAATGAAAAAATAAAGAAAATTAAGTGGTGATTTTTGTGGACAGTGCTGGCCGGTTCTGGCTGTTACATTGGGTAAAAGGTTAAGAAATAAATTTTTATTGAATTTTTTTTGTGTTGACCTGTAGTTCATTTGTGTATTTTCTGATCGATGTAAACTCCACATAACCTAAACGCTTGTTTGTAGGTTATTTCTAGGCCTGGCGAAGATTAATGGTTTTGGTCAGTCTGTATGTCTGTTTATATGTCCAGTGGTGTTTGCATCTATCACCACTTGGTTACCAGGGCAAATTACAGATGCTATATAACCTAGGTCCATGTAACTTGATTGGTGTATGCATCATCTCCCAACTGTGTTGCTGTTATCCACTTTTCACAATTGACTGACTTAGTGCCTTCACTCTGGAAGTGAAGCAGTGCTTGTTTACTTTGGTCTTTACATTGCTCTTGTTCTTTTTGTTATGTCACAAAACAATTCAAGAATAATTGTTTAATGACAATTAGAAATTAGTGTTCAATTGTACTTTAACACTGCTATGCTCGAATATTTCTTGGGTTTTAAAAACAAATGATTGAGTATTTTTTTTTCAAAACGAGATGAATATTTGTCAAATTAGCTTGTTTCATAAAACCTGTATCCATGTTTATCAAAAACTGGCCTATAACAGGCAGTGTGGAGCTGGGAAACCTGGGGTCTTCAAACCCTGCACTTCCTTCTCGGGAAATTTAGCACTTGGATCCGAATCAGAGTACACAAAGAATTTTGATTAGCTCACCTGACTGAAAGTCAGGGTGAGCTTTTCTTATCACTCTTCGTCCGTCATTCTGCGTGAAGGTGGTGTTTGATCCTCTTTCTCCTAAACCACTGGCCACATTTTAATTAAATTTCATGTAAGTAGTGGTTATATAGGGGCATTTTGATTTTTATGCAAATTAGGTTTTGGCTCATATTGAGCAGAGGTGTGGGGAAAAAATGGCCAAATTTTTTAAAAATCTTCTTCTAATGAACCACCAGTAGCAGAGACTTGATATGTGGTATACAGAGTCCTTTTGAGGTTTGGAATCAAGTTTGTTCAAGAGAAGTTTGTCGGGCATTATTTGCCTGCGTTATGGGAGGGGCAAGAATTTTTGCCACTCCCAAAATTTCTATTTTCCAAACCGAGAGGCAGATTTGAACCAAATTTGATATGAGGACTTATTGGGTCATAAGTACTTAATTTATGCCCAATTTTTTTTTCCTGTTGCCCCATTGGAACCGCAGGTGCTAAAAATAGATAAAATTAAAATGCCCATATCTCCAAAACTACACAGCACTGAGAATTCTTATTTGGTGTGAAGCTTCCTTAGGACCAACAGAATGGAATGGTAAAAAAAAATTGCTATCGGTTTTATCATGGGGTACTTTTTGGGGACTTTGAAAAAGTGCTGAGTCAGCATTTTTTAACACTGTGGGTAATGGGAAAAACATGTAAGACTACTTTTCTCCCAAACCACTGCTCCAAAAGCTTTCAAATTTCACATATAACATCTTTGGAAGATTGTTTCACATGTTTATTGAAATCAGTTCCCTGGGTCCATATTTGGGCTCTCTATGGGAGCCCAAATGTTTAAATTAGTGCAGTATGAGGAATATTCTTTAAAAATCTTCTTCAGATCTACCAATAAGAATCTTTTGATATTTGGTGTGCAGCATCCTTGGGGGGGGGGGGGGGGGGGGAGTGAGATTCAAGTTTGTTCAAGCCAAGTCCCTGGGTTCATATTTAGGCTGAAAATTTGGGGCCCCGTTCCGGACTTAGAAATTTTGGACCAAAATCCGGAAGTTTTGTTTTTGTTTTTTTTATGCGTTTCGGTCAATTTTAAGACAATAAAAAAAAAAATTTTTTTACACTGAAAATTTGGGGTCCGGGTGGGACTTAGAAAATTTTGGACCAAAATCCTGAATTTTTTTTTGGTTTTTTATGCGTTTCGGTCAATTTTAAGACCAAAAAAAAAAATTTTTTTACACTGAAAATTTGGGGTCCGGGTGGGACTTAGAAAAATCCAGAAATTAGTTTTTTGGTTTTTTATGCATTTAAAGAAGAAAAAAAAAATTTAGGCTGAAAATATTTTGTTTGGGAAAAAAATCTGTTTTTTATGCATTTATCTCAATTTTGGGACATAAAAGTGCAGGAACTGAAAATAGAAGGAAAATCCTGTGTATTGTGTGGGCACAATCGCGTCATCTAGTTGGTATATGCTTTTCTTAGGAGGGGCGTATGCAGCTTATTCAAGTCAAGTCCCTGGTTTGATATTTAGACTACCATGTCAGGTGAGCACCCTCAGGCCCCCTGGGACCTCTTGTTTAATTATTCTTTTATTTGTTCCACTTTTAAGTGAAAAAACAAAATAATTATTTGATTGCCATACTGCCCCTACAGTTATGATTGTTTTTTCTTTGTTATCACTTGCAAAAAATGTTGTACACACTCATCTGAGTTATCAATGCCTC
The DNA here is from genome assembly GCA_031216915.1 of Pictodentalium vernedei. Classification (NCBI taxonomy): domain Eukaryota; kingdom Metazoa; phylum Mollusca; class Scaphopoda; order Dentaliida; family Dentaliidae; genus Pictodentalium; species Pictodentalium vernedei. Next base: position 150,132,965 of record CM062292.1, read on the forward strand.
AGTTCATCTGTCTCAATTAAAATGAGTGTTAAAGGGCACAAAACATATACGAATGAAAACACATAATTTGTTTCACTTTTTTATTTCATCAAATGTTTTCACCCTCTCCTAAATAACAATCCACTGCATATTCTAGGTCCTTTTTAAACATTTGCAGGTCTTAAACTGTAAATCAGGATAAGAAAATGGATACAGAATCAATAAGAAATAAAAATAGGGTCCCTGATAGCTCTTGTTGGAACCCCAAGTAGTTCAGTGTGTTTCCCTGACATCAAATACACGAAACCTGTTTCAGAATTTCTGAAATCTGCATGCCTGTTAAGCCCATTCGTTAAAAATAGTAATGCATGACTATTAACAGAGATATAGCTCCAGGAGTACTTTAATATATTTAAGTGTCTTTTGTGGGGGGTTTGGGATCATATAATAAATAGAATTTTCAACTCATCCCAAGTTTTTATCAAAATTTAAAAACCTTATCCAGTAAATTTGCTCTGGACCAAGCTTCAGCAAGGTCTGGACCTAATTTACTGAACTTGTTTAGTAAATGTCAATATATACTGGGGACTCATTGGAGATCCTCTGTATGAATAGAATCAAGTATTTACAAAAGGTTTTCACACTGAAACTTTTATAAATGAAGCTCCTATAAAATGGAAAATGATAAATGAATTGCTCACATGCTAAAAGTGAAAAAATAAATTAACCCTCCCTCTGCTGGATAAATGCTGCAAAGCACTCCATATTTTGTTCATAGTGATGAACCGTAATCGGAATCGGAACCAGCCGGTTATGGTATATCGGCTGATTATGACAACCAGTAGTTAAAAACCGGCAGTTTTCGGTTATTCTATATTTAACACTGATTATTAAAAATCTCTGACATCTGGCCACTTCAATAAAGTTTCCCCATTAAAAATTTGTGTGTAGTGCATAGCAGAATATTTAGGGATTTGCAGAGCTGAGATATTACAGAATTTACCATCTGCAATCGGTACGAGGTCGCCACCATTTCTCGGCTGATCGATGTCACTATCCTTCATTCATGGCGCTGTACAACATTGCATTGAGTACCGTACATTTATAAATAAAATGTGTTCAGCCGGTAGTCTGTAGTACTAAATGATACAAGCATCACAATGCAATAAGAAATTAAAATTGGATAGAAAACTAAAAAACACTATTTTTTCAATGATGGGTGATTGTTGCGCAACATGTAAGCCGCATGACTGTCACAAACATGATTTTAGTTTGTCAAGTTGATTTTTTAATTCAGTTACCTCCCTTGATGTTTCTTTACAGAGTTGAGTGCAGAATACATGTAAACACTGGCGAAGCACATCAAGGGAGGTAACAAGTTGAAAACTGAACATTAAATAATAAATTTTGACATGTTGCATGTGTATCTGTAAACCATGCGCCATACAACTTCACAACACACATTAACTTCAAAGTTATTATTCAATTTAGACACAAAGTATGTGTGCTCAGTATATTCCTGGTTAATTCAGCCAAGTGTATTCATAGACAAAACCGTATTAACACTATTTAACGGAATAAACACAATCTTCACAAGAAAAAGATTGTGTGATTGTATCATTAATAACGATCTGCTCCCCCACCCCAACCCTCCAAAATGCAAATATTGTTTGGGCTAATACTGCCCAGCACTAAACATGCGTACTCTGCGAACTTATGTGGTATTAGGCTTTCATAATTGGTGATTTATCAATGAAATTCTGTAGTATAACAGGCACCAACAGATTTTCTTCTGTGTCCTATTTCAACTATCAGAATCGGCATAATCGGCAGAGAAATAATCGCTAATCGGTTCATAGCAAGTTTTGATAATTGGTTCATCACTATTTGTTTACTTTTTCTTGGTGACTGAATTGAAGTAATCTTTTCAGATTTACCAACATTTTTCTGATGGGAACCCCTGGAAGTGGAGCAGTGGTTATTTACTGTGGCAGAAAGGTTCTGCTGAACTGATATAATAGGACCTGATATCAGTGATTGTGGTCCTATAAAATCCACAGCTTAACCCCCTGCACAATGATGTTGAAACAAAAATTTCAAGGCATAAATTTTTCCCATAATGCAGGTAGAAATTTAAACAATTCAGCCTTGTTCAAACAAGACTGAACTGGCTTAAATTCCTAGTTGCATTATGGGAAAATTTGCTGCTTGAAATTTTGGTATTTTGACATCCTTTTATTTCTTATTGATTCTGTACCCATTTTTATGTGTACCCATACTATGTATGGTACACATAATGCCGGCATCCGGGGTGACCATCCGTCATTCATCCATCCTTTGTCCGTCCGTCTGTCTGTCTGTCTGTCCGTCCGGCATCCGTATCCATTTCTTTTGCATTCGATAACTTGAAAAATATTGCTTGGATTGTCAAGTTACTTCATATTTGTGTTCAGGTTGCTGATTTGCCGAGCTGTATAGTTTTTGGTGTAAATCTGATGATTTGATCCTGAGATATTAACCCTCTGTCCTTCAAATTGAAAATTCCTCCAATACCTTTGGCATTCGATAACTTGAAAAATATTGCTTGGATTGTCAAGTTACTTTATATTTGTGTTCAGGTTATTGATGTACTGAGCTGTATAGTTTTTGGTGTAAATCTGTTATTTTGATACTGAGATGATATTAACCCTTTATCCTTCAAATTGAAAATTCCTACAATCCCTTTGGCATTCGATAACTTGAAAAATATTGCTTGGATTGTCAAGTTACTTTATATTTGTGTTCAGGTTACTAATGTGCCGAGCTGTATAATTTTTGGTGTAAATCTGATAATAATGATCCCGAGATATTGACCCTTTATCCTTCAATTTGAAAATTCCTCCAATCCTTTTGCCTTTCGATAACTTGAAAAATATTACTTGGATTGTCAAGTTACTTTATATTTGTGTTCAGGTTACTGATGTGCCGAGCTGTAAAGTTTTTGGTGTAAATCTGTTATTTTGATCCAGAAATATTAACCCTTTATCCTTCAAATTAAAAATTCCTCCAATCCCTTTGGCATTCGATAACTTGAAAAATATTGCTTGGATTGTCAAGTTACTTTATATTTGTGTTCAGGTTACTAATGTGCTGAGCTGTATAATTTTTGGTGTAAATCTGAAAATTTAATCCTGAGATATTAACCCTTTATCCTTCAAATTGAAAATTCCTACAATCCCTTTGGCATTCGCTAACTTGAAAAATATTGCTTGGATTGTCAAGTTACTTTATATTTGTGTTCAGGTTACTGATGTGCCGAGTGTATAGTTTTTGGTGTAAATCTGTTATTTTGATCCTGAGATATTAACCCTTTATCCTTCAAATTGAAAATTCCTCCAATCCCTTTGGCATTCGATAACTTGACAAATATTGCTTGGATTGTCAAGTTACTTTATATTTGTGTTCAGGTTACTGATGTGCTGAGCTGTATAGTTTTTGGTGTAAATCTGATAATTTAATCCTGAGATATTAACCCTTTATCCTTCAAATTGAAAATTCCTCCAATCCCTTTGGCATTCAATAACTTGAAAAATATTGCTTGGATTGTCAAGTTACTTTATATTTGTGTTCAGGTTACTGATGTGCCGAGCTGTACAGTTTTTGGTGTAAATCTGAAAATTTAATCCTGAGATATTAACCCTTTATCCTTCAAATTGAAAATTCCTACAATCCCTTTGGCATTCGCTAACTTGAAAAATATTGCTTGGATTGTCAAGTTACTTTATATTTGTGTTCAGGTTACTGATGTGCCGAGTGTATAGTTTTTGGTGTAAATCTGTTATTTTGATCCTGAGATATTAACCCTTTATCCTTCAAATTGAAAATTCCTCCAATCCCTTTGGCATTCGATAACTTGAAAAATATTGCTTGGATTGTCAAGTTACTTTATATTTGTGTTCAGGTTACTGATGTGCTGAGCTGTATAGTTTTTGGTGTAAATCTGATAATTTAATCCTGAGATATTAACCCTTTATCCTTCAAATTGAAAATTCCTCCAATCCCTTTGGCATTCAATAACTTGAAAAATATTGCTTGGATTGTCAAGTTACTTTATATTTGTGTTCAGGTTACTGATGTGCCGAGCTGTACAGTTTTTGGTGTAAATCGGATAATTTGATCCTGAGATATTAACCCTTTATCCTTCAAATTGAAAAATTCCTCCAATCCCTTTGGCATTCAATAACTTGAAAAATATTGCTTGGATTGTCTAGTTACCTTATCTTTGTGTTCAGGTTACTGATGTGCCAAGCTGTATAGTTTTTGGTGTAAATCTGATAATAATGATCCCAAGATATTGACCCTTTATCCTTCAATTTGAAAATTCCTCCAATCCCTTTGCCTTTCGATAACTTGAAAAATATTACTTGGATTGTCAAGTTACTTTATATTTGTGTTCAGGTTACTGATGTGCCGAGCTGTAAAGTTTTTGGTGTAAATCTGTTATTTTGATCCAGAGATATTAACCCTTTATCCTTCAAATTAAAAATTCCTCCAATCCCTTTGGCATTCCATAACTTGAAAAATATTGCTTGGATTGTCAAGTTACTTTATATTTGTGTTCAGGTTACTAATGTGCCGAGCTGTATAATTTTTGGTGTAAATCTGAAAATTTAATCCTGAAATATTAACCCTTTATCCTTCAAATTGAAAATTCCTCCAATCCCTTTAGCATTTGACAACTTGAAAAATATTGGTTGTATTGTCAAGTTACTTTATAATTGTGTTCAGGTTACTGATGTGCTGAGCTGTATAGTTTTTGGTGTTAATCTGATAATTTGATCCTGAGATATTAACCCTTTATCCTTCAAATTGAAAATTCCTCCAATCCCTTTGGCATGAGATAACTCAAAAAATATCAATCCGATTGTCATGTTACTTTATATATTTATTCAGGTTACTGATGTGCTGTGCTGTATAGTTTTTTATGTAAATCTGATAATTTGATCCGGAGATATTAACCCTTTATCCATCAAATTAGGCACTCCTCCAATCCATTTCTATATGTACCCATACCTTGTATGGTGTACATAATGTCAGCATCTGTGGTGGCCCTCTGTCGTACAGCTTTCCACTAGTTGCGCGTATGGGTACACATCTGACGATTTCATCGGCCTATTTTCTTATCCTGATTTACAGTTTAATACCTGCAAATGTTTAAGAAGGACCTAGAATATGCAGTGGATTGTTATTTAGGAGAGGGTGAAAACATTTGATGAAATAAAAAAGTGAAACAAATTATCTGTGTTTTCATTCGTATATTTTGTGCCCTTGTTAAATATCTTGCCTCATTCAAGTATCTCACAGCTTCATTTGTTTTGTTAACTTCATTAGTTGAATATTATTAGTTTTGTTTGTGACCTAATATGGTACATAGGGTGGCTATTAATTATGGCCCTGCTGTCTACAGTGGGTGCCCTCCAGTGATCAGCCTGTCCATCTGTTCCTTCGGCCATTAGTCCATCTGTCTGTCCATTCATCCATCCAGCTGGCCATCTGTCCTATCCATCCATCAATCCATCCTCTGTCCATACTTCCAGCCGCCCCATGTTTTCTGCACTCTTTTTCAGGTGTGGATGGAAATATTGAAATGAGTTTGTTTTATACAGCTTCCTGGTGGGAAGTTACAGATCAAGTTTCAATTCCATTTCATTCAATTGGATTATTACTGAATTATTGCCCTTGAACTTGGAAATTTGACAGTAACAACAGGTTTTCTGCACTTTTTTCAGCTGGAGTTGGAAGTATTGAAATGATTTTTTGTATGTTACTTCCTGCATGATGAGCACTTACAGATCCAGGCATGTAACCAGGGTCTGTCTTTGGGTTGGGGGGGGGGGGGGGGGGGGGGGGGGGGTGTACCAAAAACATAAATAATTCTTCACACTTTTACCCTTTACCCAACAAATCGGCCACATCCACCCACATAATATTCAAATTCAGCAGTTGGAAAAATATTATTTTTCAAAAAATTTCAACAAAACCATATCATGTGACCCCTCGTTGGAACGAGCTCGTTCCAACGAGGGGTCACATGATAAGGTTTTGTTGAAATTTTTTTTTAAAATTTGAAAAAATGATATTTAAAATAATAAATTTTGATATCGTCTGCGTTGGGTATAGGGTTAAAACATTTTTATTAAATCAATCATCGTACAGTACAAGTCGAAATAAGTTGCAGAATAACCACTATAAACTATGCATCTTTTTTTAACTACACCAATAACACAACAACATTACACCATTTTCAGGAAAGCTCTCATTGAGGGCTTTCCAGAAAATGCTGTCAGGTTTTTGTGTTATTGGTGTAGTGGCAATGGGATACTTCGTGTATAATGGCTTTGCTACTTCTTAATTTTGACTTGAAACAGAACACCAAAACTGGCTAAGGTGGTCAATATAGAGATTTTCTAGTGTTACCATTTGGTTTTGCAAATTTATAAACAACATCATATGGATTTTTTTTTTTAACTCTTTTCAGATGACATATATGTGTGACCCCTAAGTCTGACAATCTTTGGTTGGCCATTTTGTTTCTCAGATAATTTTTAATATATTTGAGAGCTGAAAAACTGCGTTCACATGATGCGGAAGACACTGGCATGGTGAGTGCTAGCTTAACTGGTAAAGTGCTGAGTTTTTTTGACAACAAATCAAAGCTCATCATATACTGCTCTATTACATTTAATTGGATAGTGCCTTATAGGCACTATCCAATTAAATGTCAGAGAGCAAGGTATTGTATAAAAAATCCGATTCTTATCAGGGACAATAAAGGCTTCCTCAGGCATAATGTAGCTACAGACAGTTATTGCCTGTCACTTTTAGTAAAGCCCAAAATAGGGCTTCCAGCACTCTACCAGTTAACTGCATTATGTAAATTTGGCAGTGTTGATTAAGGAATTGTTTTTTCAAGTACCTTCATGGGTGAAACACACTGAATAAGAAACTCTTGGTTGTGATTAATTATTCTTTTATTTTGCCAAACTGTTTCGGGAAGACTGATCTACACACTGAGGCTAGATTGCCCGGCTCCCTGGTAAGAGCCCAGCGGGTTGAGTGAAGTAAGATGGTCTGGCCCTCCTGGTAAGGGCCCGAAAAGTAGTCAGATGTAGAGTAGTTGTTGGTAGGCTGAAAACCATCCTGATTCATTTGTGCCAATGAATCAGGTGATGTATGTGGCCAAAGTGTGTCGGAGCCTACCAAGAGTAGATGAAGGTTCAACTTCTCCTTCCAGCAGTCAAGTCACTTGGCAGAGATTACATCAACTGTCCTTCACTAACTCAAACCCATCCCCCTCTCTTCCCCAGTTCTCCCCCATACCTTCCTACATGTCTCTATCACAGTCTGAAGTATATTACTAAGGAGAATCCACATAGGTTAATAACTGTTTAAACAGCAATGTGTAACAGGAGTTGTGCTATGACTTGTACTCACAATGACACTCTACCCCCACCCCCACCCCCATTTCCCTTCTGGCTGATGCCACTACACTCTCATACTATCATCTGCCAAACAGTTTCAGTGGCAGTAGCGTACATTTTGGACATCCTCTTAAATTTAGGCAAAGAATGAAGATGTCAATATTTTTACTTGCTTCTGGAACACTGCCAGCCACTGCCACTATTTGGCCGATGAAAGTCTCCCTGTCTCTGGTAGGAAGCACATCTGTAATCGCTTCCCCAGTGTTGTCCCTACTGGAATGGGTTATAACTGCAGCCATGCTCCAAAAAACAAAACTGACCCCTGAAAACAACTGAGAATCTACTTTTCATGTAGATATCAAATAGCACCTGGTAATATACTGTACAAGCATACACTCATTAGTACAGTCTGACTGTACAATTAATATGGTAAATTAGCAGTTTGTCTTTAAATGTCTAAATAATTATACCCCCACTTCCGAAGAAAATGGGGGTATACTGGATTACATGTGTCCGTACATATTCATAATTTAAGTAAATTATTATTTTTTTTATAATATTGTTGGTTATAGGTATGCCCACACTAGTTATTTTTTTTTTTATTATTTTATTTTTTTTTTTTTAATTATTTTTTCACTCAGAAATTGTGTCCATCCGAGCCAAATTTTGTCTATTCAGCCTGTATCTCGGTGTTATAGCCCCCATATTATATTGAGATTGATATATCCTTAAGTTGATAATTATGTGAGAAAGATTTTTTTTTATTTCTGCATTTTCTGACTGGTCTAACTCTTTTGCACTCAGTGACCTTGTTTACATCTTTGTTACACTGATATATTGTACATATAGCTGTTGATTGTTTAATTGTTTAAATAGGTCAATGACCTTGTTTACTTGAACTTTAACAGAATCCTCCAGAAACTAATAGAACATTGCAGAAACTTCCTCTTCTGGGACATTCTATCTGGTTACTATATAAAGGTTTGTCAACAGAATTCAAAAACTCATTCTTAGAAAGCCTTTCAAAAAGACTCACTTCAGTTATTTCCATTGGAGAATATTATTGTTTCAGAACAGTGCATTTATTATAGAAGCAGTGCTTCTTTGTGAATTTGGAGATTGATTCCAAAAGAGAATTTTGAAGAGAATCTATTCGTCTTGGAAAAGAGAATTTATACTTTCTGTGAAACAGAATAATATTATTTTGTGAAAAGCCAGGATTCTACTGGATTATTTGGAAATTACCTGTGGCACCAATACTTCTTGGATTTTTACTCCATTTGAATTTTGCGGAGCATTTTATTATATTTTATTGGAGACTGCTGAAATTTCAAAGTGAAAATTTTATTACAAATCTACGGGGTACTGTTTCTGAAGAGACCTTCTTGGATTTTATACTACATCTACCAGCTGGTAACCTTCTTCAGAAGATACTTCACCACTCGATTACTGGATTCTGTCAAACTGTACTTTGGACTAATTCTATAATTGATAAGTACCATTGTTTTTTTTATTTTCTGTAACCCAATTAGTGTAAAAGATCTTTGTATCATTTTTTTTTTATATCAATTTTTTTTAATTAAATTTCAGAATAGTTAAATTCATAGTTTTGTTGCTGATTCTCAGATTTCTTTCTGTTACCAATATCATTAATAATTCCACACCGTAACAGAAATTGGGGGCTCGTTGCCGAGATTGAATATTAGATAATGAGAAAATTGCAAATTGCAGTTATTATTTTGGCTCACTTTCAAAACATTTAAACTTTCTTAGAAAATTTCGGTATTATTATTTATATTCTGAGAACCAGCAAACCTTTTCATCATGGTATTTATTGTGACAGAATTTATTTCTGAATTTGAAAGATCTCCTAGTTTGGCCCTTTTAGAATCTCTTAAGAAGGAGGATTTGTTTCAACTTGCTCAGTATCTAAAATTACCTGCCACCCCTGGTCTGAACAAGCATAAACTTAAACAGCTCATTGTTAATCATTATATTGAGGAGGGTCTTTTGCCTCAGTCTGGGTCACCTGACGCTGAACCACAACCTACTGATGCTCTTGAACTTAAAAAGTTAGAATTGGAACTAAAGAGATTAGAAATGCAACAAGAAATGAAAAGGCAGGAAAATGAAATGAAATTAAAAGAATTGGAAGCTCAAAAAGAAAGGGAACAAATTCAGGCTCAAAAAGAAAAAGAAGACAGGGAATTAAAATTAAAAGAATTAGAAGCTCAAAAAGAAAGGGAACAAATTCAGGCTCAAAAAGAAAGGGACCTAAAATTAAGGGAAATAGAAGCTCAAAAAGAAATGCACTTAAAAGAATTAGAAATTCAGGCCCAAAAGGAAATAAAAATAAAAGAATTAGAATCTCAACGTCAAGGCTCAAATGTAATTTCTCCAAGTAGATTTGATGCAACTAAACATGTTAGGCTAGTTCCCCCCTTTCAAGAAAAAGAAGTTGATAAATATTTTTCACATTTTGAAAAAGTGGCAACAAGTTTAGAATGGCCAAGGGATGTCTGGACTTTGCTACTGCAAAGTGTTTTGAAAGGGAAGGCCCAAGAAATCTATTCCGCTCTATCTTCTGAGCAAAGTAATAATTATGATACTGTTAAAGAGGCTATACTCAAGGCATATGAACTTGTTCCAGAGGCCTATAGGCAGAAGTTCAGAAATTATTATAAAAATGAAAATCAAACTCATGTGGAATTTGCCAGAGAAAAGCAAAATGTATTTGACAGGTGGTGCCATTCCAAAGAAATTGGGAAAGATTTCTCGAAATTAAAAGAAATGATGCTGATTGAAGAGTTTAAAGGAAAGATACATTCAGATATAAAGGCCCACCTGGATGAACAAAAAGTTGACACATTAAATAGAGCAGCAGTACTAGCAGATGACTATGCCTTAACTCATAAAATGAGTCGTAACTCTACAAATTTTTGGCTTCACAAGAATTCTTTCCAAAGTGGACCTAGACCTACTTTAGATAAAACTCATCCTTCTAATCATCCTTCCAATCCTCCAAACTTTTTACCACCCAAATTTAATAGGAAGCCAAATGAGAATAAGTCATCCAATGCCAGCCCTACACCATTACGACCCAACAGTTCAACTAAAACTTGTAATTATTGTAAGAAAGCAGGGCATTTACTATCAGATTGCTGGCTGTTAAAAAGGAAAAATGAGTCCTCTACTTCACAGAATGCACTAGCATGTGCACCATGCCCTGAAAATTTAGTTTTAAAGCAAGATGCTTTAGAAAATTATAAGCCATTTATTTCTGAAGGCTTTGTTTCCCTTGATGGGGATAAGCACTGTTCCTTACCAATAAAAATACTGAGAGACACAGGGGCTACTCAGTCATTAATGTTAGAAGGCATTTTGCCATTTTCTGAAGAAAGTGCTACAGGGGCACAAGTTCTAATATCAGGTATTGAGTCAAACTCTTTAAAGGTCCCACTTCATAAAATAAATTTAAGAAGTAGTTTAGTAAATGGGACTGTGACAGTAGGAATCAGACCTACTCTACCTGTAAAAGGTATTTCTTTATTATTGGGAAATGACTTAGCTGGTGACAAAGTCACTGTAGAACCTCAAGTGGTGGATAAGCCGAGCACAGATGAAAGTATTATTAATTTGAAGGAATGTTTTCCTTTTGCCTTTCCAGCATGTGCTGTGACTCGGTCCATGGCAAAGAAAACTGAGGTTGATAACAACCTCAATTGTGTTGATTTAAACAGCAAAGCTGAGGATAAGAACTGTCACAGAATTACGGATTCTGAAGACATTGATTTGTCTCAGACTTTTTTGAGTCAAAGTGATAACTCGTCCAGACATTGTAAAGAGGCCACTACACCAGAGAGTGATAGGGGGACCTCCTTGAATGTCATTTCCCGGACATCTTTAATTCAGGAACAGGAAAGTGATCCTGACCTTGCCGAGCCACGTGAAAAGGCTCTAACACAGGCTGAAGCCCAAAACTCCCCTGTCGGTTATTTCAGAAAATCTGGTGTGCTTATGAGGAAATGGCGACCACCAGAAGTACCCTCCAATAGTGATTGGGAGGTTATTTATCAAATAGTTGTCCCCACTAAATACCGGAATGAAATAATAAGCCTGGCTCATGAAAATCCAATGGCTGGACATTTGGGAGTTAGGAAAACCTACTCTCGTATTCAACAGTGTTTTTACTGGCCCAAGCTTCGACAGGATGTTGTTGAATTTTGTAAAACCTGCCACACCTGTCAAATTGTAGGAAAACCCAACCAGAAGATTCCTCCTGCTCCCCTTCAACCAATCCCTGCTTTTGAGGAGCCATTTAGTAGAATTATTATTGATTGTGTTGGCCCATTGCCTAGAACAAGATCTGGAAATGAATATCTTCTTACCATCATGTGTGCTTCTACACGATTTCCTGAGGCTATTCCTCTAAGAAATATTAAAACTAAGACAATAGTTAAGGCCTTGATAAAATTTTTTACAACTTTCGGTCTACCTAGGTCAGTGCAATCGGACCAAGGCTCAAATTTTATGTCAAACCTTTTTCAGCAGGTGATGTATGAGCTCAAAATTAAGCAGTACACATCAAGTGCCTACCATCCCGAAAGTCAAGGAGCTCTAGAACGCTTTCATCAAACACTGAAGACCATGATAAAGGCCTATGGGGAGAATAATGAGAAGGATTGGGATGAAGGAGTACATCTCCTTTTATTTGCAGTCCGTGAAACTGTACAGGAATCTCTGGGGTTCAGCCCTTTTGAATTAGTGTTTGGACACTCAGTGAGGGGTCCACTCACTGCTTTGAAGGAGAAATGGCTCGAGGAAGAGCCACCTGAAATTTCTCTCCTGGACTATGTGTCCACTTTTAAGGAAAAATTGCACCAGGCCAGAGAAATGGCAAATAAACATTTACAGAAAGCCCAGAGTCATATGAAGACCTGGTATGACAAAAAGGCGAAATTTCGCACCTTTAAACCTGGGGACAAGGTGTTAGTATTATTCCCTTTAAAGGGCAATGCTTTACAAGCAAGATATTCAGGCCCTTATATTGTTAAGCACAAGATCAGTGATACTGATTATGTTGTTGAGACTCCCGATAGACTCAAAAATACTCAGCTGTGCCATATAAATATGTTGAAAACATATTATGAGAGAGAACCAAACTCTCTACCAGTCTCAACAGTCACCCACATGGATGAGCTGGAAAATCCTGTAGAGGATATTCATGAAGGCGGCGAAAATGTACCTCTAAAGTTACAGAACTCAGATGTCCTGAGAGATCTACAAAATAAAACTGATTATTTACTGCCTGACCAAAGAAAGGATTTAGTTGATTTAATTTTCAAATATCAACACTTATTTCCCGATGTGCCTAGTAGGACATCTGTTATTTTTCATGATGTTGATGTAGGAGAGGCAAATCCCATCAAACAGCATCCATATAGATTGAACCCTTTCAAAGCTGAGATCATGCGAAAGGAAATACAGTATATGCTGGACAATGATATCATAGAACCTAGCCATAGCAACTGGAGTTCGCCCTGTATACTCGTCCCAAAACCTGATGGCAGTTACCGATTTTGTACGGATTACCGAAAGGTGAACAGCCTCACCAAAACAGACAATTATCCAATTCCAAGAATTGATGACTGCATTGACAAACTTGGCCATGCTAAATTTGTGACAAAATTTGACTTGTTAAAGGGTTATTGGCAAGTCCCTTTAACAGAAAAAGCAAAAGAAATATCTGCTTTTGTTACCCCATTTGGGTTGTATCAATATAAAGTAACCCCTTTTGGCATGAAAAACTCTCCGGCAACGTTCCAGCGCATGGTTAACCACTTAATTGCAGACCTAGATCACAGTGAAGCTTATATTGATGATGTTATTATACACACAGATACAAATTGGGCTGATCATCTAAAGCATATTCAAGAATTTTTTGACAAAGTGACCCAAGCCAACCTAACTGTTAACTTGGTAAAATCAGAATTTGGCAAAGCAACTGTAAATTATTTAGGTCATGTTGTGGGGCAGGGGCAGGTGAGGCCGACTGCGGCGAAAGTTGATGCCATTGTAAATTTTCCAGTACCAAGCTCTAAAAAAGAGCTCATGAGATTCTTAGGCATGGCTGGATATTATAGAAAATTTTGTTTAAATTTTTCAAATGTTGTCTCCCCTTTGACCAGTTTATTGAGCAAAAGGGTTAAGTTTGTTTGGACTGAGGAATGTCAGAAATCCTTTAACAGAATAAAAACTTTATTAAATAATTCCCCTGTCCTGGCCAGTCCCAATTATGAAAAGCCCTTCAAATTATTCATAGATGCAAGTGACAATGGAGCAGGTGGGTATATTGCCCAGGAAGATTCCCAAGGTATTGATCACCCTGTATGTTATTTTTCCAGAAAATTTCTCAAACATCAAAAGAATTACTCTACAGTAGAAAAAGAAACTTTGGCTCTAATTTTGGCATTAACCCATTTTGATGTGTATCTAGGAACCACCCAATGCCCAATTACAGTTTACACCGATCATAACCCCTTAACTTTTATCAATAAAATGAAAAACAAGAATCAAAGATTATTGCGGTGGAGTTTAGCCCTTCAAGAATATAATTTAGAGATTAGGCATATTTCGGGAAGAGATAATGTTGTAGCTGATGCTCTTTCCAGAATATCCTAATTTAAAATGATATGATCGGTCCCTATTCACTTCAAGTGTATATATGTTTATTAAAAAGAAAAAAAAAAAAAAATGTGAAGATTATGGTGTGTGTGTATTGTAAACCAGTCAGAGTCTGCTAAAATTATGTAAAAAGTTTTCAGTACCTTCAAACTTTTTCTTTTAAGGCGGGGTGTGTTATAGCCCCCATATTATATTGAGATTGATATATCCTTAAGTTGATAATTATGTGAGAAAGATTTTTTTTTATTTCTGCATTTTCTGACTGGTCTAACTCTTTTGCACTCAGTGACCTTGTTTACATCTTTGTTACACTGATATATTGTACATATAGCTGTTGATTGTTTAATTGTTTAAATAGGTCAATGACCTTGTTTACTTGAACTTTAACAGAATCCTCCAGAAACTAATAGAACATTGCAGAAACTTCCTCTTCTGGGACATTCTATCTGGTTACTATATAAAGGTTTGTCAACAGAATTCAAAAACTCATTCTTAGAAAGCCTTTCAAAAAGACTCACTTCAGTTATTTCCATTGGAGAATATTATTGTTTCAGAACAGTGCATTTATTATAGAAGCAGTGCTTCTTTGTGAATTTGGAGATTGATTCCAAAAGAGAATTTTGAAGAGAATCTATTCGTCTTGGAAAAGAGAATTTATACTTTCTGTGAAACAGAATAATATTATTTTGTGAAAAGCCAGGATTCTACTGGATTATTTGGAAATTACCTGTGGCACCAATACTTCTTGGATTTTTACTCCATTTGAATTTTGCGGAGCATTTTATTATATTTTATTGGAGACTGCTGAAATTTCAAAGTGAAAATTTTATTACAAATCTACGGGGTACTGTTTCTGAAGAGACCTTCTTGGATTTTATACTACATCTACCAGCTGGTAACCTTCTTCAGAAGATACTTCACCACTCGATTACTGGATTCTGTCAAACTGTACTTTGGACTAATTCTATAATTGATAAGTACCATTGTTTTTTTTATTTTCTGTAACCCAATTAGTGTAAAAGATCTTTGTATCATTTTTTTTTTATATCAATTTTTTTTAATTAAATTTCAGAATAGTTAAATTCATAGTTATTGTTGCTGATTCTCAGATTTCTTTCTGTTACCAATATCAATAATAATTCCACACCGTAACACTCGGGTATCGAATGTTCTATTGAAATGAAATTTGCCATGAACTCTGCTTATGGTGTAGGCTTTAAAAAAAAAGGATTCAACGATATTTCTCACATTCTCCTTTTTAGAGTTATCCCCCTTTTTTGATTTAGAAATTGTAGGAAATTGACTTTATTTGTTCAGCCTGTATCTCAGGTATGGGTTATCGGATTTTGGTGAAATATGGCATGCTCTTTGCCTATGACAAAGGCTTCTGCCTCATTGCATAAAACTTCCAAACACCAAACAATTTACCATACCTTTTGACTTAAAAATTGTTGGAAATTGTTGAAAACTTTTGAAGAAAATGGGAAGGGGGGGGGGGGGTGCATACTGGATTGGGGTTATCAGGTTTCAGTGAAATATGGCATGCAGTTTGCCTATGACAAAGGCTTCTGCCTCATTGCATAAACTTCCAAACACCAAACAATTTACCATACCTTTTGACTTAGAAATTCTTGGAAATTGTTGAAAACTTTCGAAAAAAATGGAAAGGGGGGAGTATACTGGATTGCGTCTGTCCATCTGTGCATCAGTCCATCAGTCCATTCAAGAATATTCATAAATGATATTTGTTGGTCATAGGTATGCCCACAGTAGGCGGTACACCATGCGGGGGTATGCACCGGACGAAAGTCCAGCTCTTGTTTATACTGGCACCAAAGTCCTGTGTGTACCAGTACATAGTAGCATGTGTACCAACTCATCATTGTTAACCCACATGAACATATCACAAATTGTTCATCACTTGGCAGTTCATAGTCCTTACTCTCCAGATGGAGTATAATTTTTGGTACAAAAACGCAATACATCATGAATGTAACAGTTGCTTCTACATGTACATGGAGACTAAGTTGGTTGAAACACTAATATACAATCCACACTGCATGAATATATATGAATAAATTCCCCCATGCAAGCTCCAAACACTAAGCTGATAAAACTAAATTCATCCTTCCTGTTCGAACAGCTGCTTTTAAGGGGAAACAAGTATTATCTTGCCATTTATATACATGTACATGCAGTAACCTGTGAACCCAAAAATAGACGAGAGATTTTCCGCCATATCATGACCCTGTCAAAATCCAGTTCAGATCTCCCTTTTTCTCAACACTGGACATGTGAAATTCAATGAAAGGACTCGAACGTCTGAGAATCTGCTTGTTTGTTTGTTTGGCCCAAGGAGAGCGGACTCCCAGAAATTATATTTAAAAACTACCCCCCTCGCCCCCCGAAAGTGTTGCATTAACTCAGATCGATTACAAAGGGCCTTTGATATCCGCCTATATCTGTATGCAGGTATTTAACTATCCATCATCGACTTGATGCTGATTTCTCAAAGTCCTTTTTGGCCCTAGATGTCGCTTTCAGCATTACATGTAGTAGCTACATGTATATCATGTCTAAGACTTTTAACCATACTGGGTTATTAAACCACTGACCCCAAGAATGAAACGTATTTGTGATCTATGAGTGAAACATCAGAGTTCTTTCAGCTGCCTGAATTGACTTATCAGAGGCTCTGATGTATCACACATAACTACCTGAGGACCATCTCCCTAGTGTTTTTATCACATGGTCCTCTATTTGCACCCCAGTGGCAGAGGTAGCAGCTCCTGTACAGAAAGAGTAGCCAGAATAACATGAGGGGCTATAACCGAGTAGGTTTGAGATAGCTATCAAATGCCTAATAAAAAAGGCTCTTGACATGGACCCTCGCTCACTGGTGATGAAAAGATGGCCGCTATTGCCAAACTGAACCCTACCTTGCATATATCTCTGAAGGAGTCTGACCAGGCAGACAGAATGTGGAATGGAGAATAATTTCAACTCAATACCTTGCCTAAAAGGATCTGTCTTTGACGACTTCAGTTTAACAATACACATCTGGTTGTCAGGGGGAAATTTGACATCTTGAGCCTCAAGAACAGATACATTTACAGATTCACTTTGAGATGTAAACTCTTCACAACGTAAAAATCCGAAAAAGGCCACAGAGCATGCTGTCTGTAGTAAGAGTTCTGTGACTGGTCCATAAATACCTCTGTTCAGAGCCCAAAATATATTGTTGGGTATTGGGAATGTGATAAGGAGTTTGGTATGGAGTTGAAGCCATATTTTTTAACCCACGAAGAGTAATTTGTAATCTTGGAAAAGGGGAGCCATTGGCATGTGCAAAAGGATTAGAAAAACCTGCCTGAAGATAGTACAATTTAAGGCCCGCCAGGTAGAGTTTCACAGTTGTGTACTTAAGATGCAGAACGGACTGACTATGCAAGAAAATACAAAAGTACCCCTTCACTGATCAATGGAAACTTATCGGCAGAATAGCCATAGAACATACAGAACTTTCGCAAACACTGTAGGCCAGAGTAATAGGTTGAGTGGGTGCTATCTGCCAATGCCGAATCAAGTAGTTTGGACACTCCAACATTCAAAGAATTGGATCCTCCAACAGACTTGGGATAGCTTCTGGTGCTGAATCCCCAAAACACTGTATCTGAAAATGAGAGAGAGCATCAGCAATGTTGTTTCAAATACCTGGAACATGTGCATAGACAGCAAAATTATACTTGACAGCCCACCAAGTTAGTTTTCTCATCAAAAGCATGATTTTTAAAGTTTTGGAGCAACCCTTTCTTATGATGTGTGCAGTGGCCTCATTATCACAATGAAAAAGAACTCTTTTCCTGCACCATTCTCTCCCCCAAAGTTTTGCAGCTACCACAGCAGGATACAATTCTAGTAGAGCCATAGACTGAGAGCTACCTGCGTCAGTGAGCATCTGGAGTGATGTGGGCCATTTTCTCTGAAACCATCGACCATTGAAGTAGCCATCGAAACCTAGAGTTGACGATGCGTCCATAAATAAATGGAAATCGACTGTGAGTGTTAAATGATCATCCATAAAGAAGGACTTACCATTCCATTCTGATAGAAATATGTGCCACATTTGCAAATCCTTTCTACACTCACTATTTAAATCCACTGTATCAAACAGACCTGGAACCCTTGTAGAAAGGTCAATCAAGTAAGAAACAAAGGGACTTGCCCGGAACTATACAGGTACAAGCAAAATTCAGATACCCTAACAGGGACAATAACTCTTAAGTTTATCCTGGGGGATCCGGGCTTCCATGTTCTCAAAATCAAGAATTATCCCCAGATCCTCCGTAGAGGTTGCAGGACCCAAAGTTTTGTGTGGAGCAATAGGAATTGTGAGAGTATTGAAAATTTGTGTCAAGAGAGCCATTGTTCGTTCTGGAATGGAAGCAGGTGGGTCAATTGTCAGAAAGTCATCCAAGAGATGGAAAATATTGCATATCTTATAGTTGTGCTCTGCAATCCAGCAGATAGCAGAAGAGACAACTGATCAAATATTTCGGGGCTGCTGTGACAACCAAAAACTAACCTGCAAAAGAAATAATATTGCCCCTCCATTTAACACCATGTAAATGCCAGAGTGAAGGGTGAATAGGAAGTAGTTTAAAGGCATCCACAATGTCGGTTTTGAACATCCAGCTCCCTTTTCCCCGTTGCTTAATAAATTTTATACCATCACCTACATTGACATAGTTGAGGGAAAATTCTTCTTTATCAGTGAGGTCATTCAAAATTGTATGGTCTTTGTTATGATGAGGGGCTGACAGGCAGGGTTTCCGTTATACCGGCACAGCGTCCGTCAAATGGCCGCATTCCCCCACCAGGTCACCTTCCCGACATAACAGAATCTTTGAAATTCGCATTGATCTGCCTGTCCCCCGAGAGTACATTTAGTTCCTAGCTTGTAGAATTGCCATTTCTAAACTTCTTTTGCCGATTTCCGTACACATATTTCATTGAAAACAAAACACATGTCCGTTTCACCGTTCTGTCGCAGCATCTGGAGAGTAATTGATCTCAAAGAAGTTTTTCAACATCAAAGACATCAAACAATAGTAATATCGAGTATTGTAGAATTGCTATATAATCTCACTCACGCGACGTCATCAAAGACAGCCTGTGAACCAGGAAAGACTTCCAGAACACTCCGAAACCTGTTCCAGCTGTGAAGACAAATTCCACCACTCTGAGGCCTCATGTGACTGGGATTAACCAATTGGAATCAGAAAACACAGAAGTCAAGAAGACCAGCCTCTGTCTTTTTTTGACTTGACCACGAGAATCAGGAGTTCAGAAATTCTGCACAGATTTAAATTCAGTGTGTTTGTCGGGAAAAATTGGTAAGATCCTAGCTATTTTACCCGCAAAGTTTTTCTAAAGTAGAGATTTACCGAACCCAAGTCTGCTTTAGTATTCGTTTTCACAATGGCCACAAACGTCAAAATTTGTACCATGCATGTAATATCTCACAAGTGTCATTTCGCCCCTAATTTAAAATTGTATTTTTGAATTATGGGCAAATCTTCCCTTCCTACTCACACTTTCTATTCGCACTGGATGTTTAGTCCCAATGAAAATGCCAAGGTTTTACAGTTTTATTGGGACGAAACGCCCTGGGCGAATAGAAAGTCACATATACTACAAATTATTTTTTGGTTGAGCAACCATTTTCTCTTATTTACGTCTTATTCATCGGAAATTACTGGCTGTCAATGTGTAAAATCGGACAGATATATCTCCGTGAAAAGACGCAAAATATCTTCTCAGATGCAAGGAAATGGGAGTTTTGGGATTCCGGAATTCAAAATTTTCCTACCACGGCCCCAACCATGGTTGGCCCGTGGTACCAACGATCATCGGTTGCCACGCGAATGGCCTCATTCCCTTTCCCCTAGTGGAAACCCAGGGTCACAGGTCAACAATTATACATTTCTTTCCAAAGTACTTTCCTGTCGCTACCCCCAATGGGACTGAGGCAAAATGTTTTAAAAGGAGGTGTGCAAAAGGGGCCTAACATGAATCCCTTTTCAAGTTCTATGATCAGTGCCTTGTCTACAAATTCTGGATCTTCTCTGGCTGACAGCAAGTTCTTGCACTCACAGGTAGTTTCAGGTGGTGATGAAATTACGGTATCGAAACCACAATGCAAAACATCCAGTAGAAAGTTATCAAACTGCATATCGGGGTGGCCTGTCAACTCTCCCTCCAGTTAGTCTACATCAATAGGAGTAGTTGCCTTGAAAGAGAGAGAAATATAGTCCTTGTGTAGTCGTTTAGCTGAAGTTTTAATTTAATTGATGTCTAGACAGTGAGAGAAAAGACAGCACATGAAATGTGCAGGGGATTAATGAGAAAAGGTGTGGGAAAAAGAAAGCTTTATGGAGAGAGTCATAGAATGGTGAACGGAAAGGACGGCAGAGGTTTGTGTGTGAGGCCGTTGGAAATAAAGTTGTGAAGATGCTTATAGAAGAGTTGCAAGCTGGAGCTGGTGCTTGCATGTCAAGAAATTGGAGAATGAAACTGAGTGGAGTGAATCCGGAGAAAAACCCTTAAAAGCAGGATTTACTCAGCAATAAACAGAAGTTTCGAGCCAGGACATGGAGCTGTCATGGTTCTAATAATTGGACAATTCATACAAGTTATCTGAGCCACATGAGGCATTTAGGCTTGCACCATGCGGCTGGGTAGGAGATACCACTGTAAGCAAAAATATTAGTAACATTGACTCCATTTAAGTAGTACATTCGAACAGCCTGATCAGTGAAGCCACGTTAATTTAGAGGAAACAGCTTGTCTAGCATCGGCCTGACTAAACACACCCACAGAAACAAATTGTTACAAGAAGAGAGATTATGTGACTTTCTTACTATCAAAGAAACCAAAGTCAAATGACCAGGAACAAACTTGTTAGTATTAACCCAGGACATTCAAAAGTTAATGATTGAGGAAATACATAGAGGTCTTATTTGTGAAGTATGGAGACCGTTACCGCCACCATGATCAGTTTATCAACACCAGTGCACAAGAACAGACACTTATTTCAAAAGGACTTAGGTAATTGTGAACATATTATTTTGACATAGGGGGGTCCTATTTATAACCACATTTATTATTCATTCATTTAATTAATTGCATATTCATGTGTAATCGATTTAGCATAGTGTTGTTCTTTGATTCAGAAATATAGAATCAAGTATACCATGAGGCAATACCCATGTTTCTTATTTCGTGATGGCTGCAAGTTTGAAACAAGGTGCGAGGTTGTATGGCAAATTTTCTTGTTCCAAATAAGCACCAACAGTAAATTCAGAAACATGTCATTACTACAATCATATTTCGACTACATGAATGATTTTTGGTATGTATCTGCCTTGTGGCAAATTACAGATGGCATTCTGTTTTTGCTCCTTTCAGTCAGTTTTTCACAGTTATGGAGTTATTGCCCTTGAACTTGGAAATTTGATAGTTATAACAGGTTTTCCACCCTTTATTCAGTTATGAATGGAAATATTGAAATAATTTTTAGCTTAACTTGACAAAGTCAAGATAAGCTATTGCCATCATGCGTGCGGAAGTCTGTTATTCTGTAAATCTGTTAGTCTGTGAGTCTGTTCACATTTTCCTTTAGCACAGGCTACACCCTGTAGTTCTTGTCCGATCATCACAAAATTTCATATGCAAGTTTGAGGTCATATCTAGATGAGAACGTCCCCTTTTGGTTGTGATTGGTCAGTCGAGATGGATGCCCGAGCCCAAAACCCCAAAACCTTTAGCACAGTCTACAGGTCGTATTTATGAAGGGATTTCATGGTAACTTGGTAGGATGACTCTGTATAATATCTTGATAAAAACGTCCCCTTTTGACCATGATCTGTCAACTGAATCATGATGGCTGCCCAAGCCCAAAACCCAAAAAACTTTTAGCACAGTCTACAGATCATATTTAATATGGAGGGATTTCATTGTAACTTCGTAGGATGACTCTGTATGATGTCTAGATGTGAACTTCCCCATTTGGTCATGATCTGTCAACCGTGACGACTGCCCGAGCCCAAAACCTGAAAACCTTTAACACATTCTACAGGTCGTATTTATGGAGGGATTTCATTGTAACCTGGTAGGATGACTCCATATAATGTCTAGATGAGAACATCCCCTTTTGGTCGCAATTGTCAGCTGTGATGGCTACAGGGGTCTGAAGCCTGAAAAAACCTTTAGCACAGTCTACAGGTCATATTTATGAAGGGATTTCATCATAACTTGGTATGTTGACTCCAGATAATGTCTAGATGAGAACGTCCCCTTTTGGTCACGATCATTCAGCCTGAGCCAAAAACCTTTAGCGCAGATGACAGTTCGCATTTATGAAGGGATTTCATTGTAACTGGGTAGGATGACTCAGTATATTGTCTAGATGAGGACATCCCCTTTTGGTCATGATCTGTCAGCCGTGATGGCTGCCCAAGCACGAAACCCAAAAACTTTTACCACAATCTACAGGTCATATTTAATATGGAGGAATTCATTGTAACTTGTTAGGATGACTCTGTATGATGTCTAGATGAGGACGTCCCCTTTTGGTGTTGATCGGTCAACCTTGATCGCTACACAGGCCCAAAGCCCAAAAACCTTTAGCACAGTCTACAGGCCATATTTATGAACATATTCCATTGTAATTTGATATGATGACTCGTTTGGGAATAATTTCACTGTAACTTGGTAAGTTTGGTTGACAAACATTAACTGTGAGGGCCACGTACATTAACTGTGAGGGCCAAATTAACCCACCCCTCAGTTCTTTAGTACAGTCTACACCTCAAATTATTTTTATTGAAAACATAGCATGCAGGGAACAGAAATTAACATATTCCCATTTATCACAATTCCTGTCTTATTTCATAAACCTTTCATAAACATTGAACATTATTCTTTTCATCAAACACAACACACAGTCAAGTTAAGCTACAGTATCATTGACACTTTCATTTGTATGTAGTTTCCTTTCCTGATCGGTACCTCCAGGCTCCACATCAAGTTTTAATTTCATTCCGATCCTTTTGTTTATTGAAGAGTGATTGCCCTTGAACTTGGAAATTTCACATATTGGCTGCAGTTACAGCTCCACATCCATCATACAGACTGCTGTTGTTGGAGATTTGGCTGGAAAACAAGACTTTTCATCATTAATATCTCTTTTATATAATAATACAAAAACTGTATTATATCTCTTTTATATAATAATACAAAAACTGTATTATAATAATACAAATAATACAATAGTGATATAAATACCCTGGAACCCAAAACTGCTATTCAGTACATTGTTTCACTGCTCTCTCAAGGAACATTTTACTTTTCTGTATACTGTTCGAATTGCAAACTGTTTCAAATACAGGGCCAAGTGTGTAATTGGCAGACACTGTATATACCATATTGGGTCAACTAACAAGCAATCAAACACATTCTATTACATTCTACTAGAGGTGGGTCGGTGGTGAATTTTAAAAAGTAAAACTGCGGTGCGGTTATAGGTGGTGGAACAGGCCAAGTTCTGTTGAAAACATCTTGTGACGTCACGGCAACCCGGCTCAACGGAGAATTTTCGGGCTCGTAATTAAAGATAAATTAAATGGTGTTCGAACGAGGAACGACATATTTTCAGATTAGAATGTTGGAAGAAATCGATTGTGAATCCGCTGGTGCTGATAACTTGAGTTTTGGGGGTGTTATTTAAACAGAAAACACACGGGGAAAAATTGAGGTGGACGGAGGATGCTGATTTCAAAAAAATTTTTTTTGAACGTTACGTCATTGACGCTGAAAGTCTCCAACTGAAAATCGATGATGGATAACGAGTCTCAATATTCTGCGTTTTGCCTGGCGTGTCATTGGTGTGGAAAATACCTGATTTGAAGATCGTCAGAAGATATAATTACTATTGTGCTTGACATTCCAAACCCAAAGTTGACTGCTGTTCAGTAAATTTGAAAGGACTGGAGTGGAACGGAGAGTCAGGGTGTACTGACGGCGATTCAAGTTCAGCTAATGCGACTATAAAACCGGCTACACGAAGACTGTTTAAAATTGTACTGACTGAGAAAAAAGCAGTATCGGAGCATCAGTCTATTACCTGCCACATGAAGACTGTTTAAAATGTGTACCGACCGAAATGTATTTGTTACGTGGACTGTTTAATATGTCTACCGACTAAATTTTTCGAAGTATCGGACCATCAGTCTAATATCTTCCATAGCAATTGTGCGACTGGACAAGTTGGCAGAACTTTTCTCATATCATAAGGAGTCTGCGCAAGACTTGTCGCGCTTCAAGAACACCAACAAAAGAGCGAATGAGTGGAAGCGAAACCCCCCTTCATGATTAATATTAGGACTGGAAGCGCAATGAATCGTGCATCGCCCGGAACAAAACGGGTAGAAGCTTCGAACTGCAGCACCGGCCTACACGTTGAGTTGGTGTTTTCTCCCGTCATAGCCACACTGTTGGACAAATAAACAACAACCGACAAGCTATCTTGCCATCCACGTCTCCGAATTGGACTTTTATTTAATTTTTACAATATCTTTGAGATATTGGTGCTCCTGATAGAGGAGGAATTTCCAAATACAGATACAGTTCATTCATCAAATTTAGGTTGATTTTGCAAAAGTTGCTTACCCAGTGCAGTGTGTGAACAATGTCGAAACGTCAGTCCTTGACAAAGATAAATTAATAGAACTGAAAAGAATGTTTGCCTTATTGATGTATACTGTAAAGTTCAAATTACACACAAGTTTATAGAGTGAGGTTGGGTTTTAACTTTTCGTTCGCCAAAAATGCAGACTTTCTTTGAGATGCCTGTGAAAAAATGCCATGGTTACTGCAAAAGAAGATTTGTCAGCCGATATCATTACCGATAATTTTTCAGCAATTTTGCATAAAAAAATCTGTAAAAATTTCTACGGTCATCATCGTTTTATGGTCCCAATAAATGTTGGGATCTTCTGAGTTCAGAAATACTATTCTCCATATAATTACAACATAGTTAGTGATATTTTATTCAAATAAATCACTGTTCACTGTTGCACCTCTGTTCATCTGTTCAGTGTTGCACCACTGTTCATTTATCACCTATTTTCGATTGTCAACAAAAGAAAATTCCCATTACCCATGTGCAATTGGCAGACCACATGTCACTTCACTGTCTTCAATCATCTTTGAAGATTGAAGAATTGAGCATAGACCATGCCTACAAAGGAATCATGACCAATCAGCAGCCGGCCATAGTGTCATGACTTCAGTACAATGCAAATGAGCAGCTTCTTTTTTGTTTACCTTAAACTAACTTTTTCTTGACCATATTTTGATTCTTGTTGAGTGATAATCAATATCAAAACAAAGTGACACAAATTCAAGTTCAGCAAAATAAACAAGATGTTGGTCAGTCCTTGATCTTTGTTGTTTATTTTCTTAAAAAAGCACATGGCAATCACCCAGTTTCCTGGAAACACTTTAACAATTCCTGGAATTATAGTCTGTTTTAAAAAGATGTTTTTGGTTTCCCTTGGTTGGAATGTTATACAATTCTCGGAGACATTGTTTACAATATAACACCAGCATAATATGTATTTTTTAAAAGTTAGTTATTGGGTAAAATTTCTTCAAATACACATGGTGGTATGTATTATTTCCAGTTTTTCTCTTTGATGTGATCTGCAACAAAACTCGTGTATCGCCTATCGGTGCCAAGAAAACACTGTATAAGTTACAACATGCCATCAACTTTTGCTGTTTTGACAGGATGACTTCACATGTGCTTCTTGAAGCCTTCTTCCCAAGTCAATGAAGTATCGTTATCGGCCGATATCTAGAACAGTGGATATTGGTATCGGCAAAACCGATAACACTGGTATCGGCAAAACCGATAACACTGGTATCGGCACACCTCTAAATGTATTGTTCAATTTCAGTAAATTGTTTTTTGTGTGAGGACTTTATATGGCCTTTAAGATTAGAAGTATTGCCTCGTGATGCTGAGACTTTGTTACAAAGTTTACATTTGCATTTCTCCTTGTTGATTCGTTCAAATTCTGTAACCCATTGACTTTTAGCTTGTTCTGCTATTGTTAGCTCCGCCTGACAAAGTCAGCAGAGCTTTTCTGATATCGAGTTGGCTGTCGTCCGGCGTCAACATTTTGTTTGTCCGAGCCATAATTTCTTTACCACTGGATTTTTTTTAACAAAACTTTATAACAGTATGTATTGTCAATACGCAGTGTGCCATCAATCACAATAAGGTCTGTATCCATCAAGGTGAAGGTCACAGGCGACATGGTAAAGGTTACACTCAGGAAAACGTCAACATTTTGTTTGTCTGAGCCATAATTTCTTTACCACTGGATATTTTTTAACAAAACTTTATAACAGTATGCATTGTCACTAGGCAGTGTGCTATCAATCATAATAAGGTCTGTATCCATCAATGTTAAGGACTTAAGGTCACAGACTTCCTGGTCAAAGTAACACCAATGTATTTGCCAAATTTTATTATGTTTTTCAATTTTTGTCTAATAAACAAAGCTTATGAGCCTTCATTGAACAAGCTCAACAAACTTGTTCCAATGAGGGGCCATAAGCTATGTTTTTGAGACAAAAAATGATGTTGTCTGCTATCCGTGTTGGGTAAAGGGTTATCAGAGTCAGAGATTGGGGATCAAATGTTACCCTGTATATGGCTGCCCCTGAAAGTAGTTGCCCTGGGCGGAGTTATCTTGGCCGAGAGGCCCCTTGTTAAATATAGAAACTATCAAAATGTGGAATGGAGAACAGATTTTACCTGCAACCGAAAATGTTGGTGTTTTCAAATTAATGCGATGCGGTTTTTTGGTGGTAGCCCAAAACCGAAACCACACCAAAAATACCGACCCAGCTCTACATTCTACTGATTTTAATGACATCAGGTGGCAATTTTACTGTCTTGAGAGAACTATTTCACACAATCACTTCTCAACAGTTTCTCTTGTTTCTCTAAGAAATCAACCTTTTCAATCGATTTTAATTGTTTTTTTATCTTTTCTCTACATCTTTTTTTTTTTTTCTCAACTTTGACGAAGTCAAATTTGAGCTATTGTCATGGCCCGTCGTCCGTCTGTCCGTCCGTCCATCTGTCCATTTGTCCATCTGTCAACAATTGGCTATGGCTCGGGCTAGAGGTCGTATTTATGAACTGATCTTTACGAAACTTCTTGTGTACCTTTGTTATGCCCCTTGGACGGGAACGAGTGTTTTTAGGTGTTGTCCGAAATTCAAGATGGCTGCCAGTGGTCATTTTGTACCGATGATGCAAAAATCAGTTTTTTGTACAGAACTTCTGTATGAAAGTACTGATTTGAATAAAGTTTTGTATAAATGTTTAGTACCATGGGATACATCACATATAATACGGGTTTTTTTCTCGTGCGTAAATTATGCAAATTAGACTGACTTTGATTTATTTAGTGTTACTTTCAGAGTTGTAAGTGCCAAGCTGCTATGGCTCGGGCTAGAGGCCGTATTTATGAACCGATCTTTACGAAACTTCTTGGGTACCTTTGTTATGACCGTGGGACGAGAACGAGTGTTTTTGGGTGCGGTCCGAAATTCAAGATGGCTGCCAGCCGCCATTTTGTACCGACGATGCAGAAATCTGTTTTTTGTACAGAACTTCAATATGAAAGCTCTGATTTGAATAATTTTTTGTATGAATGTTTAGTACCATGGGATGCATCACATATAATACGGGTTTTTTTCTCGTACGTAAATTGTGCAAATTAGACTAATTTTGATGTTTTTTGGGGTTACTTTCAGCACTGTAAGTGCAAATGCCAATACGGCTCGGGCTAGAGGCCGTATTTATGAACCGATCTTTACGAAACTTCTTGGGTACCTTTGGTATCACCGTGGGACGAGAACGAGTGTTTTGGGGTCCGGTCCGAAATTCAAGATGGCCGATGGCAGCCATTTTGAACAAAATTAGGTGCAATCAGATTTTTGCACAGAACTTCCATATGAAAGCCCTGATTTGAATAATTATTTTGTGTGAATGTTTAGTACCATGGGATGCATCACATATAATACGGGTTTTTTTCTCGTGCAGAAATTATGCAAATTAGATGAACTTTGATTTTTTCAGTGCGACTTACACACAGTAAGTACACATGTCAATACGGCTCAGACTAGAGTCTGTATTTATGAACTGATCTTCACGAAATGTCTTGGGTACCTTTGTTATCACCTTGGGACGAGAATGAGTGTTTCTGGGTGCGGTCTAAAATTCAAGATGGCTGCCAGTGGCCATTTTGTACCGAAATTAGGTCTAATCAGTTTTTTGTACACATTTTCTATACAGCTCAGACTAGAGGCCATATTTATGAACCAATCTTTACGAAATTACTTGGGTACCTTTGTTATCACCGTGGGATGAGAGCGAGTGTTTTTGGGTGTGGTCCGAAATTCAAGATGGCCACCAGCAGCCATTTTGTACCAAAATTAGTGCAATCAGTCTTTTGTATAGAACTTCTGTATGAAAGTTCTGGTTTGAATAAATTTTTGTATGAATGTTTAGTAACATGGAATACATCGCATATTGTAAGGGGTTTTTTTTCGTCCCGAAATTATGCAAATTAGATGAACTTGATTTATTCAGTGCTACTTACACAATGTAAGCACACATGTCAATACGGCTCAGGGTAGAGGCTGTATTAATGAACCGATCTTCACAAAACTTCTTGGGTACCTTTGTTATCTCCTTGGGATGAGAATGAGTGTTTCTGGGTACGGTCCAAAATTCAAGATGGCTGCCAGTGGCCATTTTGTACCGAAATTAGGTCCAATCAGTTTTTTGTCACAAGTTCTATACAGCTCGTATTTATGAACTGATCTTCACAAAACTTCTTGAGTACTTTTGTTTTCACCTTGGGACAGGAACGAGTGTGTTTTGGGGTGCCTTTGTTATCACTGTGCTATGAGAACAAATATTTTGGGGTTCAGTCAGACCCACTCTGGGACTCAAAGATTTTTTCTAGTTCAGCATCTGACTGTCACCCACCTTTACAATACTTTACCTATACATTTGTTACAGGCAACGGTCAGTATTCATGTACAGACCGTTACAATACTTTATATGTACCTTTGTTATCAGGTCATTACCTAGATGTTTGTCATTGCTGTGTCACATACTATACATGTACATGTCTTTGTCTTGACAAGTTGAGCTACAGTGTCATTGACACTTTCATTTTCATGATTTACACGGTATTTGTTCAGCTTTTGGTCTCATTATTCATTAGTGTCTTCGCTATTTATTTCAGTGTCACGACCATGTACATTTTTCATGCTTTTCTCATGTATTTTCTTTTTATGCAACATCACTCAAATAAAGGAAGACTTTTGAAATGTATATCGGATAAAAAAAAAATATTTAATCTTGAGCAGGATTTACCATTTATAGTTTGAAAATCAATTCATATAAAAATGTTCCAATTCCTCAATTTTCTCCTTGATAAAGTCCATAAAACCCCAGTGATTCTGACTGCAGTTTTGTCATTTTAACATTCTAATCAAATATTAATCATGTTTGAAAGTTATTCATAAACATCCACCCAGGTCAATTTGCCCTTGCTTTGGATATGTCCGAGACTTTGTTGCATTGAGTGCTTTGGAGGGCACTGTGCCTCCAAAAGTGAATGTTTTGGCAGTTGAACGTCTTGTCAGTTGAACGTCTTGTCAGTAGCCTGATTTAATGGTTTCATTAGTACTTTGGTTGAGTCCAAGCTGTTCAAAATGACTGAGCTTGGAAGACTACTTTTTGTTTTCAATGAGGCTGAACCTCTCTCACATTAGAATGGGTCAGTCATATGGAACATCACAGAAATAATGATATAAAAAAAGTCCTGACCTCCCCACCTGAAATTTTGTCATTGTGTTACTGGAAATAATGTTTGTTTTTTACTTAAGACTAATTTATTTGTTGGTGTTTTAAGGTCACATACTTATGCACAATAGCTAATTGTAACCATGACAGTTTTACGGGTGGAGGAAGCCAGAATACCCGGAGAGAACCACCAAGCATCGATGAGCAACTGTCAGCTCCTCAACATTCTAACTCTGTTCAAGCTCCACTCAAGCAGGGTTACAGCGGTTGAAGACATGTGCACCATGGACATGCAGTACGCCTTATCGTGCCCCCATGTATGCAACTGGGATAAAGTGCCTTGCCCAAGGACACAACGCGGGTCGTCCCAGACGGGGATCGAACTCGGGACCTCTAGCATAGAAGCCCAACAGTCTACGGCTGAGCCACTGCGCCCCCTTATGACTAATTAAAAGTGAAGTGACATGTTGCTTTTATTAATTTTTTAACTCACCTGACTGAAAGTCAGTGGGAGCTATTGCCATCACTTGGCATCTGACGTAAGTTGTTAAGCTCTGTTAACTTTTGAAACTTTTTTTTAAAACCACTTGGACAAATTCATACATAAGCTGCCACCTTTAGGCTGGGATTAATGCCTAAAAAGCCTAACAATCTTTAAAAATCTTCAAGAACCACCACAGAAAATGCTTTGATATATGATATGCAACTTCCTTTGCTGGTGAAGATTAAAGTTTGTTCAAGGCAAGTTGGTAGGTCAATATTTGGGCTCTCTGTGGGAGCATGCCCATTTTGGGTTCCATCCAAAATTGCATTTCAAGAACCGATGGGCTGATTTGACCAAATTTAGCATGTAGTTTAATTGGGTCATAAGTACTTTGATGCCCAGAAAAAAATGTTAGCAGCCCCGTGGGAACCCCAGGGGCTAAAAATAGAAGAAAATTCAAATGCCTATATTTCAAAAACTGCACAGACATTAATATTGTTATTTTGTATCATGGTTTGCAGTTTCAGATGAACCAAAATATTTGCTATCGATTTTGTCGTGGGGTGATATATTGGGATGCCCATTTTAAGACTGTTGTCAAGTCATTATCTTTCTTGTGCACCATCAACTAAGTTTTCTTCAGAACCTTTGGGCCAAGTCTAAGCTAATTTGGTACAAAGCATATTTGTGGACTTTACTGTTCTAATTTTTTTCCCCAAAAGTTACTATGTCCCTTGGGGTGGGGTTAATGCTCCTTAAGCCTAAAATGCCTTAAAATTCATCTTCTCATAAGCCACCTGCAATAATGCTTAGATTTCTAGTAGGGAACATACTTTAGTAATGCAGATTAAAGTTTTTTCAAAGGAACTCAGTTGGTCAAAATTTGGGCCCCCCTGTCGGAGAATGCCCATTTTTGGGCTCCACTCAAAATTTCCACTTCCATAACCAATGGGTTGTTTTGATCCAGATTTGTCATGTAGTATAACTAGGTCATAAGTACTTGATTTATGCCCTAAAAAACAAAAAGAACTTGGGGGCTGGCATAGAGAGAACCAAAGAAGTTAAAAACAAACAAAAATTTGTAAACACTATTTTGAAACTTCACAGAACAGAGCTTTGTTTTTTGCATGAGAAGCTTTCCAAGGACCAGCAGAAACGTATGGCCAAAATAATTGCTTTGGTTGTGTCATTGCAAATAAAAAAATGCTCTTGCTGTCCGTCACTTATTGACACACTCATCTCTTTTGACATCTTGAGCCAGGTGAGTTTTTTTAGGCTCACTTGAGCCTCTGGTTTATGTTCCCTTTCATGTTTGGTTTTGTGAACTTTTTGTACTGCCTAATGACAGGTCCTTCCTGTCAAGCCATCACTGCAATGTGCCCTGTACAGCATTTTTGTGCTATTGAGAGGGGGGAGGAGGGGGAGGAATAAAGTGGCAGACACCTGTGCAGAAAGAAGACACAACATTTGTAGATTATATACTACTCGCATTTTGCTAAGGATCACCTATATTTCTGAGGTCAGAGGTTGGTATTCGGCAAGTATTTCAACAATTTGTTGTCAGTTGGGATATTTAGTCACCGTTTCAATTAATAGAGAGGTTCAGCATATCTCAGTAGCAGTGTCAGCAGGGTGTTTAGGGCAAAAACAGCAACTTTGCAAAAAATCACAAAATGCATGTTGATCAATAAATACCACTTTAATTCATTCAAGACAAACAAAATTGCTTGCAGGTCATTTTCAATACTTAGTGTGACCACGCTTTGCATTCAACACAAGGGCACTGTCTGTGCATGCCATTGACCAGAGTCAGGAAGAGTTGGTGAGGAAAGTTGTGCCACTCTTTCACCAAGGCTTGGCTCAGTTCTTGTCGAGTCACCTGTTGGACTGGTCTTGCTGATTATACTTCTCTGTTGGAGATATTCGTTAGATGAGCCGAGATGGATGGGTTTGGACGTTACCGTCCATCAGGAGAAATTCCTCATCTACAGCCCCTGCATTTTCAGAGTTTTAAAGGTGTAGCTAAACGAAACCACATTGAAGGGGTGAAAAAAGATGCCAGAGGCCATCATTTTAACAGAAGCCGCAAAATCTGTTGCTGTGAGTTGTGTCTCCAATTACCACTTCAGTATCTTATTTCCGAGTCAATATGTGGTCAGCCAAAATCCCCCCCTCCCTCCAAAAAAAAACAAAAAACATTAAAAACATTGATTTGATTCTCTCTGCGTTTTATCACTTTGACTTCATACTGTTAATAAATAGAGCCAATCAAATGCATCAATTGACCCCAAAAATTGTGAAACTTTTTATAATAAGCAATGCAGCAGTGCTATTGGCAATGAACAACCATTGAGCAGGTGCACATTCTTTCAAGTTTCAAGTTCTTGTATGTACTGAATTGAAAACAATCCATCTTTTTAATAAAGAAAACACACATCATGCAGATCACCCATATAAACACAAGCTTTGTTTCTTGTTTGTGCAAGTTTAGAACTATTCTTATCAAATATTTGTAAGTTTGCCAGCATTGAGGCAATATGCATCGAGGTGAAGTCCAGCACAACCGACACATTGCCCTACAAAACAGGGGACGTTTCACCACTAGAACCAGATGTGTTGTTCATACCATGATTTAATGATTTGTGCTTTTGATCCCCATATGCATTGGCCACATCTTGTCCTCTATTAATTGGTAGAGTGGTAAATGTTTCTTGGTTGCATCAATTGTAACCAGGCAAATCCATACAGAAAAAATAAATTCACTTCGAAGATAATGTGAACCACATCAACAGAATATGAAACCTTTATGTTGTGGTACCTGCACTTAAGAATGGAGCCCATAAATGGGCTTCCAGCACTCAACCAGATAAAAGGCATATAATGAACACATAAATCTCCAAAGAAATATGTAGAAGCAACACAAGGTTAGGAATAAAACTGTCTTTTTGACCAGATTTATATGTCTGGCAACTATTTTGAAAACTTTATGTAATCTCCATTGAGGATATTTCTCAGTTTTTTTTACCAGCAGTGAGTATTGTTATTGAGATTTAGTTGGAACACCATTCACAGAATTTTCTGTCCTTTTTCAAGACTTTTCACATGTATTGATTAATACGTAGCTAAATTTTAATTTTCTGGCAACCATCTTAGTTTTGAGGAAAAATCTCAAAATGCTCAATACTGCCAGTGTGCCAGTAAGAATGATCATTAGAAAGAAACTCTAGGCTATATAGAATCCATTGAAAAAAATTCTTTAGATGTAAAAAAACTGGTCAGCACATGTGCTTCGTCGTGGTGAAACTGATATTCCGAGCACTGTGTTTTTTTTTGCAGAATTGTAAGAAATGTAAATTTTTAATTTTCGGCTCAACTTGACAAAGTCAAGCTGAGCTATTGCCATCACTTCTCATCCGCCGGCACACATACATCCATATTTTCCTTTGGCACACCTCACAGGTCGCATTTATGATCAGATCGCTTTGAAACTTGGTATGCTTGTTTGGGGTGACCTCTAGATGGGAGCTATCGATTTTCTTCTATTTCCGTCAAAAAATATTGCCGCTACCAACGATCTTAGAACTTAGTTTAGTCAGACCTCAATATTTCCTTTTGGCACACCCTACAGGGCACATTTATGATTGGATTGCTTTGAAACCTGGTATGCTTGTTTAGAGTGACCTCTAGATGGAAACTATCGATTTTCTGCCATTTCCATCAAAAAGTGTTGCCGCGGCCAACATTCTTAGAACTTAGTTTAGTCAGACCTCAATATTTCCCTTTGGCACTCCCTAAAGGGCACATTGATGATCAGATTGCTTTGAAACCTGGCATGCTTGTTTGGGATGACCTCTAGATGGGAGCTATCGATTTTCTTCTATTTCCATCAAAAAATGTTGCCGCTACCAACGTTCTTAGAACTTAGTTTAGTCAGACCTCAATATTTCCCTTTGGCACACCCTACAGGGCACATTTATGATCAGATTGCTTTGAAACCTGGCATGCTTGTTTGGGGTAACCTCTAGATGAGAGCTATCAATTTTCTTCCATTTCCGTTAAAAAATGTTAAAATGTTGCTGCGGCCAACATTCTTAGAACTTAGTTTTGTCAGACCTCAATATTTCCCTTTGGCACACCCTCCAGGGCACATTTAACATTGGATTGCTTTGAAACCTGGCATGCTTGTTTGGGGTGACCTCTAGATGGGAGCTATCAATTTTGTTCCATTTCCGTGTGTCAAAAAATGTTGCTGTTGGCAACGATCTTTGAACTCAGTTTAGTCAGGCATCAATATATTCGTTTGGCATGCCCTACAGGGCACATTTAATATCAGATCGGTTTGAAACTTTGTATGCTTGTTTGGGGTTACCTCTAGATGGGAGCTATCGATTTTCTTCGATTTCCATAAAAAAATGTTGCCACTGGCAATGACCTTCGATGAACTCAGTAAAAACTTAGTGCAGTTAAGCATCAATATTTCCCTTGGTCACACCCTGCAAAGCACATTTATGATTGGATCGCTTGCAAACTTGGTGAGCTTGTGTGGGGGTAGCATCTATATGGGAGCTGTCGATGTTCTTCCATTTCTGTCAAAAAATGTTGCCACTGACTTTTGAACTTAGTTTAATCAGACCTCAATATTTCCCTTTAACACATCTTTCAGGGCACATTTATGATGGGATCACTTTGAAACTTGGTATGTGCTTTCGGGGTGACCTCTAGCTGTGAGCTATTGCTTTTTTTTCATTTCCGTAAAAAAATTATTGTTATCACCAACTTTTGAACTTACTGCATTTTTGTGCATCAGCTTATCCCTTTTGCACTCTCTGCAGGGTATATTTATGAATTTCCATAAAAAAAACATTGCCATTGTCGGGGGAGAAACCCTCGACCATTATCTGGTCTAATATCCTGGGTTAAGTGTATTATCTGATTTAAAACCTTCTTTATATTAAATTGTTTGAATGTTAAATAATTTTATCACATTGGGGAGAATTAAGGCTAGAGAAAACTAATCTTTTGATTTTTAGGCAGCAGTGTATTCATTTTTTTTTTGGCCCAAGTTTGTCATATTAATTTAGGAGGCAAAATTCAGAATGTATAGAACCATCACAGGGTGTGATTTTCCAGCTTCCTCCACCCATAAAACTGTCTTCTGCCACATGTTGAACGGTGTAGCTCACACAATTTTCACCTGAGTTATGACCCTTATTTTGTCAAATTTTCAGTGATTTTTGATTTTGTCCATCCAGATACAGCTCCCATCCCTCAACTTGACATCTATGGGGGTATGCCAGCACCTCTGATGGAATCTCTTGTTATACATTGGTAAGGCAAAACACTTTCCTCCTGTATAAAATTGGTATGACCAGTGTGGAATACCCATAAATTCATAGAGATATCAAAAGTGATGGTATTTTTGTTGCTTTGTTCAATTTGGTATATCTTGTCATAAGATCAGATAGTCTAACTTAGATGAGGTATTTGTGGTAATGAAGTGGAATAGATGACTTATCAATGCTCAGGAGTAAGTTGTGGGTGGCCATTAGGAAATATTTACTGCAAATACAAACAACTTGGTTTTTTTCTTGCCAACAATAATATACATCATCTCCTCTAACACTATCTGTCTTCCATATACTGTTGGTAGGTTTGCTGTTGGAAATTCTAGAAACTGTGTTATTTTGTGAAAATATGTCATAGCACTTTCACACTTGATTGGTGAAATAATTAATAGGCTTCCAAGCATTTTTTCTCTCATTGTTCACTGCATTATGAATGTGTTTTTTTCCTTGGATCTCCATGCTTGAAGCAATAAATCGTTAAGATCAGGTGTCCATCTCCTTTCAAAGTTATAATTATACAGTTACTCAGTACACATACTGCAACCTTCTGAATAGCCCTTAGCACCTGGTGAACCATTAATTTTTATTAATTGACTGGTGGAGTTCTAAATTATTTTTCAAAGGTGATTTGTAACATGAGTATTTTTTTTCAAAAATGCAATGCTGCCTGCAAGGGGATCATTAATTTTACAAGATTTTATTAATAAATTATTGCTTTGTTACTATTTATTGGAGAGTGCCTCTTCAATAAATGGTAACAAAACAATTTTATATGAAAATGTTTTTCTTCTTCTGCTTTAAATAACAAGGTTGTGCAAACAGTGTAAAGCCACTAAAGTGGCCTTCAGCACTTTTCAGTAGAGCCATGATAGTGACTTAGAGCACTCAACCAGTTAATTAATTAAAAACCACCACTGTGCTATACGCAAGAATTTCCATGAAATGTTTTCATTTCTTCCTTCCAAACCTAGCATGTCTACTAGACTAGAGCAAGTTTGACAGACTCATTCCACTTACAGTAGAGGCCATTAGCTGTATTTCAAAAGAACATTGTTGATGTTTTCAGGAAACAAATACAGTGACACATCTTGGGAGAGGGCTTTCTTGCCTTTTCTAGGGGTTTACCACATACCAGTAATGGCATAATCTGCTTAATGACACAACTCTTGGGGTGGGATTGTTATATTTTTGGCCTTGCTGAGTGGTCACGGTATGAAAAAAGGTTGAGTATCAAGGATATATACCTGTAGATGTTAGTAGTGCTACACAAAACACTATCATCACTTGAACCTTTATTCCAAGGTGTGAACGTGTTCAGTTAAACACTCCATGATTACTGATACTGATTTTCCTGCAAGCATTAAGAGAACTCTGCTGGGGCTGAATGTCTCCCGTCCATTTACTTGGACTACTTAAGCAAATGATGAGAGCATTCTCCTCATGGTGGAAGTCATGATGATACCACTACCATCTCCTTAGCATGGGAGTAGTACCTTTTCAGAGAGGACATCTCCTCACACTGGTCCCAGCCTGAAAGAGTGTGGATCTTCTAAGAAAGAGCCCCTCAACCAAATAATGGTGCACTTAACACTTGGAGGTGTTTTAAAGAAGAATGAGAAGGCCACTACCCTCTCTCCATCACAAGCTCCAGGCACTCCTATCCAGAGCCCTGTTCCTTCTCCAGAGGAGGTTAAACTAGAGGTTTGTGCCTTGACTAATGATGCTGATGCAGAAATGGTAACTGGTTTTTGACACTGCTGGTCTCAACATAATCCCCTTCTTCCAGACCAGGGCTCTGTCAAGAAGGAGATGGACATACAACGCATGGTCAGACTTTGGGAAAGGATCCGAGGCCCATGCAATTGGGAAATATGCACCATGAAGGCTCTGATTGGAATTTATATTGGAGGAGAGAAATACAAAAAAGAGGTAGTTAAGGAGCTAAAAATAGAAATATTTTCCAATGCCTATATTTCCCAAACCACACGGAACAGAGAACTGTTATTTGGTATGAAACATCCTTAGGACCATCAGAACTGAACGGTAAAAAAAATTACCCTCTCTAAAATGAGCAACATGCTTATTAACGCTCACCCCTGGTCTTGAATTGATACTCAGTTGTCATAACTAGACATTGTGCAAAAATATGTGACCTTAAACACAAATAAATAAATATATCGGTTGTGACAGGGTGGTCTGTAGGGGGGTGGGGTGGTCATCGAAAAAATGCTGAGTCCGCATATTTGCAAAAAGGTTTAACAATGTTTTCTTCAGAACCACCAGTCAGAATCTTTTGATATTTGGTATACAGCATCCATAGGAGGGTCAGATATAAGTTTGTTAAATGAAGCCCCTTGACTCATATTTGGACTCCATACAGGAGCCCGAATTCTAACTTAGGGCAATATGGAAAATAATATTTAAAAGTCATCTTCTTCAGAACCACTGGTCAAAATCTTTTAATGTTTGGTATACATCATTGTTATAAGGGTCAGGTTCAAATTGTTCAAATCAAATCCCTCATTTAATATTTGGGCTTCCTATGGATGCCCAAATTTTAACCTACTGCAATATGGGGGATAATCTTCAAAAACCTTCTATTTCAAATCCACCAGTCAAAATCTTTTGATACTTGGTATACAGCATTCTTAGGGAGGTTAGATCCCATTTTGTTGAAACCAAGTCACTGAGTTAGTATTTGGGCTCTCTATTGGTGCACAGATTTTAACTTCGTGCAATATGAGGAATAATTTTTAAAACTCTTTTTCCCCAGAAACACCAGTCAGAATCATTTAATATATGTCATACAGCATCTTTACAGTGGTTGGATTTAATTTGTTCAACTCAAGTCCAACAGTTGATAATTGGGCTCTGTAAGGGAGTCCAAATTTTAACTTATTGCAATATGAGGGATAATCTTGGAAAATCATCGTCAGATCCACCTGTCAGAATCATTTGATATTTGGTATACTGTAGCCTTATGGAAATCAGATCTAAGTTTGTTCAAAGCAAGTCTTTGGGTTAATATTTGGGCTCCCTATTGGAGCCTGAATTTTAACTTTGTCCAATATGAGGAATAATCTTTAAAAATCTGGTTCTTGAGATACAATGAGAATCTTTTGATATTTGGTATACAGCATTCTTAGATGGTTCAGATTCAATTTGTTCAACTGAAGTCCCTGAGCTGATATTTGTGTCCCCTATGAAAGGAGGGGGGGGGGGGGGGGGGGGGGGGGGGGGGGGTAAATGGTAATATCCTCAAAATCTTCTCCAGTACCACCAGTCAGAATCCATTTTTTAGCTCACCGAAGGGAGCTTAACTTATCACTTGCCATCCGTCGTGAACTTTACATTACTGACTTCTCCTCCCAAACTACTGGACCAAATTGAACCAAATTGAACCAAATTTGGTGTGCATGTTCCTTATCGTATGTCAATTCAAGCTTGTACAAATAAACTTTCCGCATCCACGGGGGGCCCTGTGGCAAATGTTAACATAATGCAAAAATGGTAATATTCTCAAAATCTTCTTCTCCAGTATCACCAGTCAGAATCCTTTTTTTAGCTCACCGAAGGGAGCTTAACTTATCACTTGCCATCCGTCGTCGTCGTGAACTTTACATTATCAACTTCTCCTCCCAAACTACTGGACCAAATTGAACCAAATTTGGTGTGCATGTTTCTTATCATATGTCAATTCAAGCTTATACAAATAAACTTTCTGCGTCCACTGGGGGCCCTACAAGGAGCATTACTCTGATAGTACCCATAATTTTTTTTTAAATTATAAAAATCTTCTTCTCCAGAACCACCATTTAGAATCTTTTGATATTTGGTATATAACATCTCTATTGGGGTCAGATTCAAGTTTGTTCAAATCGAGCCCCTGGGTTAATAATTGGGTTCCCTGTAGGAGCCCGAATTTTATCTTGGTGAAATATGAGGAAATTTCCTTAAAAATCTTCTTCTTCAGATCCACCAGTCAGAATGCTTTCATATTTGGTATTCATCATCTATAGGGGGGTCAGATTCAAGTTTGTACAAATCAGGTCCCTGAGTGAGTATTTGGGCTGTTTATTGGAGCACAAAAGTTTAAATTTGTGCAATTTGAGGAAATTTCTTTAAAAATCTTCTTTTTCAGATCCACCAGTCAGAATCCTTTCATATTTGGTGTACAACATCTATAGGAGGTGGGGGGTCAGATTCAAGTTTGTACAAATCGGGTCCCTGAGTTAGTATTTGGGCTCTCTATTGAAGCCCAAAT
Source organism: Pictodentalium vernedei (assembly GCA_031216915.1). Classification (NCBI taxonomy): domain Eukaryota; kingdom Metazoa; phylum Mollusca; class Scaphopoda; order Dentaliida; family Dentaliidae; genus Pictodentalium; species Pictodentalium vernedei. The sequence continues at coordinate 150,173,145 of CM062292.1, forward strand.
TTCAACTTCGTACAATTTGAGTAAATTTCTTTAAAAATCTTCTTCAGCTCCAACAGTCAGAATCCTTTCATGTTTGGTATACAACATCTATAGGGGGGTCAGAATCAAGTTTGTTCAAATCAAGTTCCTGGATTTATCTTTGAGCTCCCTATGAGAGCCTGAATTTTAACTTGGTGCAATTTGAGGAAATTTCTTTAAAAATCTTCTTCAGATCCACCAGTCAGAATGCATTCATATTTGGTATACAACATCTTGAGGTGGATCAGTTTCAGGTTTGTTCAAATTCCTTACCTGGGTATATTTTTAGGCTCCCTATGGAAGCCCAAATATCAACTTAGTGCAATATAGGGAATTCTTTTTAAAAATCCTCTTCATTGGACCCTGTAGTCAGAATGTTTTCAAATTTGGTATACAACATCTCTAGGAGGGTCCGATTCAAGTTTGTTCAAATCTGGTCTTTGGGTTGATATTTGGCTTCCCGAATTTTAACTTGGTGCAATATGAGGAAATTTCTTTTAAATGTCTTCTTCAGATCCACCGATCAGAATCCTTTCATATTTGGTATACAACATCTCTAGGTGGGTCAGATTCAAGTATGTTCAAATCGGTTCCCTGGGTTAATATTTTGGCTTCCTATTTGAGGCCAAAGTTTAACTTAATGCAATGTGAGGACATTTGTTTAAAAAACCTCCTTGTTCAGATCCACCAGTCAGAATGCTTTCATATTTGGTATATACATTTGTAACATCTCAAGAGGGATCAGATTCAAGATTGTTCAATTTGAGTCCCTGGCTTATTATTTGGGCTCTCTGTGGGCAGGGTTGGGGTGGGGGGGGCAGGGGGAGCATGTTAGGTTCAGGTTTGTTCAGATCCATTTCCATAAAATTTGCCTTTGCATGGCTTCATTCCTTTGTAGTGTTGATGAACCATGTCTAACTGAATGTGACCCCAAACACTTCTTTGAACCACTTTGGCCGGTGAGCAATTGAGGCCCCTGGTGACCTCTTGTTATTATTTTACAGGGTATTTATACTTACCGGTATACCAAAGGTGTTCATATTGCCAGTAATTGGATTTTGTTCAGTTTTTCACAAAATTACGGGTTGTTGAACTTAGGAAATTTTTTGTGAAATTTTGAATATATGGTGCAAGGTTTGTCCAGCAAACTCCATCCACAATGCATATGTAAATTAAAGTACATGGTAGAATTTGCGGGGGCATCATATGTGTCTTACAGACATAGCACATGTTCTATTAGCAAATCACTGTTTGCTCTCCAACCTCTTGTGTCCATGTGCTATGAAGGGAAATGCTTCAGTCTAGTTTCTGTTAGATTCTTGATACTAATTCCAACTAGAACAAATTTCCCCTTGGTTTCTGTTTTCTCTCTCCAGTGCTACCCACTCCAAGGGAGTGTTCATCCTTTTTTCTCTTAGATTCTTGATACTAATGCCACATAGATTCTCTCCATGGTTTCTGCTTTCTACCTCTGGCGTGGCCTGCTCCACAAGGATGGGTGGATCTGGCTCACCGCATTGCAAAGGAGCCAGATTCTGTAGGATCTGACTAATACCAGTACAGCCAACATCACAAGGTAGATTCTGTCTCACCACCATGCAGAAGAGGCCAGGTTCCATGGAATTTATGCTGGAATTGAGAGAGAGGGAGAGATGATGCCCACATTCTTCTTGATACTAACACTAGGCAGATGTTCTCTGCCTGTTCCTTTTGTAATTTCTTGAATAGTAACATGTATTAATAACTCTTTCTTTGGACTTTTTTCCATTGGGTTCTTGATACCAACACCAGGTAGATTCTCTCTATTGTTTCTCTTTCCTATCTCCAGTTCAGCCCACTCCACCAGGTGCTTTGTTGGTGGATCTGGCTCACTGCATTTGCAGAATAGGCCAGGTCCTCTTGGATATGTGCTGGTATTGAGAGAGGAATAGATGATGCCCACATTCTTCTTGATACTAATGCCTGTTCCTTGTGTAAGTTCTGGAATAGTAAAATGAATTTATTCTTCTTTGTCTTTTATCTGTTGGGTATCTGTTAGGTTCTTGATACTATCACCAGGTAGATTCTCTCCATGGTTTCTATTTTTTCACTCACCTGACTGAAAGTCAGTGTGAGTTTATAGTGATCACTCACCGTCCATAGTATGATGTACATCATCTGCCAAACTTCATTCATGGACATGGTTTTGCAACTTCTCCAAAACCACTGGACCAATATCAGTTAAATTTGAGGTGATTGTTTGTTCTGACATCGCATTTTAATTTTTTAATTAATTATTTGACTGTTTGCTCACCTGACTGAATGTCAGGATGAGCTAAAGTGATCACTCACTGTCCATCGTCTGTGAACATGGTGTTTACACCTGCCCCTCCTAAACCACAGAACCAATTTTAGTTTTATTCAAGGTGTTTGCATGTTTTGACATCGCATTTTGGGTTTCTTTCAAATCAACTTGCCCAGCCTCATAGGGAAGGGTATGGGGGAAAATCCACCAAAATTCTTTTAAAATCTTTTCATGAACCAGTGGGTATGATGACTTGATATTTGGTATGGGGCTTCCTTTTTAGGTGTTGAATCAAGTTTTTTCAAACAAAGTTCATGGATAAAAATTTGCCTTTGCAATGGGAGGGGGCAAGAGTTTTGGCTCTGCCTGAAATTTCTATTTTCTGAACCAATGGTCCGACTTGAACCAAATTTGATATGTGGTATTATTGAGTCATTAGTACTTGATTCATGTAAAAAAAAATTTCCTGTGTCCCCATGGGAAGCCAAGGAGCTAAAAATAGAAATATTTTCAAATGCCCATGTTTCCCAAACCACATGGAACAGAGAACTGTTATTTGGTATGAAGCATCCTCAGGACCAGTAGAACTGAATGGTAAAAAAATTGCCCTCAGTTGTGTCAGGGTTTTCTATAAGGTTCAAATTTGTTCAAATCAAGTCCCTGAGTTAATATTTGGGCTTTTTATGGGAGCCTGAATTTTAACTTAGTGCAATATGAGGGAATTTCTTTAAAAATCATCTTCAGATCCCCCCAGTCAGAATGCTTTCACATTTGGTATACAGCATCCTGGTTCTGGAAGGGAAGGGCTCAGACTCAAGTTCGTTCAAGTTAAATTCCTATTTTGATATTTGGACTCCCAAGTTTTGCATTACTGGAAAACCGGAGCATTATTTCTGTGGTAGCATTCCAGTACTAGAAAAAAATCATCTGACATGGACAACACAGTTATAAATAATTAAATAACTTCATTCCTCTCTAGTGTTAACTAGCTATAGATGCTAATTAAATCCTTCTTTAAACAACTATTGTAAGATGAGCACCGCAGACCCATGGGTCTCTTGTTTGTTCTGACATCGCATTTTAATTTTGTTGAAATCAACATGTCCTCCCCCCATAGGGAGGGGGTGGGTGAAAATGCTCCCAAATTTTTTAAAAATCTTCTCATGAACCGTTGAGTGCTTTGACTTGATATTTGGTACTCAGCTTACTTTTGAGGAATAGAATCAGTTTCGTTCATATGAAGTTCACAGGGCAATATTTACCTTTGTAATGGGAGGGGCAAGGATTTTGGCTCTGCAAAAAACTTCTATTTTCTAAATCGATGAGCCGATTTCAACCAAATTCGGTGTGTGGTGTTATTGAGTCATAAGTACTTGAATCCTGCATTCTTATGGAAACCATAGGAGCTAAAAATAGAAATACTTTCAAACGTCCATATTTCCCCAAACTGCATAGAACAGAAAACTGTTATTTGGTATGAAGCATCCTTAGGACCACTAAAAAAAAATTGCCATCGGTAATGTCAAGGTGTTCCATCTGGGACATTAAAAAGTGCTGAACTAGCATATCTGCTAAAAGTAAAGAAATTTTCTTCTCTAGAACCACTGATTGGAAACTTTTGATTGGGATGAGGGATTACATGATATAGTCTTGATGTAATTTTTAAAAAAATATTGGGTTTTTTTCAACTGCTTAATTTGTAAATTATGTGGCGGATACAGCAAATTCAATAACCCTTCACCTGACACAGAATTATTGAAAAATAAATTAAATTCCACATTTTTTTTAAAATGAATTTCACAATTTTTCAATAAAACCATACAAATATGGATATCAATAGGAGGAGCTAGATGAGCTGAGTCTAATGATATCCATATTTGAATGGTTTTAGTGAGAAACTTCCAACATATTTTAGGCTGTGGTTGGCTTATTCTGGTTAATTTTCCGACCGTTTTTGACCACAATGTTAGGTAAAGGGTTAAAATAAAGAGTTAAATCTCTGCGAAAAATCAATGTGCTTCTGAGAGGTGATAGTTTCAGGCCCCTGTTTGTTAAACAAGCTTATGTAACTGTGGAGATAATAGTTACCATACTGCAATTGTAGTCCCACCATGGTAACCCTGGAAAGTGGAAAGTCAGATCAGGAAAAAATATCTGATCGGCTCAGAGGTGGACTGGCCATATGGTCCAACAGGAAAATTTCCGGTGGGCCCCCTATTGGATTTCCCCTGGGGCCCTCAAAATTGATACAGCCCAGCACCTGGTGGTGTGTGAAATTCCATGATAATGACCCAGAGACGACATGGATCTGATTGCACAGACTGCCGGTATATTGAATTGTTCTTTTTGTGGACTGCCAGATATACCGGGAGTCCAGCCTCCAGTTGATCACTCAGATAAAAGGAAACAGCATTCCTTCAATTTCAGAAATCAGTTTTTTCCATTGAGGTGAACTATGGTCTTCCTGATGGGGTCCCCCACCCCAAAGTAGAACCATTTTGGCCGAATGTTCGATAAAGATGGTACAAAAATGCCATCGAAATATCCTCTCTGTGGTCTACCATTGATCGCTCAGATGCAAGGAAGCTGCATTCTTTCAATTTGAAAAATAAAAATTTTCTCCAGATCTGGGGCCCTCTTGGTGCATTTCGCGGTAATTTTTCTTGGCCCCAGGACGCCCCTGACTTGGATTTCAATATTTGACCCAAAAGCAAATTACCATGGTGCAAGATCTTTAAACTTGTGTAGTCTTATCTATTGCACATGATTTGCTGACATGTCTATTTGTGTTGCAGTCACATTGTTGCCAAAGATGCAGAAAGTGACCTTAAACTCATATAAACAAAAGAACATTTATTTAGTCTGCAAAGAAGTATCTTGTTCTGGTGGAAATTTAGCTCATTGTTATCAGGAAGTGTTGCATTTTGATGACAGCAGTAATCAGGAGCCCTGGTGATGTTCAGGTGTTACATGTTGATTTTATCTTTGCTGTTGAGGAAAAGTGAGATACTGTTAATTCAGCTGCAATTGAAACCCACACAATTCATTTACCAGATAAAAATCTTTTTGATGTTATCAATGTAGTGTGCATTTCAACCCCTTTACAACTAAATCTTCTTTCATCAACAGCTATTGCATCCCTTTGCTAGTAGACTACAGATTTTTTCTAAGTGTATGAAAGAACAAGAAACAAGATGGCATTTTATTCCCAGAAACATTGTTATATCATCTTAGTATCAGCTCTTCAACTTCACTGCCAAAACCTCACTGGTAGAAATGTTGTTTTACTGATATATTGGACCTGGTCATTTCGTGTACAGTACCCATATGAGACTGGTCAATTAATACCCCAGTTATTGATGCTAAATTTAGATTAGTGCTGTCTATTTATAGAGGAACTATTTAGGAGTGGGCGTGTACAATTAATTACTTATCTTCGTTGACAACAGAGCAACAATAACAAGAACATTGGCTTTGATATATTTTATTTCATTCAAAAGTGTTTCAACTTTTAACAAGCGATAAACTATAGAAACATAATACATTGCACATAGATATTAACATAAATAATTTTGTTTTTTGCACATAGATATTTACATAAATGAGTTGTCTTTTTTAATCTTTTAACTTCATTTGGTTTCTTATAACTAACATTACAGCACATTCAACGTGGATTGAAACACAAAACGCTGCCGCGGTGTGTTCTCCACCGTGGAGTTCCAGTAGACCGCAGTGTTTGATCAGTGGAAGACTGTGGTCACGAGCGTTAAGGATTAGCATAATTGTTTTTGCATGTCAGTTTCTCTGCTGATTAATAAATACTGTCTTGTGACGTCAACTGGCAAGACAACTGCATTTGTTACTGGTAGTAGATAATTTATTTTAAATTAAAATTGGAATTTGGAGGAGGCAGACGGCGACTACTGCTGTGGTTTGAAATTGTAAATTGGGAATAGAACTGTCAGTACCATTTTGGTTATGTACAAAGTCCTTGTCACTTTCGAAACTAAACTGTTGTGTTTTGGCGATCGATTTGATCGAGAATATAAATAAACGAGACTTGAGAAAAAACAACTAATATTCGCGAAGTTCCCAATTTCACAATTTGTTTACAGCTGTAGGCCAACACGTGATGAACCGTGTTTTTCTTGGGTGGGAAGTGGGGGCGAAAAAGCCTCCTGCGTCACGAGAGCGCCCATGGCGAATGGCTAATGATCGAAGTGATACCAGACATTGAGTCAACTCGACCAGCCCATCCACTTTCCCGTCTTACTCTTGTCGGGCTACGCAATTAAAGATTTTTAAAAAATGGATATAGTAAAAAGAAAATATAGTGTTTTTGAATGGATACCAAAAAGTACCTCACTCGTGAATGAAGCTAATGATTATTTCCAATTCTGTAGTGGTTTGTACATACCTTTATACTCTTTGCATTTGCCGATTTTTCAACGTTCCGCTACATTGTTGTTATTTGTATTATCAATTGAAATAGCCAAGCCTGTGTGTATGTAAAAATACGTGGGTGAATATAAGGGAGATACCGAAATAAAATATCTGCGAATGTGCCATTCTAAGAGAGAGAGTACACTTCAGTGGGAAAGAGATAGAGAGAGACAGATATACGTGATTGGGGGGGGGATTGGAGTAAGAAAAAGTGAAAGAAAATTAGTACATGAAAGTATACGCAGTGGCATGTGGGCGTATGTCTGCATATTACTCTGTGTGTGTATGTGTGTGTGTGGGGGGGGGGGGGGGGGGCACAAGGGTCTGCGTGTGTTGGTGTGCGTGCATGTGTTTTGTTTCTTCGGGTTTGGGTTTTTTTGGTGGGGGGGGGGGGGGGGTATGAACTACTGAAAAAAAGACCTACCTCTGATGAAAATGTGTCTCATAAGCCTTCATAGGCTGGATTTCAAATAAATATTTTGTAAATACTCTACATGTATGTATATTATGTATGTGTATTGAAATGTGACACTTAAATAAAATATTCTACTACTACTACTACATTAAAGTAGTCAGGATTGAAGTGATTAATTGAATATAGTGGATTAAACTACCACATGCACAAGGTGTGAAGTAACATCTGAGTGGCGCACAAAGCACAGAGCTGTCCTTCAAACCAACATCTGTTTTAACACCTCTGCACATGACAAGCTTGAGAAAAAATAAGAGACAAATCAACATCTTCAGTTACTTTTTATTAATTCAGCAATCATAATTATAACTATATGTAAATAAAATCAATAGAAAATAATATTTTTTTTTTATTTTTCAATTATGACATGCCGATCGACAAGCCAGACCACCACACATCATAACCCTAGCTAAAACATGCCCCAAAACTTCGTATTATAATTTTTTGGTTTTGTCCCCCCCTCACATGCCTTGAAACCCCCAAAATTAAAATAGGTCTTTCAGGCAGATTTTAGTTCCTCTATCGTAGATTTTCTGGCGCCACCCCTGATTTTTGCGTGCAGCCAGCACATCAGAAATTTCAGTGTCTTTGCAGTGTAAGATTCAGTCATCCATACCACTCCTAAATGGTGAAGTAAATAGTCCCCCCCCCCTCCCCATCCCCAAAACGAGGCAATTGGACCCCAGACTCCCATAAACCCACATGCACAAATAGGCCTATATCATTGATTGCTTGCCCATCTGCCACCCCCCCCCCCCCCCCACTCCCATCTTGGCCAGTGTTCTTTGCTAGTGCTTGCAGGTGCTTCAATATATGAATTCCCAAGCGTCTTGGGCTGAAATGTCCCAGGGCCACCACGAGCATTCCCTTTTCGTTAATGTAGTTTATGTTAATTCCACTCTCAACATGTACATTTTAACATTCCACTCTGAACTTAACTTTTAAAATCGTAAATCGGATTCCCTTCCTCCCCAACCCACAATTTATTCAAAATTCAGTTCCGGTAACATGATTCTTCTCCGTCAATAGCTACAGTTAGTTAAAAGACCATCGTGGGAATGTCCAGATAATGTGCTGGTGAAGTTATATTTTTTTCAACTCACATCCATGATATCAGTACGGTATAATATTTATTTTTTCTTAATTCCTCGAGTTCTGAATCGATTTTGATGAACAACATTCGGAATCGCAATAGCTTTTAATAACTTTTTCAGATATTGAACTATCTTTTTAATATTTCAAGTAAAAGTAAAAGTAATTTTTCACTGACTGTGAAAAAATTTGATCTAATTGAGAGCCGGTGACTGAGAGATCAAAAGATAAACCGACGTCAACCGAACATCCCATTACACAGTTTGACATATTCATGCGAGATTAAAAACACGATTCAAACTCCATATTTTGATCGTTTTTTTGCCATATTAATGCTTTTTATTATCAAAAAATATGTATGGAGCATACGTATTCAATTTATGCTTAAGTGCAATTCCAAACAATCACTTAACAACAATGAACTGAAACTATTTTTGGTGGAAGAATAAACCTGATTACCTCACTTGCAAAAAACACAAGTTAATTATAGACAAACTGAAGTCACGTGGTGGGGTTTTGAGACCCCACCTTGTAGTGTTAATAATTAGTGGGGTCTCAATTTCTGTGTTCATATGGGCAGCGTACACGACATGGTAATCAATGCCTGGGTGAGAGTCCTCTAAAATGTGGAGCTTACAGTACAGTTGCATGGAGTGGTTGTAATCCATGCTTGGGCAGTGATGTCCATGTTTGTGTTTACGAGGTAATAAAAATCATCATAAGTAAAACTTTAATTAATGAAGCACCAGGTTGTATGCACTGGATTGTACCCGGTGCATCATTAATTAAATTTTTTATGATTATTATAATTGAAATGAATTGTGTAAAACTTTTTATTACACCTGTGTTTGGCCTTCATGATGTAGCAATGAATGCTGAAACTGACCTTTGACCCCCAGATTCCCCATGAAAACCTTGGAAATTGAAGCAGTGCTGGTTTACTGTAGTAAATAAGCTCTGTTTTACTGGTAAAATAGGACCCATTAAGTTGATTTATAAGGAAATCACTTTTCTTGTATCATCACTCATTATTGTTCACTCTTAACTTTCATTTCTGGCGTATTCATTTCGTATTTTTATCCATTTCTTTTAGTTCGTATTTTTACCATTTTCTCGCCACAATATGGCCTTAGCTGCTGATGTGGGACTAAGCACCAATAAATAAATAGGCATTGTGCCGAAATATGTGCCCATAAACACCAATAAATAAATAAAGAAAATACTAGCGTTTGATGACAAGATGACACTATATTCCATAAACAGGTGATGGGGATCAGCAATAATGAATACAAAATAGATTCGAAATAAAAATTGATTTTGGGATTGGCTTGATTGGGTCATTGTGTCAAAGGTCAGGGTCACACTGATCTTGGAACTCATTTTTTTCTGAAGATCATTTCTGCTTTCTAATTAAAATTCATGTGCGTTGCTCATTGTGAGAGGAAGAACCCTATCTATTTTGTAGTCATTATGCTATATGTCAAGTTCACAGCGACCTTAATTTGAAATTGCTTTCTTGTCCATAACTATAGATATTGGCGAGGTTAGAGTTTCAAGGTTTTATCAGAGAATTCCCATGTGAGAACCACAGAAAGTGAAGCAATGTTGTTTTCTATGGTAAACAAGCTGTTTTATTGGTAAAAGAGGACCCAGTCTCCAATGCTTTGGGTGGAAGTCCTCTAAAATGGGCTACATGGTTATATACTACTGAAAGTTTGCTAAGCACCAAGCATATTCAACTACCTGTTTTACGTTTTAGTTGAAATATTGTAATGAAAAGTGTATATATTTTATATTTAATTATTTATCTTTAATGATTTAAGCACAGAAATTGAGATTTTGTTTGTGTTTGACATTATTATTTAGCTTTTGAATACGATAACCATGGAAAATGGATATTATTGGTAAAAGAGGAAATTTTTCAAATTTGCCAAAAAAGTTGACGGAGCCAACTGATATGGGTTCAATATCGAGTATGAGACCCATTATTGTTAATTACAGCTTCACAGCGCCTTCACATGCTCCCAGTCAGGTTCCAGATGGTCCTTTGTGGGATGTTGTTCCATTCTTGGATCAGCATGGCACCAAGCTCCTGGACACTTCTTGGTTGGACTGGACGGACTGAAATTGCAAGCTGCAACTCATTCCAGACATGTTCGATTGGATTGGGGTCAGGGGATCTTGCTGACCAGTCCATACGCTCAATCCCCTCCCTCTGTCGGTACTCCCGGGCAGCATGGGCAATATGAGGATGGGCATTATCGTCCATCAGAATGAATCTATCACCCACTGCATCTGCAAACAATCTGATGTGGGCATCCAGGACCTCATCAATATACTGCTGTTTAGTCAATGTACCACAGTCAAGGGCACAGAGCTCTGTACGTCCATCCCAGCTGATGCCGCCACATACCATTATTGACCCTCCTCCACAGTGGTCATGCTCAGCAATGTTGGCTGCATGGAATCGCTCTCCTGGTCTTCTCCATACCCCAGGATGCCTATCTGTGTTGTCTTGGCAGTACCTTGATTCATCTGTAAAAAGGGCAGGTTGTCAGTCTTCTTTGGTCCATCCAACGTGATCCATGCCATATTCATATCGTGCATGGCAGTGGTTCTGGGACAGCTGAATGCGAATACATGGTCTTCTCGATTGGAGACCACCTTCGTGCAACCTTGCACGGGCAGTCTACGTCGAAACATTTACCCTGGATGCATTCTGAAGGTCTCTACGAAGCTGGGTTGTTGTGTCAAAGTGGTTCCTATGGGTCTGAATGATCAAAAACTGGTCTTCAACTGCAGATGTTGCCCTGTCTCTGCCACCACCATGTTGTATGACTGGTGTGCCATACTGCTGAAATCACTGCATGGTGCACACCAAGGGCTTCACCAACCTGAGGATGGGTAGCCCCTTGTTCCGCCATCCCTACAGCCCACCACATTTCTGCTTCAGACAGATGTCTTCTTACATTTGCATTCGCCATATTCAGTCATTAAATCACAAGGGTTTGTGTTGAAATGAAGACTGAATACCCTACACATCTCATATATATGTAGACAGTACACGAAAACATCATGGAAATCAAGGGGTACATGCTTTCCATGACTGTCACGAAAAGTCTGCCTGTCAAGAGAGCTAATGTAAGCACTGGGGACCATCTCAATACATTCCTCAATCATATCCACCAAAAATATTGCAAATGTGTCACAAGAAAATTTCACAATGATGTGTCAAATATGTGGTGCTTAGCAAACTTTGAGTAGTATAAATGATTGACTAAACTTGATTTGATCTCCATGTTACAGTCATGATTAGCCATTATGTAGAAATATGTGACCTTAAACACCAACAAATAAATATCAGGGAATTAGCCACCCTGACTGCCATCGTGAGCATTCTTTAAAGTGATTATCAGAATCAGATAGCATTCAGGAGCTTAGTATTGAAGGGGTTAACACAAATAAACAGCTGTTAGGGTGCTAGATTAGTTTTTTTTGTAGTCAAAATTTCATTGATATGGGTTTGATAAGTTACAATTTATTGGACTGTGCCCATTGATACTCTCAGTAAATTATAACACGACAAATTCCTATGTATGTTGACCAAATATTTCTGCTTTTACTTGAAGCACATACTAAGAAGATGAAAGCTTTTATGCATGGTACATGATGGTACCAACAGTTTTTCAAAGAGTTCCAATATAGGCTTCTGCATTCAATCAGTTCAGCTTATCCTCATCTGATTTTAACAATCTGCGTTATCAAACAATCTATGTTTTATCATACTGTTAATTTCCACTCAATTATACCCCCACTCTGAAAATGAGCAGAGTATACTGGATTACATCTGTCTGGCCCTTTGTCCATCTCTTAGTCCATCTCCCCCATGGGAACCCTGAGGAAGTGAAGCAGTGCTTGTTCACTGTGGTAAACCAACTCAGTTTTACTGGTAGAATTGGGCCTCGTAACCCATGCTTGGGGTGGAAGTCCTCTAATATAGGCAACATGCGTATAAATGATTGACTAAACTTGACTTTATCTCCATGTTGTCACGATATGAACAAAGACATGTCCACTCCAGCCATTGCGAGTCCCGTTTTTATCCAAAATGCAATGGTTGATTTTGTGACTGGTTTGTGAGGGTGTACATAGCTGATGAACAGTTGTTGTATATCCCGTCTCAACGGTATTCAATAAATATTTTTGTAATGTGTTGTATGCACACCAGTCCTTATCATCTGGATACAGATGAAGTTCTATGGGCCTGATGTGTTTGCCCGCCCGACTTTGTTTAACTAAGTCGTAATATGTATCAAATAGTAAGTGTCAAACTGTATAATATTACTTATTTTCAATAAATGGAGGGTTTGAACCCACTGTGCTGTTAATAAGGCCAGAAGAACAGCTAACTTAATGGTTAACAATTTTAGCGATGTTCTGTCGGTAACAATGATTGATTTTATCCAGTTCAAAGCCGGTTGTATGTCCCAGAACCCCAAAAGTTTTGGGAACAGTCGGTCTGAGTTGGAAAACAACACAAAGAAAACGGATGACTAAAAACGGTGACTACTGATAGTTTTCCCTTCATCAGTTAGTAAAAAAGTTGACAGCGCCCTGCGAGCTATATTAATTGCACTATATTGCAAACCTTTGTCAAATAATAAGACCATACCTGTAGGTGGTGACAGTGTATTGACACCCCTTTCACCACAAAATTTTTGCCACTGACCGATGTAAGTTTGATACTGTTTCTTTGTTGAGAGTTGCCATGATGACAGGAGAATGTCAGCAGCTTGTGTTGAAATCTTCTTACTTTGGAAGATTTCCCTGACAATCTGCAGACCATCAGCTGCATCTTCGTCAACGGATAGCGTTTGTTCTTGTAGTTAAGTGTCAGCGTGTATTTTTCCCCAGGTAAAAGAAAAGGGCAGTCTATTAGTTTTCTTGTTAGTTTTGAGAACCATGATTGTGTGGTCCAAAAAGGAGCCATCACCAAAGCCTATGTTTCGTCCCGGTCAACAAGTTAAATGGAGGAAAGATGGAGATCAATGTGTGGTACCATGGGAAGGAAAATGCATCAATGGCAACTGCTCCTGGGTCTGGCTGCCAGGCAGGGTATTGTGCCACCTGATAATTTTGTCTGGATGCAAAAAGGTCAATCTGGGGGATGCCCCATATTAGACTAAGTTGATGAAAAATGAGTGGATTAATTTCTATTCAGTATTATCATGATGAAGGCGACTTTTGTGTTCAGCATCTGCATTAAGAAACCTGGGATATGAGTTGCCGATAACCACAAATTTCTATTTAAAGCCCAGTGCCATATTTTTCATCCGGGGTGGACCTCTGCCGTTCGTCCATCCTTTTTCTGTCCGTCTGTCTGTCTGTCTGTCTACGGCGTCTTATCCATTTCTTTGGCATTCGATAACTTGAAAAATATTACTTGGATTGTCAAGTTACTTTATATTTGTGTTCAGGTTACTGATGTGCCGAGCTGTATAGTTTTTGGTGTAAATCTGATAATTTGATCTTGAGATATTAACTATTTATCCTTCAAATTGAGAATTCTTCCAATCCCTTTGGCATGAGATAACTCAAAAAATATCAATCCAATTGTCATGTTACTTTATATATATCTTCAGGTTACTGATGTTCCGAGCTGTATAGTTTTTGGTGTAAATCTGTTATTTTTATCCTGAGATATTAACCCTTTATCCTTCAAATTGAAAATTCCTGAAATTCTTTTGGCATTCGATAACTTGAAAAATATCAATCCGATTGTCATGTTACTTCACATATGTGTTCAGGTTACTGATGTGCCGAGCTGTATAGTTTTTGGTGTAAATCTGATAATTTGATCCTGTGATATTAACCCTTTATCCTTCAAATTGAGAACTCCTCCAATCCATTTCTTCGGCATGCGATAACTCAAAATATTAATCCGATTATCAGGTTATTTTATATATGTATTCAGGTTACTGATGTGCTGTGCTGTATAGTTTTTAGCTTAACTTTGACGTAAGTCAAATTTGAGCTTATGCCATGGCCAGTCATCCATCTGGCTGTCTGTCCGTCTGGCTGTCTGTCCGTCAACAATTCAATACGGCTCGGGCTAGAGGCCGTATTTATGAACCGATCTTTACGAAACTTCTTGGGTACCTTAGTTATCACCGTGGGACGAGAACAAGTGTTTTTGGGTCCGGTCTGAAATTCAAGATGGCAGTCATTTTGTACAAAATTTGGTGCAATCAGATTTTTGCGCAGAACTTCCATATGAAAGCTCTGATTTGAATCATTCTTTGTATGAATGTTTAGTACCATGGGATACATCACATATAATACAGGTTTTTTTCTCCTGCATAAATTATGCCAATTAGACTAACTTTGATCTATTTAGTGTTACTTTCAGCACTGCAACTTCAAATGTCAATATGGCTTGGGCTAGAGGCCGTATTTATGAACCGATCTTTACGAAACTTCTTCAGTACCTTTGTTATCACTGTGGGACAAGAACGAGTAGTTTTGGGTGCAGTCCGAAATTCAAGATGGCCACCAGCAGCCATTTTGTACTTTAGTTAGTGCAATCAGTTTTTTGTACAGAACTTCTGTATGAAAGTTCTGATTTGAATATATTTTTGTATGAATGTTTAGTAACATGGAATACATCACATATAATACAGGGGTTTTTTGTGCAGAAATTATACAAATTAGATGAACTTTGATTTATTCAGTCCTACTTATACACAGTAAGTGCACATGTCAATACGACTCGGGCTAGAATCTGTTTTTATGAACCGATCTTCACGAAACTTCTTGGGTACCTTTGTTATCACCTTGGGATGAGAACGAGTGTTTTTGGGTGCGGTCCAAAATTTGAGATGGCTGACAGTGGCCATTTTGTACCGAAATTAGGTCCAATCAGTTTTTTATACCCCCACTTTCGAAGAAAATGGGGGTATACTGGATTACATGCATCTGTCTGTCCGTCCGTCCATCCACCCGTCTGTGCGGGCTTAGCAGAGGTACATTGTGGGGTTTACAGTTTAGGGTCAGTGGTAGTTGTGGGGTTGGGTTAGTACAGTGGCCACTTGTGTGGTTATTTTTTGTACTGTGGGGTTAATTTTTTTACCTTGTGGGGTTAGGGTTTAACATGGGAAAAACCCCACAAGTAAGAACGTGTAAGAACATCCGTCCGTGTGTGAGTCCGTCCGAGAATATTCATAACTTAACTAAATTATTATTTTTTATAATATTTGTTGATCATAGGTATGCCCACACTAGTTATTATTTTTTTTTATTAGATATTGTGTCCGTCCGAGCCAAATTTTGTCTATTCAGCCTGTATCTCGGGTATCGAATGTTCTATTGCAATGAAATTTGAACACTACTTACGGTATAGGCTTTAAAAAAAGGATTCAGCGATATTTCTCACATTCTCCTTTTAAGAGTTATCCTCCTTTTTGACTTAGAAGACATTATTTGTCTGTTCAGCCTGTATCTCAGGTTTGGGTTATCTGATTTCAGTGAAATATGGCATGCTGTTGGCCTATGACAAAGGCTTCTGCTTCATTGCATAAAACTTCCAAACACCAAACAATTTACCATACCTTTGACTTAGAAATTTTTGGAAATTGTTGAAAAGTTTCGAAGAAAAAGGGGGGGGGGGGGGGGGGATGCCAGATTGGGGTTATCAGATTTCAATGAAATATGGCATGCAGTTTGCCTTTGACAAAGGCTTCTGCCTCATTGCATAAAACTTCCAAACACCAAATAATTTACCATACCCTTTGACTTAGAAATTGTTGGAAATTGTTGAAAACTTTTGAAGAAAATGGAAGGGGGGGGGTATACTGGATTGCATCCATCCATCTGTGCATCTGTCCGTCAGTCTGTACGAGAATATTCATAAAATAATATTGTTGGTCATAGGTATGCCCACACTAGGTGGAACACCACGATGGGGGTATGCACCGGATGTAAGTCCAGCTCTTGTTGTACACAATTTCTATAGGCCTCAGGCTAGAGGCTGTATTTATGAACCGATCTTTACAAAACTTCTTGGATATCTTTGTTATCACCGTGGGACGAGAACGAGTGTTTTGGGGTGCAGTCCAAAATTCAAGATGGCCGCCAGCAGCCATTTTGTACCAAAATTAGTGCAATCAGTTTTTTGTACAGAGCTTCTGTATGAAAGTTCTGATTTGAATAAATTTTTGTATGAATATTTAGTAACATGGAATACATCACATATAATACAGATATTTTTCTCCAGCAGAAATTATGCAAATTAGATGAACTTTGATTTATTCAGTCCTACTTTTTCACAGTAAGTGCACATGTCAATACGGCTCAGGCTAGAGTCTGTATTTATGAACCGGTCTTCACGAAACTTCTTGGGGGTACCTTTTGTTATCAGGAACAAGTGTTTTTGGGTGCCCTTGTTATCACTGTGCTATATTTTTGGGTTCAGTCAGACCCACTCTGGGACTCAAAGATTTCTTTTCTGGTTTAGCATCTAACTGTCACCCCCACCTTTACAATACTTTACCTGTACATTTGTTACAGGCTACGTCAGTATTTATGTACAGACCTTTACAATACTTTTCATGAACCTTTGTTATCAGGTCATTACCTAGATGTGTGTCATTGCTGTGTCATATACTTTCCATGTACATGTCTTAAACATGTTGAGCTACAGTGTCACTGACACTTTCATTTATGTAAATCTAATAATTTGATCCGGAGATATTAACCCTTTATCCATCAAATTAGGCACTCCTCCAATCCATTTCTATATGTACCCATACCATGTATGGTATACATAATGTCGGCATCCGGGGTGGCCCTCAGTCATACAGCTTTCTACTAGTTGCGTGGATGGGTACACATTTGATGATTTCATCGGCCTATTTTTTGAGTCAGGTGATTACAGGTATGGTTGGTTCAACCCATGTTATTGATATATGCTACTGTGGTTGTGTTGTCACTCTGAATTTGAATATGCTTGTTGGTGAATGTGTCACAGAATGATTGCAAAGTTAGCCAAACTGCTAAAAGCTCTTTAACATTTATGTGGTGGTAAGCTTCCTCTTCTGACCACCTCTTGTTTTTTAGGTTCCAAAAACTCTTCCCCTTGCAAGATTTGAAGCATCTGATTGCAGAATGATATCGAGGTTGCCATGGGAAATGGGGGAATTGGCTTCTATGATATGGTCTATCCAGTATCTCAAGTCCTCCTGAACCGCTGGAGAGATGCTCATTAAATGGCTGAAATTACCACGTGCGTGAGTTTGGCATTGTCGAAATTACGATAAAAAAGTTTTCTGAACTGAAACACCAGAAAACTTGCAACCATCTTGCCTACCAATTCTGCCAGACTCGGAATTGTGGTCTTATCCTCGCGTAATAACTGAAAGCACAACACTCGAAGTACAGTGTCTTTCTCATGTTGTCGCCTGAGTGCTAGAATGTCCTATGTCCTCTTTGGGACATAGGACATTCTAGCACTCAGGCGACGATGTGTCAATGAGACAGTCACTGTAGTGGAGTCCAAAATGAACCCCAAGTATGTAAGTATGTGTGAGGGTTCCAGGTGAGAATTTTTAGGGTGAATTATAAACCTGGCTTCGAGGCCCAGATTAACGGTGTCCAGAATGTTAGTGCAACAATCTTCATAATCTTCACCCACCAGACAGGAGTCGTCTATGTAAGATGCATTTAAATGACCACAAGATCAAAGGTGTGCATAAAACACATTAGAAATTTTTGTGAAGATACGAGGTTCAGAAGAGTGCCCATTTGGGAGAACACAAAACTAGGGACGTGGTGGCTCAGTTGGTAGAGGTGCAGGCTGCAAGCCGAGAGGCCCTCGGTTTGAATCCCACCTGCGGCAACCACATTGTGTCCTTGGGCAAGACACTTCACCCCCATTGCTCACGTGGGAGCATGGTGGCGTTGTGTACTAAGGCGTACTGCTCGTCGATGGTGCACCTGTCTTCAACCAGTGCTAACCCTGCTTGTGTGGAGTTGTTATATTGGGGAGCTGACAGTTGCTCACCGTTGCCCGGTGGTTCTCTCCGGGTCCTCCGGCTTCCTCCACCCGTAGAACTGTCATGGTCATGGTTAGCCATTGTGCAGAAATATGTGACCTTAAACACCAATAAATAAATAAATAACACAAAACTGGTACTTTATTCCTTCCCAAAAAAATCTCAATAAAAATGTTTTGGTGACTTTCCCCTTTTGATAAAGAATGATAGGCATCTTTCCAATCAACAGACACCATCTAACAACCAGGTGTCATGAGGCTGAGGACTGATAGTGGACATTCCAGTTTGAAATGTTTCTTGTGAACATGTTCATTAAATTGTTTCAAGTTCAAATAAGTTAGGTCGAAAAAAACAGTGGAAATATATTCCCCGATGCAATCAGATGTTGCTAATTTTATAACACCTTTCGCCAAAAGTTTCTTAATCTCTTGAGAAATAACCTCAAATTCATGCAGACTGAAGTTAATTGTGTGTGGCAGCGAGCATTGGTTCAGTAGGCCTGACAACTCCGGGTTAATGCCTTGAATGTTCAGTATCCAATGGTCAGCTGTGATTTTCCACCAATTGTGGACTTGGAACTGCAGCTGATCGGCCCTGAAATTATTCACTTGGCCCTGCAACTTGGATTTGCAGTTCCAGTTGGTGGTGGTCCTGAGGGGCTCAAGGGTGGACAATGTATCCTATGGAGATGGATTGCTTAATGTAGATTCATTCTTGAACTATGTTTATCTCATATTCTGTTCAAGGTGAGCGCTTCAGGCCCTGTGGGGCCTCTTGTTCTGTTGGTGTTGTGGCCAGCCTTCCGAAAAAAATTCCCCTTGCCTTTGCCAGCAAATTTGCTGTTGTCTTTGAAGTGCAAACTGCTGCCCCTTTGATAGCAATTGGTTACATCTCTACCAACTTTGTCTGTTTTGTTAGTTTCTTTGATGAACTTTGCCAGATCTTTGTCAAACAACATTTGTGAGTCATTGTTTGCCACAGAACATAGGGGAGCATACCGACTATTAAAATCTGGCCTGAATAATTCTTTATGTCGCAGAGCCATGTCTTGATGTGCAGCTATGGATAGGCTGACAGAGTCCACCAACTTTTAATGTTTGCCTTCAATGTCATTTGGTGAGTGTTGGTATTGCCCCTTCACCAGATTGTTCAGCACTTGAAATGTTGCATAAATGCCTTGCGTCAATTTTAAGTGGGCCCTCTGAAGCTTCGCATCCCTGGAGTGCGTGGCTGATTTCACTTTTCCCAAATTTCTCTTTTGACTTTGGGGACCAGAAGGTTGTTGACTTTTGCAGCCGGGTATAGCTTTGTTGTACAGTTTTTAGCCGATCTTCACAGAGGCGTTTGTTGATCAAACGTTAGGTATTTTAGACAGTTGAGCATCCAGAGCTGGGCCAGCCTCCTCCTCAAACTCCATTTACTTGTAAATAGATGAAAGGTAATTGTCTTGGTCGACCAGTGGTTCTGACGGATGATCCAAACTCCTGTCCCGGTGCCATTTCGTGATGGTGTTGGAGTGGAGAAGTTCATCGATCCATGCTTCCATCAGGCTTTCATCCCCCGAATCTGATGCTGTAGACAGATGCTCTTCATCTCCAATCCGCGATGTTTTTGCTGAAGTTGGTCCCGTGGTAGCAGCAGCTAATGTGTCAAACTCAGTTATAAAAATTTGTTGCAGTCCTGAAATCATTTGAGTGAACTGCGACAAATCGCCATCCTGGAATTCCTTTGTCTGGTAAAATGGAGTTTGGGTAGAATGAGTCGCCGCCATGGGATGCAAGTCCTCGTGCAATTGTGCATTGGACACCTTGACCCTGCATTCCCGATCATCTACAGTCAGAGACAAGATGTTGTGTTCACCCTATTGCAGGTTATCGAACACCGATGAAGTCTGAGAACCTGATTGCAGATTCTTGGACAATCGCAAAATTCCTGATTGCAGGCCAACAGTCTGCCGCCAAAACCTTCTTCATCACCAGTTCTTCAGAAAAATTCTGCCCTTCCATTGTTGATCTGTTTGTTGGTGATTGTTCAAGGAATAGAATCTTAATTTGGTGGTTGAATTAACTCTTGTTCGTATGAATATTAACAGATTTAATCTTTTGTGTGCACTGTGAAAGAAGGTGAACTAACACATGACCTCTTGGGGAACTTGTGCATCTCGTGGAATCCCTGACAGAGAAAGAAGTAGTATTTACAGTGGTGGGTTAATTTGTTAATTAGTTCTCTTTGTAGCGGTCGGCAATTGCCCTCTTTGTTATGACAGTAATATGGGGCATATGGGAAGACATTAAAAAAATTACCTTTCCGATAATTCTAATAATTAAAATACGACTGACAGACGTTTGACTACACTAGAAACAATGGCAATTGCTAAAAAAGGTCAGGTAAAGAGGGTGAAAACCTTCAAAACAAAAAGTGTGAACAAAAAATCAAGGCTAAATTAAAATTGTTAACACTGAGCCAAAATAGCTGAAAAATATTTTAAATACAAGCTGCAGCTTTGAGTGTACTGGGCAGAGAAATTTTTAAAAAAAAGTGCACAAAAAATGTATGATTGCCATGGTTTTCCCAGATGACGGAAAATGGAACAACCTAAGACAGGGGATGACATATCGCAATTTTTAAAAAAAGTGCATAAAAATGCATAATTGCCAGATTTTCCCTGATGACGGGTAAGATTCCAAAAATGGAACAACCTAAGACAGATAACGACAAACCACAATTTTAAAAAAAGTGCAGAAAATTGCATAATTGCCATGGTTTTCCCCGATGACAGGTAAGATTCCAAAAATGGAGCAACCTAAGACAGGGGATGACCTACCGCAATTTTATTCTAGGTAACCTATGTACACTTCAACCCTTAATTCTGTCTTCTCCCATTTCCGCTCGAGATTCCACAACATTGCGCGCGTTCACCAAAAGGTCATGTGTTAGTTCACTTTTGTTCTCCACACACACAAACAATTCAGGTCATTGATCAAATCTAGTGTAATCCATATTTTCAAAAGTTTATTTTGTCCCAAACCTTGGTTTACGTATTTTGGGAAACTTTTGTATATCAGAAGAAAATGAAAGGAATCAACATTTCAGGAGAATTGGTCGGAAAAAGGAGTTGCGCAAGTGGTTCCACCACCCCACTATGAGGAATTTTGCCATTGTCTGAAACCAGTTTCGAAGACTGCTTCTGTGTTTGATATCCTGCAATTGGGTGAACACAATATTTTATCATGGACGGTGAATGATCAGGAAGGCAGGGTACATGTGACTGATGGGCATACATCTTCTAGCTCAAATAATGCAAGATGCACGGCAATAGGGTCGAACACAAAGAAACTTCTCAGCAATGCCATTTTAAGTCGGCTCTCTCAAGCAATAACGAGATTTAATTCAGCAAACATTCTTCTCTAAGTTTGACAGTTTGGTTGCCGCAATCGGCATGCCACATTCCTCAGCACCATCGCGACATGGAGACGGGGAGAAAGAATTGAGTACAGGCATAGCGTCGGCTGATGAAAGCTTGTCAGAGAACCACATCAACAAATGTTATGAAATGGCAACTCTATAGTAGTTTGGACCCACAGGAGGACTGCCAGGATGATTGCAACAGTTACTTGTCATCCATATTCAAGACATGGAGTTTGAAGAGGAGGCGGGACCATCTCTCAACAATCAACTGGCACGGATCACTAATAGTTTGACCAACAGAGGCCTCAGTGAGTAACGTCTGAAAATGGTTCAGCAGCGATACACTCAGCTTCAAAATGTCCAGAATCTTGTTGTCCCTAAGTGAACAAGGAGATATGGGGAAAAGTAAAATCATTCACCCAGTCCAGAGAACTTAATCTTTGGAGGGCCCAGTTAAAATTAACGTGGGCACCTGTGCCACCTTACAAGTACTGGACAATCTGGTGAAGGGGCAATCTCGGAATAAAGCAGTAGATGTGGAAGCAATAAGGACACTTATCGTATCGATAAGTCTTTCAGTCTCAGCACACCATGACATCTCCATTTGCTGAAAAGAGCTCTTCAAACCTAATATGAACAACAGGTATGCACCCCTTTGTTCTGCGGACAACAATGACTCGACTATGCTTTATGGTGGAGATCTGGCAAAATCAATCAAGGATATGTGAAACTGATAAAGTTGGAAATTATGACACAAGTAGGTATGAATACTATCCGAACGGCTTTAGTAACCAGTTTAAAGTAAGCAGCAAATTTGCCGGCAAAGGAAAAGGTTTTTTGGGTTTTTTTGGAAGGCCAGCAAAAATGCCAACAGGAAAAGCTGTACCATAAGATGGACAAGCATTTCTGGTGGAGAATCCAAACAATTCTTCCTCATCGATGATGACTTTGACCACCCCACGGACAACTCCAACAACTGCCGAACAGGACAAGCATTAACCGGTAAGCAATTTCTTCTTATCCTGAACTTTATACATTCATAACCTTTAGTCAAAATTACACTGCCTCATCAATAATTTCAAGGCAGGACAGCTGCAATTTCATGTCCACAATTGGCGAAAGATCACAACTGATTGATTGATATTTTTATTTGCCAGTATACTAAAATATAACAATGTATACATATAGTACATGCAGTTAACATATTGAAATTTCAACCTAAAGACAAATTGCATATTGTACATACAAATATAATAATCCCAATAATTAAAGCATTGTATACTGGCAGGGGAAGGCATAGCCAGATTGGCTGTCTTCCTACCTTTCCATGAGAAATATAGAAGAAAAAGAGAAAGAAAGATCAACAAAAGAAAGAGAAAGAAATAGGTATTACACTGCAACATTGTGGATTCCAGTTATTATGTCTTGATTTGGTCTCATTCCAGCATGCATGCAAAGTGTCGCTGATGATCAACTGCGTAATGCCACTCTCTTGATTCTGCCGACAACATTCCTCCCATTAGCTTGGAGATAGTAATAGTATGGGTAGATCTACGAAATGGTTGGTGGGAACAGAATGTGAGGCAACATGGACAAGAATACCAGACAACAATTACTGTCAAAGACAACACATGATTTTATCGTTAACCCTTTATCAACGTATCCACCGAAACCACCAAGAGCTATTCATAGAAGTCGCTATTCACATTTTATTTTGTTTTCACACTTTGTCTCAAAACCACAGCCCACGATCCTTCATTGGGGCGATCTCATTTTGATCGCCCCAATGAAGGCACTCAAACTATGTCTCCAAAACAAAAAAAATAAGAATGATTAGTTATTCAAGAATTTTTTATGGCAAATGTCTCTGCTATTCACGTTGGACAAGGGATAAATTGTAGTTTATGCAATCTGGACAATAAGGGTTCAAACAGGAATTGTTTTCGAAGTAAGAGGAGAAAAATATTGTTGTTAACTTTTTCTTAAATTCTTTCCTATTCACTGTATTTATGGTATCTATTTTTAACTCATTCCATAGCTTTGGTATCCCAAAGATGGGTAATTTATCCAGGGTTTTGGTTCTGGTTTTCTGTGTGCATAAGAGACCTGCCTGGCAAGTAATCATGTTGGATTGGTTATTTACAATTGAGAAGAAGTTTGCAAACATTACGTGTACACTCCATACGAAAAAATTATCCAAAAATCCACTGAGTGTGTTATGTGTAATTACATAATGTCAAGCGTCCACTCATTAATCAGTGTTGATTGGACTGTATTGGAAAAAGATTTGCAAATTAACGTATTAATTTCTGTTCACTAAATCTTTTTTTTACCTGATACATTTTGTTTGGGAATTTTGTATATCAAATAAAATCTTTAGAGGTGAAAATCGGTTCGGTAAATCCCGTTATTTTGTGTGATAAATTTGACCCCAAAAAAGAGAATTTCACCAATCACATGCAACAGTGTGGCTCTTCCGTCAATTGGATATACATTGCATGAAATATTCTGAAGTCATTGGAGACCGGCGAACAAACTCAGGGGGGGGGAATCCAAATCATATATCAGCGAAAATTTTATTTTAATATGAAAACAAATCAAAAATTTCACAAATTAACGAACAGATTTTTTCAATTCCTATATTAAACGCAGTACAAAGTTCTGGAAATCAAAGATATGGCATTTGTATCTGAATATTTTATTAAATGTGGGTTTTAGAAATTTTCTGACTGAACAATATAATTGCTAATCAGGGACAGTCTCTGAAAGATTTTTCTCGCGAAACATTAATTGGTTATGTAATGCTTCACACGTGACTGCACTATAACAGCTTTTCATACCTGGTCGTTCTACACAAACGACGGGATATTAACAAGTGCGGTTTTGTATACAATGTACACGTAATGTGAAGCCGGAAGGTTTCCATTATGCCAATCAAACATAAATAATAAGGCGTGTAATTTGTATAAATCTTTTAACTTCAATATACTCTCTTTGATAAATAAGGGGTCAGTGTGGGCATTGTATTTCTTGTTATTTATTTTTCGTAGTGCTTGTTTCTGCAGTTTTTGAAGACGATCACAGGCTTTTGACGCACACCATAAAGGAATTCCATGGATGAAGTGGCTCTGTATCAGAGTGAAATATAAAGTTTTCATAACACCATGAGGGAGAAACTTTTTAACTTTATTGAGAACGAAGTTGGCAAGTCCAACTTTCGTGCAGAGTTGAGATACGTGGGCGTTGTACGATTAGTTGTCATCAATATTTATACCAAGAAACTTGAATGACTTCTCACTTTCGCCACTGCCAACCTTGCAGATTACCTTGTTGTTTATACAGACATTCTGATGAGTAACATTCCTTTCTCTGTGACCTGGATTGAGTAAGATGTATTCCATTTTCTTTTCGTTCAAGACTAGGTGGTTGGCTGCACACCAGTCAAATATATTTTTTAATTCCTCATTGAAATCTGAGACTAGTGCATTTATCTCCGCTCCAGACTTGTATGCTTCTGTGTCATCGGCAAACGACAAGACATTTAATGTAGTTGAATTTCTTATGTCATTGATGTATATTAGAAATAAAATATGGCCCAATATAGAACCTTGTGGAACTCCACATGTCAGTTCTGTTAGATTAGATTTACTATCGCCAAACGATACATACTGATTCCTGTTCTTCAGATAGCTTTTGAACCAACTTAAAGCATTACCTCTTATTCCATAATGTTCTAGTTTTTGAAGAAGGATGTTGTGGCTTATTGTATCAAAAGCTTTGAAAAGGTCAAGAAAAATAGCTAAAGTGGTGTCCTTACTGACTTTGTTATTTTCTGCAGCAACATGTTTTAACAGTTGCATAACTGGATGTAGTGTGCTATGCTGCTTCCAAAAACCATATTGGTGGTGATAGAGAATATCGAATTTGTTCAGAAATTTTATCAGCCTAACAAACATCAGTTTTTCTAAAATCTTTGAAAAGACAGTGAGAATACTTATTGGTCTATAATTTGTGAAGTTATTTTCATCAGCTGATTTAAAGATTGGGATTACCTTTGCAATTTTCATTCTGTCAAGAACTATTCCCTGACTGAATGAAATGTTCATGATATAGGCAAGGGAGTTAGCAACCGAATCTATCGAATGTTTAAGGATACTGGATGAAATATTCTCACAGTCCTGACTTGCTTTAGGCTTTATTTTAGTTACAATATTGATAATTTCCAAAGACGATGTTGGTAAAACATATTATCTGGGAGTGGATATTTCATGAATTTGGAGAAAGATTTGCAGGGATTCGTTATTTGTTTTGAGGTCTCCTTTCCTATATTTGCAAAGTAATTATTGAATTCTTGAGTGATTTCGTTAAGGGTATTTATCTTTTTTTAACTCAGATTAAAATAGGAAGGTAAATGGCTTTTGTTTTTGTTTCTGTTTAGAGCGTTATTTAGAATTTGTCACATTTTTCGCATATTACTTTTATTTTCCAAGAGGACGTTTTTGTAATACATTGCTTTACTTTGTTTTTTAATTCTGTTGAACAGCCAACAGTAATTTTTGTTATTTCTAACATTAAATTCTGTAGGACTACCTAGTTTTTTCATGAAAAATTTATTCTTGTTATTGGCTGAGATTAGAAGACCTTTCGTCATCCAAGGCTGTCCTTATATGTATTTCTTATTCAGTTTTTGGCTTTGCAAAGGAAATGCCGAGTCAAATGCATTCAGGAAAATGTTTAAAATTGTTGATAGGCAGCATTGCGACAGTTGGATTCCATAACTGGAGCAAAATCACACTGGGACAGCAATACTTTGAAATATTCAATACGCTAAAGTTTATTTTCCTAGATAGAAGTGGCATTGTATTATCTAGTGACATATTTGCTGATTCAGTGTAAAAGATTCCAAAATGGTCTGACTGTTGGATATTAAATACCCTCACTGGTATTCACATTGAGTTTCTATCTAAACCCTTTCAAATGTTTCTACCACGTACAATTAATTTAACAAACAAGAACCATCAGGTTATTTCTAATGAAATATCCCAATTAGCAGAAAAAAAGGGATAATCAAACCAGCCACATAAAATTGTATGGGTGAATATATTTCCAATATTTTTGTCCGTCCGGAAAAAGATGGAACATTTAGACTCATTTTCAATCGGAAACTTTTCAATGAAAATGTTGAAAAGAAACATTTTAAAATACAAAGCCTATAGTCTTCCCTGAACCTCATGACACCGGATTGTTTTATGGCATCAGTTGATTGGAAAGATACCCATTATTCAATACCAATAAAAGAGCCTCACCAAAAATATTTTGAGTTTTTATTGGGAAGGTGTGAAATATCAGTTTTGTTTACTCCCCAATGGGCTTTCTTCAGGCCCTCCAATATTCACAAAAATTTCAAATGCTTTTTATGGCCATTTGAGGACCATGGGCCATTTAAATGCTTCTTACAAAGACAATTTGTTTTTAGTTGGTGAGGATTATGACGATTGTTGCAGTAACATTAGAGACTCAGTTAATCTAGGCCTGGAGGCCGGTTTTATAATTCACCCAGAAAAATCAATTTTGGAACCTACCCACACCCTAACGTATTTGGGCTTCATTTTAGACTTCATAACTATGACAGTCTCACTTACACCAGAGAAAGTAAATGAGATACAAACATTGTGCATACAACTAGGTAACAAAGCAAAGATCAAGCCACAATTCAGAGTGTGGCTGAGGTGAATTGCCGTCAGTCTCTCTAGAGGATTTGCAGACAGGGCCTTCTGTTTTGCAGAGGCCAGTGGCAGCCCCTGAGCATCACTCTTGGGACTATCCTCCGGGGTGTTTTCACCATCTCCCTAATCTATTTGCCGATCGATGTTCGTCGTTGGTCTCTTTGGAGGATTTGGGCTCTTCTTCCAGAAGGGTTCATTGGGAAGACACTCCATCAGGAACGGCTGCTCTGACAGATGCTCAGGGTGAGCTGAGGCAGGCATCCTGGTGCTCAACCGGTTGCTTTCTAGCAACCCTCAAGTTGGCTTCCCTGTGCTTCCTGAGGCATAACCTCCTCAGGTCAGTCACAGATATTCCTCTCCTGGCCTTTTGGATGCTGCTCAGCATTCACAGGAGGTTCCTGCTGGTCAGCCTGAGTTGGGCTACGTATCTTCTGCCGACGATTTTCTTGAAGGCAACAGGCCCTCCACATCAGTCTTGAGGCAGGCTTTTTGGCTTCTTGCCAGATATTCAGCCTTCCGATCAGCCCTCATTGACCACCCAGCTGAAGTTGTCTGTGGAGTACCACAATCCTGGGATTTTGCATCCTTCCATGGCTTGGATGCCAAGATGCATTCCAAGGCCCTGAAGGGTTCCTTTTCTCGCCCTGATGCCTTTCTACCTCCAACGTGGTTTTGTGTCTACGAATCCGCCTGTCTACCTGTCTTCCAAGGGTTGACTACTGTGAATAAGGATTCTTCTTCCTTGGAGTTTGCTAAGCCAAAGTCGGCAGTTCTCTGGATGTCTGTGTTAGAATCTATGGTGGGATTTTCACGAAAGATGCTGGGCATGTTGTCTCTTGCATATCACGTCGTCGCTGCCCTGGCTTCCTATCTCCCACCAGGGGAGTTTGATGATGGGCAGGCACCTTTGCGTGTTTTGTCTCGGGCCCTTATGAACCCGATACACGATCGCACCTGCAACATAGCTAATTTGGAGTTTGCACACCAGAATGCAGTGTTGGACCCATCTCCATCCCTTCCTTCTCAGCAGCGTGCTGTTCTGAGGTCTGCTTCTTTTGTTGGACCTCAGCTATTCCATGGATGCACCTTCGACTACGTCCTCTCCTTCTGCTCAGAAGAAGCATTGGACAGAGATAACATTCGATCCTTTGGTCCTCAACATCATTCAATCAGGTCTGTTTATCTCGGTTGCCCCTCCCAACTCGGATCCCTTCTGATCCTCGGTGTCGGGACCTTCTGGTGCAGGAGATCCATAATCTCCTCTCCAAAGGGGTGCTCGAGCTGGTCAGGAACACCCTTTCTCCTTAGTGCCAAAGAAAAATTGCCAGCTTCTTCCTGTCATCGATCTGAGTATCTTTAACGAGTCCATCATAGCACCTCGTTTCAGCATGGAGACTTTCAGGTTGGTTCGGCGGTCATTTCATCGGGGTGATTTTGCAGCCAGTATCGACCTGAAGGATGCCTATTTCCATGTGCCCATTCACCTGACATCACAGAAATACCTTTGCTTATCAGTTCCGGATTGTGTCTTTCAGTTCAAAGCTCTCCCATTTGGTTTGAACCTGGCTCCTTGGGGCTTCACTCGACTGATGTCACATGTGCTCGCTTTTCACTGTACTCGGTCGGCTGTGACCTCAACGGCCTACCTGGACGACATCCTCCAACGACACCCCAATGTTGCCGATCTGGAGTCAGATGTCCAACAGTTGCTTGACCTGCTAGCGTCGCTGGGTTTCAGAATCAACTGCGAAAAGTCAAATCTAATTCCTTCTCAGCAATTTCGTCATTTGGGAATGGATTTCGACAATTTTCCAAGGCTTCGCATGGATCCTTTCTGCCTTGACTCGGGACCTGCTCTGCTCCAACCCGCCTTGGCCAGGACGTTTCTTCAGTTGCCGGGCCTTTGCAGTTTGGCAACGGTTCTCATTCTGCTGGCTCGCTTGTTTGTCTGACCTCTCCAACACTTGCTGTTGGATCATTCACGTCCAAATGTAGATCCTCTGGACCTGGAACACACTATTCCTTGGTCCTTGCATTGTCACCTCCACCCTTGGACCAATGTTCCCTGGTTGACTTGGGGTGTTCCGATGGATCTTCCTCCGGCTGATTGCATCCTAACAGTGGATGCCAGCAATCGGGGCTGGGGTGCGACGTTAGATCCTCTTGGTCTGTCTACTCATGGTGAGTGGGACCGAGAGCAGGTGGCCTTTCATAACAACCAGAAGGAGCTAGTGGTGGCCTACATCAGGAATCAAGGGGGCACGCATTCCATTCCCATTTTTTTTACAAGGATTGGCGAACAAGTTATGCAATTTATATTAACGCCTCTCCTTGGCCCAATAGCATAGGTGTGTGGGATGACCTTCATAGCGGCAACTTCGTGGCCTAGCTCTTCTCGAATACTATGAAGGGATCTTTAGCCTGCACGGAGTGTGTCTCTCTCCGCACAGAGGACAGACATTTTCAGCTATCCCAGGATCATCTGCTGTTAGTGCGGGATGTACGTGCTCAGCTTGCCGTTCGGCACATACCCAGGCATCTCAACATCCTAGCTGCCCCCCTGACACGGCGAGACAGTGTTCTTCCCGCCGAAAAGATGCTGCATCGTTTGGGGTTTCAGATGATTCGCGAATGGTGTGATTATCCTCTTATCAACCTTTTTGCCACTTGGAATCATCAGATAGAGACCTTTCTCTCCCCTTGTCCAGATCCACTAGCATTTGTGGTGGACGCTCTGTCCCAAGACTGGACAGGGTGGGTTGTCTCTGCCTTCCCTCCTGCACTGATTCTTCCTCAGGTGTTGCTGAAGAATCACCTGCAGCCTCTGTCTGTCTTCCTATATGCTGCAATCTTCTTTCCCAGGGCCGGCCCAGGAAGTACCACAACAACCCGGCGGGCATGTCCCTTCATGCCTGTCTTTTATCGGGTCCAGTCTCCGGCATAGAGGTTTTTCGGGACGAACAGTGGAGTGCTTTTCTGCATCACTGCGACATTCCACTGGCGTGACTTATGCTGCTAAGTGGTAAGTTTTCGCTGGTGTGCAGATCAACATGTGGATTACTGAAATCTGTCAATCGCTCAAATTGCGGATTTTCTGCTATACCTTTTTGACTCCAGCCTATTACCATTAAGGGCTATAGGTCTATGCTGTCAGAAACTTTCTCTTATGTGAGAAAGTGGTGCAGAGGTCATAATCTCTTTCTCTTCAAACTCATTCGGCACTTTTCTCTGAAAAGGCCTGGAGTTTTGCATCTTACTCCCAAATGGAACTTGGCATTGGTGTTGCATTGTTTGGAGGGGGTGCCATTTGAGCTTTTATCTGAGCCTCTTTTTTCATGCAGTGCCTTTTCTTCTTTTCAAGGTGCTTTTCAATACTGTGATGTGTTTTAGCTTCTGTTCTTTCAGCGAGTCGAAAGGAATGGTTTCACGCGCCAATAGCGCAGGGACGGTATGAGGAACAAGACACTCAATGACTGTAGATGGTTAATTCTCACATGTCTAGGCATGTTGAATGAAGAATGGCTTCAGGTACTCAGTAGGTGTCACCAGTTGCATCGTGATGGTCTCTTGGCTGATGTCCATTGGACCAGTGTGAGAGGTTGGGTCCTTTCACAAAGGTACTACCTCTCCCCAAGGGTGCAGTCGATCTGGATTTGCGGGCAAGTATAGTCTGCCACTTCAAGGATGATTTTGAGTGATGGCCATCACTGGCAAGTATGATCTGCCTCAGGCTGTCTCTGTTTGGTTGGACTCTTTGAAGGAAAACAACAACGACCCCTTTCGGGGACCACCAAGAAGAAGACCCGAACTTCCCTGGTTCGGGGGCAGGCCTGCATTGTAATCCTATTGGGTTGGGACAAAAAGGTGTGCAATGCACTTACAAAAAGGGACAGAGGTGGGACGCAGGGCCAACGCTCGCCTCCCTTAAAGTGTCGACCACTTTTAGGGATGGAGTGGAGAATGTTCAGGAACCATGGGGGTTACTGTTTCCATAACGGTTATAGTGTCCATAGCGGTTATTGGGGTGCTGGTCAAAAAGCATTTTCTGTGTACCTGCTTAAAAGAGGAAGGCAGAATTAGTTTTCATTAGGATATGTAAAAATAAAAAGATAAAAGTAGCACCTTATGTTTTAATTGTGATCCTAGTTAGGCTGTTAATCTGCCTGTTAGATCACCTTCTTAGGGTGATAGTGAGTATGTAGCAGGAGGGTAACAGGTTTAGACACCAAACCTCCCCCGAGGGTGTTTCTGTTATGCCCTTCGCTGGTTTCGACCATATTTAGATTAGTTTGAGTTTATTTTGGATCACGATTAAAACTGCAAATTCCACCCCCAGCCGGGGAGGCCCAGCCCACACAAAACGCTCTCGCATGGTATCGCGAGCATCCTGTGTGGGCCGAGCCCCCAGGCCGGAAATGAGATCTGCAGTATCCAATCGTGATGTAATTTTAGTTGAGTCGGTGAGGGCAGCCCTTTCTGGTAGAAGGCCACAGTTAAGCTGTTTTTCTGCCTGTTTATTCACCTTCTCGTTCCCTATTTATTTAGGTTTTAACAATATTTAATCCTGATGTAATTTTAGTTGAGTCGGTGAAGGCAGCCCTTTCTGGTAGAAGGCCATAGTTAAGCTGTTACTCTGCCTGTTAGTTCACCTTCTCGTTCCCTAGTTTTTTTTCGAGCGGTCTTAGTTTTGATTTCAATTTTGGGGCTTTTGTCGGCTTTTGCAAATGGCTCCAAGTTCAGAGATTAGTTCGCTGCCGGCTAACCGGTCATGATTTTTCACGGCCAGGGTGGCTAGGCGGTCTTTGATGGTGGGGATATCGGCCCTGTCATGGAGTGTTTTGACGGGTGTGTCCCATGGGGAATGGAGGGCAACTCTAAGCGCATGATTTTGAACCTTATGGAGTTTTCCCATATTAGTTTGATTGAGGTCAATTAGTATGATTGCTCCATATTCGAGTACTGGGCACACAAAGGCTTTGTATAGTTTGAGTAGGGTGGACTGGTTGGCTCCCCATGAAGTTCCTTTAAGTATTTTCAGTAAGTTAATGCGTTTGGTGGCTTTTTTCGCCATGTCGTCGGTATGTTTGTTGAAAGACAGTTTTTAATCAATGGTGATGCCCAGGAATTTCGCTTCTTTGCATTCTGGAAGGGTGTTATCCATAAGTTTTAGGTCGAAGTCCCGTTTACTTATCTTGCGAGTAAAGGTGGTTCGTTGGGTTTTATTGGCGTTTAGCTTAATTCTCCATTTGGCACACCATTGTTCAAGCTCATCGAGAGCTCATTGCAGGGGTTTTTGGAGCAGATTGGCCGTATTATTAGAGTCCCAGAAGCCCTTATCATCCATGAATTGGGAAACTTGAATGCGATCATCGGAGAAGCTAAGGTCATTTACAAAAAAGATGTATAGGAGGGGGCTTAGGACGGATCCTTGGGGGTGCCTACTTCAAGGGGGACACTGTCAGACATTTCATTGTTCACTCTTGACTTTAATTTCACGGTCATTTAAGAAAGAGGATAGTAATCTGAGCAGTTTCATGGGGAGTCTCATTTTTGATAATTTGTAGCGCATTCCATTATGCCAAAAAGAGTCGAATGCTTTTTCGACGTCTAACAGGACTGCCGCGCCCATTTGCTGATTGTTGATAGCGGTTTTCTTTTGGGTGACTAGTCGGTAGACATGTTCGATGCTTTCTTTACGGTTTCTATAGGCTCTTTGCCATTTATTGAAGAAGTCGATGTCTTCAAGGTGCCCCCTGAACCGATTGGTAAGGATTTGTTCGAATGTCTTACCAATGCAGCTGTGGAGGATGATTGAGCGGTAGCTGGCTGGATCGAAGGGGTCCTTGTCGGGTTGTGGTATCATGACACCGATGGCTTTTTTCCAGCATTTGGGAAAGTAGCCATGGGTGAGGCATGCGTTGAATAGTTTTAGTTTTTCGATTAGGGAGTTTGGGTTTTATATAAGAATTTTGTAGTTTTCTTCATCTTCGCCGGGTGAGGAGGAGTTTTTGCATTTTTTTATGACATTAATGATTTCGTCATTGGTGATGGGGGTGGCAAGGTCATCATCGTCCCCGTCTTCTGGCTCGTTATCGAAATTGGGGTCACAGTAGATATCAGGGTGTTCATTGATGAAGTCTTCAATCGAGTTGATGACGGCATCATCATTGCCCCTCCCTTGATACGGGCGATGCGTTTTTCTTAGGAGGTCGGCAAAGGAGTCGGCCTTTTCTTTGTCGGTGTGAGTGAAAGAGCCGTCTTCCTTCTTAAGAGGTTTTGCTGCGGATTTACCGCCCTTGTTTTTTTGCCCAGTAAGAATGTTGAAAGAGTCCCAGAATTTTTTAGCATCTTGGGGTCCTGTTTAGATTGGCTGTTGCCTTTTCCCAGCTGGCTTGTTTTTCAGCTTTGAGGGCTTCTTTGACTTCGCCGTGAAGGCGGTTGTATGTTTTTTTGAGATCGGATTTCTTGCTGGGGTCAGTTTCTTTTTTGAGAGCGCGAAGAGCTTTCCGTTTAGATTTGATAAGTGACAGAGTCTCGTCCGAGATAGTGTTTCTCCAGGGGCGTACTTCCTCTTTTGGGCATATTTCGTTTAAGGCTGAGTTAATGATTTTCTCAATGCTCTCGCATTGGGTTTCTAGTTCCGCTGCGTTGGATGGGGGGGAGTTAGTGAGTTTGACATCAATGATGTCGCTGTAGAGGTTCCAATTAATTTTCCTGAAGTTTCTGCGGAGAGTGTGGTGGGAGTAATTGAGTGGGCCATTTCCCAACTGCAGGGAGGCATGGACCGGGAGGTGGTCGCTGCCTAAGTCATCATCGTCATCATCGCCGACCCAGTGGTCATCGATGTGGTTTATCAGGGAGTCACTGGCGATAATTAGATCAAGGATTTCGGATGAGAATAACGGGTTGTTACTGATATAAGTTGCTGAGCTGTCATTCATAATCACATGAAGGTTATGTTTTTTTGTGATTTCAAGGAGGGCTTCACCGTTGGGGGTAGTTTTATTGCAGCCAAAGGACAGATGTTTGACACTGAAATCGCCGAGGAAAATGCAGGGTTTGTATTTCCTCGTAAAGAATTCAAAGACAGTGTCAGAAACAATTTTGCATAGTGGAGAGTCTGACTTGCATGCCTGTGTGAGATGATTGCCTCCACATCTCATGCAGGTCAGATTCCCCCTGCATTTATTGGCTATTAAAGTGCCCGAATTTTTGGCACTTATGGCACTGGATGGGTGGAGGGGTAGTTCTATACTCCTCCACCATATGTTTTCTGCCGTTAATAGTTACTCCATTCTTGGTTAGTTTTTCTTTAACTTCTTTGCTTGGTCAGTTCACCTTAAGTCTCCACGTGCCTTTGTCCATGGCCCTAGATGTAAACCCCTCCCATTCGCAGTTAGGCATCCCCTGGATATGGCATCCTTGGGGGTTTCCGGGTGAACCCTAGTTACGACTATTATGAAGGGGACTGACTTTTTAACGGGAGGGGAGGGAGTCGCTTTCCCTTGTCTCCTGTTTTTTGTAAGCGGGCGATCTGCGTTTCTTTTGACCGCCCCAGAAAAGTTTAGTTCCATAAGAGGAGTGGGCATAGTAGGCGTGGATGATGTATTTGAGACCGGATTACTCTGAATCGGCTGACTTGATGCCTTAGCTGCTGGACATGAGTAGTTGCTCGAATTACTGGAATTATTGGAATTACTGGAGTTATTGGAATTGCAAGCGTTTCCAGGTGCCTTTTCTGGGATGTTATTCTGATCAGTCAGACTAGGGACTGAGATAGAGCCAGGAGGGCATGGATGAGGAATGAGACTCCGACACCTTTTGACTTTGCGCTCAGTCAAGGTGTCAAAACCATCCTTGTTTGTGCTCTCCTGCAGCTCTATAGCACAATCTGAATTAACTCTTTTTTGCTGTTTTCTTTTTTGTGTTGTCCTACCACATGTGCGGGCTTGAACTCTGGAGAGCGGGGCCTCCGGAATGCTGTTGCCACTGTCTTTAGGGTAGTTAGGGCTGAACAGCTGTGATAAAGGCTTGTCTGGGTTGAACTCCTTTGTGTTTAAAGGATCTTTAGGATCATTGGTGGAGGGTGTTCTGTTGATCCTGGTCCTCCCAGCATCCCGAGCGACCTCTGCAACGGATCTAGGACTTCCGCCCTTTTCCGATTCAGGGGTTGCTGGGGTTGCCGAGCCACCAGTTACTTTGACTGCATTGTTGTTGTTATGACCAGAGCTATTTTGATCAGTTGTGCATGATTTTACTACCTTAGGTGGTGCAGGGTGGATTTCTGCCACTACCTGGATCTCCTTTGAAGGAGAGCCAGGGGTTGGTGTACAGACCTGGGTACAGACCTGGGCTCCAGAAATGGTAACTACACTAGGCTTGCTAATAGGCTGGCTAATATTGACAGAAGTAGCAGCAGAGGACTTAAGTCTGGCGATTTCTTCCTCCTTGGCAGCAAGCTGCGCCCTGAGAGTGGCCACTTCCTTTCTAATCTCTTTTATCTCATCCATTAAACCCTGGAAGCCCCCCATAGATTGAGTATTAAACCCACCTACCTTGCCAGTAGACGCTCTTCTAGCAGCTCTCTCTCTTTCTCTTCTATTCTTTCTTTCTTCCTTTCTCACCTCTCTCTTCTTCTCTTTGAAGAAAGCTGTGGAGATTGTGTGTGGCTGAGACATTTTCCTTATTTTCCTTAATTATCAGTAGCAAGTATCAGAGACAAGTTCACAGAAGCATGTTAAGTTAACTCTTTTTGTGGCTGAAATATGATCAAAATCACTTTTTCAGTGTGACTGTCTTGGCGCTTGAACTGAATGGAAAAATGAATATTTCAGCGAGTTCCTGCTCTTTCTCCTTTTACAGGCTTTGCTGTCGTTCCTTGCCCTCCTTGCATTTCTTTCAGCTGTGTGATTCACCTCTTCCTATTGTTTATACAGCCAATTTTAAATTGTGAGTAGGTTGAAAAGAAATTAAAATTTTTTAGTAAATTTTGTTTCTTAACACACCTACCACAATTGTTTACCGGAGACCCACCCTCCAAGGGGATATCTTTGATATCTTTGCCTCCCTGCTGAATCACAAAACTTCTCGTTGGCAGAAATTTGGAACTGACGTTACGATAGTTGTGCATGCACTGTGCAGGGAGAGTACCTGTAATGCCAAGCGCCGACCTCACTCAACCCTTTTTGATCTCTTCATAGTGCTTTTGCACCCTTCTACTTTTACAAATTCGTTTGAAAAAGCTATTAGCTTAAGTTAAGTTCTGAAGTAGGGCTTGTTACAACCGATAATGTTACAACGCCGCATAATGTTACACCAACGCATAATGTTACAAAAAATGTTGTAAACAACCGATAATGTTATAAACTCTGCATAATGTTATAACTTTTTTCAACCCGTCATGTTATAAAAATCGACGCATAATGTTATAACTTTTTTCAACCCGTTATGTTACAACAAATTAACCGATAATGTTATAACGTCTGTATACTAATTCCAGTTACAGCTATTGCAGATGGACTTTACCACTTACCATTTATTGCCGCATAAAGGTATGTAAAATTTATACTAAAGGTTTCTGCTCTGCTTAAGGCGAGGAGACACCCCCCCCCCTCCCCCAACTCCCGGGGATTTATCATAGAATGACCTAGTCATGTTACATAGACGCGGATTATCCTGTTAATTCAATCGTGTGACGTCATTACCATGATCGTGCAGTGCCCAACATGGAGAAGGCGGGGGTGGTGAGGGAGGGGTGCTATTTTATCCGGTTGGAACGTTTACCAGAAATGTAGTGTAACATGGTCCCCTGACGCCTTTGGGGATGGGCAAATGCCTCTGTTTCTGATTGTTTTGGGCATCTAAAACTCATTTGTCGCATATTTCTTAGTCATAAGAATATCTTATTGTTCATTAATATGACATTTTAACAACTAACAGTGAACAAACATGAGGTGGAGTTAAAATAGGTCAAAAAGTTGGCTGGAGCGAGGTACATATGGTGGATGAGGCAGGTTGGTAGTGTCGCACGGAAGCCGAAGAATAAGATGCGAGACTGGGTAGGAAGAGGAATGGGGTTTAGGTGGATTGAAAGGGGTGGGCTGGGATTAGGCTGAGAAAGAGAGGTCATGGATTAGTACATCGGGGTGGTTGTGCAGAGAAAGCTATCTGAAAATATTGTAAGAGAGTTGTGCTAAACGGTATGATAATATAGATGGTGGAGATGTTGGAAGAAGTGGAAGTGATGAATTTTGGGATTACAGGTTCTGGAATTGGCGGAATCACTAGAACAGGCAGTATAGGAAGAAGGGGGAGATTGTGGATGAGGAGTTGTGTTGATGTTGGTGTTGTGGCGGTGTTGGTGATGGTGTTGAGTAGTTATGTATGTTGAAAATGAGCCAGTTTGTAGGACTCCGGAAGTGACGTCATGGGCGGTCATGTTGGATTGTCATGATAGTGCACGTGGGTGGCCATGTTGTGATGTCATTATCATGATAATAGGTGGTAAGAGTGCGTGCAGCGCGTGTTGTTGTGGGGACACATGCTCCGTCTCACCCCTAACAACCCGACAATATATATCGAATTAATCCAAACAACCCGACAATCTTCAGAAAACTGACCAAACACCCCTGAAAACACCCCCAAATAAAGGTAGGATAGTATCCTTAATGGGGGTATGAGATGTATGAAGAGGTACTCATTGCGCTCATTTTCATAGCTTTCATTTTGAGACGTATGATTTTGCGCGCATCGTGCTCATTTTCATAGCTTTCATTGCTTCATACGACGAAAAGGGGGATTCTGTGGGTTTAGTATCCTTAAAATATAGGACAGTATCGTTACCTAATGTCCGACCATATAATGGACGCGTAATTTATCACAGAAATGGGTTTATTACAATAATGGTTGGTTTATTACAATAGTGTTTTTTTTTTAAAATGAGAGATAAACTGGAATTGGGCGGTGCCATCCCTGTCCCCGTAGCCCTACTGCCCCTTGTCCCTAGAGCTCCTGAAGTCCCGGTCGAATCGAGTTTCTGGAGAGTTACTAAATCGGTACTGGCAGGATTCGGGAGTGTTTTCGGGAATGTTTTGATCAGTTTCCTGAAGATTGTCGGGTTGTTTGGATTAATTCGATATCTATTGTCGGGTTGTTAAGGGTGAGACAGAGCACGTGTCCCTATAACAATACGCGCTGCGTATACGCACTCCTATCACCTTTTTTCATGATAATGACATCACAACATGGCCACCCACATGCACTATCATGACAACCCAACATGACCGCCTAGACACGTGACATGGCGTCACTTCCGGAGTCCTGCCCCGAGGTCCAACGGAATGGCTCATTTTCAACATACATAACTACTCAACACCATCATCAACACCGCCACAACACCAACACCAACATCAACACAACTCCTCCTCCACAATCTCCTCCTTCTCCCTATACTGCCTGTTCTAGTGATTCCCCTTTTCCAGAACCTGTAATCCCAAATTCATCACTTCCACTTCTTCCAACATCTCCACCATCTATATTATCATACCGTCTAGCACTACTCTCTTATAGTATTCTCAGATAGCCTTGTCTGCACAATCACCCTGATGTACTAATCCATGACATCCTCTCTTTCTCAGCCTAATCCCTGCCCACCCCTTTCAATCCTCCTAAACCCCATTCCTCTTCCTACCCAGTTTCGCATCTTTTTCTTCGGCTTCCGTGCGACACTACCAACCCACCACATCCACCATATGTACCTCGCTCCATCCATCTTTTTGACCTCTTTTAACTCCACCTCATTTTTGTTCAATGTTAGTTGTTAACATGTCAAATTAATTAATGAACAATAAGATATTCTTATGACTATGGTACACTACATTTCTGGAAGCGGAGATTACGCATGTTGGTAAATGTACCAACCGGATAAAATAGTACCCTTCCCCCACCACCCCCGCCTTCACCATGTTGGGCACTGGATGATCATGGAAATGACATCACACGATTGAGTTACCAGGATAATCCGCGTCTATGTAATGTGACTAGGTCATTCTATGATAAATCCCCGGCAGTTGGGGGGAGGGGGTCTCCTCGCCTTAACCAGAGCAGAAACCTTTAGTATAAATTTTACATACCTTTATGCGGCAATAAATGGTAAGTGGTAAAGTCCATCTGCAATAGCTGTAACTGGAATTAGTATACAGAAGTTATAACATTATCGGTTAATTTGTTGTAACATAACGGGTTGAAAAAAGTTATAACATTATGCGTCGATTTTTATAACATAACGGGTTGAAAAAAGTTATAACATTATGCGGAGTTATAACATTATCGGTTGTTTACTACATTTTTTGTAACATTATGCGTTGGTGTAACATTATGCGGCGTTGTAACATTATCGGTTGTAACAGGGCTTGCACTTATGTTCCACCAAATTGTAAACAATTGTGGTAGGTATGTTAAGAAACAAAATTTACCAAAATAATTTAATATTTCGACTCTGGCCTGCATAACTCAGAAATCTAATCATTGGGATGTACAACCAACACTTAATTGGATTAAGTCCATCAATATTTGTGATAAACTTTCCTTCAAATTACTTACATTGAAATTAGTAGTTGTTCTGGCTCTGTCAGCTGGTAGAGTGCTAAATTATTTTTGGTCATGAATATTTGCTCACATATCTTTGGCTTGTTAAGTTTATGGGAGAGTGCCTGTAGGCTCTTTCCCATAAATTGTAACAAGGCAAAGCCTTTCAGATTGAATAATTTCACTTCAAAGATGATATGAACTACATCCATTGAGTATGAAGCCTTCAAGT
Source organism: Pictodentalium vernedei (assembly GCA_031216915.1). NCBI lineage: Eukaryota > Metazoa > Mollusca > Scaphopoda > Dentaliida > Dentaliidae > Pictodentalium > Pictodentalium vernedei. The sequence continues at coordinate 150,213,454 of CM062292.1, forward strand.
TGCGATACCTTCACCTCAGAATAAAGCCTAAATATGAGCTTCCAGCCCTCTACCAGTTAACAGCACAAAGAGCACAGATGCTACATTTAATACACTTGAATAAAATTGTTCAGTTTAAGAATTACTACTTGATACACATTACAAAGTTAGTGAAACAGAGCTGGCCTGGGAGGCATATCAGGCCACTAGAACTTGATAAATTTCCTGACGATGGGGATTTATGTGTACATTGAACCTTACAGACTAATTTGCTGAGAACTTCTCATGTCTGTAATGACATACAAAAACTATTCATTAGTTATGTTAAACCACACAAGCCAGTTGCAAAATCCACCATTGCATGGTGGATAAAGCAGGATTGATAATGGCGGGAATCGACATGACCCTCTTCGCATCACACAGTGTGATCAGTTGCCTCCTCATCAGCTACCAAAAATTTGGTGCCATCTCTACACAATTGTAAACCGTGGGCTGATTGAAAGAAACTGCTTTCACTTAGTTTTATGAAAAACTGATAACAAAATGGAGAATTTGCATCTTCCATATTGGAACAAGTTCTACAGTAATATATGTACAGACACTCCTCCTGATGCATTGTTTTCACTTGGTAACTTCGAAGACTGTGTTAAACATATCGTGGAATCCCGTACAGAAACGGGAGAAGACAGAATTGTTTACTTAAACAAGACTTACCTGAAGGGTAAGGCGATGTTTGACTCAAGTGGAATCCCATACAGAGACGGGAGAAGACAGAATTGTTCAGCTAAACAAGACTTACCTGAAGGGTAAGGCGATGTTTGACTCTAGTTCTGTCTTTTGTAATAGGGAGGGATGACACACCCTCCCTACTCAAACCAAGTTGTGTCATGGACGCAGCATACACAATTGTGACACACGTGCAGCAATTCTAGTTTACATTAAATCTAAACATTCTCCATTGCAATCAGATCTATGATTCTTTCATGTATATACGGGTATCTTACCATCCTCTCGCTGCATTCAAATCTCATATCATCCCTTCCTATGACAGAACACAGAATTAGAGCCAAACATCACCTTACCCTTCAGGTAAATCTTGTTTAACTAACAATTATCCTCTATAGTATGCCAGATGGTATTTAACTTATCTACAAGATTTGGCAGTTATATATATACCTGCATGGGTTGTTACCCGAGCAAGGTGAATATAACACAACTTGGGGGTTCCCTCAATGTTTAACTTTAGTATGACCATTCCATTTGGGGAGAAAAATAAAAAACTTTAAAGCTGTTAGCACTGAAAAGTTCCTCCTCTCCAGATCCCAGATAAAAGCTGATCGGAGTTTTATTTTTATCTAATATTACAGTGTGTGTTGTGATAATGAATTAGCAATTACACACTTGATCCACGATTAGCACTTACGAATTTTATCTACACACCGAGGTAGCCTATTAATTACCAAGCTACCAACTAAATACTGAGGGGCAGTTTTCGGCACTGGCTCGGCCTTCATATCTTGCATTTAATAGAATAAATCAATGGTTATATCACACATATTGCATCAAATGACTAAATTATATATCTGCACATATATTTAAACCTTTCAAACGATGCTTACATATTTATTTTCCTTCACCTTGGTATCCCTCAGTATTTAGTAGGACCCATAAGCCGAGGCTGATGTTGGGTTCAAAATCTGTCGAGGTGTAATTATTTATCGCTCTAACTGTTATAATACACAATGAAACATGCTAATTTTTCTCCTGTTTTATTAGCTCACCTGACTGAAAGTCAGGGTGAGCTTTTCTTATCACTCTTCGTCCGTCGTCCTGTTGTCCGTCGTCCTGCATGAAGGTAGTGTTTGAGCCTCTTTCTCCTAAACCACTGGCCACATTTTAATTAAATTTCATGTAAGTAGTGGTTATATAGGGGCATTTTGATTTTTATGCAAATTAGGTTTCGGCTTTTATTGAACAGAGGGGTGGGGAAAAAATCACCATATTTTTTGAAAATCTTCTACAGAACCACCAGTAGCAGAGACTTGATATGTGGTATACAGAGTCCTTTTGAGGGAGGTTTAGAATCAAGTTTGTTCAAGAGAAGTTTGTCAGGCATTATTTGCCTTTGTTATGGAAGGGGCAAAAATTTTGGCCACGCCTCAAATTTCTATTTTCAGAACTGTGAGGTCGATTTGAACCAAATTTGATATGAGATGATAATGGGTCATAAGTAGTTGATTGATGCAAAAAAATAATTTCTCATTGTCCCGTGGGAACCTCGGGAGCTAAAAATAGGAAAAACCTTAAAACTGCTATATCTCCAAAACTACACGACACAGAGAATTCTTATTAGCTCACCTGACTTTCAGTCAGGAGAGCTATAGTGATCACTCACCGTCCGTCGTCCGTGAACATGGTGTTTGCATCTTCTCCTCCCAAACCGCTGAACCAATTTAATTGATATTTGAGAAGATAATAGTTTGTTATGACATCGCAATTTGATTTTGTTCAAATCAAGTTGCCTCGCCCGTGGGTAGGGCCACACCCAAAAAGTGTGCTGAAATCTTAAAAAATCTTCTTCTCATGAACCAGCAGTAGCAGAGACTTGATATTTGGTGTGCAGCTTCCTTTTGAGGTGTAGACTCAGATTTGTTCAAGAGAAGTTTGTGGGGCTATACTTGGCGTTGTTATGAGAGGGGCAAAATTTTGGCCCTGCCCAAAATTTCTATTTTCCAAACCGAGAGGCTGATTTGAACCAAATTTTATGTGAGGGCTTATTGGGTCATAAGTACCTAATTTATGCTGATTTTTTTTTTTCCCGTAGCCCCATGGGAACCGCAGGAGCTAAAAATAGAAAAAAAATAAAACGCCCATATCTCCAAAACTAACATTTTTATTTGGTGTGAAGCTTCCTTAGGACCACCAGAAAGAATTGGTAAAAAAAAATTGCCATCGGTTTTATCATAGGGTACAGTTTCGGGACTTTAAAAAAGTGCTGAGTCAGCACTTTTTAACACTGTAGGCAATGGGAAAAACATTAAAAAATCTTCTTCTCCAGATCCAGCAGGCAGAATCTTTTGATATTTGGTATGCAACATTGGAGGGTGTATAGGAGCCCGATTTCGAACTTAGTGCATTTCAGGCAAATTTCTTAAAAAATCTTCTCCAGATCCAGCAGGCAGAATCTTTTGATATTTGGTATGCAACATTGTGGGGGTGGATCTGATTCAAGTTTGTTCAAATCGGCCCCCTGGGTTTATATTTCGGCTCAGTATAGGAGCCCAAATTTGAACTTACTGCATTTCAGGAAAATTTCTTTGAAAATCTTCTTCTCCAGATCCAGCAGGCAGAATCTTTTGATATTTGGTATGCAACATTGTGAGGTGGATCTGATTCAAGTTTGTTCAAATCGGCTCCTTGGGTTTATATTTGGGCTCAGTATAGGAGCCTGATTTCAAACTTAGTGCATTTCAGGCAAATTTCTTCAAAAATCATCTTCTCCAGATCCAGCAGGCAGAATCTTTTGATATTTGGTATGCAACATTGTGGAGTGGATCTGATTCAAGTTTGTTCAAATCGGCCCCCTGGGTTCATATTTGGGCTCACTATAGAAGCTTGAATTGGAACTTACTGCATTTCAGACAAATTTCTTAAAAAATCATCTTCTCCAGATCCAGCAGGCAGAATCTTTTGATATTTGGTATGCAACATTGTGGGGTGGATCTGATTCAAGTTTGTTCAAATCGGCTCCCTAGATTCATATTTGGGCTCACTATAGAAGAACGAATTCGAACTTAGTGCATTTCAGGCAAATTTCTTCAACGATCTTCTCTAGATCCAGCAGGAAGAATCTTTTGATATTTGGTATGCAACATTGTGGGGTGGATCTGATTCAAGTGTGTTCAAATCGGCTCCCTGGGTTTATATTTGGGCTCAGTATAGGAGCCCAAATTTGAACTTAGTGCATTTCAGGCAAGGGGTGAGATTCAAGTTTGTTCAAGCCAAGTCCCTGGGTTCATATTTGGGCTCACTGTGGTTGCCCGAATTATAACTTTTTTTCTTTAAAAATCTTCTTCAGATCCAGCAGTTGGAATGTTTTGATATTTGGTATGCCTCGTCCTTAGGGGGATGAGATTCAAGTTTGTTCAAGCCATGTCCCCAGGTCCATGGTTGGGCTCACTGTGGGAGTTAGTTCAAAATGAGGAATTTTCTTTAAAAATCTTCTTCTTCAGATCCAGCAGTCGGAAAGTTTTGATATTTGGTATGCAGCATCCTTAGGAGGGGTGGGGGGGGGGAGATTCAAGTTTGTTCAAACCATGTCCCTAGGTCCATATTTAGACTTGCTGTGGGAGCTCGAGTTGTAACTTAGTTCAAAATGAGGAATTTTCTTTAAAAATCTTCTTCTTCAGATCCAGCAGTCGGAATGTTTTGATATTTGGTGGGCAGCATCCTTATGGGGGGGAGATTCAGGTTTGTTAAAGCCAAGTCCCTGGGTTCATATATGGGCTCCCTGTGGGAGCCCGAATTATGACTTAGTTCAATATGAGGAATATTCTTTAAAAATCATTTTTTTAGATCCACTGGTCAGAATATTTGGATATTTGGTTTCAGCTTTTCTTAGGAGGAGCAGATGCAACTTGTGGAAATCAATTCTCTGGGTTGATATTTAGGCTACCATGTCAGGTGAGCGCCCTCAGGCCCCCTGGGGCCTCTTATTGAAATTAGGTTAACAAATGAATACAGAACAAACAAAAAAGCAGCGGACAACTTGGGTATAAAACTGCACCTGACGATTCGGCCAGCGGACGATATGGGTGTAATTAAGTTCAACTGTTTGTCACTAAAAAGTGTATGCAGAGTTTAAATCTGTCATAGTGAAATTGAAAATTTACATGCACTGGCTTGGTGGAACAAAATTGTGCATGTTGCCAGTATGTTGGGGTGAGCACTGTCAGTCCGAGAATCCTGATACATTCAACATCAATAGTTTTATATCCTGGTAATGATGCGAGGGTTACACACGATGTGGTAAAGTTAAAAACAACATTTTAATTAATTTTGCATGTGCTTCATTATTACTTGATTATTATCTCCTTAACAGAGATGAATCATTAAAAAAGAAACTCCCTCCCGAAAAGAGATGAGAGAATAAAATAAACCACTGACATTGAATGTTTCACGCTGACACTTCATGTTTGCCACTATTAGACTAGTAAACAGCACAATTTCATTCTGCCGACCTGGTTAGTATCCCTTTTCAATGCAGCCACAATCATGGTTCAAGTGTGTTGAATATTGCTGTAAAAATCGCTTTTTCAAATTTCTTTTGTCGAAAGTTTTTGAAATATATATTCCTCTTCATTATACTTTTCAGCAATGAGAAAAGAAAAAAATAGTTGACTACGTTTTTAAAGAGTCGCTGCCTTGACGGTGTCTAGAATAAGGCCTAGAGGATGCGTACGAACCTCTATAGGAACTTCCTCTGGACGTACCCATCCCAGAAGTTCCTGGCCTACTTTTCTCTGCTGATTCGACTTTTTAGAAGCGGACTTAAATAGCAGAGAGTCTGAAGCTTTCTTAGTTAATTGATCATAAATAGCAGAAAGCTTGCCGTCAAAGAGAAGTTCTCAGGAGACCGGAGCGACTCTAAGAGAGTTTTTCACCTTACTATCCACTCTCGTGGAGGTAGCTAGGGCTCCATCACGTCTAACCAACTCCAGATTAGCCACTGAAAGGGTGGAGTTATATGTGGAAAAGGTAATAGCCTTTGACAGAACTCTCAAGGAAGTTTGTACGTCCTGAAATTCTCGTCCTGAAATTCTTGTCCTTCAAGGCGTAATGACAACGCTCTGGTAAGGTGATCTGCGTCCGAAAGTGCATCTAAATTTGCTCTATTAGACGAAATTGTTGTTTCCAACATAGAGCTTTAAATAGACATAGACGACGGCATGGATAATTGAAGGTCTTCAGCCTGGTCATCTAGACGCAGAGGAACTCTCTGAACGCCCTGTCCTGCCATTTCAAACCTATTTCTTGAATTAATGAAAGGCATATTAAGAGCATTAGCTGTAAGGAAGGGTGAATTGCCCGTTTTGGGAGCAAGTTTACTGATAGCGTCGTTCAAAAGCTTGAATGTCTGTGAGACATTCCTGGACTGAGACGGAAATTCGGGGACAGAGTCCCTAAACCGATTGAAAAATTTGGTGTCCAGTGGCGCTATAAGCCTCCTATCCGGCTGCACAGCATCCTGGTCCGCTGGAACAACTTCCGGAAGGAAATCCGGATTAACTCGACGCCGATTTTATGTTGTTCCAAAAGGGAGAATTCCAACTCGTCAGAATCCTTTTCTCCATCCTGACGGACCTCCAGATCCAGCTGCGGAACGAACCGACCCAGCATCATCAGATAATTCTTGCTCCGACAGAGCTTCTGCTGGCTGCTGGGATGCTGCTATGATCTGTGCTATCTGCAATAGCACGTCTGTTAACAAGGCCTGCGGAGCTGCGGTGTTATGGGATTTTGCCACAGGAAGCTCCGTGGACGTTGTCTCCTGCATATTCCTTTTATGCAAACATCTGGAAGAAGAAGGCCTTGTATCCTTGGCTACCGGATGGTGTGACCTGGCTGTCGACGAATCTTTGGACGGCAATGCTGACTGGATATCGGCAGTCACGTAGCCAAGGTGCGGTCGAGTGTGCTGTCGTGAGGACGAAGAAGCCAATGATGCAGTCTCGCCAGACTGTCTATACAGTGGAGCGTACCGAGGGGTGGACGTAAACTCCGACTGAGAAACATAATGTACCACAACATCCAGACCGCGATGTTGTTGTACGAGAGAGGGACCTCTCTCGCTCGCAGCCCGTGCTGAGCTGGACGAGCTAGGAACCAAACCCAAAGGCTTCTTCCATCCTATCCTAAGTTCCGTCGTCACTGGGTGTGCCTGTGGTAAGTTTATAGTGCTCGCAACACCCGTATTTCCTTCCTGGACCGCAATGGACGAACCCGGGTGCTGACCCATACTGTGAATGTACGCGACACCGGGCGAGCTAGCGGATGTAGACGCCAATGCCATCGACCCTACTTGAGGCCTCTTAGGCAATTGCCGTATATCCATGAGCATTTTAGCTGCTAGCTCTTCTCTAGATTGTGACGACGGACGCGCACTTGTAGACGACATCACGGAAACATCACCCTGTTCTTGTTCCTCTGAAAAAGAGAGTGAAAAACTTGAGTGACCCTGTGGCGAGAGGACCGGCGTGGTCCTCTCCTCGCTAACAACATACCATGACACACGTGTCCAACGTTTGTCATCCCAATTGATACACACTGAAGAAGGATTAGTGCGAGAACATTGACTACAATTAATACAGAAATCATGAGAATCAGAGGAAGATTTCCTTCCATTACAATTTGAGCAATAATCTTTCATTATGAAAATAAACAGTCATAGTACCCGCAATAAGCCTTGAAAACAAAGATACATAATATAATAATCCATTATAATAATACGAAAAAATAATTCAAAAAGAAAAATTTTGAAAAAACTTTTTCAGAAGAGCCCAAGTTCCCAAAGGGAGCCCTGAGCCCAAATGGATCCCAAAAAAGCCTAAGTGTGGACAAAAATTTTAAATCATTTTGAAAAATTAATGTAACACTTATGGACAATATTAATGTATCTTACTATGAATTAAACTAGGTAGAAGACAAAAAATCACTATCAGAAGTAACTGTTGTCAACCTAAATAAAAAATGTAAACAAACCAGAAACATGACTCCAGGCACTGGTAAGCATGGCCCGAAATCAGTGACTAATTTAAACACTATCTGATGCTAAACAGAGCCTTCCCAAGAAGAAACTGCAGAGCATCAGATGGTAGATGCAGACCAAAACGCCTAAACACCCAAAGGTGAAGATGTGAACATTGGGAAAAAACAGAAAATAATTTTGTTTCCAAGCCAAAACTCCCAAGATATTTTCGTAATAAACATTACACAAAATAAGCCAAAAGCATGGGAGAATAGCCAGGGGGAATGAAGGAAAGGGAGAGAGGAAACACTGATCAAACAATGGAACATTCATAGCAAGAAGATCCAAATCACCAATTTTCCAATCTGGGTAGCACAACTACACATTTTAGTGATGTTTGGTGAGAAAAGTGCTTCTAAATTCAATTTTACAAAAACTGCTAATTTTACCCAAACTGTCCAAAATTTGTCTCCTGGGGGAAAATTTTGAATTATTGTATTTGAGATTCATTTTTTATTGTTTTTTTTAATTTTTATCATATATCATCTATTGTAATATATCTTAACATACCTCCTTGCTTTAATGAATGGAAGTTTCAGCACGGCAAAGATGATGTGCGATTGAAATCACTTGCGACCACAATAGCTTTATTTGCTGATGAAGCCACGACAGACGGAAGTGAGGATCAAGCATCATGTTGGTTTGTATGTGCACACTTGTGGTCACAACTGGAACACAATGTGGAAAAAATCTTATAAAATTTTACAATTATTCATTTAAAGGCACCACTGGTGCTCACTTAATTATCACAAAATTATTGGTAGCAAATTAACTGATATATTATAAGAATTAATTATATTAAGAAACACTTCATATTAAGTTCTGTAAGGCTTGTTATATTCGTCGCACTACCGTTACATCGAATTCAGTTGAATTCGAATCATCTGAAATCTGTCAAATCAACAAATCTTCATTTGATATATATACAGATGCACTACGTCGTGTAGAATTCAATTGAAGCACGACCTACAGTCACATTGTTTAAGTCTACATACTAATCTTATGTGATATCTGTACATGTATTTTAGCTGGGTACACATATAGGAAAACATATGGCTTAAGTGTCCCCCGAAAAAAAAATTTCCAGAGGGACTATTAAAATAGCTGGTGTCCATCCGTGCATGCATCTGTCACACTTTCGTTTCCCAACGATAACTTTAGTTTCAGTTGTCCAAATCAAATGAAATTTAGTATGTAGGTGTATCAATATAAAATACAGGTCAAGTTCGAATCGGGGTGCTGTCCAACAATTTTTGCCTGAATTTTACCCCTTTTTCTGCTTCAAAAATTATCTTTTTCTTATGGTTTCCCGATGATAACTATAGTTGTTGTTGACTGATTCAAATAAAATTTGGTATATAGGTGTATCAGCATAAACCACAGGTCAAGTTCAAATCAGGGTTTGGTCCAACATTGTTTGCCAGAGTTATTTTTTCAAATACATCAAATTGCACACTTTTTGGGGGGATGTGTGACTGGACGGCCTTTTATTTATACAGACGCTGCATCATCGCTCTGAATTCAGCTGTAGATTGCCTTTCATATAAGGTTTATATAGTTTGACCTGCATATACAGAATCGAATCGAATTGAATGGAATGGTTTCACACGCCGAAGATGCGCAGGGATGGTATGGGGAACAAGCCCCTTTCGACCCTCAGTGACTGTAAATGATCAATTTTCACATGTTCAGGTACTCGGCAGGTGTCACAGGTTGCGGTGTGATGGTCTCTGACTGATGTCGGTTGAACCTTCAGGTGAGGACCAGTGTGGGAGGTTGGGTCTTCTCACAAAGGTACTACCTCTCCCCGAGGGTGCAGTCGATCTGGATTTTCAGGCAAGTATAGTCTGCCGCTTCGGAGATGATATTGAGTGATGGCCATCACTGGCAAGTATAATCTGCCTCAGGCTGTCTGTGTTTGGTAGGACGTCTTTGAAAGAAACAACAATGACCCCTTTCGGGACCACCAGAAAGAAGACCCAAACTTCCCTGGTTCGGGGGCAGGCCTGCATTGTGGTCCTATTGGGTTGGGACAAAAGATGCGTAATGCGCTTACAAAAAGGGCAGAGGCGGGACGCAGGACCAACGCTCGCCTCCCTTAAAGTGGTCAACCACTTTTAGGGATGGAGTGGAGGATGTTCAGGAACCATGGGGGTTACCGTTTCCATAACGGTTAGAGTGTCCATAGTGGTTATTGAGGTGTTCGTCAAAAAGCATCTTCTGTGTACCTGCTTAAAAGAAGAAGGCAGAATTAGTTTTCATTAGAATATGTAAAAATGTAAAAAGATAAAAGTAGCACATTATGAGTCAGTGAAGGCAGCCCTTTCTGGTAGAAGGCCACAGTTAAGCTGTTAATCTGCCTGTTAGCTCACCTTCTCGTTCCCTAGTTTTACTCGAGCAGTTTTAGTTTTAAACAGTCTTGGAACGTGATCTAATTTTAGTTGAGTCAGTGAAGGCAGCCCTTTCTGGTAGAAGACCACAGTTAAGCTGTTAATCTGCCTGTTGACTCACCTTCTCATTCCCTATTTATTATTAAGCGTGTTTAGTTTTTTACCGTATTTGATTGTGATGTAATTTTAGTTGAGTCGGTGAAGGCAGCCCTTTCTGGTAGAAGGCCACTGTTAAGCTGTTAATCTGCCTGTTAACTCACCTTCTCGTTCCCTATTTATTATTAAGCGCGTTTAGTTTTTGTACAATATTTAGTTGTGATGTAATTTTAGTTGAGTTGGTGAAGGCAGCCCTTTCTGGTAGAAGGCCACAGTCGCATATACAGGCATGTTTGTTTGCAATTTATACTGGTTTAATGGTGTAACATGACACATAATGTTTTAAAAAAGAAATTGCTGAGTAGAGTCTGTATAGCTCAGTTGGCTGCCTCCCTACCCACTCCTCAAACCAAAGAAGAAAAACATTTCCCAAATTTGAATTAGATCCATGTTTGCTACAGACAATGCATCACCGTTGACTCAAATTTAATTTCTCTACGAACATTATTGAAAATTATAAAATACTTCACAACATTCAGTGTTTCCTGATTAATATATCACAATCATTTCATTTGTATTTAATTTGAGGCAATGGTGATGCAATGTCTATAACCTACTCTGATCTAATTCAAATTTTTGAATTTGATTCATCTGACCTGAAGATTTGTGTCAGAAGTTTGTCTTCTTGCATTTAATGGTCATATACGTCACATCACCATCTACTCGAATCCAATTGTTTGAATTTGATGCATCGTAGTGCGGCAGATATAACTGGCCAAAAAAAAATATTATAAGAATTAATTTTATTAAGAATCTCATCAAAACTTATGGTGTATTAAGTTCCATAAAAAAATCTTAAAATTTTACAAGTATTCACTGAAAGGCACCACCATGTTTAACAATGAATAATTGGAAAATTATTAAAAGAAAACTACAGGAAATTGTTATAATTCACCAATGAATAATCGTAAAATTAGTGCACAAATAGTACATAAGAATTTATGTCAAAAAAACACGCTATGCCATGTTGTACATTTAATTAATTTCTTGCTGTAAAACAAAGACAATACTTCCACCTCTCCCATGTTGATGGCCTGATTGACACAAACTATTGGTAACATGAGTACGTCCTCTCACAATTTCTACTGTGTTATATTTTTTCTGTTGTGAACAAAAATAATAATCCATCATGTGTGTATGTCTAGCATTGAAAATATGTCCATCTTAGCATTTTGAGAGGAGAGGGTGATACATATGGTGCATTCTTCTTAAAATTACATGACTTTATAGTGTTACTTTGGTTTTTTTGGGGTTGGTTTTTAGCTCACCAAGTTGTGTGAGCTTGTGTCATGACCTGAGGTGCGTCTGCGTCAACTCTTGTGTTAAAGTTATTGTACCAGTCCAGTTTGACTTTCAACCCCATTGCTATGCACCTCATACTGTGTTTCTATGCCTTACAATTACCCACAGACCCTTAACCAGTGATATTTATTGATTTTTAGTGTTTTTGCAATGTGACTTTTTTGTCATTGTGGACTTGGAAAATTTCTGACCTCTTTTCCAATACATGAGTGGAGGCTACCATTGGTATGCTGTGGCTTTCATATTTCAGATATGTGTCAAATGCATCAATATAAGATGACATTAACCCCTGGCTGGGCAAATTTTTTGGAAATTTTGTTCTTTTTTAATGCAATGTTAGGCTTTTTTGTTAGTGTGGACTTGGAAAATTTCTGACTTCTTTTCCAATACATGAGTGGAGGCTACCACCGGTATGCTGTGGCTTTTATATTTGTTATATGTGTCAAATGCATCAATATAAGATGACATTAACCCTTGGCCGGACATTTTTCGGAGATTTCAGACTTTTTTAATGCAATGTTAGACTTTTTTGTCAGTGTGGACTTGGAAAATTTCTGACCTGTTTTGCTATGCATGTACATGACTGGACATTTTTTGCAGATTTGTAATAAGCCTAGATTTATTGCATGCCATGTATTGGTGAGCTAATGGGGATGGACACACCCCTCTTGTTTTTTGTTGTTTTTAAAATGGGTTTGTGAAGATTCCAGTGATTTTACACAAACTTTTTCCCCTTGAGATGTACTATCATGGGTGAAGTGCTTCTGCAGTGAACACTGTTGTACCACTGCAGAAACCCTGCAAGCTGTAGTGTAGACTGCAGAACTGTGAGGGCATGCTTTTAACTGGTTGAGAGCTAGATTATTTTTGCTGGTTTGAATTTGTTATTCAATATTTGTTTCATTACAAATTATTGGAGAATGCCCAAAGGTACTCTTCATTAATTTGGAATAAAACAAATTTGTATAAATTTTTTTTTATTATCCCCCACCAAAATGAAGTTTGCAGGGGATATACAAATGGTGTCCATCCATTTGTTCGTCCATCTGTTTGTCTTTCCATTCGTCTTTCCATTTATCCATCCATCCATAACAAATTTGGACCTTAATATATCAGTCAGTGTATGTTGGATGTAAATGATCTTTGGTATGCTGATAGACCACCATGGGGGAAAGGATATTCACAAGTAACAGGTTTTGTCCATTTTCTTTTCTAGAGTTATGGGCCTTTTTTCTCTTTTTAGCTCACCTGAGCAAAGCTCAAGGGGAGCTTTCCATCCGTCGTTCGTCCGTCGTCGTCCGGCATAAACTTTACAAAACCACCTTCTCCGAAGAAACCACTGGCCCAATATTTTTCAAATGTTGGGTAAATGTCAATTCAGATTTGTTCAAATGAAGTTGCCCCTCCTCCTGGGTGGGGTCACGCCCCCAAGGGGCACCAAAATCTTTGAAAATCTTCTTCTCATAAACCAGCAGTAGCAGAGACTTGATATTTGGTATGCAGCTTCCTTTTGAGGTGTAGACTCAAGTTTGTTCAAGAAAAGTTTGAGGGGCAATATTTGGTGACTTTAAGTTTTCCGAACCGAGAGGCCGATTTTAACCAAATTTTATGTGAGGGCTTATTGGGTCATAAGTACCTAATTTATGCAAAAAAAAAATTTCCCGCATCCCCATGGGAACCGCAGGAGCTAAAAATAGAAAAAATTAAAACGGCCATATCTCCAAAAACTGCACGTCACTGAGAATTTTTATTTGGTGTGAAGCTTCCTTAGGACCAACAGAAAGGATTGGTCAAAAAAAAATTGCCATCAGTTTTATCATAGGGTACAGATCTGGGACTTTGAAAAAGTACTGAGTCAGCACTTTTTAACACTGTAGGCGATGGGAAAAAGATTAAAAAATCTTCTTCTCCAGATCCAGCAGGCAGAATCTTTTGATATTTGGTATGCAACATTGTAGGGTGGATCTGATTCAAGTTTGTTCAAATCGACCCCTGGGTTCATATTTGGGCTTAGTATAGGAGCCCGATTTCGAACTTAGTGCATTTCAGGCAAATTTCTTAAAAAATCTTCTTCTCCAGATCCAGCAGGCAGAATCTTTTGATATTTGGTATGCAACATTGTGGGGTGGATCTGATTCAAGTTTGTTCAAATCGGCTCCCTGGATTCATATTTGGGCTCACTATAGAAGCCTGAATTCGAACTTGGTGCATTTCAGGCAAATTTCTTCTCAAGATCCAGCAGGCAGAATCTTTTGATATTGGGTATGCACCATGCTTAGGGGGGTGAGATTCAAGTTTGTTCAAGCCAAGTCAAAGGGTTCATATTTGGGCTTACAGTGGTAGCCCAAATTATAACTTAGTTCAAAATGAGGAATTTTCTTTAAAAATCTTCTTCAGATCCAGCAGTCGGAATGTTTTGATATTTGGTATGCAGCATCCTTAGGGGGGTGAGATTCAAGTTTGTTCAAGCCATGTCCCTAGGTCCATATTTGGACTCACTGTGGGAGCTTGAATTGTAACTTAGTTCAAAATGAGGAATTTTCTTTAAAAACCTTCTTCTTCAGATCCAGCAGTCGGAATGTTTTGATATTTGGTGTGCAGCATCCTTAGGGGGGTGAGATTCAAGTTTGTTAAAGCCAAGTCCCTGGGTTCATATATGGGCTCCCTGTGGGAGCCCGAATTATAACTTCGTTCAATATGAGGAATATTCTTTGAAAATCTTCTCTTTTTTTTTTAGATCCACTGGTCAGAGTCTTTGGATATTTGGTATGAGCTTTTCTTAGGAGGAGCAGATGCAACTTGTTGAAATCAATTCTCTGGTTTGATATTTAGGCTACCATGTCAGGTGAGTGCCCTCAGGCCCCTTGGGGCCTCTTGTTTCAACTTAGAAACCCTTCAACTTAGAAACCCTTGGCAGGGGATACTAGTGGCATTGCACCTTGTTCGCGTTTGACTGAACATGAGCAAGGAAAACGTCGACTTTTGCTCTGGTATCCTCATATTTTTTTAAAGCCCTGATAGTGGCTTCTAGCACTCAACCAGTTAATAAATACTACTATCCCTACCAAAAACTAAAGTCTAAACTTTTCCCAAACTTTTTCTAAAAGCTCAGACTTTAACAGAGTACTACTGCATTGAAGTCCAAGCTTTTCCCAACTATTCCCAGCTTTGTATTATTCTAAAACTAAAGTCTGAGCTTTTCCCAACTTTTTTTTGAAAGCTTAGACTTTTCACTGTTTTGGAATCCAAGCTTATCCCAGCTATTCCCAGCTTTCACTGAAGTCAATTCTTGGACCTGAGAAATACAAATTTATTTATTAACCCTATACCTAACATGAAAAGCAGATGACACTTGCAAACAAAATTATTGAATAATTAATGTTTTTCATTTTTTGCGTCAAAAACACAGCTTATGACCCCTCAATGGAACGAGCCTGTTCCAATGAGGGGTCATTGACACAAAAAATAAAAAAAATAATGAAAATTGAATGGCAATTTTTGTGCATAGCGCTGGCTGATTTTTGCCATTACATTGGGTAAAGGGTTAAACAGCTCGGACAAAGTGCAGATATCTTTGGATTTCCTAGGATTTCTGTGCTATCTGAGAAAAGCTTAGACTCACTTTTGCAAGGGAACCTATAGGCAATTGACATATCAGCTTTGTACTCAAGGCATGGGAAATTGTTTAGTGTTTATAATTTTTGCATTGAAGAAAAGTTGACTCAGAGATAACCAGGCCATAAAATTTGAGAGGAACAGTTTTATCGTTCTTCTGGTGGTTATCTAAATGAAAAAACAAATAACCGAAAAGTTGTTTGTCTGGAACTGCAAACAGTTTGTCAAAAACTTGTGTCTTATCCCCTTTTTTGATAAGACTGTTTTAAAATGTTCCTGTTGTTGAAGACCCCTCTCTTCAGTACTCAAACTCCCTAAAACAGCTGATGCACCCTGTGCTTGCCACAGATGCTTTTGAAATCTGTGAACTGTCAAACAGTATGGCCACCGTGGACGGGTCAAAATCCACGGGTTGTCATTTTTTCCACACAAAAAATTCAGAGATGATCCACTATGACACCCAGCAAAATTTCCATCAATGAAGCATCGGGATTTCCCTGGTGCTTCATTGGTGAAAATGTTGCTAGGTGTCATATTGGATCATCTCTAAATTATATGCTTGGAAAAATTCCCACCCATAGATTTTGCCCCGTCCTCGATGGCTGTACTGTAATCGGTCCTCTTTATTATGTCCAGATGAACGGTTAATAGGTTATCTCAAAATTCAAGATTTTATTCTCTGGATAACAAATCGGTAGGGAGATCAAGTCGGTAACAATTTGATCCTACATGTCTGTAGGATCAAATTATAACTGAATGCATCAGCAAAATGGATTGGGCCAATTGCTGTCAGCACTGTTGTAAAAGACAACTCCAGAGGCAGTTTGGATGTGTGGGTCATCTGCCACATGCTAAAAAAATTAGCAAGAAAAAAGTATTTTTCTCAAGATAGACTAAAATTAAAAGCTTTAAAATGTAATAAAAATGAAGGAGGGTTGGGGGTATGTGGCGGATGCATTCAAGCAGTTGGCAGAATAATTTAGTTGGCAGAATAACTGTCCCGTAGGTACAGTTTTATAGACAACATGATAATTTACAACCAGAGGTTGCCACTTTGGAATGTCTGACACATCGGCAACCTGTGGTTGGCACTTATAATCTGTCAGAATTTCTAACTATTCTGCCTTTTCATGCCCGTGAGCAACACTTGATGTACACCCCAAAACCATGACTGAATAACCTTATACAGGAACACACATAGAGGATGATCAGTGTAGATCGTAGCTCTATCATGATGCTGGCCAAGGTTTTCAAACTAAGTAACTTCTTCATCATTAGTGTATGTTAAACACACAAACCATTGTTAGCTTAACTTGACATAGTCAAGATAAGCTATCGCCATCACACGTGCGGAAGTCTGTTAGTCTGTGTGAGTCTGTGATGTCTGTTCACATTTTCCTTTAGCACGGGCTACACCCCGCAGTTATTGTCTGATCGTCACGAAATTTCATATGCAGGTTTGGGGTCATGTCTAGATGAGAACGTCCCCTTTTGGTCGCGATCGGGCAACCGGTACGGCTGCCCGAGCCCAAAACCCGAAAACCATTAGTGCAGTCTACAGGTCGTATTTATGAAGAGATTTCATTGTAACTTGGTAGGATGCCTCTGAATAATGCCTTGATGAGAACGTCCCCTTTTGGGCATGATCTATCAACCGTGATGGCTGCCCAAGCCCGAAACCCAAAAACTTTTAGCACAGTCAGCAGGTCATGTTTAATGTGGAGGGATTTCATTGTAACTTGGTAGGATGACTCCTTATGATGTCTAGATGAGAATTTCCCCATTTGGGCATGATCTGCCAACCGTGACGACTGCCCGAGCCCAAAACCCGAAAACCTTTAGCACAGTTTACAGGTCATATTTAGTGAGGAATTTCATTGTAACTTGGTGGGTTGACTTCATGCAATATCTAGATGAGAAAGTCCCCTTTTGGACGTGATTGGGCAACTGTGGCGGCTACAGGAGCCCGAAGCCCGAAAACCTTTAGCACAGTCTAGAGGTCATATTTGTGAAGGGATTTCATTGTAACTTGGCAGGATGACTCCAAATAATGTCTAGATGAGAATGTCCCATTTTGATCGCTATCATTCAGCCTTGATGGGCGCTCGAGCCCAAAAACCTTTAGCATAGGCAAAAGGTCATATTTATGGAAGGATTTCATTGTAACCTGTTAGGTTGACTCCATATAATGCCTAGATGATGACATCCCCTTTTGGTCGTGATTGGTCAGCTGTGATGGCTACAAGTGCCCGAAGCCCAAAAAACTTGAGCACAGTCTACAGGTCATATTTATGAAGGGATTTCATTGTAACTTCATAGGATCACTCCAGATGATGCCCAGATGAGATTGTCCCCTTTGGTTACGATCATTCAACCATGATGACAGCCCGAGCCCGAAGCCCAAAACCTTAAGCACAGTCTACAGGTCATATTTATGAAGGGATTTCATTGTAACTTGGTAGATTGATTTCATATAATGTCTAGATGAGAACGTCCCCTTTTGGACACGATTGGGCAACTTTGACGGCTTCAGGGGCCCAAAGCCCGAAAACCTTTAGAACAGTCTACATGTCATAATTATGAAGGGATTTTATTGTAGCTTGGTAGGATGACTCCAAATAGTGTCCAAATGAGAACGTCCCCTTTTGGTCACGATCATTCAGCCTTGATGGCTGCCCGAGCCCAAAAACCTTTAGCATGTCTGCAGGTCATATTTAGGGAAGGATTTCATTGTAACTTGTTAGGTTGACTCCATATAATGCCTAGATGATGACATCCCCTTTTGGTCGTGGTTGGTCAACTGTGATGGCTACAAGTGCCTGAAGCCCGAAAATCTTGAGCACAGTCTACAGGTCATATTTATGAAGGGATTTCATTGTAACTTCATAGGATCACTCCAGATTATGTCCAGATGAGAATGTTCCGTTTTGGTTGCGATCATTCAACTATGATGGCTGCCCAAGCCTAAAGCCCGAAAACCTTTAGCACAGTCTTCAGATGATATTTATGAAGGGATTTCATTGTAACTTGGTAGGTTGACTTCATGTAATGTCTAGATGAGAACAGCCCCTTTTGGACACCATTAGGCAACTGTGTTGGCTACAGGGGCCCAAAGCCCGAAAATCTTTAGCACAGTCTACAGGTGATATTTATCAAGGGATTTCATTGTACCTTGGTAGGATGACTCTAAATAATGTCTAGATGAGAATGTCCCCTTTTGGTCGCGATCATTCAGCCTTGATGGCTGCCCGGACCCAAAACCCCAAAACCTTTAGCATAGTTTATTGGTCATATTTATGGAAGGACTTCATTGTAACCTAGATGATGACATCCCCTTTTGGTCATGATTGGTCAACTATGACGGCTTCAGGGGCCTGAAGCCCAAAAACCTTGAGCACAGTCTACAGGTCATATTTATGAAGGGATTTCATTGTAACTTTGTAGGATCACTCCAGATGATGCCCAGATGAGAATGTCCCCTTTTGGTTGCGATCATTCAACCATGATGGCTGCCAGAGCCCAAAGCCCAAAAACCTTTAGCACAGTCTACAGGTCATATTTATTAAGGGATTTCATTGTAACTTGGTAGGTTGACTTCATATAATGTCAGGATGAGAACGTCCCCTTTGGACGCAATTGGGAAACTGACGGCTACAGGGGCCCGAAGCCCGAAAACCTTTAGCACGAAAACCTTTAGCACAGTCTACAGGCCATACTTATGAAGGGATTTTAATGTAACTTGATAGGATGACTCATTTTGGAATAATTTCACTGTTGTTGATATACGTTAAACGTGACGGCCACATATATTAACTGTAAGGTCATATTAACCCACCCCTCAGATATTTAGTACAGTGTACACCTCATATTATTTTTATCATAAACATAGCATACAGGGAACAGAAATGAACATATTCCCAATTATCACAATTCTTGTCTTATTTCATAATCCTTTCATAAACATTGAACATTATCCTTTTCATCAAACACAACACACAAGTTAAGCTACAGTGTCATTGACACTTTCGATTTTGTATGGTTTCTTCTTAACACCAAATGAGTTGGAACTCAATGGGGGTTCCAAATATTGGTTAAGGTAACTGAGGTCACACATGGTCATTGAATGCATTTTTATCCGTCCGTTTTATAAAATCGGTTGTATTATGTTATGGCGTTGGCGTCCGTCTGTTCAGAATTTTTTTCCATTTTTTTTTTCTTTACGGATGGACATGTTGAGAAAATGTTTGATATACAGCTTTGTTATGGATACTTACAGATAAAGTTCGTATTTCGTTTGGCTCAGTTGATTTTTGGTGGTTTTACTGCCCTTGAACTTAATTACCGTTTTCCTTTTTTTTTTCGTTATGGATTGACATATTGAGAATTTTTTTTATTTGTAGCTTTGTTATGGATACTTTCAGATCAAGTGCGAATTTTGTTCCACTTGGTTGATTTTTGGTGGAGTTACTGCCCTTGAACTTACAATTTTTAGTGTTTTCCTGATTTTTTTTTCTTTTTCCAGACTTTCTGAATAAGTACAACTAACTAAAATCGAGAAACTGACAGTAAAGTTCAATTGGAACACGAATAATGTTTTTTAATTTCTGGAAGTGCGGGCGTATTATGCACCGTCCAACGGTGTCCTCTGGTTCAGAATTACTGGAAATTGCATTTTATGACCTTCTATTGCATTCCCATAAGTACATATATGTATTTCTAAACTTCAGAAATTGAGTGCATTTTTCATATGGTCCCGAAGTTCATACATGTATTTTTACACTCAAAACTTGGTGGGCCAAACATTTTGAAAGTGGAGGTTCAAAATATGGGTCAAGGTCACTGAGGTCACCCAGGGGGTCATTGAGTGCATTTTTTCAGAAATGATGGAAGCATTTTATCACTCAGAAAAGTGGGCGGAGACAAAAACATTTCAAGTGGGACACACTCATCAAAAACATGGTATGACCTATGGACCTGGAACCAATTCCAACTGAGTCAAAATTTGCTGGAGGTGCAAAATTTGGGCCCAGGTCACTGGGGTATCCCAGGGGTCATTAAGTAGTTTTTTTCAGAATTGTTGGAAATTGCATTTTATGATCACCTTATGCATTTCTGAAGTTCCTACATGTATTTCTTCAATCCAAACGATTTGTGGAGATTATTATGATCCCCGATGAGTCTGGAGGTGGGATTGGGAAATCTCACCCTCGGGGCAAGATATTTGAACCAGACCCGAGGCTTGCCGAGGGTCTGGTTCAAATATCTTGCCCCGAAGGTGAGATTTCTCCATTCCCACCTTCAGACTCATCAAGGAAGATTTTTCTCCCCCCACACGAGAATTACGTCATTATAGATAATTGGCGGTCACGTGCTGACATACCCAATTTATCAAGTTGTAGTCCTTTCGAAAAATTAAAAATTTCATCGGAAAGATCGTACAAAAGTTAGGTATATACCATAGGTATATACTAAAAAATTGATTTGTAACACTGTCTGTTAAGTGTAACACTGTCTGTTAAGGGGGTTAATGAATTTGAGCATGTCAAACTCTAATGTGAAGGGCATTGTGAGATTATTTATCGATCGATAAATTCACGCAGTGATATTATTAAATTTGCAGAGAAACATGGGGTTGAAACAAATCAACATTGTTGATTTTGAATGGCACGTGGATTACATGCGGGAAATCGTGAAGCCATTTTGTTTATTTACAATTGTGCAGACAATGATGAAATAGTTCCGGCAACCTAATAAAATATGCAAATGAGTATGTCACGTGGGGTGGGTGGGATTTCTATCCCACCCTGCTGTCTCACCCGGAACATATTTTTCACGTATAGTGGGGGGAGAAAAAAGCATCCATTTCTGATTCCTTTATAGAACATGTTGAATGGTATTGGAAGTTATTTCTGAGGCCATGAAGAATTTTATCTAATTCCTGTTTGAAAATCTTGAAACGCTTTTTACAAAAACCCATTTCTGATTTCTTTTAAGATAGTTTACTCATATAGAAAGTCTCCATAAACTCTCTCTATATAAATCAATCAGGACTCATCTATGGAATCTAATTGTGGTTGTTTCACTTCTGTCATGACTATGTATCATAAAAAATTCACAAAAATATTTGACAACCCAAGGGTTAATGATAAAGTTGTACCTTATAATACTCAACTCTTTGTTCACACACAACATTAGACTGGTACAAACATGTTTGTCTCATATCGGTTGGAACATACCAACCACTTTAGCAATAGAAAGTGACACTGAACTCAAAGCATGAATGGAAAGCCAATGTCTTTCCTCCCATTGTAATTTGCTTTTCAGGGGTATTAAATGGAAATCTGTTTAATTACATGGTTAAGATGATGAAGCTGTGTAGTTTTTCCCTTGAGTGTACATGTAGTAATGAGATTCATGCCATAATACAAAGGGTAGTATCATTTTCTGCTAAGTTGCTTTGGTATCTTTGGAGAGAGAGGTCATTGAGTTTTATACAGAACACTTACCTTTGCCTAAGTTCATTATTAATTGGTTTGTGAATCTCAGAATGCATCCTGGCAGCCATGAACTTGTAACTTCATTCATTGTATCGACTGTATCATTGTATTGTATTTTTGATCAGTTAACCCCAGGCCTGAAAATAAGCACTCTGACATTTGTAGAATGAGATCCCCAGAGGGTGAATTTGATGATGCTACCCCATACAGTGGGCCAGTTTATCCTCTGGGTACCTCTTTCTGTTTAGTTTTGAGACCTAATTCAGATTGAGGTTCACAGAGGGTAAATTTAGTGATGCTACCCTGCTGTGCAGGGTAGCATCACTAAATTCACCCTCTGGGGACCTCATTTTGCAGATGGCTCTCTACTTATTTTCTGGCTTGGTTAACTCCCTACACACTGATGTCAAAGTACCACACATTTCAAGAAACAATGACATGGGGACCCCAGGGAAGTGATTCTCTGCTTGTTTACTGTGACAAAAGGGTTTTTAAAATTTGTCATTGGGGTTTAACAACACTTTTGACAACAAGTGTCACTTCTTGTTGACAGTTTTATGGGTGGAGGAAGCTGGAATACCTGGAGAGAACCACTGAGCAGTGGTAAGCAACTGTCAAACTTCCCAACATACTAACTATGCACAAGCAGGATTAGCATTGGTTGAATACAAGTGCACCATTGACGTGCAGTCCACCTTAGTACACAGCACCATCGTGGGCAGTCGGGATTGTTTTAAGTGCCTTGCCCAAGGACACAATGCAATTATCCCTGGCAGGGATCGAACTGTGGACCTTTCAGTTTGAAGTTCAATGCTGTAACCACTGAGCCACCACAATCCCTAGTTTGTTGCAAGCCAGAAAATAAGCTGACCATCATCTGCAAAATGAGGTCCCCAGAAGGTGAATTTAGTGATGTATCCTGCATAGCAGGGTAGCATCACTAAATTTACCCCTTGTGAACCTCAATCTGAATCAGGGACTCAAAACTAAACAGAAAGAGGTACCCAGAGGATAAATTTTCCCACTGTATGGGACAGCGTCATCAAATTCAACTTCCAGGGACCTCATTCTGCAAATGTCAGACTGCTTATTTTCAGGCTTGGTTTGTTGCTTTACTGGTAAAATAGGCCCAGTAACCAATGCCTGTGGTAGAAGTCATGGAAAGTAGGTAGCAGGTGGCATAGGTGTAAAGAATGGGCTAAACTTAACTTCATACCTATGTTACCATCATGAATTAGAATAGCCAAAGATGCTGACAGTGATATTAAACACCAATAAATAAATCAAGAAGCAAATTTTTTCCATAATGCAACAAGGAATTTAACCAATTAAATTTTGTTTGACAGAGCTTATTAAAATAAACTTCTGGAGTTGTATGGCAGAGCTGTGGCACAGTGATAAAGATATTGAACTTCAAACCGAAAGGTCCACAGTTTGATCCCTTCGACGGGCAACTGCATTGTGTCCTTGGGCAAAGCACTTAACTCCCAATTGTCCACTTGGAGGCACAGTGGTACAGTGCACTGAGTCCTACTGCATGTCAATGGTGCATTTGCCTTTAACTAATACTAACTCTACTTGAGTGGAGTTGATACGTTTAATAATTGCTTGGTTGTTCTGTCTGGGTTCGCCGACTTCCGCAACTCGTAAAATTGTCTGACACGAGGTGACCATGGCTGCGAAAGTGTCATAAAATCCCAATAGAAAAAAGGTTGAGTTGTACACCCTTCGATATGCATTCAGTACCACCCTTCTGTCTGATAATGAAACAGATACACTAAGCAAAAAAATGAAAATGCCGCAGCTGATAGCAAATAAAATTCAAAATTAAAATGGCTCTCTCAATAGCTTACCTCAAACAAATAAATCACATTTACCCAGTAAAATATGTGAGAAACATTTTGAAGAGTCATTTAATTTGTTGCCTGCTGCAGGCAGATTTTCCTGCCCAATACAAAAATACTCTGCTACCTCAAGATATAATTCCCTTCTTTGTTAACAAAATATACCACTACAAATAGGATAACCCTCTTTTTAATGATGTCTTTCTTTCATAGTTTATTAAACTTTTCATAAAATCAAGAAAATACCCAACAGGTTAAAAGTTAATTCCTCATGTAGTTCATGCATAAACCATATTAGCCAAGATGGTTTTACTGATATTGTTCCAGTGAGTTAGCACTTGTGTTTATAAGGAAAATAAAGTGACCAGTTGAGTGGAAAAAGCCAGTATTTGGACTTCTATGAGAAGTGCTCGCACAGTTGAGATGACTTAATTGGATCTCCCTTAATTAATAATCCTGTTAAGTGCATATAACTTCCAAACACCAAACCATTCATGATGCTTTCAGAACAAATTTGACCTGATAATTGCATAAACATTCTGAAGTTGTCAAGATGATAGCTAAAAATTGCGATTTTCTTGTTTATAAGTGTAAATATTTTCGATAATATTTCTGCCTGGGTTAAATGTAAAGCATAAAGATAGGTATATGAAGGACCCCAAAAACCGATTTGTCACTCAAACAGACCAGCAATAATTCAAGTGCCGGTAACTAAGCATGAAATTTAATGTCCATTATTGAGCATTTGTTGAACACCACATGTGTAGTGTGGATAAAACATTAAAGGTCGTAAAAGCCAATATCCTCCTGCAGTCATTATCTATGTAATTATGGCCAGTTAATAGATAATTGTTGTAGAGCGGTACATCGCGCATGTTCTAGACGCACACCCACATTACGCAACTAGCCTGTCAGGAAATATCGAAATTTGAGTCTTTCAAAGGAACTTTAAAGTGAGTATTAAATTAAAATTGATCTAAGCGACCAAGTTAAAGAGAAGCGATTAAACTGAGAATTAATGGTCTGGCCATGGAAATAAAAATCGGGGGTGGGGGGGAGGGGGGTTCTCAAAATTTTTATTCCACTCTGAAGGTGTGTAAGACTGTGGGTCGTTGTGTGTGGATGGGGATATCCCATGCTATAGGTCAGAAGAGGTGCTGCATTTGTGCGAAAGTATCGGCACGTTGTGATGTAGGGGAACCACAGAGCTCATATTTAGAATAGGAGCAGTCGCAGGCCAAGTCGGTGGCCATATATGAGAATAGGATCAGAAATACGAAGTACAAGCTCAGGCCATATATGAGAATAGGATCAGAAACATGAAGTACGAGCTCAGGGAGCTATATGCATAGAGGTAAACGGCATTAGGTGTTTTAGAAGGCAGAGTAGGCTTTGCCTGTATGGACATTATCCTGAGACAAACGTAAGGGAGAAGGTAACCCCATTGGTGGCGACTGCTTGTGTGAAAAGCGTAAAGTGACAATAAGTTAGTGGCTGTGCGACGGCATTGGTAGAGTGACATTCCGTCACATGTTAGAGCAGAGGCGTCCGATAAAGTGACAATACGTTAGTGACCGTGCGACAGCAGTGAAAGGGTGAAGTGAAGAGGCGACCAAGTAACTAATACCAGCAAAAAGGAGGAAAACCCAGTGACAACAGAGAATGCGGGCTCGCAAGTGACTCAAAAACTGTGTGGGTAGGGGGTGATTGACATTTTGTTTTCTTATTCTTTTGGATTCCATGTAAGTCACAAATTATCATATTTATTTTTTTTATATATATGTATTAAAATTGTTGTTTTCAGTGTTGATTTATGCTTTTCGAGGAAAAGTTATTAACCCCTTTAGGATAAGAACCACCCCAACAAAAGTGAAATGGGCGGGTTTGTTATGGCAAGACATATGTTCATGCACGGATTCAGGTTACACTCCTTGAGCTTTGGCTGAATACGCGGTGTGAATCTATTTCCCCCATCAACGACAAAGCCCCGATTTCCGACAGAAGTAAACCCCTGTTTATTGAATAAAAAATCTTGAAATCTTTTGAAAAATTACTGTAGACTATCACCAAATTCCCTATTATGTTTTTAGACCCATCTCCTTTGTACATCCAATATAATCATTTCTTTAATCTTCATGATATGTGTAATTGAATAAATCACTAGTAGTATATGAGGTGTGGATCTGGTCTGACCTGGGTAATCTCATGAATGATGTCCAATGTCAAACAACAAACCATGATGGGTGTCAAATGACTTATCATTATACTGAGCATGAGTAGGCATGTTGTGACATCATTACTTTGCTGATGTGCAGTGTTATTGTATATGCACAGCATGCATTGTAAGGGTAGTACTTGTTTCCATCACTCATTAACAGTTGGCAAGATTTGACTTTGTATCCATATTGCTGTCACAATTAGCCATTGTGCAGAACTATCTGATCTTAACCCTTTACTCAACGCAGACGATATCAAAATTTATTATTTTAATATTTGTTTTTTCAAATTTTTCAAAAAATTTCAATGAAACCATATCATGTGACCCCTCATTGGAACGAGCGTGTTCCAATGAGTGGTCACGTGATATGGTTTTGTTGAAGTGTTTTGAAATATAAATTTATTTTAAACTACTTAATTTGTAAATTACAGGGGCGGATGCGGCCGATTTGTTAGGTAAAGGGTTAAACACCAATAAATAAATAAACGTTCATTTTGTTACCTGGAGGGTGTCATATTGGCTTTCTAAGGTTGCTGTGGCAGGGTTCAGTTTGTTTTTCATAAAGTGAATAGCAATTTTTGCTAGTCATTTTTATTATACCACCCACTTGAAAAGTGGGCGGTATATAGCATTCATGGTGTCCGTACTTACGTACGTCCGTACTTCCGTACGTCCGTACGTCCGTGACGCTTTGGGGGTACACATCTGCTATCCGCTACTCCTCTTAAACCAGTGGGTGGATTTCATTGAAACTTACAGGCATTCTTTTCTATACATTATAGATGTGCACCTCTTATTTTGCTTTCAGGTATTTTTATTTTTTACTCTTTCCCAAAGGGCGAAATGAACTTAGCCAAATTGTTGTGATGCTTTAGGGGGGTACACTCCTGCTATCCGCTACTCCTCTTATACCAGTGGGCGAATTTCATTGAAACTCTCAGACATTCTTTTATATACATTATAGATGTGCACCTTCTATTCTGCTTTCAGGTATTTTTATTTTTTTTTTTTGGGGGGGGGGGGGGGGGGGTTGTCAGTGTTTGTGCTCTCTACATTAAACACACTTTTACTGTTGTAAAATGTTTCTTGGTGGGAGTGGGTGGTATCATTTAGTGAGCAGTGCTCACAGTTTTTCTAGTTTTGAATAGCAATCTGTAGAAAGTGAGTAGCTAAGTGGTAGATACCAAAGGCATTTACAACAAGTGCCGAAGGCACGAGTCATTTAGGGGGGTCTGGGGAGCTTCTCCGCCCCCCCCCCCCCCCCCCCCCCCAGAAAAATTTTGAGATATGCTATCAAATGGAGCCTTCTGGTGGCTTCTAGGGTGAAAATTCAATTTATTTTTTTGTCCCCAAAATCACGTTTTTCTAACAGCTTGTTTCGAATTTCGAACAGGTGCGAGGAATTGGGACGAATCGACTTGCAGGGGTGAGGTACATGTAGGCTTGCAGGCGTGATTGCACGCCTCAGAATCTAAGCACTGCATCCCAGATATTTGTCCCATTTTATGATGGCTTAAATTCCATTCCCTGCATTCTGGGTTACATTATATATCCAAGAAAGCAGTTAATGGCAGTTCATCTGTCATAAACTGAACAAATTTCCAGGGTGCAATGAATACATTAGCACACATTTTTGAAATGAAAACATCAACTTTTATTTGAAAGTGTTGACAGACAAAAAAAAAATAATAATTACATGTACTCATCATGTAAAATATTATTTCAAAGAAACAAAAAACAAAACCCCACAGAATCAGCTGTAATGCCCCACAACCCTAATATTTGAATTAAATTGTCACTTAGATCAGATCTGATGAAAGTAGTTTGACCGATATAATTGAAAATGGCAAGCACCAGACAGTGTTTATTGAATTATGATCATAGACACTCTGACTATCACTCAGATGATGAGTCTGAATTTGAGTCATCATTTAGTTTGCGTTTGGGTCGAGGCCCATAAGGACTGACATTTGGATTTCTCCTTTTCTGAAAAACTTTTTAACAACTGGGGACGAGTCAAAATCTTTGATGTCCAGGCCCTCTAGTGAAATTCTTAACAGGCAGTTCAATATTGATGTCTGCAATTTGCAACGCCAGTCAGTCTTGACTCTGCCCATGGCTGAAAACCCTCTCTCAACTTTTGCATTAAAGACTGGATAAAGATTAAGTATTTCTATTACATGAACCAGATTTATGAACTTGTTTCTGTGTTTAGTGAGTATAACAGCCCAAACATCTTTGTAATTTTTGAGATGTGAGAGGTTGTTTGCCCAGAACAATTTCATCTCCAGCCACTCTCCTGGCAAGAGGTCAATATCATCATTGTTCAAATTGAGTAACTTATTAAATTGGCCAATGAAAATAGCAAGCAAATCAGTTCCATAGTCCATTTACTCACATTTCTTGTGTGACCACAGAGATGTATCTAAAAGTTCAAGTGACTGGAAGTGGTTGTTACTGTCGTTTATGTCAATAACGTTTGTTAATGGCTGTTTGTAATTGTTCAATAATTTTCATTTTTTGTGATTGGAAATTTTTTAACCCTGGAGATACATGCGTCATTTGTACACCTTTAAATTCAATGTGCAATGTTTCAACAGCAGCTGTTCTATCACCAGAGACACTCACTGATGCACTGTCAACTAACTTTTTGTCTGAATCAGACTCTGCCACTAACACAGTGGCAGTTTCTGATTCAGACAAAATGTTAGTTGACTCTGCTTTCTGTAATAGCTCTGCCAGGCCAGAATTAAATTTCTTCTCACATGGTGTTTCGTTTTGTTTTACTGTTGCAAGTTTCCGTAATAGACTGTTGGTTCATTCTAAAGCAGCACATGCATGCAAAAGATCAACACTGTTGCCTTGTAAATACAGAGATAGTTTAGATATCGGTTTGAGGACTTCAGTGAAGAACAGGAGCGTGCACACAAATTGGTACTTTTTCAGTGCTTTATGAGGTATCCACATATTCTTGCTTTATCCTCGTCTTTTGTTGCACTATCTTCCGCCAAGTTTTCCAAGTGGCCAATTATTATTGGGTATGACTTAACTAAAATATTGCAAGCGCGACGCTTAAACTGTACCCATCTGGTGCCTGTTGATCATTCAGGTTTCCGAACAGTTTCCTCCATAATTTCACCCAAGTCCCACAGTTCTCTAAGACGTTTTGGGCTCTTTTCATAGAAATAATATAAACTTGTCAGCATTTCAATTACATCTTTCACAAATGTTCCACCCAGACCAGAAAATAACCAATCTGACATTTGCAGAATGAGGTCCCCAGAGGGTGAATTTGATGATGCTATCCCACACAGTGGGCCAATTTATCCTCTGGGTACCTCCTTCTGCTTAGTTTTGAGACCCTGATTCAGATTGAGGTTCACAGAGGGTAAATTTAGTGATGCTACCATACTGTGCAGGGTAGCATCACTAAATTCACCCTCTAGGGACCTCATTTTGCAGATGTCAGTCTGCTTATTTTCTGGCTTGGTTCCACCAAATGCATCTTTCACGGCCAGTTCTAGTCGATGGTTTAAGCAATGCACTGATATAAGCCAGCTCATTTCCTGTGTAAGTAATCCCTCAAGTCCTCCTTTCTTCCCCATGTTTACAGATGCCCCGTCAGACATAAATCCAACCATTCGGTGCCTGTGGTCATTAATTCCCAGCTCACAGAATGCCTTTTCCATAGTCTGTTTTAAACCTTGTGCTTTTGAATTTTCAGGTTCTGGTATACACAGAAACTTAAATTCAACTTGCCCACTTTCTAAGTTATTTAACATCACATACATGATTTCGTTTTCTGTGATTGAATTGTCCGTAGCGCCATCAACTAAAACAGTGAAATATGTACTCTTGCTTAATTGTGTTAATGTCTCGTCCAGCAACAGCAAGTTGTTCCCTATTAATTTGGTGAATTCTCTGCGTTTCTCTAGTTCCGCAAATACTGGAAATTTAATGAATGCTATTTCTTCCTGGGCTAGTGCATAGGCAATATCTATCAACTTCCCAACTCGCTCTACTTCCACAGACCTACTTTGACTGAGGGATCGACCTATGGGCTTTTTTTTGCGTATATCTGATCAAAATTCACTGCACTTGGCGAGTTGAGCCTGACAGCTTGTCTCTGCAGTTCACTTTTAGAGTGTTTGGCCACACTGTCCTTCTTCAGGGCTGTTCCGGTAATTCCAACAATAAAAGCTTTAGAAAAGTTCATTAAATGGTTTATTTGTTTTACATATTTAGTGCACAGCAGACATGTTATTTTTTCAAAATACTGAGTATCAGATGAAATGTCCTTCCATTCATTTTTATGTGTACCCATACTATGTATGGTACACATAATGCCGGCATCCAGGGTGACCATCCGTCATTCGTCCATCCTTTGTCCGTCCGGCATCCGTATCCATTTCTTTGTCATTCGATAACTTGAAAAATATTGCTTGGATTGTCAAGTTACTTTATATTTGTGTTCAGGTTACTGATGTGCCAAGCTGTATAGTTTTTGGTGTAAATCGGATAATTTGATCCTGAGATATTAACCCTTTATCCTTCAAATTGAAAATTCCTCCAATCCCTTTGGCATTCGATAACTTGAAAAATATTGCTTGGATTGCCTAGTTACTTTACATTTGTGTTCAGGTTACTGATTTGCCAAGCTGTATAGTTTTTGGTGTAAATCGGATAATTTGATCCTGAGATATTAACCCTTTATTTTTCAAATTGAAAATTCCTCCAATCCCTTTGGTATTCGATAACATGAAAAATATTGCTTGGATTGCCTAGTTACTTTACATTTGTGTTCAGGTTACTGATTTGCCAAGCTGTATAGTTTTTGGTGTAAATCGGATAATTTGATCCTGAGATATTAACCCTTTATTTTTCAAATTGAAAATTCCTCCAATCCCTTTGGTATTCGATAACTTGAAAAATATTGCTTGGATTGTCTAGTTACTTTATATTTGTGTTCAGGTTACTGATGTGCCAAGCTGTATAGTTTTTGGTGTAAATCTGATGATTTGATCCCGAGATATTAACCCTTTATCCTTCAAATTGAAAATTCCTCCAATCCCTTTGGCATTCGATAACTTGAAAAATATTACTTGGATTGTCAGGTTACTTTACATTTTTGTTCAAGTTACTGATGTGCCGAGCTGTATAGTTTTTGGTGTAAATCTGTTATTTTGATCCTGAGATATTAACCCTTTATCCTTCAAATTGAAAATTCCTCCAATCCCTTTGGCATTCAATAACTTGAAAAATATTGCTTGGATTGTCAAATTACTTTATATTTGTGTTCAGGTTACTGATGTGCCAAGCTGTATAGTTTTTGGTGTAAATCTAATAATTTAATCCTGAGATATTAACCCTTTATCCTTCAAATTGAAATTCCTCCAATCCCTTTCGCCATTCGATAACTTGAAAAATATTGCTTGGATTGTCAAGTTACTTTATAATTGTGTTCAGGTTACTGAAGTGCTGAGCTGTATAGTTTTTGGTGTAAATCTGATGATTTGATCCAGAGATATTAACCCCCTTTATCCTTCAAATTGAAAATTCCTCCAATCCCTTTGGCATGAGATAACTCAAAAAATATCAATCCGATTGTCATGTTACTTTATATATTTATTCAGGTTACTGATGTGCTGTGCTGTATAGTTTTTTATGTAAATCTGATAATTTGATCTGGAGATATTAACCCTTTATCCATCAAATTAGACACTCCTCCAATCCATTTCTATATGTAACCATACCTTGTATGGTGTACATTATGTCAGCATCTGTGGTGGCCCTCCCTCATACAGCTTTCTACTAATTGCGTGTATGGGTACACATCTGACGATTTCATCGGCCTATTTTTAGCATCCAATTCAGTATTCCATCCATTTGCAGTCGAAAGTTTCACAGACTAGGTCATCATGGGTTTAACTTTGAATTGAGGTCATGCATTACCAAGGGAGGCGATTATAAAATGTTCTAAAGTAGAGTCTCAGTCAGTGATTGCAACCCCTGTAGGCTGAATATACAGCAAAGAAGATTGCGCAAACTCATCAATCATTTCGGTAAAAATCGTAAAATGTTATTGTTCAAAACAGTAACTTTTTACCGAAATTATTGACAAGTTTGCGCAATCTTAACTTCAGTTAAATTTATTTATTGACAGACTTGGGCCGATTGTCCAGATTTTACTTGAATTGGCATATTTGCCAGCAAGACCAATTCTGTTACTTGTTTTACGACTATGATAAACTTTGAGCTTGTAGTTGTACGATTCACTTGAACTTGAAGGGTGGCAGGACAATAAAATCGAAATAACAAACATTTCTTAGAAATCGAAACTGAAAGTGATCGTTTATGGCAACGACGCATTTCATTTGTGATTGGCGTATGTACTGGCGAATGTACATGTATGGTACGATCCTTGTCGGAATAATTAAAAATCGAGTATCATTTGCGGAAGTTGCCTGTGAAGCGTGGTTACAAATGATGAGTAGATGAAAAAATGATTCACATTTAACAGTGTCCGATAACCACAACGTGATTCACAAACATGCTACTCACTTTTGCGAAGTTGATCGCAAGTGACCAAATGTGCGTCACAAACTGCGATGCAAATCCAGTCAAATTGAACCCTGTGTTGTCTCAAATGCTTTCAACAAGATAATGTACTCTTGGACCATGTTGAATTGAAGTGGAATACTTGGCAATCTTGGATTTTCACTCTACCCTCATTTTCTTCCTATTCAGGTTACTCCTGTATAGTTTTAACAGAATCATCTTGGATTTTGGGGTCTATGGGTCCCCATGGGACAGAAGTGAAACAGTGCTTCTTTTGTGGGGTAAACAAGTTATGGTTTACTGGCAAAATAGGATCTGGTTAGCAACACCTGGGGTAGTGGTCTTCTAAACTGGGCACCATAGGTACAAACAGTATATGCACACTAATCTGAACTGTATATTTATGTTATGGTCACGATATAGCCACAGATGCTTAAAGTGAGCCCAAACATCAATAAATAATTGGAAGGTTCTCTTTCAGTGTTGGTTTGTATCACAATGGTCAGCGTGTGAGCAATTATTTAGGGCTGTGTTTGCTAAGGCTAGATTCTGGTCTGCTGGTCTAGTTCTGATTGCCTGTATCACCTGTGGCCGAAATTTGGCAAGGGAAACACCATTTGTTCTGTTCTTACAGGAAATAGGCTTTCTGTTGCACTCAACTTTTGAAGTAACTGACCACTTTTGAAGTACCTCATCACTTTTTAAGTAAAAATCCACTACTTTTGAAGTAGCTAACCACTTTTGAAGAAAAATGAGGTCTCAACTTTTGAAATAACTGCCACCAACTTTTGAAGTTAAAAAACAATATCTCCACTTTTGAAATAATTTTCCAACCACTGTTGAAGTAAAAAGACTTGCTGTTATCCAAAGCTGTTGACTTAGACATTTCTTATCAACCTACCTTGGGGAGCACGGTGGCTCAGTAGGTAGAGGTGCAGGCTGCAAGCCGAGAGGTCCTCGGTTCGAATCCCACCTGCGGCAACCGCGTTGTGTCCTTGGGCAAGACACTTCATCTCCATTGCCCGCGTGGGGGCACGGTGACGTTGTGTATTAAGGCGTACTGCACGTCGATGGTGCACTTGTCTTCAACCAATGCTAACCCTGCTTGTGTGGAGTTAGTATGTTGGGGAGCTGACAGTTGCACGCCGTTGCTCGGTGGTTCTCTCCAGGTACTCCGGCTTCCTCCAGCCGTAAAACTGTCGCAGTCATGATTAGCCATTGTGGATAAATATGTGACCTTAAACACCAATAAATAAATAAATAATCAACCTACCTTACAATTGTTTACTACAAGCTTGCACTACAGTGGAAGACCCTAACTTGGAAAATATACTCTCTATTTGATCTTTCCCAAGAGATTTGGGAAAGAAAAGTGGTGCAAAAACACCACGAAAAAATAAGCCCAAACTGGGTCAAGCGCCATCGGCACACACCCAGTAGGGGACGCTCTTCTCTTAGTACAATTCCACGACTTCCATTAACCAGTGTGCAAGGCAGTCATCAATGAATCATTCTTTTTTCGTCTGCTCTCCTTGAAGGATGTGCGGCCATTTGCATTACGAAACAGTGATAATTCAACTCGTCGATAATGGTTTCCTGTGATTGGAATTATGGATCTGAGGATCGTATACTAACAGGACTGTGTTTTATATATTCTTGTTATTATTTTGAACCACATTTTCATTATATTTTATATATTTTCCGTGTCACATGCGACTTTCGCGTTCCGTGCGGTTCGGACATAAAATTTTTCGGTTGAAAATTTTATTATTATTATTGGAGTTAGGTGTCAATGAGGGACTGTATGGACAGGATTTCTTCACTCTGTTGAGGGCTGAATTTCTGTTTTTTGGTCCCTGTCGGATGTCTGGGTTCAGTTGTGTTCCCACCGGTTCTTTTTCTGCCACCTTTCTCTCATAGTTGGGGGTGTTCTACTTTCTGTGTCTGTTGAGTTCACCTTTTTCTTCTACTGCTCTCACCTCTGTTATGTCCAGTACGGTTCCTTTAGGGCGATGCCTTTTGCCCTCGCTTTTGGTGCGTTTTTGTGGCCGTTCCTCCCGCACCTGTGGGAGGGGGGGGGGAATGCTGTCATTTTGGGGCCTCCCAACACGACCACGTCTAGTGAGAGTTATACCCCCTCCTTGGAGGATGTACAGCTCCTCCCGCACCCACGGGGGGGAGGGGGGCAGGGAACGCTGTCATTTCGGGGCCTCCCGACACGACCATGTCTGGTGAGAGTTATACCCCCCTCCGTGGGGGAGGTGCGGGAGCTGTTGAGTTGTCTGCAGAGGAGATGCCTCGTTCTGGTACTGTGCTCCCTCTCCAGTCGACATCTGAGGCTGTCCTACCTAGGGTTGTGACTCCTCTTTTGGAGGCCGAGCTCGGTTGCTCTCTCCCCTTTTTCGCCAGTTTCAACAGCTCCCGTCGTATCTGCTTCTACTGCTGTTCCGTCTGCAATGTCATCAGTCACTGTTTCAGTCAGCCTCAGCTTATCCCTGCAGGGGTCTGCAGCGATGTCTGTAGTGTGGATGTGGGTTATCGGCCTCAGCCTTCCTTGACTTCAACTCGGTGAAGTCAGATGTGACTGCCGACCGAACCCCCTGCTGTGTCTCTCAGCCGTTGAGCACAGCAGTTTTATCCCTGCAGGGGTCTGCAGAGGTGTCTGGTAGTGTAGACATGGGGTATCAGCCTCAGCCTTCCCTGACTTCAACTCGGTGAAGTCGGAAGTGGTTGCCGACCGAACCCCCTGCTGTGTCCTCTCAGCCGTTGAGCACAGCAGTTTTATCCCTGCAGGGGTCTGCAAAGATGTCTGGTAGTGTAGATGTGGGGTAACGGCCTCAGCCTTCCCTGACTTCAACTTGGCGAAGTCGGAAGGGGCTGCCGGCCAAACCCTCTACTGTGGTCTCTCAGCCGCCAAGTACCGCAGATTTTCTCATTGGATTTGGATGTTCATGGTGGGATCACCCTGAGCCCCGTGGTGTTTCTGTCCACGCACTCTGGTCCCATGGCCAGTTTTGCGGGACCAATGCTTTTTGTGCAACTGGACCTTCTGTTCCTCAGAGGTCCACGGCAACTCTCCTGAGTTTCCACTCTGTAGATCCTTGGGGTATATCATACCCCAATACACATCTGCCTTCAGATGTTTCGGCTGCAGCCCGTCACCCCGCATCGGGTGTATTTGAGGATCGTGACCCTTCGCTGGTTAAATGGGTCAGGAGTGAACCCACTTTGTCGGTTCGTTCCCACGTCGAACTGTCCGACACAGTGAGCTTTGGGAGGCCCTCTCCTTGCTCACTTAGGTTCTGTCCAAGAGTCTTTTCCATTGCTTCCAGTGAGGCTATGAGTGGTTTCCAGGCGCCCACTATGGCACCGCCTCCCAGGATTGGAAACAGGCCGCTTTTTGATCCCCCTGGTGTGCCTACACCATGGGAGGCGTCAGCTGGTTTGCCCATTATGGGCTATGTGTCCTCCGACTCATGGGATGAGTCCAACATACCTGACATCGAGAGCCAACAGTCTTCTGACTTGGGGGCAGCTCTTGACTTTGTGTTTGGGTTCCTTCCAGATCTCAAACTGTCAAACCAGCCGACAGTGTTAGCCCGGCCGCGATCATCGGTCGTGCACATACAGCCTGTGGAGCAACCTGCTTCTGGGCACCTTCGACTGTGCCTGTCGGTACAGGTGGTTGAAGCGTTTACAGCTTTGGACTCTAAGCAGAGTTCAAAGGCTATGAAGACGTCGTCACGGTTGACTCTTTTTTGCCTCCGGTGCATTATCGTTCCTATGATTCTGCCAATCCGTCAGTCTACCAGACTTTTGATGGTCTTGGATCAGGACTCCAAACTCCCAAGCCGGCCATTCTTCATATGGAGACTCTGGAGTCCGTGTTGGGCTTATCGAGAGAGATGCTGGAATGCTTTCTCTCTTCGATCACGTCGTGTCTGCTTTGCTGCTTATCTGCTCCCAGATAAGTTTTGACGACGAACAGGCTTTTTGTGTGTGCTGTCCAAGGCGCTCAGGCATCTTCTCACACACATGCCTGTAACACGGCTAACTTAGAATTAGTTCGCAGGGACGCTGTGCTGGACACAAGCCGTTCCCTTCTTGAGGGGCAGCGTGCTGCTCTTCGATCTGCCTCTATCGGCGGTTCTGCAACTATTCCATGGTTCCGTGGCGATGATTCGGGATGACTCCCTATGTCATTCCATAGATCAGCTGCTGCTTCGTCAGCTTGATGAGCCTTCTGTTGGAGGCAGGGGCCGTCCAAAGCCTAACAAGTACCCTTCTGCTTCCTCTGCGAAGCCAAGGGCTGATCCTCCTGCCGCCACTTCTACTTAAAGGGTAATGGTAGGCGTCAGCAGTAAGTAGTCACCTCGAATTTGTCCCAGGTTGAGGCATTCCACTCAGTCGAGAGTGCCTCTTCCAACACAAGTCCCTTTCAACGTTACACTTTGGGAACTTTTGATCACAGAGATAGGCAATCTCCTGTCAAAGGGGGCGATCAAGGTCATCAAGAACATTCTTTCAGTGGGATTTTATTCCCGCCTGTTCTTGGTGCCGAAGAAGGATGGCTGACTCCAACAGGTTATCGATCTGAGTATCTTGACCTAGTCTATCATTGCTCCTAAATTCAGCATGGAGACTTTCAGGTCGGTTCACCGCTCCATTCACCAGGGAGTTTTCCAGTTCAAAGCCATGCCCTCCGGCCTCGACCTGGATCCTTGGGCCTTCACCCATCTGATGTCACATGTGTTAGCCTTACATCGCACATAGTCCAGGGTGTCTTCTTTGGCATATCCTCCAGAGGCATTCCAATACTGCCTTTCTGGAGTCAGATGTCGACACACTGTTGAGCCTGCTCAGTCACTAGTGTTCAGAGTCAACGAGAAATCGGACCTGGTCCCTTATCCGTTGTTTTGTCATCTGGGATGGGCTTCCGTACTCAGCTGGATACGGTGGCGGTTTCCCAGGCAAGGGCTGTGATTTTCTCAGCCTTTTGCCCTGACTCTGTCCCATTCCACGTCCGCAACAGCTCGGAGTCTTCCACAGCTGCTCGGTCTCTGCGGTTCGGTGATGGATCTCATTCCTCTAGGTCGGCTGCATGTCAGACCTCTCCAACACTTTCTGCTCAGTCGTTGGAGGCCAAATGTCGATCCTCTGGATCTGGTGCTTCAGTTACCGGAGTCTCTTCCTCGTCACCGTCTCCCCTGACAGATGTTGAGTGGATTATGCAGGGAGTTCCATTGGACTTTCCCACGTCTGATCGTGTTCTGACGGCAGTCGCCAGTGACCTCGGATGGGGTGTGATGTTGGATCCTCTAGGTCTTTCCCTTCACAGGTCATGGTCCAGGATCCAGCAGCTCTTCATGTCAACCAGAAGGAGCGTCTTGCTCTTCTTCTGAGTTTCCAGCAGTGGATTCCCCGCCTTTCGAATTGTCAGGTCCTTCTGTTGTCCGACAATTCGACAGTGGTTGTTTA
The DNA here is from genome assembly GCA_031216915.1 of Pictodentalium vernedei. NCBI lineage: Eukaryota > Metazoa > Mollusca > Scaphopoda > Dentaliida > Dentaliidae > Pictodentalium > Pictodentalium vernedei. The sequence continues at coordinate 150,251,298 of CM062292.1, forward strand.
CATTCGGAACCAGGGCAGCGCGCACTATGATCCCATGTACGAATTGGTTCGGGATCTTCTACTGCTCCCTCAGGATGTCAATGCCGGAGTGGTGGTTGGTCACATTCCCAGACGTCATTGAACATCCTAGCTGACTCCCTGTCCCGACGGGGCAGGTTCTTTTCCACCAAGTGGATGCTCCACATGGCGGTGTTCCAGTCTCTTTGCGATCTCTGGGGTCGTACCCACATCGATCTCTTTGTGATTCGTTGGAACCATCAGGTGGACACTTTCGTGTCCCCATGTCCAGATGCTCTGGCTTTTGCCACGGACGCTCTGTCCCTCCTTTGGAACGGTCTTGTAGGCTACGCCTTCCTGCCGGTTCCGATTCTGCCTCAGGTTCTAGCCCAGATATGAACCTGCAGTTGTTGAATCATTTCGATCGCACCCCTGTCGCCTCAGTGAGTGTGGATCAATCTGCTCCGCTTTCTGTTAGCGGCGGTTCTGGCACGTCTCCCTCTACACCGTGACCTTCTTTGCCAAGGTCGCCCCGGGAGGTTTCACATCGACCCGACTTCATTGTGCCTTCGCACAGGTCTTTTGTCAGGTCCTGTCTCCTCCGTAGCCTTTTTTTCGAGATGAGCAGTGGAGTTGCTTTTCTTCTTCAAGGAGGCACTCACTCCACTGGTTTAGCCTCTGTGGCTAAGTGGAAGGTTCTTCTGTCGATGGTGTGCAGATCACTCTTGCTTCTGTCACTCCTTCGATCACACAGATTGCGGAGTTTCTGGTATATGTTTGATTCTGGGGGTCTCCAGCCTGTTTCCATGAAAGGGTACAGGTCCATGCTTCGGAGACCTTTTCGTATGTGGGACAGCGTCGTATCGGCACTAATCCATGCCTCTTCAAGCTTGTTCAGCACTTTTCCTTGAAAAGGCCAAGGACTTTGTAGCTTATTCCTAGATGGAATCTTTCTTGGGTGCTGCTCTGCTTGGGGGGGGGGGGGGGGTGGGGGGGGTGGGGGGGGGCGTCATTCAAACCTTTATCCCAGGCAGATATGCTTTTTCTTACATACAAGGTGGTTTTTCTGATGGCTTTTGCCTCAGACAGACTGGTTAGTGAGCTTCACGCCCTCTTGGTTGACCCCGGCCTTTTTCTGGAGCTCTCCCACCTGTGTTATGTTTACCAGTGATTGCTTCTTTCTGGCCAAGAGTCAGATACTGGAAACTACTCCGCCTCCTATCTCTCTTGGGACTCTTCCTTCTGTTGAGGGGTAAACACCCTTTGCTCTGTCCGGTTCGTGCAATTCGCTTTTATCTCAATCGGACGCTGTTCATTTGGAAGGGTAGGATCGATTTTCTGTCTCTCATTCCTGGTCGACAGAAGATCTCTCCTGAATCCATTTCTCGATGGATTTGTCTTGCTGTTTGTGCAGCTTCTGCTTGTCTAGCAACTGGCGATTGTATGACCAATGGTTTTTCTGCCACGAGGTGCATGCATTGTCTACCTCTTGGGGCTTATACTAACTCTGTCATGTTGGCGGATGTTATGCTGGCAACTTACTGGAGAAATGCTACTTTCTCCACTTATCTGCAACAATTGCAGGAACAGGCAGAGGACCTTTGTACTACGGGCCCTCTTTCTTCTGCTCAGGCTGTTGTCTATCCCAGCCATTCGGCTTCTTACAAGGACAGTTCCAGCTCTGTGCTGTTACTGCCCTTTCTGTCTGTGCGTCACACATAACCACATGCCTCATCTCATTGTCTTTTACTAATGTTTGTGATGCTATGGTTTGATAGGCCTAGGGACCTCTTCCTCTGTCCATGGTTCCAGTGCAATTGGGTTTTGTGTGGGTTGGTTATGTGATTCCCTCCATCCTATTGTCTATTCAGCCTGTAGTAAACAATTGTAAGGTAGGTTGATAAGAAATTTAAATTTTATAGCAAATTTCCTTTCTTATCAACCTACCTCAATTGTTTACAACAGGCTTGCACTACAGTGGAAGAACCTAACTCGGATAAAATACTCTCTATTTTAATCTTTCCCAAGATTTGGGAAAGAAAAGTGGTGTAAAAACACCAAGAAAAAATAAGCCAAAACTGGGCCGAGCGCCATCGGCGCACACCCAGTATGGGACGCTCTTCCATAGTACAAATCCACGACTTCCGAAACAGTGCGCAATGCATCAATTCGTCATTCTTTTTCTATCCGAGGCACGAGCAGGATGTGTTTCCGCCATATGCATTATGAAACAGTGATAATTCAACTCGTGGATAATGGTTTTCCTGTGACTGGAATTATGGATCTGAAGATCGTATAATAACAGGACTGTGTTTTATATATTCTCGTTTATATTTTCAACCACATTCTCATTGTTTATTAATTACTATTCCGTTTTCGCGAATGTTTTGCGACATCGTGTCATCGCGATTCGACAATGAATTTTTTCGGTTGATAAAATTTTTTATTGGAGTAGGTGTCGGCCTTCTGGGTTCTGCCACCTTCTCTCGTAGTTGAGGGTGTTCTTCTACTTTCTGTTTCTGTTGAGTTCACCTTTTTCTTCTACTGCTCTCACCTCTGTTCTTTCCAGTTTGGTTCCTTTAGGGCAATTCCTTTTGCCCTCGCCATTGGTGCATTCTCGTGTCCGTTTCGTCCGCACCTGCGGGTGGTGTGGAATGCAGTTGTTTCTCGACTCGACCACGTCTGATGTGAGTTTACCCCCTCCGTGTGGGATGTGCAGCTCCTCCCGCACCCGCGAGGGGGGGGGAGGAACACTCGTTTCGGGGCCCCCTGACTCGACCACGTCTGGTGTGAGTTTGATGCCCTCTGTGGGGGATGTGCAACTCCTCCCGCTCCCGCGGGGGGGGGGGAGGGAGGGGGGACGAGGGGGGCTTTCCTTTCGGGTCACCCGATTCGACCACGTCTGATGAGAATTGCTCCTCCTCCGTGGGGGATGTGCAGCTCCTCCCGCACCAGCGGGGGGTGGGGACCGCTGTCGTTTCGGGGCTTCCCGATTCGACCATGTCTGGTGAGAGTTATTCCCCTTCCAAGGGGAATGTGCAGTGTTTTACCGTGGTGGATATTGCAGGAGCTGTTGGTTTTCTGGTGTAGAGATGCCTGGTTCCAGGACTATGCGCCCTCTTCAGTCGACATCTGAGGCTGTCACTAGGATTGTGACTCCTCCTTTGGAGGCCGAGCTTGGTGGCTCTCTCCGCTTTTCCGCCAGTTCCAACAGCTCCCGTCGTATCTGCTGCTACTGCTGTTCCGTCTACAACGTCATTTGGCACCGTTTTTAGCCGGCCTCGGCTTCTCCCTGCCAGGGTCTGCAGGGATGTTTGTAGTGTGGTTGTGGGGTTTCGGCCTCAGCCTTCCCAGACTTCCACTCGGCGAAGTCAGATGGGGCTGCCGACTGAACCCCATACTGTGTCCTCTCAGCCATTGAGCACAGTAGTTTTATACCTGCAGTGGTCTGCTGCGGTGTCTGGTTGTGTAGACGTGGGGGTATCGGCCTCAGCCTTCCCTGACTTCAACTCGGCGAAGTTGGAAGTGGCTGCCGGCCGGACCCTCTCCTGTGGTCTCTGCGCCGTCGAGCACCACAGTTGTCATTGGATTCGGTTGTTCTCAGTGGGTCACTATGAACTCCGTGGCGTTTCCGTCCACTCATTCTGGCCACACAACCAGTTTTGGGGGTCCAACGTCTTTTGTGCAGCCTGGACTTTCTGCCCTGCAGAGGTCAGCAGTGACTCTCATGAGTTCCTGCTATGTTGATCCTCGGGGTGTGTCACACCCCTATACACGTCTGCCTTCAGACATTTTCGGCTGCCGCCCGTCGTCCCACGTCGGGTCTTTTGGAGGATCGTGACCCTTTGCTGGTTCAGAGGGTCAGAGGTGAAGCCACTTTGCCGGTTCGTTCCCCTGTCGAACCGGCCAGTACGGGCAGTGAGCTTAGGGAGGCCCTCTCCTTACTCACTCAGGTTCTGTCAACGAGCCTTCCTGTTGCTTCCAGCGAGGCAGCGAGTGGTTTCCAAGCGCCTCCTATGGCGCCGCCTCCCGGGATTGGAAACAGGCCGCTTTCTGATCCCCTGGTGTTCCGACACCATGGGAGGCGTCGGCTGGTTTGCCCACGATGGGCTATGTGTCTTCCGACTCAGGGGAAGAGTCAGACATGCTTGATGTCGAGAGCCAGCAGTCTTCGGACTTGGGGACAGCTCTTGATTTCGTGTTTGGGTTCCTTCCGGATCTCAAACCATCTAACCAGTCGACAGTGTCAGCCAGGCCGCGATCATCGGTCGCACGCCAACAGTCTATGGAGCAACCTGCTTCTGGGCGTCTTCGACTGTGCCCTTCGGTACAGTTGGTTGAAGCATTTACAGCCTTGGACTCCAAGCTAAGTTCCAAGGCTATGAAGGCTCCGTTCTTCACCAGGGTTGACACCTTTTTGCCTCCGGCGCATTATCGTTCCTACGATTCCGCCAATCCGTCGGTCTACCAGACTTTGACGGTTTTGGATCAGGACTCCAATTCCCTCGGGCTTTCCAAGTCCAAGTCTGCCGTCATTCCGATGACGACTCTGGAGTCCACATTGGGCTTATCGGGAGAGATGCTTGGTATGCTTTCTCTCTCCGATCACGTCGTCTCAGCTTTTGCTGCTTATCTGCCTTCAGATAAGTTTGACGAGGTACAGGCTCCTGTGCGTGTGCTGTCCAGGGCGCTCATGCATCTTACTCACACGCATGCCTGTAACACGGCTAACCTGGAATTAGTTTGAAGGGACTCTGTGCGGGACACAGGCCGATCCCCTCCTGAGGAGCAGTACGCTACTCTTCGATCTGGTTTTTTGGCAGGTCCGCAACTTTTCCATGATTCTGTGTTGACGGTCCGGGATGACATCCTACGTCATTCCAACGATCAGCTGCTGTTTCTTCAGCTTGATCAGCCTTCTAGGATAGGCACGGGCCATTTCCAAGCCTAACAAGTACCCTCTGCTTCCTCTGCGAAGCAAAAGGGGCTGATCCTTCTGCCACCGCTTCTACTTCTTACTCAAGGGGTAAGGGTAAGTGTTACGGTGTGGAATTATTAATGATATTGGTAACAGAAAGAAATCTGAGAATCAGCAACAATAACTATGAATTTAACTATTCTGAAATTTAATTTAAAAAAAATTAATATATATAAAAAAAATGATACAAAGATCTTTTACACTAATTGGGTTACAGAAAATAAAAACAATGGTACTTATCAATTATAGAATTAGTCCAAAGTACAGTTTCACAGAATCCAGTAATCCAGTGGTGAATTATCTTCTGAAGAAAGTTACCAGCTGGTACATGTAGTATTAAATCCAAGAATGTCTCTCAGAAACAGTATCCCGTAGATTTGTTATAAAATTTTCACTTTGGAATTTCAGCAGTCTCCAATAAAATATAATAAATGCTCCGCAAAATTCAAATGGAGTAAAAATCCAAGAAGTATTGGTGCCACATGTAATTTCCAAATAATCCAGCAGAATTCTGGCTTTTCACAAAAATTATTATTCTCTTTCACAGAAAGTATAAATTCTCTTTTCCAAGACGAATAGATTCTCTTCAAAATTCTCTTTTGGAATCAATCTTCCAAATTCACAAAGAAGCACTGCTTCTATAATAAATGCACTGTTCTGAAACAATAATAATCTCCAATGGAAATAACTGAAGTGAGTCTTTTTGAAAGGCTTTCTAAGAATGAGTTTTTGAATTCTGTTGACAAACCTTTATATAGTAACCAGATAGAATGTCCCAGAAGAGGAAGTTTCTGCAATGTTCTAACAGTTTCTAGGGGATTCTGTTAAAGTTCAAGTAAACAAGGTCATTGACCTATTTAAACAATTAAACAATCAACAGCTATATGTACAATATATCAGTGTAACAAAGATGTAAACAAGGTCACTGAGTGCAAAAGAGTTAGACCAGTCAGAAAATGCAGAAATAAAAAAAAAATCTTTCTCACATAATTATCAACTTAAGGATATATCAATCTCAATATAATATGGGGGCTATAACACACCCCGCCTTAAAAGAAAAAGTTTGAAGGTACTGAAAACTTTTACATAATTTTAGCAGACTCTGACTGGTTTACAATACACACACACCATAATCTTCACAATTTTATTTTTTTTTTTTTTTTTTTTTTTTTAATAAACATATATATACACTTGAATTGAATAGGGACCGATCATATCATTTTAAATTAGGATATTCTGGAAAGAGTATCAGCTACAACATTATCTCTTCCTGAAATATGCCTAATCTCTAAATTATATTCTTGAAGGGCTAAACTCCACCGCAATAATCTTTGATTCTTGTTTTTCATTTTATTGATAAATGTTAAGGGGTTATGATCGGTGTAAACTGTAATTGGACATTGGGCGGTTCCTAGATACACATCAAAATGGGTTAATGCCAAAATTAGAGCCAAAGTTTCTTTTTCTACTGTAGAGTAATTCTTTTGATGTTTGAGAAATTTTCTGGAAAAATAACATACAGGGTGATCAATACCTTGGGAATCTTCCTGGCCAATATACCCACCCGCTCCATTGTCACTTGCATCTATGAATAATTTGAAGGGCTTTTCATAATTTGGACTGGCCAGGACAGGGGAATTATTTAATAAAGTTTTTATTCTGTTAAAGGATTTCTGACATTCCTCAGTCCAAACAAACTTAACCCTTTTGCTCAATAAACTGGTCAAAGGGGAAACAACATCTGAAAAATTTAAACAAAATTTTCTATAATATCCAGCCATGCCTAAGAATCTCATGAGCTCTTTTTTAGAGCTTGGTACTGGAAAATTTACAATGGCATCAACTTTCGCCGCAATCGGCCTCACCTGCCCCTGCCCCACAACATGACCTAAATAATTTACAGTTGCTTTGCCAAATTCTGATTTTACCAAGTGAATAGTTAGGTTGGCTTGGGTCACTTTGTCAAAAAATTCTTGAATATGCTTTAGATGATCAGCCCAATTTGTATCTGTGTGTATAATAACATCATCAATATAAGCTTCACTGTGATCTAGGTCTGCAATTAAGTGGTTAACCATGCGCTGGAACGTTGCCGGAGAGTTTTTCATGCCAAAAGGGGTAACTTTATATTGATACAATCCAAATGGTGTAACAAAAGCAGATATTTCTTTTGCTTTTTCTGTTAAAGGGACTTGCCAATAACCCTTTAACAAGTCAAATTTTGTCACAAATTTAGCATGGCCAAGTTTGTCAATGCAGTCATCAATTCTAGGAATTGGATAATTGTCTGTTTTGGTGAGGCTGTTCACCTTTCGGTAATCCGTACAAAATCGGTAACTGCCATCAGGTTTTGGGACGAGTATACAGGGCGAACTCCAGTTGCTATGGCTAGGTTCTATGATATCATTGTCCAGCATATACTGTATTTCCTTTCGCATGATCTCAGCTTTGAAAGGGTTCAATCTATATGGATGCTGTTTGATGGGATTTGCCTCTCCTACATCAACATCATGAAAAATAACAGATGTCCTACTAGGCACATCGGGAAATAAGTGTTGATATTTGAAAATTAAATCAACTAAATCCTTTCTTTGGTCAGGCAGTAAATAATCAGTTTTATTTTGTAGATCTCTCAGGACATCTGAGTTCTGTAACTTCAGAGGTACATTTTCGCCGCCTTCATGAATATCCTCTACAGGATTTTCCAGCTTATCCATGTGGGTGACTGTTGAGACTGGTAGAGAGTTTGGTTCTCTCTCATAATATGTTTTCAACATATTTATATGGCACAGCTGAGTATTTTTGAGTCTATCAGGAGTCTCAACAACATAATCAGTATCACTGATCTTGTGCTTAACAAAATAAGGGCCTGAATATCTTGCTTGTAAAGCATTGCCCTTTAAAGGGAATAATACTAGCACCTTGTCCCCAGATTTAAAGGTGCGAAATTTCGCCTTTTTGTCATACCAGGTCTTCATATGACTCTGGGCTTTCTGTAAATGTTTATTTGCCATTTCTCTGGCCTGGTGCAAGTTTTCCTTAAAAGTGGACACATAGTCCAGGAGCGAAATTTCAGGTGGCTCTTCCTCGAGCCATTTCTCCTTCAAAGCAGTGAGTGGACCCCTCACTGAGTGTCCAAACACTAATTCAAAAGGGCTGAACCCCAGAGATTCCTGTACAGTTTCACGGACTGCAAATAAAAGGAGATGTACTCCTTCATCCCAATCCTTCTCATTATTCTCCCCATAGGCCTTTATCATGGTCTTCAGTGTTTGATGAAAGCGTTCTAGAGCTCCTTGACTTTCGGGATGATAGGCACTTGATGTGTACTGCTTAATTTTGAGCTCATACATCACCTGCTGAAAAATGTTTGACATAAAATTTGAGCCTTGGTCCGATTGCACTGACCTGGGTAGACCGAAAGTCGTGAAAAATTTTATCAAGTACTTAACTATAGTCTTAGTTTTAATATTTCTTAGAGGAATAGCCTCAGGAAATCGTGTAGAAGCACACATGATGGTAAGAAGATATTCATTTCCAGATCTTGTTCTAGGCAATGGGCCAACACAATCAATAATAATTCTACTAAATGGCTCCTCAAAAGCAGGGATTGGTTGAAGGGGAGCAGGAGGAATCTTCTGGTTGGGTTTTCCTACAATTTGACAGGTGTGGCAGGTTTTACAAAATTCGACAACATCCTGTCGAAGCTTGGGCCAGTAAAAACATTGTTGAATACGAGAGTAGGTTTTCCTAACTCCCAAATGTCCAGCCATTGGATTTTCATGAGCCAGGCTTATTATTTCATTCCGGTATTTAGTGGGGACAACTATTTGATAAATAACCTCCCAATCACTATTGGAGGGTACTTCTGGTGGTCGCCATTTCCTCATAAGTACACCAGATTTTTTAAAATAACAGACAGGGGAGTTTTGGGCTTCTGCCTCTGTTAGAGCCTTTTCACGTGGCTCGGCAAGGTCAGGATCACTTTCCTGTTCCTGAATTAAAGATGTCCGGGAAATGACATTCAAGGAGGTCCCCCTATCACTCTCAGGTGTAGTGGCCTCTTTACAATTTCTGGAGGAGTCATCACTTTGACTTAAAAAAGTCTGAGACAAATCAATGTCTTCAGAATCCGTAATTCCGTGACAGTTCTTATCCTCAGCTTTGCTGTTTAAATCAACACAATTGAGGTTGTTATCAACCTCAGCTTTCTTTGCCATGGACCGAGTCACAGCACATGCTGGAAAAGCAAAAGGAAAACATTCCTTCAAATTAATAATACTTTCATCTGTGCTCGGCTTATCCACCACTTGAGGTTCTACAGTGACTTTGTCACCAGCTAAGTCATTTCCCAATAATAAAGAAATACCTTTTACAGGTAGAGTAGGTCTGATTCCTACTGTCACAGTCCCATTTACTAAGCTACTTCTTAAATTTATTTTATGAAGTGGGACATTTAAAGAGTTTGACTCAATACCTGATATTAGAACTGGTGCCCCTGTAGCACTTTCTTCAGAAAATGGCAAAATGCCTTCTAACATTAATGACTGAGTAGCCCCTGTGTCTCTCAGTATTTTTATTGGTAAGGAACAGTACTTATCCCCATCAAGGGAAACAAAGCCTTCAGAAATAAATGGCTTATAATTTTCTAAAGCGTCTTGCTTTATAACATAATTTTCAGGGCATGGAGCACATGCTAGTGCATTCTGTGAAGTAGAGGACTCATTTTTCCTTTTTAACAGCCAGCAATCAGATAATAAATGACTTGCTTTCTTACAATGATTACAAGTTTTAGTTGAACTGTTGGGTCGTAATGGTGTAGGGCTGGCATTGGATGACTTATTCTCATTAGGCTTCCGATTAAATTTAGGTGGTGAAAAGTTTGTAGGATGGGAAGGATGATTGGAAGGATGTGTTTTATCTGAAGTTGGTTTAGGTCCACTTTGGAAAGAGTTCTTGTGAAGCCAAAAATTTGTAGAGTTACGACTCATTTTATGAGTTAAGGCATAGTCATCTGCTAGTACTGCTGCTCTATTTAATGTGTCAACTTTTTGTTCATCCAGGTGGGCCTTTATATCTGAATGTATCTTTCCTTTAAACTCTTCAATCAGCATCATTTCTTTTAACTTCGAGAAATCTTTCCCAATTTCTTTGGAATGGCACCACCTATCAAATAAATTTTGCTTTTCTCTGGCAAATTCCACATGAGTTTGATTTTCGTTTTTATAATAATTTCTGAACTTCTGCCTATAGGCCTCTGGAACAAGTTCATATGCCTTGAGTATAGCCTCTTTAACAGTATCATAATTATTGCTTTGCTCAGAAGATAGAGCGGAATAGATTTCTTGGGCCTTTCCTTTCAAAACACTTTGCAGTAGCAAAGTCCAGACATCCCTTGGCCATTCTAAACTTGTTGCCACTTTTTCAAAATGTGAAAAATATTTATCAACTTCTTTTTCTTGAAAGGGGGGAACTAGCCTAACATGTTTAGTTGCATCAAATCTACTTGGAGAAATTACATTTGAGCCTTGACGCTGTGATTCTAATTCTTTTATTTTTATTTCCTTTTGGGCCTGAATTTCAATTTCTCTTAATTTTAATTCCCTTTCCTCTTTTTGAGCCTGAATTTGTTCCCTTTCTTTTTGAGCCTGAATTTGTTCCCTTTCTTTTTGAGCCTGAATTTGTTCCCTTTCTTTTTGAGCTTCTAATTCTTTTAATTTCATTTCATTTTCTCTTTCTTCTTTTTCTTTTTGAGCCTGAATTTCAATTTCCCTCATTTTTTGTTGCATTTCTAACTTTTTTAATTCCAATTCTAACTTTTTGAGTTCAAGGGCATCAGTGGGTTGTGGTTCAGAGGGGAGAGTTTCAGACTGAGGCAAAAGGCCTTCCTCCATATAATGATTAACAATGAGCTGTTTAAGTTTATGTTTGTTCAGACCAGGGGTGGCAGGTAATTTTAGATACTGAGCAAGTTGAAATAAATCCTCCTTTCGAGATTCTAAAAGAGCCAAACTAGGAGAGCTTTCAAATTCAGAAATAAATTCTGTCACAATAAATACCATGATGAAAAGGTTTGCTGGTTCTCAGAATATAAATAATAATACTGAAATTTTCTAAGAAAATTTAAATGTTTTGAAAGTGAGCCAAAATAATAATTGCAATTTGCAATTTTCTCGTCATCTAATATTCAATCTCGGCAACGAGCCCCCAATTTCTGTTACGGTGTGGAATTATTAATGATATTGGTAACAGAAAGAAATCTGAGAATCAGCAACAATAACTATGAATTTAACTATTCTGAAATTTAATTTAAAAAAAATTAATATATATAAAAAAAATGATACAAAGATCTTTTACACTAATTGGGTTACAGAAAATAAAAACAATGGTACTTATCAATTATAGAATTAGTCCAAAGTACAGTTTCACAGAATCCAGTAATCCAGTGGTGAATTATCTTCTGAAGAAAGTTACCAGCTGGTACATGTAGTATTAAATCCAAGAATGTCTCTCAGAAACAGTATCCCGTAGATTTGTTATAAAATTTTCACTTTGGAATTTCAGCAGTCTCCAATAAAATATAATAAATGCTCCGCAAAATTCAAATGGAGTAAAAATCCAAGAAGTATTGGTGCCACATGTAATTTCCAAATAATCCAGCAGAATCCTGGCTTTTCACAAAAATTATTATTCTCTTTCACAGAAAGTATAAATTCTCTTTTCCAAGACGAATAGATTCTCTTCAAAATTCTCTTTTGGAATCAATCTTCCAAATTCACAAAGAAGCACTGCTTCTATAATAAATGCACTGTTCTGAAACAATAATAATCTCCAATGGAAATAACTGAAGTGAGTCTTTTTGAAAGGCTTTCTAAGAATGAGTTTTTGAATTCTGTTGACAAACCTTTATATAGTAACCAGATAGAATGTCCCAGAAGAGGAAGTTTCTGCAATGTTCTAACAGTTTCTAGGGGATTCTGTTAAAGTTCAAGTAAACAAGGTCATTGACCTATTTAAACAATTAAACAATCAACAGCTATATGTACAATATATCAGTGTAACAAAGATGTAAACAAGGTCACTGAGTGCAAAAGAGTTAGACCAGTCAGAAAATGCAGAAATAAAAAAAAAATCTTTCTCACATAATTATCAACTTAAGGATATATCAATCTCAATATAATATGGGGGCTATAACAGTAAGCGTCGGCAGTCTTGAGGGAACTCCCAGGATTCTTCATTCAGTAGAGATGTTTTCTCCTCTCGCGAGCCTCGTCGGGGTTCGCAATGAAGGTCCTCACCTCGACTTGTCCCAGGTTGGAGGAAGGATAGCAGAGTTCGCAGACCGTGGGCCACCATCACATCCGATCCTTGGATGTTAGATGTTGTTTGGTCCGGACTGCGAATATTCTTCCGACGGCACTCCACTCTGTCCGGGGTGCCTTTTCCAACCACAGTTCCTTCAGACATTTTACGTCGGGAACTTTTGACCACGGAGATAGACAATCTCCTGACAAAGGGGGCGATTGAGGTCATCAAGAACATTAGGTCAGTGGGTTTCTATTCCCGCTTGTTCTTGGTGCCGAAGAAGGACGGCCGACTCCGACCGGTTCTCGATCTGAGTTTCCTGAACCAGTCTATCATTGCTCCCAAGTTCAGCATGGAGACTTTCAGGTCGGTCCTCCGTTCAATTCACCAGGGAGATTTCGCTTCCAGCTTCGACCTGCGAGACGCTTACTTTCACGTTCCGTTTCATTGGGTGTTACGGAAGTATCTCAGGTTCATTTTTCTGGGGCGAGTTTACCAGTTCAAGGCCATGCCTTTTGGCCTCAACCTGGTTCCTTGTTCCTTCACCAGACTGATGTCGCATGTGATAGCTTTCCATCACACACAGTCCAGGGTGACTACTTCGGCATATCTGGACGATATCCTCCAGGGGCATTCCAATGCTGCTTTTCTGGAGTCGGATGTCGCCACTCTGTTGAGCTTGCTCACGTCGCTACGTTTCAGAGTCAACGAGGAGAAGTTGGACCTGGTCCCTTCTCAGTCATTTTATCATCTGGGGATGGCTTTCCGCACACAATTCAATTTGGTGGCGGTTCCCCAGGCCAAGGCTGTGATTCTCTCAGCTTTTGCTCCGACTCTGTCCCAGTCCACATCCGCGACAGCTCGGAGTTTTCTCTGGCTAATCGGTCTCTGCTGTTCGGTGACGGATCTCATTCCTCTAGGTCGGCTGCGTGTCAGACTCTCCGACACTTTCTGCTCAGTCGTTGGAGGCCGAATGTAGATTTTCTGGATCTGGTGCTTCAGTTTCCAGACTATCCTCACCTTCTCCTCTGGGTGGATGTCCAGTGGCTTTCGCAGGGTGTTCCATTGGACTTACACACATCCGATCGCGTTCTGATGGCAGATGCCAACGATCTCGGATGGGGTGCGACGTTGGATCCTCTAGGTCTTTCCATTCACGGGATGGTGGACCAGGATCATGCAGCTCTACACATCAACCAGAAGGAGCTTCTTGCTCTTCTTCTGCGTTTTCAGGCAGTGGATCCCTCACCTGTCGAATCGCCAGGTCCTTCTGTTGTCCTACCATTCGACGGTGGTTGCTTACATTCGGAACCAGGGCGGCACGCACTCTGTTCCAATGTTCGAATTGGCTTGGGATCTTATACTGATCGCTCAGGATGTCCACGCCGGGGTGGCTGTTCGTCACATTCCCGGTCGCCTGAACGTCCTAGCCAACTCCCTGTCCTGTCGGGGCAGGGTCATTTCCACCAGGTGGATGCTCCACATGGCGGGTTCCATCGATCTCTTGTGACTAGTTGGAACCATCCGGTGGACACTTTCGTGTGCCTGTGTCCAGATGCTCTGGCTTTCGCCGTGGACGCTCTGGCCCTCCTTTGGGATGGTCTTGTCGGCTACGCCTTCCTACCGGTTCCGATTCCGCCTCAGGTTCTCACCCAGATATGAACCTGCAGTCGTCGAATCCTTTCGATCACACCCGTCGCTACGGTGGGTGTGGATCAATCTGCTCCGCTCTCTGTTAGCGGCGGTTCCGGCATGTCTCCCTCTACCTCGCGACTTTCTTTGCCAAAGTCACCCGGGAGGTTTTCAAGTTGACCCGACTTCATTGTGCCTTCGCACATGTCTTTTATCGGGTCCTGTCTCCTCCGTAGTGGTTTTTCGAGACACGCAGTGGAGTTGCTTTTCTTCAAGGAGGCACTCACTCCACTGGTTTAGCCTCTGTGGCTAAGTGGAAGGTTCTTCTGTCAATGGTGTGCGATCACTCTGTTGCTTCTGTCACTCCTTTGATCACACTGCTTGCAGAGTTTTCTGGTATATGTTTGTTTCTGGGGGTCTCCAGCAATGGGTACTTGTCCATGCTTCGGAGACCTTTTTTCCTATGTGATACCACATTGTTTCGACACTCATTCTTGCCTCTCCAAGCTTGTTCAGCTCTTTTCCTTGAAAAGGCCTGGGACTTTGCAGTTTACTCCAAGATGGTCACTTTCTTGGGCACTGCTCTGCTTGGGGGTGGGGGGCATTCACACCTTTATCCTGGATGAATATGCGTTTTCCCACATGCGAGATCTCTCCTGCATCCATTTCTTGATGGACTTGTCTTGCTATTCATGCAGCTTCTGCTCGTCTAGCTACTGGTGATTGTATTACCAATTGTTTTTTCTGCCACGAGGTGCGTGCATTGTCTTCCTCTTTTAATAACTCTGTCATGTTGTCGGATGACTGATGTTATACTGGCAGGGTTCTGGAGAAATGCTACATTCTCCTTTTCTCTGCGACAGTTGCAGGAGCCGACAGAGACCCTTGGGGCCCTCTTTCTTCGGCTCAGGATGTTGTTTATCCAAGCTTTTCAGCTTTTTTCAGGGTCGGTTCCAGCTTTGTGCTGTTACTGCCCTTTCTGTCTGTATGTCGCACTTCACCATACGCCTCATCTTTCATTGGTTTTTCTAATGTTTGTTATGCTATGGTTTGATAGGCCTAGGGATCTCTTCCTCTGTCCACGGTCCCAGTGCTATTGAGTTATGTGTGGGTTGGTTATGTGATTCCCTCCAGCCTTTTGTCTATTCAGCCTGTTGTAAACAATTGAGGTAGGATGATAAGAAGTATAAATTTTATAGTAAATTTCCTTTCTTATTATACCTACCGAAATTGTTTACATGGAGGCCCTCCCATCTTCTTATTCGGGTAAGAATCCTTCCTCCCCGCTGATCACATAACTCCTGTGTTGTTCGGAATCAAAAGAATGACGAATTGATGCATTGTGCACTGTTTCAGAAGTCGTGGATTTGTACTTTGGAAGAGCGTCCCATACTGGGTGTGCGCCGATGGCGCTTGGCCCAGTTTTGGCTTATTTTTTCGTGGTGTTTTTACACCACTTTTTGTTGTAAACAATTTCGGTAGGTATAATAAGAAAGGAAATTTACTATAAAATTTATACTTCTTATTTTTCCTACCGCAATTGTTTACATGGAGGCCCTCCCCTCTTCTTATTGGGGTAAGAATCCTTCCTCCCTGCTGATCACATAACACCTATGTTGGCAGACTCAAAAGAATGATTCATTGATGACTGCCTTGCGCACTGGTTAACGTATGTCATGGAATTGTACTAAGAGAAGAGCATCCCCTACTGGGTATGCGCCAATGCCGCACGACCCAGTTTTAGCTTATTTTTTTGTGGTGTTTTTGTTTATATTTTCTGAGTTAGGGTCTTCCACTGTAGTGCAAGCCTGTAGTAAACAATTGCAGTAGGTATAATAAGAAAGGAAATTTACTATAAAATATAAATTTTTTACCCAAATGTTTTTTTTTTATCTTTTTGCACAAAATGATTTGTTTGGACTCAAATTGAGATGTCGCCACAAAATTTGGCCAGAAATCCACCTGGAAGTGAACAGACTCGGCATTTACTACATCTTTTTCTTATCCCTTCTTAGCTCACCTGACTGTATGTCAGTGTGAGGTATTGCCATCACTTGGCATCCGTCAACTTATGCTAACCTGGCTTCACAGCCATTCAGCCAAATTCAAACATTGCACAAACCATCCCTGGGGTGCGCCCTTTCTATTTTGTTCAAATGGAGCGGCTGCCTTCTTCGGGCTCTGGGCAATGATGCCAAAGCCTAAAAATCTTTAAAAATCTTCTCATGAACCACCAGAGAGATTGCCTTGATATATGGTATGTAACACCCTTTGGTGTTGAAGATTAAAGGTTGTTCAAGAGAAGTTGGTAGATCTATATTTGGGCTCTCTGTGGGCACATGTCCATTTTGGGCTCCACCCAAAATTTCTATTTCAAGAACCGATGGGTCGATTTGAACCAAATTTGGCATGTAGCATAAGTGGGTCCAAAGTAATTGATTGATGCCTGAAATCTTTTTTTTTTGTTGCCCTGTGGGTACCCCAGAGGCTAAAAATAGAAAAACATTCCAATGCTCATATTTTCCAAAATACACGGAACAGAGAACTGTTATTTGGTATGAAGTATCCTTTTGACCGGTAGAATGGATTAAAAACAAATGGCCATTGGTTGTGTTAGGGTGTTCTGTAGGGGGCGTTTGAAAAAATGCTGAATCAGCATATTTGCAAAAATTGAAAAAAAATTTTTCTTCAGAACTGCTGATCAGAATCTTTTGATATTTGGTATACAGCATCCACAGGATGGTCAAATACAAGTGTGTTCAAACCGACCCCCTCGGTTCATATTTGGGCTCAACAGAGGAGCCCAAATAATTAACTTGGGGCGCTAAGGGGAATAAGCTTTAAAAATCGTCTTCTTCAGATCATACAGTCAGATTCTTTTGATACTTGGTATACAGCATCTCTACAGGGGTCAGATTGAAGTTTGTTCAAATTGAGTACCTGGGTTAATATTTGGACTTCCTATGGAATCCCGAATATTAACTTGGAGCAATATGGGGAATAATCTTTAAAAATCTTCTTCTTCAGATCCACCAGTCAGATTCTTTTGATATTTGGTATGCAGCATTGCTAGGGGAGAGGGGGGGCTCTTTATTGGAGCCCAGATTTTAACTTAGTGCAATATGAGAAAATTTCTTTAAAAATCTTCTTTTTCAGACCCACTAGTGAGAATCCTTTCATATTTGGTATGTGACATCTCTAGATGTTAAAGATTTGAATCTGTTCAAATCGACTCCCTGAGTTAATATTTGGGCTTCCTATGGGAGCCTGATTATTAACTTGGTGGAATGGGGGGATATTCTGTAAAAATCTTCAGATCCACCAGTCGGATTCTATTGATATTTGGTATGCAGCATCTTTAGGTGGGTTAGATTCAAGTTTGTTCAAATGGGATCCCTGGATGAATATTTGGGCTCTTTATTGGAGCCCAAATTTTAACTTCATGCAATATGAGAAAATTTCTTAAAAAAATCTTCTTTTTCAGACCTACTGCTGATAATCCTTTCATATTTAGTATGTGACATCTCTAGAGGTGTAAAGTTCAAATTTGTTCAAATCGAGTTCCTAGGTTAATATTTGGGTCCTCCGAGGGGGCCCAAATATTTACTTAGTGCAATATGCGAAATTATCATTCAAAATCATCTCCTTCAGATCCAGCAATCAGATTCTTTTGCTATTTGGTGTACAACACCTCTGGTAGGGTTAGATTGAAGGTTGTTCAAATCAGGTCCCTGGCTTAATATTTGGGCTTTTTATTAAAGCCCAAAGCTTAACTTAGAGCAATATGACAAAATATCTTGAAAATTCTTCTTCTTCAGATCCACCAGTGAGAATCCTTTCATGTTTGGTATGTAACATCTCTAGGGCTGTCAAATTCAAGTTTTGCTCAAATCGATTCGCTTGTTTTTTCTTGTTTTAAAAAAAAATAAAATAAAATAAAATTTGGGGGTGGGGGGGGGGTGGGGGGTGAGGGACGCTAGAGAGAACACAGTAGTTTAAAACAAAACAAAAATTTCTTTCGGTTGTTTTTTAATACTTCGCAGAACAGAGTTTGCTAGGAAGCTGTCCTAGGACCAGCAGAAAAGAATAGCCAAAAAAGTTGCCTTTGGTTGTGTCATAGCAAATCAAAAAAATTCCTCTTTCTGCTGATGACATGCTGATACACTCATCTGTTTTGACAATTTGACCCAGGTGAGCATTTTAGGCTCACTTGCGCCTCTGGTTTCTGCAAGCTGCAATATAACCCTGGATATTGAAAATTACCGTATTGCTTGTAACTTCTGTAAACAAAGAAAGCTATTGACAAATGAAACATCAACTGGAATCACAGAAAGCATAAAATAATTTGCAATCAAGCCATAACTGGAGCTGTTTTTTTTTTTACTTGTTTTCCTGTTCGGTTCAATTAAATGAAATGGTTTTTCCGCAAACCAGAAAACCAAATTACAAGACCCAGCAAAAAATTATGTCCTACCTAATCTACATCGTTGAAGGGTTGTTCATTGACAAAAGACTGTCTGGTCACATGTCCAGCTTAATCCACTTCGTTGAAGGGTTGTCACATTTTTTGGGGGAAAATCAAAAAAACACTGCACCAGTTGGGTCAATAAAGGAGAAAATGTGACAGTGTGAGCACAATAGAGAAAGATGAACTCATTAAATTTTGTTACCCTAATTTTTTTTTTCTGAATCAATAATAGGCTTTGCAAATGATCCCCTAGAACTTCTAAGAACGATCAAAGGGAAGTTAGGCTGAACCCATTGGAGACACTTACAGACAGGGCTTTCTGTGGTGAGTGGCTGTGATCTTTTCTAAGTTAAGGAGACTGAAGTGTTCATTACATTATGTTCTTAACATAGAAAATTTAAGTAAAAGGCCACACAAAGTAGATCTTCTGTTTCTCAGGTCAGGTTTTGTAAGGTTTTGCATGCAGGTGGGCGTTTTTTTATTTTATTTTTTTATTTTTGTAATTATTTCTTTGCCATCTGAAGTTCATATTCTTGGTTTGTTTTATGTTTTAGGCTTAAAAATCTACAGAATAGCATGAGTTGTGGTGTATTTCGTCCCTTGGGTGCTACAAGGCTTTGCAATGCTAAAGCATTGCAAAGCCCTGTTGCACTCAAGGGACAAAATTTTATTAACTTGTGTAAAATATCAGACATAAACCATTTAATTTTTATTTTTTCAAGTTTGCATTGGTTATAAAAGAGAGTATGCCAAAAGGACCGTGCAGGGGGGGTGGGGGTGGATGGGCTGAGAAACATTTTAAACTTTTTTCGGCCAAAATGAGGTTTTTTATCCTGAAACTGAACCGAAACAGAATATGAAAAATCACAACCTCCCAACTCTAGTTATAACCTAAGATGCTGAAAAGTACCTTGAACTTCAATAAATTCACAATGTATCTTCACTTCATTCTGTGTGTACTTGTGATGTTTTGCAAGGTTGTTGAGCGACAATAATGGACACGTTAGGAAATTTGTATTTCAAAATGACCAGAGGAAATTTACCTCATTATTGTTTGCTACCTTGCTTTGTGGGTGTGTACTCACAATACATGTGATATTAACCAACACACATACAGACACACACCTTTACTTGTGATGTGTATTTACCTGGCTGATTTGCTTCAAAACAGACAATCTGGTTCCATGCTTTCTATTGTATCTGCATGAATGAAATTTCTTAAATGGCTAAATATCACACATCTGAACCAGTTTCCATAGTTTCTGTCATTGTGTGTGTGTGTGGGATAAGTAAACACCGAAGATCGGGTACACACACCAGTCTTTAAACCTGACCTGGCTCGCGTTTGACAACGGGGCGATCCCTTTTGTAATGGTCATGCACAATACAGTCTTGAAAAACATCATCAACTGGAGTCTCTCTCAGACTTTGATCTTTCTCTGTTAATTCAACTGGGGAGACTTGTTCTAGTGGCCTTTATGAATGTGAGCACACCATTTGTCATGGCAACCCCGGTAATAAGGTTTAAAGTCTGAAATGTGAGCCTGATCATCAGGAGTTTACTAACCATACCTATCACACTGATAGAGAGACCAACACACCCTCAACCCCATACATGGATACACAACTAATCTCCCGAGATGTCAGCTATTGTTACCCACTTACAGATATTACCTTGATCATATTTTCATTGACATCCTGAGATATTTTTTATGCCTCAGCCCCCAGCAGAGGTATATAGGATTCACCTCATCCGGGGTATATAGGATTTGCCTTGCCTGTCCGTCCGTCCATCCATCCATCCATCCATCCATCCATCCATCATCCATCCATCCATCCATCCATCCATCCATCCATCCATCCATCCATCCATCCGTCCGTCCATCAATCACGAAATTCAATCATGAATAACTTGTAAAGTACTTGGCTGGGTGACTTGATATTTGGTATGCAAGTGTATCCTTTTGCTGTATACCCATAGTGAAATGCAGGTATCTTGCAAGATTTTATTGCCAGAGTCATTGCCCTTTATGGACTTAGAATTTGTCCGCCTTGAAATTAATTCATGAATAATTTGCAGAGCAAACAATGGAATGACTTCATATTTGGTGTGTAAGTCTATCCTATTGATGTCTACCCACAGTACAAGGCAGATGTTATGCAGTGTATTATTTAAGGAGTTATTGCATTTTATGGACTTTGATTTTGTCCTTCCCAAAACCAAAATTCAGTCATGAATAACTTGTTTAATTAAGGGTACCTTCATGGTGTAATCAATCAACTCCTCCAACAATTTCTAATGTAGGGTGTTGAAACTTTAGGATATGGTTACACATGTCTTGTAGATGCGCAACATATATGAAGTTTGCATAAAAATATTCTTTTCAGAGAATTAAGGTGGGGGGGGGGGGGGGGGGGGGGGACCTTTTTGTGTCATCGGTAACACTTAATAGTTCTTATGCTATATGCCCCCAATGGTCTGTAATCTGTCACAGGTCTGTCATCCTTCAGCATCACCCAGTAATAAATGTTTCATTTTTGTAATGCTATCCATGGTATTGGAGGCAGGGGTATTTGCCACCCTCGACTTTGCTCCAGTTGTTTTATGACCTTTCTCTGTTAAAACAGTATGCACATTAAATGAGGTTTACAAATGGTGGTAATGAGGAATTTACCATGGCATTTTCTTTACTCTGGATGTGGACTCTCAGAATAAACATTGGTATGTAATATGAACTAATGCATTCCCCCCCCCCCCCCCCCACACACACACACACCAAAAACACCATACAAACCGACACACACACATAATTTTGATACTCAACAAAATGCAGGTGTATTTTCAGCGCTCGAGTTCAAGTACAAGTAGTTATTTTGTTAAAGGGGTCTACATTTCTCAATCAGTAAATCAATTTTGTGTTGTGTGTGAGAACTGCTGGTTTGGCATTTCTTTGTCAGACATGACAAGGCAAATGATGGAGCAATTTATTTGTTGACAGTAGAATGCTAGAATCACATGAATTGATTTGTGTTCGCACTCCTTCAGTAGTTTAACATGTACAGTGATAACACACCAGTGGTATCATAGGTTATTATATCACTTTACTGCCAACAAATTTTAACTTTCAGAGGAAAAAGATATTGTTCCAAACTGTTGACTGAACCAAATTCTCTTTTCCTTCAAGTCTTAATTATGCACCAAACAGAAAATCTCTTACTTAATTTGAAAACACTACAAGAAAAAAATGTAACTTTTTATAGGGTCTGGCAAATCATGATTTTTCTCTTAACCCTTTACCCAACGTAATGGCCAAAACCGGCCAGCGGTAGTCTAAAAAATTGCCAATTAATTTTCATTATTTTTTTCATTTTTTGTCTCAAAAACATAGGTTATGACCCCTCATTCGAACGAGCTCGATGAGCTCGTTCCAATGAGGGGTCATAACCAATGTTTTTGAAACAAAAAATGAAAAAAATTAGTTATTCAAGAATTTTTTTGCAAAGGTTGTCTGCTTTTCATGTTAGGTAAAGGGTTAAATCAAACCAGGCAATAGGTTTGAATCCCCGTGGGAACCCCGGGAAGTAAGCAGCACTTGTTTACTGTGGTAAACCAGTTCCGCTTTACTAGTAAAATAGGACCCAGTCACCAATGCTTGGGGTGAAAGTCCTCTAAAATGGGCAACATGTAGATCAACGATTGACTAAACTTGACTTCATCTCCATGTTTTGTCACGATTAGCCATGGTGCATAAATATGTGACGTTAACCACCACCAAACAAACAAACAATAGGTTTGAAACCAAATCGAATCTTAAATTGAATCCACTTCCCAATTGTAACGATACTATGATCATCACAGTAGTGCTTTCAATCGCCAATGTGAACCTAGTGTGACGAGGGGGTGCGTCGTAGTATATATGGGATCTTCGAATGTCCAAGTGATATATTATAAGACTCACATAAACAGAAACATTTATTTACATCCAATAGCAGACTCAAATAACAATGAATATAGTTGGTATTGACATCGAGCTCTGAGGGACAGAGTGTCCTGTGACTGAGGAATTCCAGAGTCAAGTCTCGGACGGAATGGTTTCGCACGCCAAAGGTGCGCAGGGACGGTTTGGGGCAAGACCCTTTCAACCCTCGTTGGCTGTTTGAGATCTTTTGGATTTATGTCAAGGCGTGTTGAAAGAGGAAATGCGTCAGGTACTCGGCAAAATTTTCTGGCCAAGGTGTCACGGGTGGAAGGTTGGTTGTGTTGATTGATGTTGTTTGAACCCTCGGGTGAGGACCAGTGTGGGAGGTTGGGTCCTCTCACAAAGGCGGTACCTCTCCCCGATGGTGCTGTGATGTTTTATTTTCAGGCAAGTATAGTCTGCCACTTTGCAGATGATTTCGAAGGTTTGCCATCATTGGCAAGTATTGTCTGCCTCAGGCTGTCTTAGTCGGTGTTTATGTTTCTGGAAGGACATCTTTGGAAGGATAACAACAACGACCGCTTTCGGGGACCACCAGAAGAAGACCCGAACTTCCAGGCCTGCATTATGATCCTATTTGGCTGGGTCAAAGGATGCGCAAAATAGACGCTTACAAAAAGGGGTGGGAGCACGGTGGCTCAGTAGGTAGAGGTGCAGGCTGCAAGCCAAGAGGTCCTTGGTTCGAATCCCACCTGCGCCAACCGCGTTGTGTCCTTGGGCAAGACACTTCATCTCCATTGCCCGCGTGGGGGCACGATGACGCAGTGTACTAAGGCGTACTGCACGTCGATGGTACGCATGTCTTCAACCAATCTAACCCTGCCTGTGCTGCAGTGCGGAGTTACGATGTTGGGGAGCTGGCAGGTGCTCGTCGTTGCTCGGTGGTTCTCTCTGGGCACTCCGGCTTCCTCCACCCGTAAAACTGTCACGGTCATGATTAGCCATTGTGCATAAATATGTGACCTTAAACATCAATAAATAAATAAATAAATAATACAAAAAGGGGCAGAGATGGGACGCAGGACCAATGCTCGCCTCCCTTGAAGTGGTCGACCACTTCTAGGGATGGAGTGGAGGATGTTCAGGAACCATGGGGTTTACAGTTTCCATAATGGTTATAGTTTCCATAGCGGTTATTGGGGTGCTGGTCAAAAAGCATCTTCTGTGTACCTGCTAAAAGAAGAAGGCAGAAGAAGAAGGCAGAATTAGTTATCATTAGAATATGTAAAATATAAAAAATAGAGATAGCATATTTAGTTTTATACAGTCTTTAAACGTGTTGTAATTTTAGTTGAGTCGGTGAAGGCAGCCCTTTCTGGTAGAAGGCCACAGCTAGGCTGTTAATCTGCCTGTTAATTCACCTTCTCGTTTCCTGTTTTTTCTCGAGGCTTCCGATTTTTAGCGATTTTAGTTGAGTTGATGAAGGCAGCCCTTTCTGGTAGAAGGCCACAGCTGAGCTGTTAATCTGCCTGTTAGTTCACCTTCTCGTTCCCTATTTTGTTTTGAGTCGAAGAACAGGCTTACACACAGAGCCACACCCGGGGTTGTTACTTTTCTGTCTTGTCCTCGTTTAAGGTCCTAGTTTTATGATCGGCCTATTTTAGATAATTAAGGTAGCGAAGAACAGGCTTACACACAGAGCCACACTCAGAGGTGTTTCTTTCCTGTCTTGCCCTCAGTTATAAGTCCTAGTTAGTATTTCCCTTAAGTAGTGGTGTTTTTGTCTGCTTTTACAGATTGCCTGTAGTTCGGATATTAGTTGGCTGTCAACTAACTGGTCGTGATTTTTTGCAGCTAGGGAGGCAAGGCGGTCTTTTATAGTTCGGATTTCAGCTCTATCATGGAGTGTTTTGATAGGTGTAACCCATGGGGCACGGTGGACGACCCTAAGCGTGTGATTTTGGACCTCCTGTAGTTTCCCCATATTTGTTTGATTGAGCTCAGTTAGGATGATGGCCCCATATTCGAGTACTGGGCGCACGAAGGCTTTGTATAGTTTGAGTAGGATAGATTGATTGGCTCCCAAGGAAGTTCCCTTTAGCATTTTTAGTAAATTAATACATTTGGTTGCTTTACTGGCAATGTCGTTGGTGTGTTTATTAAAAGATAGGTTTTGATCGATGGTGATGCCAAGGAATTTCGCCTCAAGTCTCAACCTTTTATCAAAGTATATATACACATCACGAAACAAAAGAGGTTTTACAACAATACAATTTTCATAACACTGCCAATCAAACTGAATACAGGTAATTGACCCATTCAAGATCAGACTCTCGACTTCCAATCCAAGCTGCATGTGTAGCTGACACTTGGATGGCAACAATAGCATTAAATGAACAGTGACAGAAGAGTGTTAATCATTACTGATGGAGATTATATTTAGCTTGCTTGTCGCTGCTTGAATAAATATGGACTTTTATATTTTAACCAAAACATCACAATTAAGAAATAAACATAATTATGTTAGCTTACACTTCAAAACATAATCTCTTGAATATTAATCAAATAATTTGTGGACTTCCATATAATGCCACAGTCATACTAGTATCAATATGCATACTGGGCTATTTCACACCATCGAAACCACAAATATGAGTACATGGACCTGTCACTTGTTTCTGAAAGGAGCAATTTATTCATATGCTGGTTAATGGTATTCCATGTGGAAATGTCTGCTTGGGCCCAATGTTCAGTGTTATTTCATTAATGTTAAAACTGTATAGGACAGGAGTCTGACCTAGTGACATTCAAACTGGAAGCGATCGCTTTGAATGGATCACTATCACAATGAGTTTTGACATTTTCTGTTCTCTGGTTGTGACAACTCATTCCTCATTTATCTTAGCAATGAGACTAAATTCAAATTCAAATTGACCAGGTATCACCAAAATGGTTGAACGAAAAGCAATATATCGTCCTTTGAGTAGGTCAAGGTACCATCTGCATTGCTACAGCATTGCAGATGGTGCCTTGTTCTGCCCAAGGGGCGATATATTGTGCAAACTGGACGTAGCATGATTTTCGCTATCGCACCCAGTTAGATTGGGTATGGTCAGTCTAGTTCCACAGAGAAACCTGGGGTGGTTCTCTCTGGGTACACTGGCTTCCTCCACACGTAAAACTGTCACGGTCATGATTAGCCATTGTGCATAAATATGTGACCTTAAACTCCAATAAATAAATAAATAAATGCTGGATGAAAAAAGTCGACAATAGAGAGATGTTTGAAATCGAAAGCTCTCTTCATTTCGAATCAAATTAAATTGGTGAACAGATTTGAAACCAAATTGAATCTCGAACATTCGCCATGCCCTACTTTTTTACCACCTAAATGTATGCAGTATTGGTATGATATCAGTGCAGTAAGTGGAACATGATTTACTTTATAAAAAAAGAAATTAAATTATTCAATTAACCCTTTACCCAACGAATCGGCCGCATCTGCCCACGTAATATGCAAATTCAGCAGATGAAAAAATATTATTTTTCAAAAAATTTCAACAAAACCATATCATGTGACCCCTCATTGGAACGAGCTCGTCGAGCTCGTTCCAACGAGGGGTCACATGATATGGTTTTGTTGAAATTTTTTGAAAAATTTGAAAAAATAATATTTAAAATAATAAATTTTGATATCGTCTGCGTTGGGTAAAGGGTTAACAGAGATTTGATCACTTTCCTGTATTCTAGAAACTGAGCATTTATTCTATTATATCTTGTTTGACGACAGAGCTTTGTGAAACAAGTTATAATAGATAAAATGCCTCTATTGGATATACTGAGGCCAAATAGGTCTGCAACCGAGGGGAGTTTATATAGTGAGTGTTGGGGTAATTTTTTGACATATTACAGGAGTATTTATTCAATTACTGGCGTCTTCAACCAATGCTAACCCTGCTTATGTGGAGTTAGTATGTTGGTGAGTCTAACAGTGGCTTGCCGTTGGTTCTCGCCCAGTACTCCGGCTTCCTCCACCCATAAAAGTGTCTGACATGAGGTGATGAAAGTGTTGTTAAATTCCAATAAATGAATATATAAATAAATTCAATTACTGGCACTTTATTCTATAACTTATATTTAATTAACAGTACAGGTTTGTATTGCAGATATTGTAAATGTTTTTGTGTTTAGAAATTATATTCAATTGACATTGGATGGGCTCCTCTTTATTGTGTCTGGTTAGCTGTTTTGTTAACTCGTCATTTAAAGAAATAACTTGAGGCCCAGTATATACAATTTGATTGAAAACTAAAGGGGTATATGTTACGACTGCCTGAAAATCACAAAAAGTATACACTGGTTTCTGCTCTGCAAGAAAAATGACACGAGCACAGCTTCATATGCAATATTTGGTAGTGAGGAAAGAACTGAATCTGAGTATCTAAATAGTAGCTTTGTTTTAATACGCCTGTTTGAAAAACAGTCGTATCATGTAATCAGTCTGTCTGTCTGTCTGTCTGTCTGTCCGTCTGTCCATTATCAATTTTGGTTTCTGACCAATAACTCCAGTTTGGATTATTTGATCTCAACCAAAGTTGATATGCGTATTACTCAGTTAGTAATACAGGCCAAGTTCGAATATAGACTCTGTTCAATTATATTTACATGAGTTACAGCCCTTTTTCAACTTTGAATTTGACAGTCTATTAACATTTTTGGTTTCCGACCAATAACTCCAGTTTGGATTATTTTATAAAATTTACTCACAAAAAATGCTGCTGAACCAAGCATATACTTCAGTTTACATTGTTTTGGGAATTGCTTCAAAGTCAATTCATTGCTGTAAGAGACTGGTAATGTTATCAAAACTAATTGGAGCCCTGCTGTAGAGGGTGCCCTTTTGTGATCAGCCTGTCCATCAGATGTTTTCTGCATTTTTTTCAGCTATCAATAGAAATATTGAAATGATTTTTTGCTTAACTTGACATAGTTCTCACCCGATCATCTCAAAATTTCATGTGCAGGTTCGAGGTCATGTCTAGATGAGAATTCCTATTTTGGTCGTGTTTGGTCAAGTGTGATGGCTGCGTGGGTTTTCGAAACCCAAAAACCTTTATGAATATTTGCGAAGGAATTTCATTGTAACTTGGTTGGATGACTCCATATAATGTCTAGTAGATGAGAACGTCTTATTTTTGTCGTGATCGGTCAACCGTGATGGCCACACAGGCACGTGACCTAGATTTTATCTCTAAAATACAGAAAAGTGACACAATGCCTATTAATTGAATACTCCTGTTAATTGAATACTTTTTCATTGTAAAGTGGCTATTCAAAAAAGCGTTTGACCACCGAGGTGGTGTAAGTCCCCTACGGTGCTTTTGTGACATAAGGTGTTTTTGTCACATAAGACACTAGGTGTAGCTTAAAGCATGTTGGAGGGAGAGGTGGTAACATAAAAACAGACAGACAGACAGATCTTAGATTTTGAAAAAAAAAAAATTCAGCGTGCATAATCCCCTCACAACCGTTTATCCATGTACCATATATGAAAGGTGTAGCTTGAACCATGTTGGAGGGAGGGGTGGTAACATAAAATAGAGAAAAAAGCTTAAAAAACACAACAAAAGTGGCTGCCATGGCATCATCTTGAAATGTGAAAAAAAATATTGAACGTGCATCATCCCTTCCCAACCCTCTATCCATGTGCCAAATATGCAAAGTGTAGCTTGAACCATGTTGGAGGGAGGGGTGGTAACATGAAAATAGAGAAAAAAAGCTTAAAAAACACAACAAAAATGGCTGCCATTCCACCATCTTCAGGCCTCAATATTTAAAAAATCATGGGAAATCATATTTCGTTTCCGTCATTTTGCATCATGGGAAACGACCGATAACGATTTTCCCGTTCTGTCGGTGTAAAAATACAGCAAAAGTCACTCGCCCTGCAGAACTAATACCAATAGGCTTTAAAATGCACTTGCCCGCCTGATTTTTGACGCGACCCACTTTTTGTCACTCGCGCTTTCAACTACATTTCTTTCGTTTTAACAAAAAGAATAAATTTTGCCACTGTTAAGTGACTGGCGCAGGGGACGTTTTAAGACTGGGACCACAAACCAGCAATCTGCCAGAGAGACTGCAATACTGGCGTCTTAAACTTCGCTTGAAGCAAAATGGTTGTTCTGTTGTTATGACTTGTCATCTTAACGACACTGCAATGGTGACCAGCCGAGCGTGATCTTAAAGGCTTTAATGACCAAAAGTCAATAAAAAATTGAAAAGATTCGAGATATCAAAGTCTGAGATGATCACTTATAATATATTATTTAAAATCAGCCATGGAACGAAGCAATTTAAATTTGATGAGAGATATGGGCATCACATATGGCGAAGGCCCTGTCAGCAATTTCGAAAATAGCTGAGTTCTTTGATAGCTAATTTGATTACCTCCCTTACAGTACTAGACTAGAATTACCTTTCTACATTACAGACATTTTCATGCTTCCAGTGACAGAGTTCATTCGCACAGTCATTACTTCCCAATACACCGGTTCAGTGTTGGTTGAGTGGCAGATGAAGGACTTTACGAAACACTGTGGGGCAGGGGGGGAGGGTGGAGGCGCACCTAGGCTCAAGTTTACCGGCGTGCAGTGTCACTCAATGTTACGGGTGAATATTTAATGCTGGGGACTTGGCAGCAATGACATTCTGTTAAGTTGGTTGGTCGTAAGATGAGAATGATGCATTATTCATTTGAACTGTAGGCTGTATACTGGCGATCTGGGCTGATTTTTTAGCTCAACTTTGACGAAGTCAAATTTGAGCTATTGTCATGGCCCGTCGTCCGTCCGTCCGTCTGTCCGTCCGTCCGTCCGTCCGTCCGTCCATCTGTCCATCTGTCCGTACGTCAACAATTGGCTATGGCTCGGGCTAGAGGTCGTATTTATGAACTGATCTTTACGAAACTTCTTGTGTACCTTTGTTATGACCCTGGGATGGGAACGAGTGTTTTTAGGTGTGGTCCAAAATTCAAGATGGCTGCCAGTGGCCATTTTATACCGATGATGCAAAAATCAGTTTTTTGTACAGAACTTCTGTATGAAAGTTCTGATTTGAATAAAGTTTTGTATAAATGTTTAGTACCATGGGATACATCACATATAATACGGGTTTTTTTCTCGTGCGTAAATTATGCAAATTAGACTGACTTTGATTTATTTCGTGTTACTTTCAGAGCTGTAAGTGCCAAGCTGCTATGGCTCGGGCTAGAGGCCGTATTTATGAACCAATCTTTACGAAACTTCTTGGGTACCTTTGTTATGACCGTGGGATGAGAACGAGTCTGTATTTATGAACCGATCTTCACGAAACGTCTTGGGTACCTTTGTTATCACCTTGGGACGAGAACGAGTGTTTCTGGGTACGGTCCAAAATTCAAGATGGCTGCCAGTGGCCATTTTGTATCGAAATTAGATCTAATCAGTTTTTTGTACACAACTTCTATATGGCTCAGGCTAGATGCCGTATTTATGAACCGATCTTCACGAAACTTCTTGGGTACCTTTGTTATTACCGTGGGATGAGAACGAGTGTTTTTGGGTGTGGTCCGAAATTCAAGATGGCCACCAGCAGCCATTTTGTACCAAAATTAGTGCAATCAGTCTTTTGTACAGAACTTCTGTATGAAAGTTCTGATTTGAATAAATTTTTGTATGAATGTTTAGTAAATGGAATACATCACATATAGTACGGGTTTTTTTCTCATACTGAAATTATGCAAATTAAATGAACTTTGATTTATTCAGTGCTACTTATACTCTGTAAGTGCACATGTCAATACGGCTCGGGCTAGAGGCTGTATTTATGAACCGATCTTCACAAAACTTCTTGGGTACCTTTGTTATCACCTTGGGACGAGAACGAGTGTTTCTGGGCGCGGTCCAAAATTCAAGATGGCTGCCAGTGGCCATTTTGTACCGAAATTAGGTCCAATCAGTTTTTTGTCACAACTTCTACACAGCTCATATTTGTGAACTGATCTTCACGAAACTTCTTGGGTACCTTTGTTTTCACCTTGGAACAGGAATGAGTGTGTTTTGGGGTGCCTTTGTTATCACTGTGCTATGAGAACAAATATTTTGGGGTTCAGTCAGACCCACTCTGGGACTCAGAGATTTTTTCTAGTTTAGCATCTGACTGTCACCCACCTTTACAATACTTTACCTATACATTTGTTACAAGCAACGCTCAGTATTTATGTACAGACCATTACAATACTTTATATGCACCTTTGTTATCAGCCCATTACCTAGATGTTTGTCATTGCTGTGTCACATACTATACATGTTCATGTCTTTGTCTTGACAAGTTGAGCTACAGTGTCATTGACACTTTCATTTTTATCTGTCTTTGTACCAGGATTAAAATTTAAGGGGGGGGGGGGGGGGGAGGGGGGGTTGGCATGAGAATTTTAGGAGGGAAAAACTGAATACAGACACCGAAAGGTGTCTAGCACTCGTGCACAGAGAGGGGGGTTAACCCCCCCCCCCCCCCCCCCCCCTGATTAAAATTGATTTTTAGATGCTCTGACTGAGGTGGCTTATGGTGGCATTTGGCCTCGAACATGCAGAAAATTTCAAAAGGAAAATGTTTACTGTTTTACTCATAAAGTAGGTTAAATTCATCAGTCGCTCGTTCGGTCAGCAACTTGGCTAATAATCATCTGGTAATAAATAATTCATGTCCCGATGATTATTGGCCGGATAGCCACAGGACAAATGGCAGTCCCATTTTTTTGTATAATATATTAACATTGGTGTCAGGTGATCTTTTTAGAATTTGGGGAAGCCGAGGGGGAAACTTGCAGATTTTCTTCTTTTTTTTTTGAGGGGGGGGGGGGGGGGGTGCGGGGTAGGGGGGGGGGGTCGGACGCAACTACGCGTTTGCTTGGTACGAGGCACATTAGAGAAATTCCACGTTTTACCTTGACGAAGTTCAAAATATTCTCTGCAGAAACCAAACCAGTACATTATACATGGTTATAATTAAAACCGGCTCAACGAGCCGGTTCTAACGATATCCATATTATTTGTATGATTTTATGGGGACCTTTAGAATACAACGATAGTTGGGGCCCGGCTGGGGGGGGGGAGTATCATTGGGGTTATTTCCATTTGTCTGTCCATTTAATTTTTTTTAGCCGTCAAACGGTCATGTTGGGTAAAGGGATAAAGCAACCATGGTTGAAATGAGTCCTGCGGACAGAAAGCCTTAAGGCAAATCACTATGCCTCAATCAATGAATCAGAATGGGTGTGAAAAAATTGGTGTCACTCAGTGTATTGACTGTTGAGCGTACTTTTTATTATAACAACACAAATATACTATGACGTGCTTAGCCCCAACAACACAAAATAAACTAAATTAACCATGTTTAGTTGCACTGTTTAATCAACAGAAATTATTAGGTCTATTAAACTGAGTCCTTTTTATTACCGATTAAATTTATTAATTCAAGTTTTCAGTGGTTAATGGTTGAATATTTGAGTAAATGCACTGTCCCATTACACTTCGCACAAGTTTTTGAATTACTGCACTGGAATATTCGTCAAAATGTTAACTGTTAACACGTCCATATTACTGACCATTTACGATGTTACCAAAGATGTAAAATTACCCATTCTAAAACTTTGGCACATCTTGAATATTCAGTATATTGAACTTACTCGGCTTCCTTGCTAGGTTCATCTTCTCGGTCACTATGAGTATCGCATTCACTCTCAGACTCAGTCTCAGTTCCAGTGGCGCCAGATATCTCTTCTTCAGATTCTCAACTAACACAAATGAGTCTTTTAATATCTCATTAACCGCCAGGCGATCGCCAATAACAGAGGCAGCAGCAACAGGTAAAAACAGGTCATCCCCAGGCTCTGCGAAACTTGTGGATGGAGTTTGATCATCATGCAGATGTTTGCTATGCTTAGTGATAGTTCAGCTGTAACGACCGCGTTTGAGATCTGGAGAATTCATGTACATCTGAACGGCTTTACGTATCATTTTTGTCTCGTACTGTGGATCAGGTTTACTCAAAATTGGGGCATTAATCCTTATGACAAGTAGATCACTCAGTCTTTTGTTTGACAAAGTCAATCGAGCGTCACGGAGATGGCGCTTGACAGTAGAAAAAACTCGCTCAACTGTAGCGCTTGAAAATACTACGGTGCAACAAAGTTCAGTTATGAGCAAGAAATGTGGAAATTTTTGTTGGTATTCACAAAAAATTGTCTCCTAAAACGAGATTTTACCCTGATAAGCCTTAAAACATGTGGCTTTTAGTCTTTTTACACCATGGAATTCCCTCAATGCTTGCTCAACACTGAAGTTATGTTCAGCCAGGGGTACAGCGAAGTGCTCTGCTAAGACCTTGATATGGGATTTACCAAAACTGCCGTCATCACAGTCCCATGTGGTATGGTCAGCTAGCCTCATTGCTTTGATGACTGGTTCGTTGAAAGTCCCACTGAAACGACTTTCGTTACTTTTCACAATTTTGGGAATTAGCTCCTGCTTAATCTTTTCAACTTGCTTTTTACCCTCTGTTACTTTCCTCAGAGTGAACGTTTCCCTGACTACTGTGAGACACCTGTCAGCCCGCAAAATTTGCTTTGCAGTCATTTTAGAACGCTCCTTGAACTGATACGATGCCGGCATATTTGTGGCTTTTACTGTGAATGAGGCCTCGTCTTTTTCATTAAATTCAATGCAAAATGGAAATTGCGGCTTTTCTGATGCAGCAATTCCATTGAGTCCATCTTTGCACTCTTCTAGTGCATCTCTCACATCCGTTATCAAAATTGACTGATTTTGAAAAGTGAGACTTACATGCATGGTGAGTCTAAGAACTTGTCTATAGAATTCCATAGTACCCAAATACTCGTAGCTGACCCATTTATTATGATAACCTTTCAACTGGGCCCTCACCTCAGGTTTACACAGACTTTTATCCCCCTCAATCATGTTTTCTGTAAATAATACCAATGCAAGGTAATTGATTATCATTGCACGAATGCTGTTATAGTGGTGAACCTGAAAACGTGTCCCTTGTGCTTTGACAAACGATACCCAGGTAACAGAGAGCTTTTCTGCAATTCGCATACACAGATGTTTTTTCTTGCCGCTGTTCCGAAAAAGATAAAAAATGTTTTGCATCATATCTTCTAGCATTTTAAATATTGAATTGCTAATGAATGTGTCAGCTATTGCCAGTTCCAACCGGTGGTTAATGCAATGTATAATAATCAACCATGGACGAGTTGCTTTCATCACGGTACAAGCCCCAGATAATCGGCCCATGTTCACACTTGCACCGTCGGCACATACACCGACCAAAAGCTTTTCAAATTTTTCAGGAGAAACGTTATAACCATTCAGAAATGCATCATCAAATGCTGCTTTTACACCTTTAGCGTCTACACCACTGAAGTCTGACATCTTCTGACATTTCAACAAGAGTTCCACAGGCTGCCCCCTCACAACCACTCGACAGAATACGAGCTCCTTCTCGTCTTGTGTTTTACGCGCTTCGCTTCCATCCATTTCGCCAAACATGAAATTGGCTGAAGACAAAATATTTTTAATATCTTCAGTGACAGCTAGGGCTATATATTGCACAAAAATTGCGCAGCTACATTCATCATCTTTACCAGGTGAAATGTTCACCCCATTCCGCCGCTGCATGTTAACCACGAATGGGAAATCTGTGAAGGGTTTCTCAGCCAACACCAAATCCAATGCTGTGTTAAACAAACATAAATTGTTCTTTTCGGCTGCTTCATGTACAAATTTAGGTAGAGGGATGGAAACAGCAATTGCAGAAGTTGGAGCTTCTCCATCGGATTTATTGAACCGTCGTTTTGCCCAGTCGTGTAACGAACCACTGCGAACGTGTTTTTCCACATTTCCTTTATGTACGCTGGATATTCCGTCCCCATAATTTAACATAGCAGTTAAAGGCGGGCCGCTAATTCCTCTTGTCTTAGCCTCCTGTCTTATTTCTGTTACGTGTGTACTGCAAACCATACATTGTAATTTAATTATTACACCTTCCTCATCAACTTCAGGTGTGAAATCTTCTGAATTTTTTAAACGTTTTGAGAGACACCGATTCGTTTTTCATTTCTGGACAACATATTCCTATAAAATTATGAACATGTGCTGTCTGGTCATGGAGTCCGAGCGTGCATAAAATGCATTGGAAATGAAAAATCGTTTCCATGTTTTTGCTTTGACGGTAACGACACAGAAACGGAACGATCGTTACCGTGAAATATCCAGGCCTGCATCTTGGATTTTGAAAAAAAAATTTTGAGCGTGCATCATCCCCCAAGAACCATTTATCTATGTACCAAATATGAAAGGTGTAGCTTAAGGCATGTTGGAGGGAGAGGTGGTAACATAGAAACAGACAGACAGATGGACGGACAGATGGATAGAGTGCAATCCTATAGTCTCCTTACAGTTTCCGTAGCAGACTAATAACAGGGTTCCACTGTATTTGAGAAGTTTGATGAAGATTTTCAGTCAAAACATGCTTTTTCTGAAAAAATCCCAGGAAAATAGGACAGTCGAATATTTTTCCCTGTTTCAAGAAGTTCTGTGTTAAATCATAAGCATTCGAAGCTCCAATCGTAATGAATGAAATAAAAAATATGCATTTAAATGAATAGCATTTAATAAAAGAGTCTTTTATTATAGATATTTCA
Organism: Pictodentalium vernedei; assembly: GCA_031216915.1. NCBI lineage: Eukaryota > Metazoa > Mollusca > Scaphopoda > Dentaliida > Dentaliidae > Pictodentalium > Pictodentalium vernedei. Next base: position 150,286,361 of record CM062292.1, read on the forward strand.
CTTTATATCCATGTTTTGTATTGTTGTTTTAAACATTTCAGTTGTAGCTGCGTGGTCTAGATTATAAGTGTGGAAGTGAAAATAGGTGACATAAGTACACCATATCTAGACATTCACATTGACTTAAATCATGTTTCCTCTTGATAAAAGGTACAAAAGGGAATTAAACACTATATATTTATTTATTATTTCAGTATCAGCTTAGTGGATTACAAATCAATTGGAGAATTGAATAAAAAAACAAGGTTCAGGAGAAGAATACAGTTTTTAAGGTGGGTCATGTCACCTTGTTTCTGTGATATGCCAAAATGTTACTCTTACAAATCGATACACAACTGATGTATTTTCAGATAGCCAATTTATTTATTTATCGTTTAAGGTCACATACTTATGCACAATGGCTAATCGTGACTATGACAGTTTTACGGGTGGAGGAAGCTGGAGTACCCGGAGAGAACCCCCGAGCATCGACAAGCAGCTGTCAGCTCTAACAACATTCTAACTCTGTCCAAGCTCTGCTCAAGCAGGGTTACAGTGGTTGAAGACATGTGTACCATCGACGTGAAAGTATGCCCTAGTACACGGCGTCATCGTGCCCCCATGTAGGCAACCGAGATAAAGTGCCAACAATGAGAAAAATCTCACCCCCCGCCCCACTCAAAATTGACCCTCACTGAAATCTGTGCTTGAAAAGAAACACCACGTCTAAAAAAAACCCAGAAACTTGGATAAAATTGTGTATGTCATGAAAAATGGTGTTATTCTTCATTTCCCATTCCAGAGGGGGTGCGGTGGCATTGCAATAACTGGTTCTTGTCAGGTCATCGAAGTTCAGCAACGTCGAGTCCGGTAGTCCTTGGATGGGTGACTAAGTGATCGATTAGGACTCCCGCGTTGTGTCCTTGGGCAAGTCACTTAACCCCAATTGTCCACATGGAGGCACGGTGACTCTGTGTACTAAGGCGTACTGCACGTCAATGGTGCGCATGTCTTCAACCAATCTAGTGCTGCCATGCAGAGTTAGATGTTGCGGAGCTAGCAGCTGTTCGTCGGTGCTCAGTGGTTCTCTCTGGGTACTCTGGCCTCCTCCTCCCGTCAAACTGTCACCGACACAATATGACCATGGCTCTTACAGTGTCATTAAACCGTAATAAATAATTGTTCACGATTTTTTAACTATTCGTAAAGGGCATCAGATTTTTAGCCCATGAACCATTGGGTGCAACCTGATGCCATTGGTGGTCCAGGAGCTGAAAATTTGTTTTCTACTGTTTCTTGTGTATTGTTCTCACATGCTCTTTTCCCTGAAATTCATCCAATTTCTCTGAAAATCACCCTCAAGTTCTGTGAAAAAATGTTTCCTGAGGTTAACATGTCTCTGGTTTCAGTAAGGTTTAATACAGCTTGTGGTGGGATAGAAGTGTTCTAAAGTGGGCAGTGCAGCTATGAACGATTGCTTTAACTTGACTTCATACCCATCTTGCTGTCATGAGATAGCCAAAGATGCTTAACCCTTTACCTAACATGAAAAGCAGACGACACTTGCAAAAATAATTCTTGAATAACTAATTTTTTTCATTTTTTGTCTCAAAAACATAGGTTATGACCCCTCGTTGGAACGAGCTCGACGAGCTCGTTCCAACGAGGGGTCATAACCTATGTTATTGAGACAAAAAATGAAAAAAATAATGAAAATTAATTGGCAATTTTTGAGAATAGCGCTGGCCGGTTTTGGCCGTTACGTTAGGTAAAGGGTTAAATACCAATAAATAAATAAGTTTAAAGATGTCAGTCAAAAAGATGGTTCAATAACTAGTAATGAATTATTAGTACAGGTTATCATTTACACCTGCTGCCTATTTCACTCATCATTTCCTATCTGCTTTACTCTCCATTGAATCAGTATATGAAATTCTGACCCTCCATTAGTTTGTGTGCTTCACTAATTAATATCACAGATCTTATTTTTCAAATTTCACTTTCGAGAGGACGATATGTCACAAAATACATGTCTAATCATTTCATCTGAGCAATGCTGTTGGTATTTATTTCATGGATGAACACTGAGGTCTTCCTTAATTTAACAATATGTGGGAGATTTTTTTCTGAGATGGAGAATTGAACACGAGAATTTTTAAAAAAGATGATTTCATGTGGCTCATCTCCAAACTAGTTCACAATGTTTCACCTGTGTGAGAACCACACAAAAGTGTTTTGCTCGCCTTGCACTCTTTAACTTGTAGCCTGGTAAATTATTTTTGGTCACCAGAATTTGTTTACATGTCTTTGTCTTGTTACAATTTATGAGAGAGTGGCGCCCCCCTAAATTATAAAGTAAATTCATACAGACCAAATAATTTCACTTCAAAGATAAATAGAAGATATCTAGTGTTTTTAAGTGGATACCATTTGTCTCAGTCACAAACAAGATAATTTTCGGTATCCACTCAAAAAACAAAAAAAACAAAAAAAATTTTTTTTTTATAATACGCTTTTTATGAGAATCTGATAACTCCACTCATTTCAACCTTGAATTGATGGATGAAAGTAAACAGTGCATTGAATCATTGATACGCGGAAGTGATTTGATCGATACTCGGAACAGATAGCATCTTGCAATCTGATTTAGCTTGAGGGTTTCTAGTCCAAACATGGCCTGAAAGTCTGTAATATAAGTTTTTGGTTTGGAATGTTCTTTGAAAGGACGTACCAAACCAAAAACTTATAACCGACTTTCAGGCCATGTTTGGACTAGTGTGTTTAATGCATCAGTTCAAGGTGAATACGTGTTGAGTTATTGCTGGAAATGATCGGTATCCACTCAAAAACACTAGATTTACTTTTCATTATACGTTTTTAGAACAAATTCATCATTTCCAGTGATAATTTGACTCTTATTCACCTTGAAGTGATGCTTTGAAAGCCGCCATGTTGAGTGATACTGTGAAAGTGAAAATATCTGTATCTTCACAGTGGGGGATACGATTTCTATCTTTCCCCGTTCGATAATCTATCGTTTAGTGTATAATAAAATGAAGTATATCCACAGAATATGAAGAAAAATTCAAATTTTGTCTTTCATCACTCTACCCGTTATTGTCACATTGTTATTACGTCACTCCATTTTGTAAAAGAAGTGATATATTTCGAAGAGTTCATAAGAGCATATGCTGTATTCAACAAATGTCTCCCCAAGCTCAGCAACGCCTGGATGATGAAGGATATCTTTCGAAAACAAAGGCAATGAATTGGAACAATGTCAGCTCAGACATAAACAAAAATCTGTGAAAACATTTCAGTGATCTGTATTAAAGTATCTGAACCCATTCATTCACAATTCTGAACTTCCTCGCCTGGTTCCACACAAAAATAAAACCAAAAAGTATGAAAAAAAATGACTTTTCCCAAATAACAATAACAAGATTTGGCAGACCAAAAAAAAGAAAGTATTGAAAAGAATGAGAAAAAAATGTCAAATTAAGTTTCCGTCAAAACAGTTTTTCAACTTAGAAGAATAATTTCCTTTCTCATAATACCTTCAAGACCTAGGCACACATGATGCGATGTGAACGTTGCGGTGAAGTGAAATATTTCTCCTCTCAGTTTAACATTTTGACATGGTTCAGTTCTTTGATTCGTGCATTGCAAACGAACAAAGATAACATTAATGAACAATGAAACAAATAATCACTGAGCATAATTTTGAAGCAATAATTTGTTCTTTTAGAATTAAAATCAGTGAATTTTGCTGAAAATGAAGTATCACATCCAAAGATATAGAACTGAGAAAAAATATTGATTATTTTAACCCTTTACCTAACATGAAAAGCAGACGACACTTGCAAAAAAATTCTTGAATAACTCATTTATTGTCTCAAAAACACAGGAGCTCGTTCCAATGAGGGGTCATAACCTATGTTTTTGAGACAAAAAATGAAAAATATAATGAAAATTAATTGACGATTTTTAGCTCAACTTGACAAAGTCAAGCTGAGCTATTGCCATCACTTCTCGTTCGTCGGCGTATGTACGTTAGTATGTTAGTACGTTAGTCTGTACGTCTACAATTTCCTTTGGCACACCTCACAGGTCGCATTTATGATCAGATCACTTAAAACTTGGTATGCTTGTTTGGGGTGACCTCTAGATGGGAGCTGTCGATTTTCTCCCATTTCCGTCAAAAAATGTTGCCGCGGTCAATGTTCTTAGAACTTAATTTAGTCAGACCACAATATTTCCCTTTGGCACACCCTACAGGGCACATTTATGATTGGATTGCTTTGAAACCTGGCATGCTTGTTTGGGGTGTCCTCTAGATGGGAGCTATCAATTTTCTTCAATTTCCGTCAAAAAATGTTGCCACGGCCAACGTTCTTAGAACTTAGTTTAGTCAGACCTCAATATTTCCCTTTGGCACACCCTACAGGCACATTTATGATCGGATTGCTTTGAAACCTGGCATTCTTGTTTGGGGTGACCTCAAGATGGGAGCTGTCTATTTTCTTCAATTTCCCTCAAAAAATGTTGCTGCAGCCAACGTTCTTAGAACTTAGTTTAGTCAGACCTCAGTATTTCCCTTTGGCACACCCTACAGGGCACATTTATGATTGGATTGCTTTGAAACGTGGCATGCTTGTTTGGGGTGACCTCTAGATGGGAGCTATCAATTTTCTTCCATTTCCGTCCGTCAAAAAATGTTGCTGCAGCCAACGTTCTTAGAACTTTGTTTAGTCAGAAGACCGCAATATTTCCCTTTGGCACACCCTACAGGCACATTTATGATTGGATTGCTTTGAAACCTGGCATGCTTGTTTGGGGTGACCTCTAGATGGGAGCTATCGATTTTTGTCCATTTCCGTCAAAAAATGTTGCCACGGCCACTGTTCTAAGAACTTAGTTTAGTCAGACCTCAATATTTCCCTTTGGCACACCCTACAGGGCACATTTATGATCGGATTGCTTTGAAACCTGGCATGCTTATTTGGGGTGACGTCTAGATGGGAGCTATCAATTTTCTTCAATTTCCCTCAAAAAATGTTGCCGCAGCCAACGTTCTTAGAACTTAGTTTAAGTCAGACCTCAATATTTCCCTTTGGCACACCTTACAGGGCACATTTATGATTGGATTGCTTTGAAACCTGGCATGCTTGTTTGGGGTGACCTCTAGATGGGAGCTATCGATTTTCTTCCATTTCCGTCCGTCAAAAAATGTTGCCGCTGGCAACAACCTTTGAACTCAGTTTAGTCAGGCATCAATATATTCCTTTAGCATGCCCTGCAGGGCACATTTATGATCAGATCGGTTTGAAACTTTGTATGCTTGTTTGGGGTTACCTCTAGATGGAAGCTATTGATTTTCGTCGATTTCCATCTCAAAAATGTTGCCACTGGCAATGACCTTCGATGAACTTAGTAAAAACTTAGTGCAGTTAGGCATCAATATTTCCCTTTGACACTCCCTGCAGGGCACATTTATGATTGGATCGCTTGCAAACTTGGTGTGCTTGTTTGGGGTGACATCTATATGGGAGCTGTCGATTTTCATCCATTTCTTTCAAAAAATGTTGCCTCTGACCTTTGAACTTAGTTTAGTCAGACCTCAATATTTCCCTTTAACACACCCTTCAGGGCACATTTATGATCGGATCACTTTGAAATTTGGTATGTGTGTTCGGGGTGACCTCTAGATGTGAGCTATTGCTTTTTTTCATTTCCATAAAAAATTATTGTCGTTATCACCAGCCTTTGAACTTCCTGTGTCCCAGTCGGATCCCCAGGAGCTAAAAATAGAAATATTTTCAAACGTCCATATTTCCCAAACGACAAGGAACAGAGAATTGTTATTTGGTATGAAGCATCCTTAGGACCAGCAGAATGGAATGGTAAAAATAACAATTGCCATCGGTTGTGTCAGGGTGTTCTGTAAGGGTGCGGGGGGCATTGAAAAAACGAGTCTGCATATTTGCAAAAACATTAAAAAACATTTTCTCCAGAACCACTGATCAGAATCTTTTGATATTTTGTTCTACAGCATCCACGGGGGGTTGGGGGGCGGGGGGGCTGTGGAGGGGGGTTAGGGTCAGCTACAAGTTTGTTAAAATTTAGCCCCTTAATTCATATTTGGGCTCAATACAGGAGCCTGAATTTTAACTTAGGGGCAATATGGGGAATAACCTTTAAAAATCTTCTTCACAACCACCAGTCAGAATCTTTTAATGTTTGGTATCATCATTGTTATGAGAGTCAGATTCAAGATTGTTCAAATCAAGTCCCTCTGTTAATATTTGAGTTTCTTAAGTGCAATATGGGGGATAATCTTTAAATCTTCTTCTTCAGATCCACTAGTCATAATCTTTAAATATTTGGTATACAGCATCCTCAGGGAAGTCAGATCCGAGTTTGTTCAAATCAGGTCCCTGGGTTAATTTTGTGTTCCCTATTGGAGCCGGAATTTTAACTTTGTCCAATATAAGGAATAATCCTTAAAAATCCGTTTCTTGAGGTACAGTCAGAATCTTTTAATATTTGGTATACAGCATCCTTGGAGGCTTCAGATTCAGTTTGTTCAAATAAAGTCCCTGGGTTGATATTTATATTCCCGGTGGGGTGGGGCAAATTTTAACATTGTGCAAAATTGGTAATATTCTCAAAATTTTCTTCTCCAGAACCACCAAGCAGAATCTTTTGATATTTGGTATACAACATCCTTGAAGCTTGTTCAAGTTAAATCTTTGCATTATTTCTGTGGTAGCATCCCAGTACTAGAAAAAATCATCTGGCATGGACAACAGAGTTATAAATAATTAAATTAAAAACTTCTTTCCGCTGTAGTGTTAACTAGTCATAGATGGTAATTAAATCCTTCTATGGTCAGGCAAGCACCTCAGGCCCCATGGATCCTCATGTTTATAGCCCTTTTCCAATCAAGCTTGGCAAGTATTTGGTGTACTTCTACCCAGATATTCAGAAAGCCTTTCTGTCAGTACACTTATATATCTTACCTCCTACAAGTACTGGGAATTTCATTGGTTCACAGACGTCATATGCAGACTGCATATAAAACCATATACTGCCTGTTAACATCAATATACGCTGACAACTATGGGTAATCTCCCCTTTGTTCATTGATTATTAAAAATGGCGGCAGCCGATAAACGCTCCAGGTTGAAAGATTGAGTGTTGGAAGCCCATATTTGGTCTGAAGTGCAGGTTAGTCAACTTAAAAGGCTTCATATTCTGTGGATGTGTGCCATGTTACCTTCGAAATGAAACTGTTTGATATGTGTGAATTTGCCTTGTTACAATTTATGGGAGAGTGCCTGTAGGCACTCTCCCATAAATTGTAACAAGGCAAAGGCACCTGAACACATTGTGAGAATTGTCTCATTTAATTTTGATCGCTGTTATTAGTTCTGTGCATCGATGCAGCAGTTGTTAAGATATATTCATTACACTGTTTGTTGGTGGCCTAATATGGTATATATGGTGTCAATATGAAATTAACCGACACCATATATACCATGGTGCCAATATGAAATTAACTGACACCATATATACCATATTAGGCCACCAACAAACTGTAACTAATAATATAACTTGCCGATATTGCTGGTAATTGTTATCCTACAAAACTGATCAGGTTCATCGGCATTAACAATCTTTGGGAAGAAACAATATATCCCTCAGTCCACTTTGCATGAAATGTGCCGGGGCACATAATCAGGTTAAAAGCTTTGTCAGAACACGTGAAATAAGTGCCTTAACAGATTTTAGCATTTTGTTTTTTGACACCATATAAACCTGCTGTTTTATTGGATTTTAGCTGACTGATAGCACCACCAACATCTCACTCAGAAATCTCGAATTCTAGTCACAGATTAGAATTATTTGTTTGTTCTAGCTTTTGAAGTCAATGAATGATATTTAATTTGAATGACTCGTCAAATGTGTTTAGGATTACGTAATGTAGCGTAATGTCCTCTCCAGGTTCCTGGAGAGATTTTATTCGACAGGTCATCTTTACAGGGTTCCCATGGGGCCTTGGTTTCAAGTGATGTCCTTGAATTTGACAAAGGGTCATTCAAGGCCTTGAAATCCTGGAAGATGCGACAGGATGCCTTGAAAAGCCTTGAATATTCATGAAATAAAAATTCTGATGAAGCACGTAGATAGTTTTATATGCCAGAATTGAAGGTGCAGTACTAAATAGGGGTCTCCGGTCATTACCACCTCCTCCCACATCCCTTGTAGGGAAGTGTGGGGGGGGGGGGAAAGGGGGGTGATGGCCGAAGATCCTAGTTAGGACTAGTGAAGGCAGGGCTTTGAAAATCCTTGAAATTGGCTATTGCAGGGCCTTGAAAAATGCTGAAATATATCGCGAAAAAGCCTTAAATAGCCTTAAATTTTATCAGTCCTTGCTTGCAGGAACCCTGCTTTATTATACATCTTCCTCTAGTTTATTTACTGTCTACCAGTGTGCTTGGGCTGCGGTAAACAGGCTCTGTTCTACTGGTAAAATAGGACCCAGTCACCAATTGGGAAGTGCAAACCCTCTCTAAAATGGGCAACATGGCTTATTAACACTCACCCCCTGGTCTTGAGTTGATTCTCATGTTGTGGTCATGCTTAGCCTTTGTCCAAAAATATGTGACATTTAAACACCATTGAATAAATAAATACAGTGTGCTTGGGATTACTATAATAATTATTTTTCTTATGCATGGGAATTCTGGTGAACCTTAAAATATAAATGTGGAGATTCTGTAGATATTCACGTGTAGACTTTATTTTCGATAGTAACATAAATACATGAATATATTTGTACATAGGAGAATAATCACTTGACATGAGAGGTACAAAAACATTGTTGATACATAATAAAAGGTACCAGATTCTTGTGAGTGAATGCGACTACGTACCTTATTATGCGAGCTCCAAGGGCTCATAACTAAGCCGTAGACTCATGAATATACTGCATGTTATTCAGCCAAGAGAAAGTGCTTGTCGGCCTTTCTCGTGGCTGGGGAACAAGTATATTTTACCATTTTACAACAAGTAGAAACAATAAATTGTGAGCTCATTCAGCTCTTTGTATATGCCTTAACAAGCTTGTATATAGCCCATGTTGCTCAACCAAGGGAAAGAGCTGATAAGCTCTTTCTCGAGGTTGAGAAACAAATGCTATAGGATATAACTATCAACTATGATGTATTCAAAATAATTATGAGTTCATAGAGCTCAGCCTCACTGTAATAGTCAAAGGGTACAAATAACTGATGTTACTCGACCAAGAGATGGGTTTATAAAATCCTTCTCTAGACCGAGTAACAACTGTTATATTGTAGAGAATCATCTCTAAATTTATTCTACATTAATAATACATGAAAATTAATAAAATCAAACAATATAATGAAAATGAAAAACATAAGAACTGTGATATATTTTTAAAACCTATGTCCCTTTTATTTATTTCTAAAGTTATAATATCACCTTTGATCACTATTTATGTTTTAATCTTTGAAGATTAATTATTTAATTTATTTATTTATTTATACATCGGTTTTTAACATCATTTCTAGCATTCTAGCAGCATTGGGCACCAGGTCTTATTTTGCCAGTAAAACAGAACCTGTTTACCTCAGTAAACAAGCAATGCTTTACTTCCTGTGGTTTTAGTGGGAGTAATTCTGTATTAAGCCACCATAATGAATTGCCGTGCTTGTAGCTCTTAACATGGCAAAAAAGCTCCTTCCGAGCTTGGACTTTAATAGTATAAAGCGAACAGTGTGGAACACTGACTTGAATCTTTCAATTCTAGCACGTTTGCTTTATGAATTTTTACTTTATAAGCCTGAGGCTTTTAATAATACAACGTTTTAAGGGATCTTGAGATAGTTTACAAGGAACGCTAGTGTTTTGCTTGACATTTCCATGTTAGGTCTTTTACACTAAATATTCTTGGAATTAGTCACGGTAAACCCATGGGGAATTGATCAGAAACCCTTTAGCACAAATTAGCTAAAAGTTAGCTGTTGGTTTACAGTGATTAATTCTTTCATTCTTTAAATCAATTCTGCATTGGAAGCAGATGGTCGGGGGGGGTGGTAGAATTTTGAAAATACAATTATTCACTGAAGAAATGTATGTTTTGGTTTATGTTTTCTTTTACTGGAAAAGGTGTTGTTTATATGGAATGCTTCTTTCATAAAATCGGGAATATTTATAGAGGGTTCCCAAGTACTTTCTTTATAGTCTTTCCACTCAACCAGGTAGTGTCTCTTACCACTAATGTATTTAGCCTATAGAAGTCTGTCCACTTCATATAATTTTGTGTCATTAGAAATGTTTGCTTTCTGATTTGAAGTGTTATTTTTGTCATCTTTATCTTCAATCTGACGGAAAGATGATGTTTTAGGATCATGATATTTTTTCAGTCTATTGCTGTGAACTAGTGATTTAAGTAATAAATGATATTGAATGTAACATGTATGTGTGATTAGGGCCTTCCTCAGTAATATAGTACGGACCTTTCCAATGATTATATAATTTTGACATCAAAACTTTATCACCTACACAGTATGATGGTTCTTTAACATTTAGGTCATAGTAAGTTTTGTTTCATTCGTGAGCTTTGGTAAGATTGGTCTTTGCAATATCTGTTGCTGTTTTTAATTTCTCCACCATTTCAGTTACATAGGACCTTATGACTCTTGTTAAATTTTCTTTCTGAACTGCATTAATGTCAAATGGAAAATTCATTTCTTTCCCCAAAAGAAGATAAATTGGAGTGTATTCACTTGCCTGAGTAGAGGGTGACATTCTGAATGCCATCATCACACTGGAGAATAAAGCCAGCCAACTTGATTGTTCCTGTTTACAATAAGCCCTGAGTGATTGAGCTATCACACTGTTGGTACACTCGAATGTAGAATTACTCCGCGGGTGATATGCAGAAGTGTGGTGTCTCGTCACTTGAAAAACTTCATGGAGTGAGCTCACAAGTTGGGTCAGGAAATTGGCACCTCTATCTGAAATGAAAAATATGGCGCTCCAAATCTTGTAAAAATGTCATTATAGAGCTTATCAGCTACCGTTTTTGCATCCTGGGATATTAATGGAAATGCTTCACAACAGTGTGATAAACTGTCTACAACAAGGAGAATATATTTATATTCTTCAGGTGTCTCCTTAATAAGTCCTAATATATCAATATGCCATTGAGAGAATTTATTTTCTACAGAGCCTTTTGATGATGGAAAGATCGTTTAGATTTTTGACAGGTGTCACATGATTTGATGTAATTTTTAATATGTTGATACATTCCAGGCCAATAGTATTTGAGATGTGAGACATTACATGTCTTATCAAATCCTAAGTGGCAACCACCTGCAATGCTATCATGGTATGAGATCATAGCATCTGGTGTAACTGTGTTGGTAATGCAAAATGCTTAATAAAATCACACGAGTCCGAAGCTAGCTTATTTTGGTTGAAAAAAGCGATACAACACATTGTCTAAAAGTTCACAGTAATTGCTTTCATGTACAATTTTTCTGCATTGTTTATCATCATCAGGAAGTGTATTGGATTCAATATATTCAATTATTTTACTAAAGTCAGTACAATGGCGTAATTGTGCAATTGTTTCGTTATCATTTGTAATATTGGCGACGATTTGTACAGAATTTACTGATGACACAGTTGATTTATTTTTGTCAGAGTACTCTAATTCAACTTGTATATATTTAGAATTTGTAAGTGAGGGTGCAGCCTTGGTACTTAAGGTGTCTGCTGTCTGCGATGCTTTGGGAGACATCTCACACTGAGCAACGTACGAGTGCCTTGATAAGGCATCAGTATTGACATTCTTCTTCCCTGGGCGATGTTGAATGGTGTAATTGTAGCCTTGTAATTGGAGTGCCCACCTGGCTCAACGGTCTGTTAGCCAACTTAGTGCTTTGTGATCAGTATAAATTGATTTGCCAAATATATATGGAAAGATTTGATGCCTTCAAGAACAGCTAAGCTCTCCAACTCGGTTACAGTCCATTTTTGTTCAAAATCTTTTAAAGCCTGACTACCAACCCAAAAGCAATAACATGTTCTTTATCATTGTCATCAAGTTGACCCAAATATAAAGCCAATTGCAGACCCACTAGCATCTGTAGCTAAAATAAATTCTTTGTTCATACAGTAGAACCTGTCTTGAGAGGCCGCCCTTTGGGCCACACAAAAGTGGTCTCTTAAGACAGGTGGTCTGTCATAACAGGTTTCAGGTTTTCTCAAGTCAGTGAATAACCAACCACAAAATTCAGAAATGGAGAAGAATGGATTTTTGTAATTACTTTGTAGTTGCTCTTTTTATGAAGTTTTTGTAACAAATTGAAATGGACTGTTATAAAAATTATAAAAATAAATTAGTCTTGAAAATCTTCACTGAAGATTTTCAAGACTAATTTATTTTTATAATTTTTATAACAGTCAGATTTTCAATACTAATTTATTTTTATAATTTTTATAACAGTCCATTTCAATTTGTTACAAAAAGATTTTCAACACAAATTTATTTTTAGTTCTATCTGTCACATTTCAGGTATGTATGAAATTGTTTATTCAGCAATAACCCTAATCTTTTCACAGGGGTCTCATAAGAACATCTCAATCTGTAATGAGTTAGCAATTGAAACACAATTAAGAGCTTTTAATTATGTTCGTATAACCACAATGGATTTTCCAATTCCAGAACAGGTGGAAAGTTTTTTGTCGTGGTTTCAGTCTTCAAAGGGGCGGTCTCTCAAGACAGGTCCATTATGGCATAAAAATACAAGTTGGTACCAAGTCACAGTGGTCTCCCAAGACAGGTGGTCTCTCATAGCAGGTCCATTATGGAGTAAAACCAATCAGTACCTGGTAGATGTGGTCTCTCAAGACAGGTGGTCTCTCAAGACAGTGGTCTCTCAAGACAGGTTTTACTGTATTGGGGTAGGTTAGTATAGATGGATTTATCAGACTTGTTTTCAGAGTTTCAAAAGACTTTTTTGACATTCTGGAGTCCAAACAAATTTTGTGTCTTTTTGTAACAACTTATTCATTTGCGTGGCTATGTGTGAAAAACCCTTTACAAATCTTCTATAATAATTACAGAGCCCTAAAAAGCCACGAAGTTCCTTTACAATTGTTGGAATGGGAAAAGATTTTACAGTTTCTACCTTAAGTGGGACAATCTTAACTCTATTTTTGGTAATTATGTGGCTGAGATAAGTAACTTGACTGGCGGCAGATTTACATAACTGGGCTTCAGTTTCAAACTTGCATCCTTTAGTTGGTTAAACACAAGCTTGAGATGCTTTAGATGCTCTGTAAAAGTCTTGCTGTAGACTAGAATGTCACAAACATACACTTGTACAAATTTTCAATTCAATCCTCTTAATATTTGAGTCATGACCTGCTGAAAGCTTGAAGGTGTTCCCTGGAGACCATAGGCATAGGCCATTCTATGCCACTGATACATTCCATTGTGGGTAATAAAGGTGGCCTTATGGGCCATTTCCTTATCGATTGGAATTTGCCAGAAGACTTGACCAAGATCTAATGGAGAAAAATAAGAAGCTTGACCTTCACTGAGGGCATCCAATACATCGTCAAATTTGGGGAGGGAGGAATATTTGAGGCTTTGTTTCTGCATTTAGCTTTTGGTAATCAACTGCAAATCGCTAATCTCCTGTCTTTTATTTTTAAACAATACAAATGGGCTACACCAGTTGGAATCTGAGGGTAAAATTAAATTATGTTTCAAAAGTTCAGCAAAAGAGTGTCATTTTCTTTCTCGATCCCAGGCTTGGTCCGGTAAAACCTTTGCCATATTGGCTGGACATTGCCAGTTTCAATCCTGTGTTCAAATACATTTGTATGGCCTAGTTCAGACATATTTGTGGCAAAAACGTTCCGGTTTTCGGCTAAAAATTGTAATAATTGTTCTTTTTCAGATTCTGTGAGGTTTGTTTCTTCTATATGAAGGTCACATGGTGAAGTTTCTGAAATAACATCACACTCTGAAACTTCAGTTTCATCAAGTTCAGAAACTGATGCTGTATCAAATTACTCAATGATCGCTATAACACCACCTGCCAGAAATGTTATAGTGCAGTTATTAGGATTCAAAACTCTAAAGCGAGCCTTACCATTTTCAATTTTGCTGAGGCACCTTTCTCCCGCTATTTTACTTTTTGGTAAATTGGATACTGTTTCCAATAAAACAACGTCGGCATTATGTTTGCCATTTACGCAAACAGTTAATTCTGTTTCAGATAATGGTGCTAGATCAACATGTCTATGAATACATGTTCACAGCACTTGTGATCAATTTTTGCCTCATTATTTTATAAAAAGTCCATGCCCAAAATGATTTGATGGTGCAGCTTCTTGAACACAAAATGTTTGGTTAATTGTGGAAGTTCCAAACAGAAGAGGTAGCTGAACTACTCCTTTTATTTGGAGACTTTTACCACCAACCCCAATAGCTTCTTGTATGTCGGAATTTTCCCCTAAATGGCAGTTTATCTTTTTTAAAATATTTGAGGTAATGCAGCTAATGGCTGTGCCTGTGTCAAGAAGTGCAATAAATGTTTTATTACCCAGATTTAATAAGACTGTTATGTTGGATGGGCATCGTAAAATTTATCTGCAAAATTTATCTGTGGTCTTTCATTTTTCATGACCAATTATCTTGAATTTGCATACCCACCCAAGGAAGTTTTGTCCTGGACAGGTGCGGACCCCTGTTGGCATTTGACAAGGTGATACATTGCTTGAAAATGGTTTAGCTTGCCACAATTCAGACAAGTTTTACCCATCAAGGAACAATGGTGGCGAGGAGTGCATTCTCGACCACAGCGAAAGCATAATTGTTATATTGATTATAATTATTTTTGTACCTTAGTTCTTGTTATTTCTGTCTGTCGGCTAGCCATCGGTTTGTTCTCTGGTGAATTTTGGTGCTAGTATTGGAATGTTCTATGTTTAAAATGTGTTTCTCATGCTGGTCTATTTTTACATGAAGTCTCTTAATTTTGTCTGTCAGCACAGCTAATGTCAGTTCTGGCGTTTTGGTTTCGGGAATTGCCTGTTCTGCTGACATGGCGGCATGATGAACCTCATCCATTGTCCTGGGCTCTTTTGGGAGAACAGCCAACATTAAATGCGGCTTTAAACAGTTCACTGCAACAGACACGCTAGTATAAATGCTGGTATTTCTTGCTGAAGAGCTGTCTGTTGTAATCTCATTAAATATTCTACAGAAGTTTCATTGTGCTGTTCCGTATGTGTATATATGTGGGTGTTGTATACATCTGTTGTTTTGAAGCACTTCAAAAATTGTTCTTTTACTGTTTTTAAGGCTGTGGTTACCTGAAGTCTTTGATACCAGCACAAAGCTGGTCCAGATAAATAGAACAGAAGGACAGTTGCTGCCTTGTCGTCATTCAAGTCATTTAACTTGCAAAATTGCTCAAACATAGTGAGCCACACTGATGCATTTTGTTTTCCATCTCCAATGAACTTTTCAGTATTGAGTAGAAAAAGCATAGTTAGTGTGGAAGTTTCTTTTCCAGGGTGTAAGTTTATGTCATCTTCTGTTGTACCTTTGCTTCAAAGGAAATAATTCACTGGAGTTGTCATTCACTCAACTCCACCAATTTTAATAATTATTTTTCTTATGCATGGGAATTCTGGTGAACCTTAAAATTAAATCTGGACTTTCTGTAGATGTTCACTTGTAGACTTTATTTTCGATAGTCAGTAACATAAATAATACATGAATATATTTGTACATAGGAGAATAATCGCTTGACATGAGAGGTACTCAAATATTGTTGATACATAATACAAGGTACTGGAATCTTGTGAGTGAATGCAACTAGGTACCTTATGCGAGCTTCAAGGGCTCATAACTAAACCACAGACTCATGAATATACTCGATGTTACTCAGCCAAAAGAAAGTGCTTGTTGGCCTTTCTTGTGGCTGGGGAACAAGTATATTTTACCATTTTACAAAAGTAGAAACAATAAATCGTGAGCTCATTCAGCTCTTTGTATATGCCTTAACAAGCTTGTATATATAGCCCATGTTGCTCAGCCAAGGGAAAGAGCTGGTAAGATTTTTCTTGAGGTTGAGAAACAAATGCTACAGGATATAACTATCAACTATGATGTATTCAAAATAATTATGAGCTCATAGAGCTCAGCCTCACTGTAATAGTCAAAGGGTACAAATAACTGATGTTACTCAAAGGGTTTATAAAATCCTTCTCTAGACCGAGTAACAACTGTTATATTGTAGAGTTTCATCTCTAAATTTATTCTACATTGATAATACACGAAAATCAATAAAATCAAGCAATATAATGAAAATGAAAAACATAAGAACTGTGATATATTTTTAAAAAAACCTGTGTCCTTTTATTTATTACTAAAGTTATCACCTTTGATCACAATTTATGTTTTAATCTTTGAAGATTAATTCAGTTTATTTATTTATTTATTCATCGGTTTTTAACACCATTTCAAGCATTCTAGCTGCATTGGTCACCAGGTCCTGTTTTACCAGTAAAACAGAACCTGTTTACCTCAGTAAACAAGCACTGCTTTACTTCCCGTGGTTTTAGTGGAGGTAATTCCATATTAAGCCACCGTTATGAATTGCAGAGCTTATAGCTCTTAATATGGCAAATAAGCTCCTTCCGAGCTTGAACTTTAATACACTGAGTCAAAAAAGAAAGTATAATAAACTTTGAGGAGCAATTTTTTTAGTACTATCCACTTTAATCCAGAACAAATTATTGTAACTTCATATTTCGAGTCTAGCTGTGTGAATTTGCATAATATCATGTTCTTACTGTTGCCAGCGTCACGTCAGGACGTCGCAATTCAGACATGGGGTGAAATGAAAAGTTCATACATGCAGTCAATAGCTTGCATGTCCACCGTTTGCCTCTTGGATGGCAAGACACTGACACGCCGCATGGACCTGATAAGTCTCTGGATGTCACCCTTTGGTATTGCGTTCCACTCCTGCCTTAGAACCTTACGTAAACCACCTAACATTTAAAGATCATGAAGTCGTACCGGACGGCCTAATTGATCCCAAAAATGCTCGATTGGCGACAAATCTGGCGAAAGTGGATGCCCGGGAAGAAGTTCGATGCTCTGCTCCTCAAGAAAGTCACAATAGATACACGCCACATGACATCGGGCATTGTCTTGCTGGAATAACTGCAATCCGAGCGTTGAACAACAGGATAATAACAGTGTTAAGAATTTCGTCCCTATATCGCTGTCCATTCAGATTACCATCGATGAAGATCAGTTGTGTTCAATGGTGCAAGGAAATTCCTGCCCAAACCATTACACTACCCCCGACGAAATGGTTGCATTTCTGCATTCCTATTCTCCTCGTCGGCAATACATACACTCTTGCCCTACCATCAGCTGGCCATAGCAGCGTTGGAGCACAGTTCTTTTTAGTGATGAATCACAATTTGTCTGAGTCCAGCAAACACTCTGCTGTACCCATTCCAGTCTAACAGTACAATGACATTGGGTAAGGATTGGTCTGTGGTATGGACGCCTACTTCGGATGCCGTGTTCAGCGAGAGTCTGTTGCGGACAGTTTGTGCACTGATTCTGTTGTTAGTTCTACCAGGAGTAATTGCTGCTGTCCTTGTCTGCAGAAGGAAGCGATCCTGCAAGCGAGATGTCCTGATGTGTCAGTCTTGTGCAGGGGTCATAACTCTTGGTCAACCTGATTATGGTCGGTCAGCAGTAGATCCAGTGGTTCTATACCTTCCAATGAGACGATAAATAGTGGCCACAGTGACTCTAAACTCAGCAGCGAGCTCATCATCTGGAGTTATCCCAGTCTCATGAATACCAATGGCACGCAACCTCTGATTTTTGGTTAACCTTGGCATCTTTTAAAATGTCGGAAGACTAAAACTAGCGTGTTTTCTCAATAACCCAGGCTCTCTAGCACAACATAATGTAATAATGGTCTTTGAGTAAACTTATTGTTGTGGTCTCGTGGCAATAATTTGGGACCCTTCAAAGAAGAAAATAGCTGAAGTTACACACACAGTTCCTTTATTGAATGATGGTCATTAAATCGACGTAATAGATATAAAGATTCATGTACACATAATTTACATTTCACAGATTAAACATGGGGGAAAACTCACTAGCTTATGCGAGAGGTACAATGACGTCACTCATATTCTGAGCGTAACCTGCGTCAACCTTGAACTGAGGAGAAAAGCCTTCTCCAGTTCAAGGTGGAGCACGATATGTGTATGACACAACAACCAGATACATTGAACCATCTAAAAATATTTATTTCTAAGATTCTTATAAACATGTGAGTCAATAGAGGAGCTCCATGAGTTTCTAACTGAAAGTTTCTGAAACACGTTATCACTAATACATGTAGCTTAACTAATTCCTAACTTCCTTGTCAATTAAGTCATGGTGGCTATTCAGCTGCCATGACTTCTTTGACAAGGAAATCAAAAAACCAACAACAATATAAACAATGGGTTTCTAAACATATTTTATTCAAATAATTTTTCAGAAACAGTAAATCGATATTTACTTGTGTCCTGAGTTCATCAAACCAAGCCATGGCTGCTTCTCAGAAGCCATGACCTGTTTGATGCAGAGAAGAGAACAATGGTTCTCTAAACATATTTCATTCCAACAATGTTTCTGGAGCAATAAATCGATACATACTTGGGTCCTAAGTACTTCATCAAACCCGGTCACAGCCGCTTCTCATGCCATGACCAGTTTGATACAGAGAAGAGAACAATGGTTCTCTCAACCGATTTCATTCAAATAATGTTTCAAGAGAAATAACTCGATATTTACTGGTATCCTGAGTTCTTCATCAAACCAAGTCATGGCTGCTTCTCAGAAGCCATGACATGTTTGATGCAGAGAAGAGAAATAACATGCATTACTATGTGTAAACACTTTCGTTAAATTTTTCCTGAATTTGGAAATAAATCTGTGTACATTGAGTTCTTCATCAGTGCAAGTGATGGCTGCTTCTCAGAAGCCATGACTTACTCAATGAAGAAACCAATGAAACAGTACTATAGATGTATGAACATGTTTTCCTGAAATGATTTTGTGCGAGTTCTTAGAGTCGTCTCTCGCTTCAGAGAAAGGGTTCCGAAAACCTTTCTCTGATACGAGGGAAGATCAAGAATTTTGCATCACAATTTATTATAAAAATATTTACAAGCAAGTTACATATAATTTGACACATTTCTACACAATCAATAATTGTTATTTCCGTTCTCATACTGCATTTTACTGATGATGCTGAGTAGGGATTAAATATTATCTCCTTACAAATCTAAAAGAAATTCATATAGTGAGCTCCTGAGCTTAACAAGCTCCAATCTACAGTGGCGAAGATAGCTGATATTTTAGTCTTACACATCTGGAATGCACTGTATTTATAATATTATTTATATCAACAAAATTAATTCAAATTTCTATAATTATTTCTTTACAACATGTGCTCAACATAAAGGCTAGCAGTTTTGCTTTACGCTGTTATGCGAGTCTCTTAACGTTTTCCACAAATAACCCAATTTAGTTTCCAACATTATTTTCACCAGCAATGCTCCTGGTATACAGGTTAAACCTACTAACTATGTAAGAGTAAAAATATATACAAAGTAAAATTTGCTTACCTTCAAAGAAGAAAATAGCTGAAGTTACACACACACTGTTCTTTTATTGAATGATGGTACCGGATCCAAAATGCACTTCATATATATACAGTTTCGGGAGATTATCTTGCATAAGGGTTTTATTTTCATGTATTCCTTAATAACACAGTGCCTCAAGGTTAATCACTTTACTTGACCATGACAGATGAACAACTTCACCTGATATCTTTGTGGTCTCACAAATTAATGGTCATTTGCGCGACTTTCATGTTTCATCTAATGAAATGGTGTTTCAGTGTTAATTGTACCTCTTAACTATGACAGATAAATAACTTTACTGATATTTCAATAGTTTCTCAAGTAATGGTCAGTCGCACAATAATGGGAATAATTGAATTTGCCGAAGGGTACTTTCACACAGATCCACACAATACATGAAGTCATGTATTACATTCACATATCTGTGGGAAATGAGCTTACAAAATAATATCCGACACATTAAATTATACACTGTGAGAAAATTCTCCATTTTCATTTTAATGTATTAGCAAAAGTTTTAACCCTATGCCTAGCTCCGTATTGATAGTAACACAAAGAAAATCGTTGGTCACCCATTCAATTTGACATTCTCAGGTAGCACGTGCTATTTTGAAATCCGTAGCAAAATTGTATACTGTTGGGTGGACAACAACAATATGTCATTAAACACTTTGCACGACTTCTTGTCCACAAACATGCAACATTAGAACTATTATATTTCATCCTTTATGCTATTTTTTCACATTTGTTTCTATAATACTTTCTTTTTTGACTCCATATAGGATAAAAAGAACAGTGCAGAACGCTGACTTGAATCTTTCAGTTCTAGCATGTTTGCTTTATCAATTTATACTTTATAAGCCTGAGGCTTTTAATAATACATCGTTTTAAGGGAGCTTGAGATTATGATCAAGGTAATTTCCTAGCAGACACTTTGCAATTGTATTGTTTAAATTTACATTCTTTCCCTCTTGGTACCCTGGAAGTAAAGCAGTGCTTGTTTACTGTGGTAAACAAGCTCTGTTTCACTGGTAAAATAGGACACAGTCACTAATCACTTGTTTCATTGTTATCTTTAACAGAAAAGTTACATTGATGTGTTTCGGGTTTCAGTACATTTTGATCATTAACTGGTAAAGTGCTGAGTTTTTTCTGAAAACAAATTAAAGCTCATCATATACTGCTCTATTACATTTAATTGGATAGTGCCTTATAGGCGCTATCCAATTAAATGTCAGAGAGCAAGGTATTGTATAAATATCTGATTCATATCAGGGACAATAAAGGCTTCCTCAGGCAGAATGTAGCTACAGACAGTTATTGCCTGTCACTTTTAGTAAAGCCCAAAATAGGGCTTCCAGCACTCTACCAGTTAAAAGAATTTACACACCCATTCTCTGAATTAGTTCTGTATCTTGATGAGCTATCCATAGAATTGTATGCCTTAAAGAATTGAGCTCATTTGCATTTGTTTGTAACTTTTCCAAGCCTGTTTTTGATACGTATGAATTACAACATTGAGCTGCATGTTGCTAATTTCTGTTACTAAATGCAGGAACTTCCTCTTTCCAACTCCAATCCAGGCATGTCAACCGGTACCTGTACTGCTGGTTCCATCATGCTGCAGTACAGAAGCTTTTGTCCCACCGCTACTGGGACAAAATTATTTTATGGGGAAATTCCTAATTAAATTAGGGTAAAAGGACTGATTTGCACACTTACAGGACAGTCTTTTTTCGTGCTTTATGATTACTTTGATGTTTCTGCAGAATAATTGGTTTGATACCATATTTGTCTTCGTGATCTTGGGGACTGGGTGGGTTTAAATGCGAATTTCTCCCATCTGATAGTGATATGTCACCCAATTGTTGACTTGTAGCGGTTTGGGCAGTACAGCCTCTGCCCCGTCCCGGTACAGGTTATGTTGGTACCAACAATACTTTGACATGCCTGCTCCAGTCATAACTCCTATAAAGAATGTTCCAAGTTATGAATACTTGCTTTTAATTAAACTTCCTAACTTATTTTGTCTGTTTGTGAAACACTGTCAGTTTGATTATTTGTCATCCTTTCAGTTCCATCACATCCATTTGAATAGTGCACACTAAATTTTCTTGTAGGCTTTACAAAATTAATGTTCTAGTTTTTCAGTATTCCATGCTTTCCTGTCATAAGTTTTTTCTGCCTTGGATAAGAATTTTTTCTTTATGCTTGCCGGTACGTTGGGTTTGTTAGGTACTTCATTTAGTTCAGAACCATTCACTACTGCTGAGTCCAACCTACTGTTTTCCGACTTGTTAATATTTGTGTTTGTGTAAAGTCAGTCTGCATGAAGCCCTTTTTTGGAAGAGCATTGTTAAACACTAAATCTTTTGAGTTGTTGAGATATTTTATCCCTTCACTCAATAATGTACAGATTCCCTAAACATGGACTGTCCCACTGTTATAAACACAAATTGTCACAAATTTATTCCTAGATTCTTTTCCATACAATAAGATCTGTGTAAACATCTTTTCAATATTCTTCTGCTCAATTGTATAGTGTTGCGAGAGTATGTCTTGTATTGCAGTTTATCTGTTTCTTCAAGAAATTCAATGTCACAAGGTTTCTCCTCCCATTTGCCTCTATTTGACTGCGTGCATTGAAAGTGTGTCAAGGAAACATAAAACTCTGTTGGTTAAACCCTCTCAGGTTTTGGATTTTTTCCACATTTATTTCTGTTACTTTTTTCAATTTCTTTAAATCCTTCCTTATATTGAAAGCCAGTGTAGAATGTGCCATCTTGGTGCACACAAGCTGAGAGGTGTGTCTGTCTTAGTTCTTCACACATATTGTAATATGTAAGAGCAAAGAATAGAAGTGATCATTGAAACCGAGAGAAAGTCTCTCACTGCATCATAGGTCATCTTCGCCATTTTCCTTAAATCCATAATTTGTTGTTTTTTCACCATAACTTGTCTAGTCACCTGTTATCACATTTCCAATATGCCTATATTGGATGTAGAGGCCCAAAATGTCCTTAAATATGTGGAATTCTGCAGTTGTAAAGAGTAATTGTCCGACAGATTACAAGATTTTTTATTCAGTTAAGAGGAGTCTACTTTACAATCTACTTACAGTTGACATGTCAAATTTGTATTGCAGGTATGGAAAATGGTTTGGTGTTAAAAGTCATATGCAGTTGACAAGGATATTCATTTAAAAGATATCCAATTAAGTGGGCTCTAGTGTACCTAACTTCATTATTTCTCTTTTCTTATTGCATACAAATACACCTGAGGTGCTGATTGTAATCTAAATGCCTTTTATGGAGTGTTTTAGAGCATATTATTTCTTGAAGTTTCTGATCACAGAGATCAGCTGTGTCATCATTCCATTAGCTCAAGTGAGTATAGAGGGATAAGGGACATTGTAATCAATAGGTGTTAGTCCATGTAAACAGGGGCATGTTAAAACGCTGATTAGTAATTAGATAAGAACTTATAGTCTCGGCTGTCATAGTTCATTAATATCATTTGTATTTTATGGCATTTCAGGTTTTGTTCATTCAAGAAATAAGTAAAGTTCCATATAAATCACAAATGGAGCTCAGATAGAATGTTGTTCTCTTGAAGAGTTTCTGCATTTTTATATAGTGAAACTCTGTTAACTCAATAACCACTTTGCCAGTGGAAATTATTCAGTTAACAGAAGTATTCAATTAACAGGAATTTGGACACTTTCCTGTATTCTAAGAGAAAAACTGAGCATTTATTATTCTATTATATCTTGTTGGACAGAGCTTATGGAACTCTGTCAAACAAGATATAGTAGATTAAATGCCTGTATTGGATGTACTGAAGCCAAATAGGTCTATAAATATGGATAATTTGTTGATTGTCAGGGTAATTTCACAACATAAATTTTTTTATTAACGTGTTTACTTTATAACCCATAGGCAAATAACAGGTCAAATTTGTCCTGAAGGTAAGGTAAATGGTTTTGAGCTTGAACATCATATTCAATTAACAGGGTTATTCAATTAAGCAACATTCACTTAAGTGTGATCTACGGTACCTAGCATTGATGATACTTTGCAGAGACTCATAATAGAGGGATTAAGGTTGTTTCTCTAGCTGGAAAAGTTTCTGTTAGTTGATAATTAAAATACACTATGATGTATTTTATGTCACTGCCAGCCGGGGTCTAATAAGGGTTGAAATGATAAAAAAGGAAACAAAGACAGGTGTGAATAAAAACTGGGCTAAAAACTGCTTTTATTAAGTCAAAATCTTTTCCATAATATACATAACTATTTATGAATTATGTACATTGAAGCAGTCTAGCCAAATAATCATAAATATATAAACAAATTTTTCGTGGAGTGGGTGACCCACACGCCCCACCAATAATGAATAGCACAATGAAACAGTTGGGAATACCAAGGCCTCGTGGTGGGGAAGGAGGTGGAAAACTTATGAATATTTTGAATGACGGAGCAAAAATGTGAAGAAACACTGTGCTATTTGCTTATTGACTGGATCACCACTAAAAAAGATACAAAAACAATTAAGCCCCCTTCGATTTGGCTGACCAAGACTAAAACAAAGGGACTATTTACATTAATTTAGATTATTACGCTTAGGGCATTCACATTATTTGCGTAGGTGTGATAATCAAATGGACTCGACTGACCTTGAACAACTCTACTGACAAACACTTATGCACATGTGAATGCTGCATTAATAACTGACCATTCAATAGCCTTTGACACATTGCTCTTTCAAGTTATCTGCTAAGCGAAGGGGAATGATTAAACATTTTCTAGCTGGCGTGAAATAAATACAGATAGTTACATAAGCAACTGATCTGGTCATTTATGTCACCGCCAGCCGGTGGTCTAATAAGGTTTGAAATGATAAAAAATGGAAACAAAGACAGGTGTGAATGAAAACTGGGCTAAAAACTGCTTTTATTATGTCAAGATCTTTTCCATGATATGTATAACTATATATGAATTATGTACATTGAAGCAGTCTAGCCAAAAAATCATAAATATATAAAAATTTTCGTGGAGTGGGCGACCCACACACCACAGATGGGGCTGGAAACTGCTGGTCAACCATATGTAGGTTGGTTGGCAGGTTCAAGTCACATCACACACATGGAAAACCCACCCTGCATACAGCCTCTGTATTCGGCGATACCCCGAAAGTGTCCTGGCAGAGTTGAAACCAACCTAGTGGATGCAGGCATTTGGCTACCTATTAATATTGAAGAATAATGAGACGACCAAACTATAAAACATATATACAGAGTTGTAAAGTATGAGATTTGTGTGGAAATCACATAAATGGATGCTTGCCCCAAGACAACATATGCACACTTCCAGTGATGGCTTCTGCAATAATGATGCTGCATTTATGCAACTCGTATGTCCTCAAGGCATCAGATGCTTTTGTGATCCTTTATACATCGACACAATACAAATAACACATACCCGAATGTCAATATAAATATATTGTGATTGAAAACTGGGCTAAAAACTGCTTCTATTATGTCAAGATCTTTTCCATGATATGTATAACTATTTATGAATTATGTACAGCCTTCCTGCCCCATGGCAGCTTAAAGGCCATCAGAATCGTGGGGATAACTGAGAGGGTCTAATTGTGAGAAGTTCCTGAAAATGTGGGACTCCTTATGTAAATGTGAAACGCGTTTGACCGCCATCTACCCATGGCTCGGATCTGTGCATTGGAATATCCCAAGCTGGCAGCTAATGTTGCCATCCCTATTCGGAAACTGTGTCCTTTAAACATGCGAGATTTGAGCCCAGAGAAGTTGAGAACCTGACGAAGTATTGAATCGAATGACCGGCGAAGTACGGGAGTATGGTCGGGCCAGATGAAAAGCAGGCCGGGTTGATATCCGCATTGAGCCAAATAGGCACGTACTGGACAGCTATGGACGGAAGAAGTGGACTGGTAAGAAACTACTTGAGGCCGACTTGGCAGATTGTGTGCTTGAAGTAGCAGAACGTAAGACTGACAGTTCCGTGTCTGTCCTGTACATCAGCCAATTGCAACACCAAATGGGAATTATTAATGGATGTAGGACACAGTTCCCCAATACGGGCAAACAAATAAAATGCTGTTGAAAAAATAGCTGAATATAGCTTACATGTAACGGATGATGCACAACAATGGTTGAGAGCGCTCAGGAGGCGGCTTAAAATGTCCTTTGTGATTGGCAAACGCGCATCAATTGTTGGGTTCAAACGTTGAACACCACCGAGAATTTTTCGTATGATAAATGAGTTTGTGGGGTCTGGTAGCCCATTAATCTTGTGAAAGTGGGAGATGGCTGAAAGAGTAGAAACAATGGATGAAGGGGCATATAAAGTATTAAATAAATGTGCAGTAAAAAGGCATAATAGGTGTATGGTAACTGGTCAAGTCAAGGTAACTCCTAAATCGTCACAAAAAGAGTGCAGCTTAGAAGAAGCTGCCGTATACTGCCGTTGTGTGTTAGGCATTAATGCATAAGTTACCAATTTATTTACAGTGTCAGTAAGTTCTCTAGGGATAGTTCTGTCAGTACTGGTGTTGGTTCCGCTTCGGCATCCGGTGCTCAGCGTCAGAATGTCTCTACCTGCAGGCGAGATAAAATATCCGGTAAACTATTTAGTTTTCCTGGAACGTGTTTGGCTTTAAACAAGATGTTGTGATTCAATCAGACCAGCACCAAAGGCCAAAGCAGTGCCAACAACTCACTATGCTTAGTTGTCTGCGCTTTGATAATAGACACCACCACTGCATTATCAGAGTGAAATAATATACACTTGTTTGCTAAAGAATGTCCCCATACACACATCGCGATCACGATAGGGTAAAATTTCAAAACAGCTATATTTTTTAGTCTTTTCTGCCATCTCCCATGAACCATAAAGCCCCTTGTTTTGAAATATTGCGGCGTAACCGCCGCTAGCAGCAGCATCAGTATGGAGACCCAGAATGACACTATCATTCCAAAAACTGTCGAGAAAAAGAGATTTTCCATTAAAACTTAATAAAAAACGGTTCCATAACCTGATGTCTTTTTTGACCGAAGTGGTTAATCGAATTCTATGATGCGGCTTTTTCACCCCAATGGTCAAATTGATAAGCCAGCGTAAGAATTTAGAAAGCCCAACCCGGAACCACGACTGAACAGGTGAAGTTTAAGATACCGATAACAACCTGAAGGTCACGCAGGGTAGTTTTTTGATTATCTAACAATTGTTGAAGTAAAGTCAAACATTTCGTGATCTTATCGGGAGGAAGCCGAGCACACATTGCTTCCGAATCCAACTCAATCCCCAGAAATGTCATGCATGTGGAGGGAAGGCATGTCTTATCTGGTGCAATTGGGACCTCCTAGAATGGAGCACAGCTTAGTGAAACCGTCTAAATAGCCTCTGCACAAATATTTAGTGGAAGCTACAAAGAAGAAATCATCCAGGACATGTGCCATTCTTTTGATATGAAATTTATTTGATGCCACCCACTGAAGAGCTGAACTAAAAGATTCAAATATGCTACAGGAAGAGGAGCTCCCCATTGGGAGACATTTATCATGATAAAAAGAATTTTGCCATTCAAAGCCTAAAAGAGGGTAATCGTTGGGATGTATTGGAATGAGGCAAAAAGCTGACTCAACATCAGTTTTTGACATGTAGCACCCCCAACCTGGCTCTATGATGTAGTCTATTGCTTCTTGAATTGAAGAGTAGCTCACTGATTTAAAACCTTCTGAAATGTGATCGTTATAGGTTAGCCATGTGGGTGTGAAAGATGCTGAATTAGCTGGAACTGACCTAGTTGTTTCTTAGGCACCACCTCTATCGGGGAACAGATCAAATCCTTAACTGGTTGAGTGCTGGAAGCCCATATATGGGCTTTACTCTAATGTGCAGGTACTGCAACTCAAAGGCTTCAAACTATGTGGATGTCCTTCAGATTACATTTGAATCTAAAGTATTTAGTCTATATAGATTTTCCTTGTTATAATTTATGGGAGAGTGCCTATAGGCACTCTCCCATAAATTATAACATGGCAAAGACTTGTGAATAAATTTTGATGACTAAAAATAATTCAGCACTCTACCAGTTAAATGGAGGTTCGGTGAAGGGCCCTGCGATGCGACCTGTCTGAATTTCTTTACAAATCTTTTCCTGGATTACATAAGGAAATTCTGATGCTGAGCGCAAATTAGGTGATGACCGAGCGTGTCATGGACCTGTATATCCTAACCTAAAACCAAATTGAAATCCTATCATGAGATATTCGCATGTAGCACAGTCATAGCCCTGTAATACCATTGCTAATGCCCTACTGTTTATTGGGCTTGGGAGCTTGGCTGGAGGGATACCTGGCGGGAACGTGCCTACGAACTCCTCTGCTGTAGGCAGTCCCCCCACGAAAGGGCCCACGAATGCTACAGGTGTTAGATGAGTGGGATTGAGAACATTTGTGACATGCGTGGGAATAGCCACAACCCCCGGCACAGTTTTGGCCTTGGTGGAACTTGAGACAAAAGCCCACAGGAACATAATTGAACTTTCAGTTTGCTTTTGGTGTAGCTTGAGAATGAGGGCGACTCGGATAAGATTTTGCTGCAGGGGAAGCATGTAGAAATAATTCCCAATGGGTTTGGTCCCATGTGGGCGAGGGGTCATTCTGACGAAGGGCTCTGAACTGTTGGTAATAATAGGACCAATCGAAATTATCCGATGCCATCTTTTTGATTTTCAATTGGTACTGAATTAAAGACTGGAATTCCACAGGAAACTGCTCGGTGTATACAACCATAAAGATTTCAAAAGCGCTCACCCACTGATGAATGGAAGTGAGTGCCTTGGGAGCCTTTGGCAGCCATACCAGAGAAGGATTTGGACAATCTGCTTCTGCAAGTTTTCATAGAGTAACTTGTCGATTGAGTACGATAAGGGAGTAACATAGCTAAATTAACGAACTGATTGGACCAAATTTGGTGTTTTAGCTTTTGGTTGACCAGAGAGGTTAGTGAAGTCGATTTGGAAATAAACGGTTGACTCTGAGGGGCACCCTGCAAAAATCCAGTCCGATCTGAAGCTTCTGAAACTTGAAAGGGGTTTAATGAAATATCAGGGAGAGAACTGGTGTACACCTGATTAATACGCTGATTACCTGCTGAGTTCAAGAGAATCAAGACATCTGAGAATGCTGATGTTAAATGATTCTTGATGTCAACCTGGGACGAAACAAGAGAGTCTGGTAGTGGCACTTGAATAGTCAACATTTGATGTCCCTGTGGCGAATGATGAAGAACATTATGAGTGTCACGGGTAACCACAGAACTGGGCGAAATTAGTTCAGCATTCACCGAGGTGTGGACAGTTGGAGCAAAGGTCACTCTGTTGGCTGATGATAATGGAGGTAGCCAAGAACAATGAAACTGGCTAGAGTTCTTGTACGTTGGTGACAAACCGCTGTGATAACTAGTGTTCAGTGTTGGAGGAACTGAAGAATTAATTGACTGAGAAAAGTCCATGAATTGATTGTTGGAAATGAATAATTGTGGACTATGCACTGATGTTGAAGGCCTTGTTTGATAGTCCGAGGAAACAGAAGTATTAGCAATGGTTGCTGCTCTGTGTGGTGTACGTCTATGAACTGATGTTGAAGGCCTTGTTTGACAGTCCGAGGATAAAGTAGTATTAGCAATGGTTGATGCACTGTGTGTTGTACATAGAACCAGACCGTGGTGAAGAGAGAAAACTAATGACACCTCAAGGATTCCTGCAACAGTCACTTGTGACCCAATTAACATTCCTATCAGTCGTGGGAGTCAAACAGAGCCGTTGAATTTATCCCTCTCTGCACATGGACAGACACTTTGTTTTGTGCCTTCTAATGACAATACTGCCATACAACTTGTTCAGATTGCTTGCATGGAATTATGTGATGTATCATCTTGCAATGCAGCAGCACGCCGT
Organism: Pictodentalium vernedei; assembly: GCA_031216915.1. NCBI lineage: Eukaryota > Metazoa > Mollusca > Scaphopoda > Dentaliida > Dentaliidae > Pictodentalium > Pictodentalium vernedei. The sequence goes on from CM062292.1 coordinate 150,316,130, forward strand.
TTTCTAGGCGTGGCTGAAACAAAAAGCAAACAAAGGCCAAAAATAGACCAAAGATTACCACCACAGGTGGGAACACAAAATATATATACATGGAGCACAAATGTGCCAATGCACCAAAAAAAAAGGGGAGGGGGGGGAGGTGTAAAGAGATTATTAGTTCATCGAATTGGACCGTTGTAGCCATCAAATTGGCATATAAAGGTGTGTACAATCACCTGTCAAGGCAGCAGTATGTCTGGAATCATGAGGCAAACATAGGTGGAAACATAAATTGTACATGGCACAATAAAAGTGACGGGATATTATTAGTATATCGAATTGAACTCCTGTGGCCATCAAATTGGCACATGTAATGTGAATACACCACTTTACAGAACAGAAGCACCCTGTGTTTGAGGCATGGCTGGAAACTAAAATTGAACACAGCTCAAAAGAAATCAAATGGCACCACCCCAAGTGGAAACGTGAATAATTCATATGTATTCATGGATAGCACAATTTAAAAACGGAATAGTTATATTGTTAGTTCATCAAATTGAACCCTTGTGGCCATCAAATTGGCACATGCCTCCATCATTAGCTTGAATCCGACAAGTGCAGGTTTCACCACCTAGGAGGGTTGTGCACATGTCCTCATATAGCTTGAAAAATGCCCTTGACAGCAAGGTGGTGTTTTGTGTTATTTAATTATTATTAAGAATCGGTGTGGCCATCAAATTGGACACAAAAATGGCCCATATTATTGAGCCAAGTAGACACCCATCAAAGTGAGCTGACAAAATTTTCCTCATTAAATCAGTTGGTTAAAAGAAACCTGTTTGTCTGGGTGTGGCAAAGCCCCAGCACATTAGTGGGGTGGGGGGAGGGGTGCAGAAGTCACCCAGACTAGACATACTTGCATGCCAACTCGCCAAGCAAAAATGATGTAATTATAATAAATGGATTGTAAAACTATGCCTCACCGCTATTAAGTGGCAAAGTAGGACTATGCATGAAATACTAACAGTTTCAAATGGTATGCGTCATTTAAGTGAAAACTGAAAGATAAAATCAATTTTTTTTTTTTTTTTTTGGTTGTTCTAAAGAATAATTAGCTTGCTGTAAGAGTGGGGAAAACTCACTAAACGACGCTCCCTAGTTCCTGAAAATAGAATGGTCATTTTTTGGGGGGGGTTATTTTCAATGCCACCTTCCGATACCATCATGAGTGTGGAAAGAAGAATACTGACGTGTGGTAGATGCGCCAATGCGCAAGTACAGTAATAACCACTAAAAGAAATGATACTGACGAATGGAATCTGGATGGTTATGCTGGCCCAGAATGAGCGAATGTTACCGAGTGTTCGGGAAAGAAGCGATTAAATATGAAATACTATTAATAATAGTAATTTTGTTTTCTACTTTTTTTTCTTTTTTTTTTACGTTATTGACTATTGAGACAAAATAGAATGGCACCTCGCACACTCTGGGAGTATCGCTTCAGACTCTGGTGGTTGAAGTGAACACTATCAACAAGAAGGTTCAGAACTTAATGATGCCGTCGTTTATGTCGCCAATTGTTTAAGGGCGAGCGGTACACAAATCATAGGAACCAATTTGAAGAATTATAATGTGGGGGTTGAAAGAATTCAAAACCGACAAGCTGTTGCGTAAATCACTCAGCATCGTGCCGCTCTGACCCAATAAATGAATGTCAACAGGACGCTCCGCATGTGTGGAGAGATCAAAATGTTTCGCACAGTTATAACCGGGATCAGCTTTTTTACTAGCCCGATGAGGACTAAGGGGGGGGGGGGGGGGGGCGAATAAAGCATGCCAGTCTGTTTACGAAAGAATGGCCGAACACAGCAACTTTAACATTGGTGGTGTGCATGATGACCAAATATATTAAAACAGGCGATAAGTCTTACCTGATCTAGCAGAAAAATATTTCAGAAATGAGTCCGATATGGAACAAATAAAACTTCTGAATATTTTGAATGACGGAGCAAAAATGTGAAGAAACACTGTGCGCTATTTGCTTATTGACCAGATCACCACTAAAAAAGATGCAAAATCAATTAAGCCCCCTTCGCATTGGCTGACCAAGACTAAAACAAAGGGTCGATTTACATTAATTTAGATTGTTATGCTTCGGGCATTCACATTATTTGAGTAGGTGTGACTGACCTTGAACGACTGAACTAACAAACACTTATGCACGTGTGAATGCCGTATTAATAACTGACTATTCAATAGCCTTTGACACATTGCTCTTTCAAGTTATCTGCCAAGCGAAGGGGAATGATTAAATAAACATTTTCTAGCTGGCGTGAAATAAATACAGATAGTTACATAAGCAACTGATCTGGTCATTTCTGAGGTTCCCATAAAAAAGGGGGTAAATTGAATGGATAGTAAACTATTAGTGAGCAGGATAAAATGGACAGTTTAAGAATTAAGAGTCAGTAAAAACATTTTAAAAACTTAACATTAATTGTTTAAAATTTGATTCATTGCCATTGAACTGGTGCTTCAGTGTGTAATCAGGATGGTTCAGGAACATGTTTGGCTTGGGATGCAGCTGTATCTCCACGACGGTCCGACACACACACACACACACACACACACACACACACACACACACACACACACACACACACACACACAGTCTTGTCTTCCCTACATACCGAGGTACCCCATTGTTTGTCCTTTGTGTGGACTAACGGTTTCTACCTCGTTTTGCCGGTACAGTTCTGGGAAAACAACCGAGGTAAAGGGTTTCTTTTGTCTTTTGTACCTCGGTAAGGCAAAACACACAAACTCTTTTGTCTAGTTACCTCGTCAAGTTGGTAAGACAAACCCACACACACACACACACACACACACACACACGCACACACATGCACACACACACGAACTTGATGAGAATTTTCAAACTGCTACCTGTGAGTTTCAGACTGCTGAAGAAATCCCAATGCACCATCTCCAAATGTTATGCCCCCGACCTCTGAAGGAGGATTCGGGGGAGGGAGGGGGGGAGGTAACTAGTGGAGGCATGTGTCTGTCCATCCATCTGTCTGTACAAACATTTTGGATTGTAATTTCAAATTCATCGGTCAGATTTGGATCTCCTTTGATACTAGAAAATTTTTCTGTTCCACAATACGTTTAAGGCTACTTCAAACATGCCTATGGGTCGGGTGCATTGGGACCTTTGAGTTCTAGAGTTGGAAATCATATCTTGAGTGCAATAATGTGCCATCTGCAATGCTTTATTTAGCCTTGCAGATGGCACCTTGTTACACTCACAGGATGATCAATATTGACTCCAGTTAGAAAATCACATGGAATGTAGTTCAAAACTCACTAAATATTTTACAAATGGTCAGATCTACAGATAAATTGTCACAAAATCGACTACCACAGGACATGAAATTTGCATAAATTTCTAACTATTGAAGATCTTGGCAGGGATTGGGATGTGAGACACCCTTCTGTTGCCCATCCCTGTGATGCTTTCTAACAAGCTTTCCATTGGCCTTAATTTTCCTCCTTTTTTGTGTCAACCTTTAATTTCCTCATTTTTATGTAACAATCCTAAAAAATCCCTACTTTTTTTAAAATGTTGTACTTTTGTTTATGATACACATTTTTAAGTCAGAAATAATGATAAGTTATCTGTAGTGCGAATCTGAACTAAGTTTAGTCTTTCAGATACTGAGAGAGATCAACCAGAGTTTGGCTATAGTCAGAAACAGATGCATTCAGTATTTATCTGTAGAATTTTATGAAGATAGCCCTCATCCATTGAAGGTAATTTAATTGACACAAACCCGCCGGAAAATTATTGCAAAGGCAAAGGAATACATGGGTAGTGGAGGGAGGGAAATACGGAACACTGGAGTACACAGATTTTGTGATGATGTTTGCAATGACGCAGGAAAATTGAATGATGTCAAGCTGAAAAGATGATTGGGAACTATCTTCACATGACTCTTCTGACATGATAAAAAATAGTGCGATTTGTAGGGAAATTACCCGGTAAACTCATCACTGCTATCCATCTGCCTGCATGTAGTGATAAGACCTGCCCGATGATGAAACGTGCCGAAATTAAGTGGGGAATGACTAGGACTAATTGTAGACAAAAGGTGTTATCTGTTGAAGCTTAATTATTGATTTTCTGAATGGACAGGGCAGGTGTTGTTGGTTCAATGCATGTAGTTCACACTCACACATATGTAAGAGACAAAGCACGGGTCATTCAGTAATAACGGCAATTAATCAACTGACCTGGGCATCATATCTAATAAATTAACCCCTCTCCCGACATGTCACAAATCCGGTAAAAACAAGTTTCTCCCGGTCATTTGTCTTAGTTTATTTCCCTTCCCCGCCTGTCACAAAGACATATGTGTGATATGGACTACGCCGTATAATACGAAGATGATAATGAGAGTATATACACCAATGGTGGAACTACAGCAAAGCCAAAAACAATGAATAATTACAAATGTTAACGACTATATATACAAGTTTAAGCTCCGTTGGGCCAAACCCGCCAAAGATGATCCGCAAAGTGGATCATCTCACCCAACAAAGCGCAAACAAGTCGTCACAAAACACCTACCAGAAGGGCACTGTCCTGACAGTCGGCCCTATACACGCAGGACACTACCGTATTGACCCGTGTCGAAACCCAGGGGGTGTTTGCAGTGGATAAATTGCAAAGTTGGGGGGTGGGGGGGGTGTGGTGGGCTTTGGGACGAGTAATAGTGCTTGCAAGTCGCGTTGGGATGCGTCAGAAATTGGCGATATAAGACAAGTAAGTATCCATTGGGTATGTTACGTTTCTTTGGAAACCGCCCACCATTTTTATAGAATTTGCTTTAAAAATTCTCATAATTATCTTGTACATACGTTTCATTTTGAGATTTCAGGTTTTAATCTTCAATTTAATGGATAAAACAAACAGAAAACCATGCGGTGTTGTTTCCATTTTTATGTGCAGGTTTCTCTCGAAGCCAGAAATAGATGTAAGTATGTCAATCAACACTGCAAACCACCCCCTTGAAAACAGACAAACATAGTCTGTTTAAAAATAGCTGTTACGAATAAAACAAAATATAGCTTCACACAAAATCAATAAAAAAAATCAAAATATGAAGACCAGAAAAAATTTACGCAACGGAATATGAATAACAAAATAGTTGCCTCCCTTGTCAACATTAAAAAAATTGATTTTACACTGAAAGTCATAACTTCACATGTTGCAGAGCATGATGAAATGATAAATGAGCATGTTTTATTGAACCAATAAGTCATAAATCATATCCCTTGTTATAATATTGTTATATAATTCTCAAATACCAGAGTTGTAATTATTTTTTATTGTTAATTACCACTTACTCATTAATTTCTGAACACCCGTTTTTACAGTGAGTTGTGCACGCTTGAAAGTGGCAGTGTTCTTTCACAATGAGTTGTGCACTGCTCGACTGTGGCAGTGTTCAATCAGTATCTTTCTGATCATGTTCAACCACTGTGAAAACTATGTTGTTGGCGTGTTTCAGACAACTATTGACAGCAGCCTGCACACTCATTTGAAACAAGTGACAAAAAAATAAAGAAGTCAATTTTGCTTGGGATATATAATTTTTACCTGTGTCGCCAGCGGCAGAGCAGGTCTAGTAACCGCTCGACTCCATCTGTCAGTCCATCAGAAACACTTTTTCCATCAAAGTTTTCTTGGCTTCTATGAAAGGGAATGATTTTATATTTGGTCTGCTGCTTCATAATGATGAGTTGTATCGTGTAAGCAATTTTCAGATCTGCCATGCAGCCACTTCCTGTTTGCCGATACTTTGAAATTTTACTGTACCCACTGAACATTGAAATTTTCCATCAAGGTTTTCTCGGCTTCTGTACAAGGGATTGATTTTATATTTGGTCTGCTGCTTCATAATGATGTGTTGTATCGTGTAAGCAATTTTCAGATCTGCCGTGCAGCCACTTCCTGCTTGCCGATACTTTGAAATTTTACTGTACCCACTGAACATTGAAATTTTTCGTCAAACTTTTCTCGACTTCTTTGCAAGGGATTGATTTTATATTTCATCTGGAGCCTGATAATGATCATTTGTATCGTGTATGCAATTTTCAGATTTGCCGTGCAGCCACTTCCTGTTTGCCGATTCAGTTGCATGCAGAGTGGTTGCTCAGTTGGTAGAGGTGCAGGCTGCAAGCTGAGAGGTCCTCGGGTCGAATCCCTGCGGCATCCGCGTTGTGTTCTTGGGCAAGACACTTCACCCCCATTGTCCACAGGGGGGGGGGGGGGGGGGGTGAACGGGGGGGGGGGGGGGGGGGGGGGGGGGTGAACGGGGGGGGGGGGTTGACTCCAGTAGGGCACCATGATTCACAAATCTGAAAAAGCAGGGAGTGGGCTTAATCACGAATACGGGCTTCGACACGGGTCAGTACGGTACTGGCTTAACAGTCGCTTTACAAACAAAGCCTGACAAAACAGTCACCAGCCACATGGGCATAAGAAGGGTACTGTCCAGACAGGTTGGTGTCTGTGCATTAAAGATAGGACTGACTAACAGTCGGTGGAGTAGAAGTAAAATAATTTGGGCACTGTCCCAGCATTCAGCCCACAAATGGAAGTGGAAAACAAAGGTGTGACTCCCCAAAAGCCTAACAGATGTGAGGAAGGTAACCTTGCTATGGGGTAGATAGAATAGGACATATTACCACAAAAGGTCGGTCCTGTCCTGAGAAAACAGTCACCAGCAACACAGGCACAAGAAGGGCACTGTCCTGACAGTCATCCCTATAATGCCCGGGCACTGACTAGTCTAACAGTTGATGCAGGAAAGGAATTTGGCACTGTCCCAGCAGTCAGCCCACAAATGGAAGTGGAAAACAAGAAATGTGGAACTTCCCCCTCCCCAAAAGATCAGATGTGATCAAATGTGCCCACAGTGCCGAGGATACATGCCCAAATACACATAGATACATGAAAGGAACATGCATGTATATGTATGTGGACATGGAATGTTGAGAGAAAACCTCAAAGATGAAGTAACAGAGTGGGTAGAAATCAATGAGTGAGAGAGGGTATTCGTATATATTTCTGAAAAGCGTTGGATTTCCACCGCCCCATCAACCGAATCTGCGCATCGGAGAAACCATAGTAAGCGGCACCCCCAATATGAAAAGAATGACCCTTGAAAACGCTGGGATCAAGATGGCAAGAATTCAAGCAACACTTTAACTGGCGATCGAATACCTGTCGCCTTATCTATCAGCGTACCATCAGGGTAGGCAAATAGAGGTCCAGACTGAGAACTGCGAACCGTTAAGAAGTGAAGGAGTGTGACGTAAGGACAGTATTTAAGATGGGACGATCGCGTCAAATGAATTACATGAGGCTTGTTGGAAAGATTATGTTTAAAATGCCGGAATGTTAGCTGTAAAAAGGTGGGCGACACATGAACATCGGAAAATTGGACTACAGACGAACGGTCAGCAAAGCGACGGGGACATAGCTCACCAACCCGTGCAAAAGTGTAAAACGCAGTTAAAAAGAGGGCCCGAAACAGATCTTTGGAATGTGAGTTCACAACACAATGGGAAAGAGTGTCCAACAATTGATGCAAAATTTTGATGGTAATATGTAAGCATGCATCTATAGTAGGACGCAACTGTTGCACGCCTGTCAAAAGTTTCTTAATCACAAAAGCCTGAGTGGGGTCATTCCAGCCATGAAGCTTGTGGAAGTAGGAGATACCAGAAATCATAGACTTGATCATCGTATGTGAGTAATGTACACTGAAAAGGTGTGCAACAAACAAACAAAGTGGGAATAGGCACTGGCCATGTATATGGTAAACACGATAAGAACTGCAAAACTCCCTGAAATTATCCCTGGTCTTCGTGTAGAAGTGCTTGGTACGTGTGGCAATGGCATTCTCAGCTAACAACTCCACTGTTCGAGCAAGTGCTGCAGGCGAAGATCGTCCGGAACAGGAGTGGGCTCGCGAGCACTGTCCGGGGAAAGGACTTGGAACTGTGTGATCTGTGAACGAGACAAAAGGTCAGGTAAGCGATTGGAATGCCCTAGGACATGTTGAGCTTTAAACAGAGTATTAAGTTGCAAACAATGTAAAACCAGTAATTGAAGCATGTGCAGCATATGAACATCTTTGGTGGTTTGGGAATTAATGACAGAAACCACAGCCGAGTTGTCAGTAAGAAAAAGCACAGATTTGTTTGCGAGTCACGTCCCCCAAAGGGCAAAATTGTTTTTCCAGAAAAAAGGTTTTACCATTCAAGAATTGGAGGAAATGAAGCCAAAGGTGCAAATCGGACTTGGCAGCAGCCGTGAGACGAATTCGATGGTGTGCTTTAGTAACACCGAGAGTGAGATTGATTTAGGCGCCGCAAGAAAACTCTACCAAGGACAACGACAGAGCAGGTAAAATTTAACAAGTCGATAAGAGATTCAATTTCCCTGAGGGTAACTTTCTGACGCTGCAGAAAATCTACTATTTTTTGGCGACACTGTTGTAGCTTGTCTTCTGGTAACCGAGCCATAAAATTCACTGAATCCAATTCGATACCCAAGAAAGCCATACATGTCGCCGGACGACTAGTTTTCGCATGGGCTATAGGCAGATTCAATTTGTTACAAACTGCAATGAAGGAGTCGAGATATGTAAGGCAGTGGGCCTCTGTCCTGGCAGCGAAAAAGAAGTCATCCAGCACATGGGTGACGATTTCAGGTGAAATTTTTCCCGCATGACCCACTCGAGGGACGTACTGAAAGACTCGAACAAAGCACAGCTACTGGCAGCACCCATGGGCAAGAATTTATCATGATAAAAGGCAGTACGCCGCTTGAAACCCAACAATGGGTAATCAGAAGGGTGTATAGGCAGAAGGCGAAAAGCAGATTCAGTATCAGTCTTGGCCATAAAGCACCCAGCCCCCAGCTGTAAAAGGATATCAATGGCATCTTGAATGGAGGCATAATGTACCGAAGTGCGTGTCTGAGGAATGAAATGATTGATAGATTGACCCTCCGGGTGAGACAAATTGTGAATGATGCGATATTGACCTGGTGCCTTTTTAGGTACCACCCCAATTGGAGAGATTTGAAAAGATGAGAAGGGCATCACACTGAAAGGACCAGCTATGCGATAGGCATCGAGTTCCTTATCAAGTTTACTTTGAACGACAGATGGCATATCATGAGCAGACGTGAGATTGGAACAGACCAGGGTATTCCTGGGACTCTCGTAACCCAACGAAAAACCGTTGGTAAAACCTGAAAGTAGGTGGTAGACTGGTCTGGATCATAGCCGATTAGAAGCTGCTCGAGCAGCATTGTGTTGACCCGAGACGGCGGTTGAGTGGGGAGGTGAGGTACCAGTGATGTTGGACTTTGCCCGAAAGGGCCGATTAAATGGCCTAGAAGGGCACTGTTGAAAACTGTGCATCTGCTGACATTTAAAGCACTTGTGAGAATAGCCACAAGATCCCTCACATGTCTGACCAGCATGATAACAATGACAAAAACCAAAAAACCAACTGGGAAGGAGCGACCGGAAGGGGATTGACCCCCTTCTGTTAGAGGTGGAATTGGATGGAAAGACCTAGCATTATTACCAACACGAGGGGCAGGAAAACAACGCATGTAAAGGTCCCAATTGACCTGTTCCCATTTGAGATACGAGTCATTTTGGCGGAGCAGTCGAAACTGAGTGTCATAGTAAGACCAGTTGTAACCCGAGGAACACATTCTTCGAATGTGAGCCTGATAATGGAGTAGGCCTAAACTCTCTGTGGAAAATTTTGATATGATTACAGCATGAAATATCTCAAAGGCATTGAGCCAAGTGAATGCTGGTGATATTGCGCTGTGGTTTAGGTGTACACAGCACCAAGGGTATCGTACCTTCAGAGTCGCAGATAGACATAGAAAATGCGGCCTGGGATGGGTCGTTACTAGACAGCAGGGTAGAAAATTCAACGTATTGATTTGACCAAATTTGCATTCGCAATTTTCCACTCATAGCAGCTGTGAGTGGGAGAGAGGAAGACACAAAGGGAGAAACCTGATGAGCAGGGTCACTGAGGGATAATGGTGGCTGTTCCCCAATATGCCCGACATCGGGACTGAGAATCTGAGTAGCATGGTTACCTTGACGATGAAAGTCTGTGAGAGCTGTGTTGACAGCTGCTGCAATGCGAGTTTCTAAAGTGGAAGATGAACCCAGAGACGGATCAAGGGTAGGAGGCTGATGGCTCAAGGTGTGTCCAGCAGTATTGTCTATGGAGCAGTGTGGAAACGAAGTAGTAAAGATGGAAAATGTTCAACACTCCCTCCTGTGTGGAATAAAGGCACAGTATGAACAGCTGTAGCAGATGGAAAACTGTCTGTAAGTGCAGCAGCACAATGAACGCGACCAGCATGTGAATGAAATAAAGAATGTTCGGTAAATGTAGGTGGTGTATTAGTCACAGTAGCAGGAATGGTGGAACTATAACAAGTGTGTGGCAAATTGTCCGATAATTCCAGAGAAGCATCCAACCAATGGATAATGGAAGTACGAGGTACTGATGGAGTGATAATGTTTGTTGTGCCAGGAAAATGAACAGTTGAGGATCTGGAAAGTCTCTGTGAAGAATGTGAAATAGTCAACGCTGATGTTGGGCGAGGCACATGGCCCAACAAAACAGAACTGATGGTAGAACTAATCGATCCGACAAACCCACTAGGAGTCACAATTGAAGAGCTCACAACAGGATCTGATGTGATCGACATGGAACATCCAGGTCACATCTGAATATCAGGCACTAGAGTAGACACAGAAGGTAAAGGGTCCATACACTCAGTGGCGCGCTGGACAAGGCGCCGACTCTGTCTTGGCACAGGCATCTCAGCATCAGGTTGAAGTTTGCGACGTCGACCCATCATAGAAAAAAAAACTGTAAAAGAAAATAGAACAGGCACCAGAAAATGAAACATACATGTAACTGTATAAAGGAGACCCCCCCCCCCCCCCCAACCCAGAGGGTGGGGTTTACCACTCCAAAAAGGGGGCCCAGCAGCCATAACCAGGTAACGTGAAGTGATATACACCACTGCATGGCAACCAGAGAAATACATATATGAAATAGTTACAGTAAACATAACAGGCTAAAGAAAAGCACCCCAGACATGCATCAGAAAAAGGTGATAAACATAAGAAAAAATATATATGCAAATTCGTAATAAAACAGAAGACCCACCAACTAAGTCTGCACACTCCTACAGAAGGCATGCTAACAGAAGGAGAAATCCAGACATGGTCAGGGGAAATCTGCACCAGTGGAAAAGCACCACAGGCTAAAGACAGGCTGTGCACACACAAACAAACAAACAAATCGGGGTGTTGCAAGAGATGGAAAGCACATGGAAACCAATCAGTTACGTTTTAGCTAGTGAAGAATGGCACCGTGCATGCTGCGGCGATACTTGAGCATACCTGTATCGTTGAAATGAACACCATCATGAAATAAATTGGATGTAATGGAAAACAAATGATGGTGTCTCCAAAAATGAGTGTGGGAAGATGAACTGGGTAACACTTCCGTCAAGAATTGGTTGAAGTGATCGACATTACGGTTGTTTTTGTCAATGGAAATACAGGGCCGTGCCCTGCGGTGCGAATCTACTACAGTACGATGGAAAGCCTGACAAACAAAGACCGACCGGACATGACATTGGGCAACTAATTTAGAGGCCATATTAAAAGGGTGCAGTCCAGACGAGAGGTCATTGCCACCAATTTGGAGAATGACCATGTGCGGCTGAATGTTGTCAAGCTGAAAAGATGATTGGGAACTATCTTCACATGACTCTTCTGACGCGGTAAAAAATAGTGCGATTTGTAGGGAAATTACCAGGTAAACTCATCACTGCTATTCATCCGGCCTGCATGTAGTGATAAGACCTGCCCAATGATTAAACATGTCAAAATTAAGTGGGGAATGACTAGGACTAATTATAGACAAAAGGTGTTATTTGTTGAAGCTAAAGTATTGATTTTCTGAATGGAGAGGGCAGGTGTTGTTGGTTCAATGCATGTAGTTCACACTCACACATATGTGAGACAAAGCACGGGTCATTCAATAATAACGGCAATTAATCACCTGACCCGGGCATCATATCTAATAAATTAACCCCTCTCCCGACGTGTCACAAATCCGGTAAAAACAAGTTTTTCCCGGTCATTTTGTACTGAGGGATCATTGTGCTCCTTGTAAAATACAAGTTGTAGCACAGTGAATGAGTGTTGAATGGGTATTTTGATGACAATGGAAGCCAGCATCTATGGTTATGATCTTAATTTCAGTATTTGGTATGGTTACAGGTAAGTAATTTAATAATTTTTATAAAAGAGATGCAATATTTTCCCTGTATTTTTGTGGAGGAAAAGCTCCCTTATTTTTATTACAAAATTTGTCCTTAAAAATGCCTATTTTTCACCAAAAGGGAGTTGAAAGCCTGTTTCTAGTCAGATAGTGCTTGTGTACATGTATGCCAGCCAAAAGGGTTTGATATGAAACATTGGTTTGCCTAAGTTATTAATACCATATACTTTGTGTGGGTCTTCAGGTTAGAAATTATTCATTTCTTAACTTTGTTAAAACTCTGTAGTCTCTTTGAAGTTGTTAACAGTTTGATGACAAGATCAATCTGAGAAACCCAAAATGTCATAGCTCATTACATCTGCACTTCTAAAAGGGAGGAAGAGGGATACAGTAGTTGTGATGTCTGTTTGTCCCAATTTCAGTCATCTCACTTGTTTTGGGACAATAACATCTATTGTCTTGGTTATGTTGTTCTCAAGATTTTGTATATTGAATGTTTATGAGGAGTGGATGCTGTAATGTATTTTTGTGGTCAGTAGAGTAAATGTGAAGTTACAGACAAATATACACCTGGAACTTAATTAAGCACCCCCTGAAATATTTCATGACAGTGAAGTTGCTGTTACTTATTATTATATTTTAATGGTTGCAATGTCTTGCAGTATATTTCATCTAGTGAAATGTGATGTTTCTGGTTGAAAGCACATCCCAAACACATCCCCTTGTCCACGCGAAGCATGCTACCCACGAATGTCACAAAAGCACTCATCCACATGCAATATCTGGGTATAAAAAAAGAAAATTTGTCACTTCTTTTATCAATAAATGTTGACATGGCAAGGAGGAGACTGTCAGAGGCACTAAGACTGCAAATCGTTGGCATGCATGCAGCAGGCATGTCATTCAAATCTATTGGAAGGCAACTTGGCTACAGTAATTCTGTCATCAGCAGAAATTTGTCCGAAAACAACAAACAAATGATGTCAAGGACCAACCAAGGCCTGGACAACCCCAAAAGACCTCAACTTGGGAAGATCAGAGTCTGGCACACCTCATTAGGCATGAACCCTTTGCTTCAAGTGGAGTTTTGAAACACCTTTGGCTCCCCAACAAGCATGTGTTCAGCAGAACTGTCCAAAACTGTCTCAAAGCACTGGGTATGAGGTCCAGAAGGGTCATCAAGCATCCAGATCTGTCTGATCAGCATCAAAGACGATGTTTGGAGTGGTGTATGGCACAACATTGCAATCTCAGGGCATGGGGGAGAGTCCATTGGTCAGACGTGAGTAGGTTCTTGCTTCACGTCACAGATGGTCACATGAGAGTGTGGAGGTACAGAAATATTGGTTATGTGCCCAGGAACATCAGACCTACTATTCCTTATGGTGGAGGATCAGTAATGATCTGGGGATGCCTCTCTCATGATTGTAAACTTGAAATGGTGACTGTACGTGGGAATCTCAATGATCATCAGTTCATCCGGGACATTCTCAATCCGGTTAACGTGCCTCATTTTGACAACCACCCATTGACTACTCTCCCTGTATTCATGGACGACAATGCAAGGCCACATCGTTCCCATGCTGTGAGAGCATTCCTTCAGAACAACACACCTTGGCCTGCAATGAACCCCAATTTGAATCCCTTAGAACACATCTGGGACTTTCTTGGACATCGTATGCAAGCAAGAGATCCACCTGTATAGAATTTGGCCGATTTGGAAGCTTCAATGCTTGAGGAGTGGCATCAGTTGCCTCTGAACCTTATCAGAAGGCTCACTAGTCACATTAGGAGGAGGGTTCAGGCTCTCATCTGGGCACATGTTGGATACACTCGCTATTGTGTTGGGAGATCACAAGTTACATTTTTTGTCAGTAATTACCATCATTGTTTCATTATGGGCTGTTCTAGCACCATATTTGTCGAGAGAGCGTTTTTCCATCAAAAACATTAGTGACAGATATGTGTAATTTGCGCCATTAAAGTTCTGCATATTTTTCTTCATTGTGTTGTCTTTCATTTGTCAATAGACCATTCTTTCCACAAACAATCACTTTTGGCCACCTGAAAGATAGCATGAAAGTCATGACAGTTTCTATTAACACCACTGCAAAAAAAAACCAGAGGGTGCTTAATTAAGTTCCAGGTGTATAGATGTTCAGTTTAGGGGCAATAACTTGAGTTTCCCTGATCATAAAATACACCACATGTGATGTGCAGACAACAAAGCAAGCCTGGGAGACATCAGTTAAATTCATAATCGAATCTGACAACATTATGGCCTAGAACCAGATTAGCCATCAAGTTGTCCATCACCTATTTTCAGATTCAATTGGATGGAATATTTCAATTGGCCAGAAAAGCAATGCTTAGCTATGTTCTTGTTCCATACATATACATGTTCGTATTTCATGGGAGTATTTTTACATTCTAATTAATAGATGTTACAGTGTATAATAATAGTAATTCTGTAGCAGAAAGAAATCTGAAATCCAACAACAACAACTCCAGTTTAACAATTCTGAAATATAATAAAAAAAAATAATTTGAAAGGAAAATGGTAAAAAATCTTTTATATTGTTTGGTTTACAGAAAAATAAAGCAGAAATACTTATCAGTTACTCCAAAATAAAGTTCAGTAGAATCCAATAACAGATGTTTCCAAATGGTATTGTAAGGTCCAAGAATGTGTCTGCAGAAACAATATCCAATAAATTGTAATGAATTGTTCACTCCAAAATCCAACAGTATCCAATAAACCCTCAGCAAAATTCAAATGGAAATAACATCCAACAAGTACTGGCCCCACAGGTAGTTTGAAAAGAATTCAGTTGAAATCCTGGTTCACAAGAGGATAAATTCTCTTCAAAGTTTGGAAACACTTTTCCGATACAAAATAACACACTGACATAGGTTATAAAAATAATGTTTCATAGAATATATAATAACCTGTGCTATCTAAAATAATGCACTGTCTTAAAATAATAATCTCTAGTGTTCAGTGAATGCTAAATATATAAACAATTGTCATTTCTCAATGCTGTGTATGTAACATGAAATCATCAGATGATTGACAGAAGTTTGTTGACAGGGGTTTTTATAGTCCTCAAACTGAAAGTTCCAGAAAGAGAAATTTCTCCAATGTTTTGTTCCTACTAATTGATGGTTGGCTGAATTAATGACCTTATTAAATTTCTAGATGATATTCTATCTAATTTAAAGTAAACAAGTGTGATCCAAAAAGCTTAAAATAGACTCTGTGTAACAGTATTTATAAGCATGTTGATAGGTACATTCAAAGGTCACTCCGTGCAAATAAGGGATCAGTCCAGCTAAAATCTGCTTACTTTAAGTCAATAATTTTGGAAAATATAAAATTGTTTATAATTATTAACCAAGGACACATCAGTTCTGATATCATAATATGGGCTCATAACCATGGAATTAGCATTTTATTCTACAAACACTTCCAAATGATTTTGAAGGGGAGTGATACGTCAATTTAGTTTTATACAACAAAGAAACTTGGGCAAATGGAAAAAGTCTTAACCAAAAATAATTGGGTGAATGATGAGTGCACAAACTTTTCATTTGCCCAGTTTGCACGCCTTATAAAGTAGATCCTTACCCTGACTCAGCATATCAACAAAAGGCTATCACTCTCCCACACTCACTCTCTCTAGACTTGAGCCTCTTGTTAGGGTTGGTTGTATTTAGTCAAGTTGTGACAAAGTCAAATTTGACTAATAGTTTGATGAAGGATAGGCAGGTGGGAGGACATAAATAATTAATTTCAGTGCATTAATTCCTTGCATGTTGTTGGTGGATATTCCTGCCAGGAGAGCAAATGTCATGCCACCAGAGAATGTAAAATTTCTGAATTTTAACAGAATTTTCCACTGTGAAATGAATCCGTTCTTTGATCAGTGATTTCTTTAATTCGGAGCATATGGCTGGTTATGGCATTGGACTTCAGACCAAAAGGTCCATGATTTGCTTCCCAGCAGAGGTAATTTTGTTGAGTCCTTGGGCAAGGCATTTGATCCCGATTGGCCATGTGGGGGTATGGTGGCACTGTGTACTAAGGCATACTGCACGATGGTACACTTGTCTTCAACCAATGCTAACCGTGCTTGTGTGGAGTTGGCACATTGTTGGGGGTCTGACAATTGCCTGCCACTTGCTGGGTGGTTCTCTCCGGGGACTACGGCTTCCTCCACCTGTAAAACTGTCCAAAAGGAGGTGACCCTGGCTGCTGAAATAGTGTCATTAAAACCCCAATAAATAAATAAATTTCTCGAGTTAAATTTTTAGGAATATTTCATCAGATCTAGTCACGGTTGGTCAACAGCAACCATGACTAGATTTCATGAAAAATATGTTTTTAAATACTCAGCAGGTTAAATATCGTAAACAATTGGTTTCTGGATGATAACTTGATAATGCTTCGACCCACATTCATGAAACTTCACAGGTAGGTTGGCCTATGTGAGTGGAAGACCCCTATATATTTTGGACTCGCGCGGTCAAAGGTCAAGGTCACAGTGATCTTGACATAATAGATCGTAAACAATTGGTTTCCAGATGATAATTTGACAGTGATTCCACCCACGTTCATGAAACTTCATAGGTAGGTTGGCATTGGTGCAAGAAAGAGCCCTGTTTATTTTGGAATCACTATGTCAAAGGTCAAGGTCACAGTGACCCTTCACATAGTAAATTGTAAACTATTGGTTTCCGGATAAGTTGATAATGATTAAACCCACTTTTGTGCTGTCACAACTCGACATTGGATTGGTGATCCTATCAGCATTCTTAAATACTCAGCGGGTTATGGTTAATTTTAGTTCTGTCTAACACAGGTCCACCAAACCTACATGGTTGATACCGCAATTGAGGGAGAAGAATCTTATCAATTTTTAAAAAGTAGAATAGTGAAAGTCAAACTCATCTGACAGTTTGATGACAGTGGGCTGCTGCAAACAATATGGTTCCTAGTCAATAACTTTAGTCCTATTCAACTAGTCCTCCAAACTTGCAGGGTTGATATCCTCATGGAAGGAGAACCCTATCGATTTTCAGTTTTGCTGACCAAAGATCAAGGTCACTTATTAAAAACTAGTACTTTTTTTTACTGGTTTTAGGTCGCTAACATTTTATTTATCAAAGCTCAACCAAACTTGCAGAAAGTAATTGCTTACGAAATGAGAGGAACCTTAAGAGGAAACTTATCTCTCTTGAAGTCAGTAGCTGCAAGGCTGAAGGTCACAGGACTGTTTCTATAAATAGAACTTCATCAAAATTTGTTTCTAGCAAATAAAAATGAAACTTGTTTTCTATGTCACATGTTGACTAGACTTACTGATTAGGTACCGAATGAAGCCCTTGTCATTTTCCAGATCGTAACATTAGTTGTCTTTATCATTATGCAACCAAACTTTCAGAATGTAATTGCATATGGGAAGATAAGAACCCTGTCAATTTTGAAGTTAGTAGCCATAAGATCCAAGTTCACATGACTGTTACTATAAATAGAACCATGTCGGAAATTGGGTTCTGTCCAATAACTTTTGTTTGACATGTCACATTTTGAACAGAATTGCAGGTTAGGTTCCCACATGTAAGGTAAGAAAGAATCTCATTGATTTCGATTTCTGCAATCGTAAGTCGAAAGTCACAAGAATGTTACTGTATTATTATTTATTTATTTATTGGTGTTTAAGGTCACATATTTCTGCACAATGGCTAATCATGACCGCGACAGTTTTATGGGTGGAGGAAGCCGGAGTACCCGGAGAGAACCACCGAGCAACGGCGAGCAACAGTCAGCTCCCCAACATACTGACTCCACACAAGCAGGGTTAGCATTGGTTGAAGACAGGTGCACCATCGACGTGCAGTACACCTTAGTACACAACGTCACTGTGCCCCCACGTGGGCAATGGGGGTGAAGTGTCTTGCCCAAGAACACAACGCGGTTGCCGCAGGTGGGATTCGAACCGAGGACCTCTCAGCTCGCAGCCTGCACCTCTACCAACTGAGCCACCACGACCCCGAATGTTACTGTAAATAGAAGTTGGTCAGAAATTGGTTTTCGTTAGTAACTTCTGTTAGTACTACCCTCATGGAAGGAGAAGCACCCTATTGATTTTCAGCTTTGTTGGCCAAAAGTAAATATTTCTGAAAATAGCTCCCTCCAGTTTCCAGACGGTTGTTAGAAATAACATTCAGAAAATAATCACAAATGGAAAGAGAAGAACCCTATCAATTTTAAAGTTAGTAGCCAAAAGGTTGAAGATCATGGGGCTGTTATTAATGAAATGTTATTAAAAATTGGTTTCCAGGCAATATCACAACTCATCTTGTGGATCTGTGATCCTCGCATTGCTTTTTCAGGTTTGAGGGATAACGGTCAATTTCACACAGTTACTGAAAATAGCATTTTTTGGTTTCCAGGTGATTAAATTCACTCTCTTTTTCACAGCTCAACCCATTACCTAACACAGTATTTTTTAAAAATTAAATTAAACATTTTTCGAAAACAAATTTCACGATTTCTCAACAACACCATACAAATATCGATATCATTAGAACCAGCTCGATGAGCTGGTTCTAATGATATCCATATTTGTATCGTTTTATTGAGAAACTTTCAAGATATTTTTTACTCTGGTTGGCTTATTCTGGTTTATTTTCTGGCCATTTTTGGCCTCTATGTTAGGTAAAGGGTTAATCAAAAATGCAGATAGTAAATGCATGTAGAAAGAGAAGAACTGCATCATTTTTAGCTCAACTTTGATGAAGCCAAATTTGAAGTATTGTCATGGCCCATCTGTCACGCCATCAACACGGCTCGGGCTTCTTAGTTCATTTTAGTTTGTTTGTTGTTTTTATTTCATTTATTATGATGATATGCTCCTCCATGGGAATCCAAGGAAGTTAAGCAGTGCTTGTTCACTTGATAGTACTGGTATAATAGGATGCAGCAGCTAATGCCTGGAGTGCAAGTCTACAAAAGTGGGCAAGATTATAAGTTAATGTGATGAATTGACAGTAACATGATCTAATGTTCGCAGCTCAGGGCATAATGCTTCAAGCCGCATCCTTGGACCATGTTACCGTCAATTCATCACAATAATGTATATGTTCCAATAAGACCCTACCCAAAAGCCATATCGTGAAATGAACAAGGCAGTTTCAATTAACAAGGCAAACATTAACGCCAACAAATTTAGTAAATAAACCGCTTGTGTACCCACGATGTCACTGGACAACAAAAAATCAATAACTTGGAAAAAGGAGTAACCATGACCTTTTTTTAAGTGGGTAGTGAGTAAACATTCATAGAACGATTACTGACCTCGAAAAATACAATTTTATTGGCAGTATGCACTTTGAATCTCTTCCAGTTGTTATCATCTTTTCAAATTATTTATATTTATTTATTTATTTATTTATTTATTTATTTATTTATTTATTTATTGGTGTTTAAGGTCACATAATTATGCACAATGGCTAATCATGACCGTGACAGTTTTACAGGTAGAGGAAGCCGGAGTACCTGGAGAGAAGCAACGATGAGCAGCTGCCAGCTCCCCAACATCGTAACTCCGCACTGCAGCACACACAGGGTAAGATTGGTTGAAGACATGCACACCATTGACGTTCAGTACGCCTTTGTACACTGCATCATCGTGCCCCCATGTGGACAATCGGGGTTAAGTGCCTTGCCCGAGGACACAACACAGAGATATTTTCAAATATTTCATGTGGTGAAGTCAGACATAACATATGCCATAGGAGCTGTAAACAGAAAAAACTAAGCGAACTCTTGTCCAATCAGGGGGCAAGGATTTTAGTCTTATTGGAACATGTATTAATGTATCCGAAGATTGCATCACTTAAAAAGATATTCTCACAGATTTCCAGTGAAGTGTAATATGTAGAATTTTTAAAATTTCCCATATTCAGCAGAATGAAGAAAGGTTATATTGCAAATGATTAGGGGATTGAACCCACGCCAAGTTAGTTTCCTTTGGCACCAAGTGCCTAGAGAAACTGTACTAAATCATGCACACTAATCAGCCACTTGTAGTGTTCAACCAATTAACAAAAATCGCTGCTGACCGATTTCTGATTATTTGAGCTCACAATTGGCCAATTCCGATGCCAATTCCCATTGTAATACCGTGCACTACTAGACAAGTCGAGGCTCGAAAGAACTACATTAAATTGAACGTATTTTACAGGTTTACAGTTATTCACTACTAGATAAGTCGAGACTCTAAATAACTATATTAAATTTAACAGAATTCACAGTGTTAAACTCCGTTGACTCAGGTCCAGTAAAATTACCAGTCATGCACACTTGGGTGGTAAACGCGGCTCTCAGAGCTATGTTTACCACCCAAGTGCGTGCAGCTGGTAATTTTACTGCGACCTGAATCAATGTAGTGCAACCTTCACTTTTCTGGTATGAATTGGCGATTGCCGCAAGTACACTCTATGGGATATACAAGTTAAACGACAGCTTACAATTAAGAGGTGTCTAGAGAGATTAAGAATACACATTGTGGTGGTTTTTCAACGTTTTTAGCTCTGCCTGACAAAGTCAGCAGAGCTTTTCTGATATTGAGTTGTCCGTCATCCGTCTGTCGTCCGGCGTCAACATTTTGTTTGTCCGCGCCATAATTTCTTCACCACTGGATGTTTTTAAACAAAACTTTACAACAGTATGTATTGTCAATAGGCAGTGTGCCATCAATCACAACAAGGTCTGTATCCATCAAGGTCAAAGTCACAGGCGACATGGTAAAGGTAACACTCAGGAAAACTTCAACATTTTGTTTGTCCGAGCCATAATTTCTTTACCACTGGATATTTTTTAACAAAACTTTATAACAGTATGTATTGTCAATAGACAGTGTGCCATCAATCACAATAAGGTCTGTATCCATCAAGGTCAAAGTCACAGGCGACATGGTAAAGGTAACACTCAGGAAAACGTCAACATTTTGTTTGTCCGAGCCATAATTTCTTTACCACTGGATATTTTTTAACAAAACTTTATAACAGTATGTATTGTCACTAGCCAGTGTGCCATCAATCACAATAAGGTCTGTATCCATCAACGTTAAGGTCACAGACTACCTGGTCAAAGTAACACCAATGTATTTGCCAAATTTTATTATGTTTTCAATTTTTGTCTAATAAACAAAGCTAATGAGCCTTCATTGAACAAGCTCAACAAACTTGTTCCAATGAGGGGCCATAAGCTATGTTTTTGAGACAAAAAATGATGATGTTGTCTGCTATCCGTGTTGGGTAAAGGGTTATCAGAATCAGAGATTGGGGATCAAATGTTACCCTGTATATGGCTGCCCCTGAAAGTAGTTTCCCTCGGTGGAGCTATCTTGGCCGAGAGGCCTCTTGTTGAATGGTATCATTGACATCATTTTACTTTAACAATTGAACAATTGCAGAAGATAATAAAATATGGTTTATGAATCATCACAAAATGCTTGGCAACAATCTGTTGAACCAATGTTCCAGGAACTGTTGCCATTGTCATCCGATTGCCCACAAGACGCTGGTCTGTCGTGCCTGAGTGATGTGAGTGGTTTAGTATAGTTTAGTATAGACCCTGGTCTGTTGTGGTTGAGTGGTGATCATAGTTTAGTATTGTTTTCTCCACTCGTAAAACTGATCTGTTGTGGCCAAGTGGTATGTGCAGTTTAGTATAGTTTTGCAAAGGAAACTCTTGGTGTGGGTTTGAACTCCTGTTATGCCATTTGGTACAAATAAATGATTGGTTAAACTTGACCTTATTTTGTATTGTGGTCATATTATAGCCTTAAATACAGAAAGTAATCTTAAACCTTTACCCAATGAAGACGATATCAAAATTTATTATTTTAAATATAATTTTTAGCTCAACTTTGGCAAAGCCAAATTTGAGCTTATGCCATGACCAGTCGTCTGTCTGTCCGCCAACAATTCAATACTGCTCGGGCTAGAGGCCGTATTTATGAACCAATCTTTACGAAACTTCTTGGGTACCTTTGTTATGACCGTGGGACGAGAACGAGTGTTTTGGGGTCCGATCCAAAATTCATGTTGGCCGCTGGCGGCCATTTTGTACAGACTTAGGTTCAATCAGATTTTTGCGCAGAACTTCCATATGAAAGCGCTGATTTGAATAATTTTTGGTATGAATGTTTAGTACCATGGGATACATCACATATAATACAGGTTTTTTTCTCGTACGTAAATTATGCAAATTAGACTAACTTTGATGTATTTAGTGTTACTTTCAGCACTGTAAGTGCAAATGCCAATACAGCTCGGGCTAGAGGCCATATTTATAAACCGATCTTTATGAAACTTCTTGGGTACCTTTGGTATCACCGTGGGATGAGAACGAGTGTTTTTGGATGCGGTCCGAAATTCAAGATGGCCGATGGCAGCCATTTTGTACAAAATTAGGTGCAATCAGATTTTTGCACAGAACTTCCATATGAAAGCTCTGATTTGAAAAATTTTGTGTGTGAATGTTTAGTACCATGGGATACATCACATATAATACCGTTTTTTTTTTCTCGTGCAGAAATTATGCAAATTAGATGAAATTTGATTTTTTCAGTGCTACTTACACACAGTAAGTACACATGTCAATACGGCTCGGGCTAGAGGCTGTATTTATCAACCGATCTTCACGAAACTTCTTGGGTACCTCTGTTATCCCCTTGGGATGAGAACGAGTGTTTCTGAGTGCGTTCCAAAATTCAAGATGGCTGCCAGTGGCCATTTTGTACCGAAATTAGGTCTAATCAGTTTTTTTGTTCACAACTTCTATACGGCTCAGGCTAGAGGCCGTATTTATGAACCGATGTTTACGAAACTTCTTGGCTACCTTTGTTATCACCGTGGGTTGAGAACGAGTGTTTTTGGGTGTGGTTCGAAATTCAAGATGGCTGCCAGTGGCCATTTTGTACCAAATTTAGGTCCGAAATTCAAGATGGCCGATGGCAGCCATTTTGTACAAAATTAGGTGCAATCAGATTTTTGCACAGAACTTCCATATGAAAGCTCTGATTTGAAAAATTTTGTGTGTGAATGTTTAGTACCATGGGATACATCACATATAATACCGGTTTTTTTTCTCATGCAGAAATTATGCAAATTAGATGAAATTTGATTTTTTCAGTGCTACTTACACACAGTAAGTACACATGTCAATACGGCTCGGGCTAGAGGCTGTATTTATCAACCGATCTTCACGAAACTTCTTGGGTACCTCTGTTATCCCCTTGGGATGAGAACGAGTGTTTCTGAGTGCGTTCCAAAATTCAAGATGGCTGCCAGTGGCCATTTTGTACCGAAATTTGGTCTAATCAGTTTTTTTGTTCACAATTTCTATACGGCTCAGGCTAGAGGCCGTATTTATGAACCGATGTTTACGAAACTTCTTGGCTACCTTTGTTATCACCGTGGGTTGAGAACGAGTGTTTTTGGGTATGGTCCGAAATTCAAGATGGCCACCAGCAATAATTTTGTACCAAAATTAGTGCAATCAGTCTTTTGTACAGAACTTCTGTATGAAAATTCTGATTTGAATAAATTTTTGTGTGAATGTTTAGTAAAATGGAATACATCACATATAGTACAGGGGTTTTTTTTGTGCAGAAATTATGCAAATTAGATGAATTTTGATTTATTTAGTGCTACTTATACACTGTAAGTGCACATGTCAATACGGCTCGGGCTAGAGGCTGTATTTATCAACCGATCTTCACAAAAGATCTTGGGTTCCTTTGTTATCACCTTGGGATGAGAACGAGTGTTTCTGAGTGCGGTCCAAAATTCAAGATGGCTGCCAGTGGCCATTTTGTACCAAATTTAGGTCCAATCAGTTTCTTGTCACAACTTCTATACATACAGCTCGTATTTATGAACAGATCTTTATGAAACTTCTTAGGTACCTTTGTTTTGACCTTGGGACAGGAATGAGTGTGTTTTGGGGTGCCTTTGTTATCACTGTGTTATGAGAACAAATATTTTGGGGTTCAGTCAGACCCACTCTGGAACTCAAAAATTTCTTTTCTAGTTTAGCATCTAACTGTCACCCACCTTTACAATACATTACCTATACATTTGTTACAGGCTACGGTCAGTATTTATGTACAGACCTTTACAATACTTTATATGTACCTTTGTTATCAGGTCATTACCTAGATGTTTGTCATTGCTGTGTCACATACTATACATGTACATGTCTTGACAAGTTGAGCTACAGTGTCATTGACACTTTCATTTTAAATTTTTCAAAAAATTTCAACAAAACCATATCATGTGACCCCTCATTGGAATGTTCCAAAGAGTGGTCACATGATATGGTTTTGTTGAAATTTTTTGAAAAATTATATTTTTTCAGTGTCTGAATTTCCATATTACATGGGCAGATGTGGCCGATTTGTTGGGTAAAGGGTGAAACCCCAGTAAATAAAAGAATAAGTTGAATGGACCACAGCTCTGAAATAGTTACAGATAGTTTTTGTGCTTTCAGGGTTCATTCTTGGAAGTTTTGTTTTTTCCTTCAAGGCTAGCGACTAACTAATCAATGCAACATTTACAAAATCCTCTGTATTTGCATTTCTTTTTTATTCCAATTTTCTTTTTCTCTTTTTTTCATGATAGAAGTATGCTTGTTTATTTTACTTTCATAAGTATTCTAACAAAGGATAAGAAAACATGTTCGGTATTGAAAAGTAATTTGTGTATGTTTGGAATAACAGCAAAAACATTTACTGAAGGAGAGAGTTATCTTTTTAATATTGGATATGAATAACTTTTCTTGTACAGAGAGTCTTAGTAAAGTAAATATAAAACAAATTTTGTGTTGCTGCATTCACAAAAAAGAACAACCTGGTATTTCTGTATTTGATTCATCAGCATTTTCCATAAACACAGAAATGAAGTCTTCGAAAGTGTTGGTAATTTTACTGCTGCCTGCCAAATGTCAGTAGAGCTTTTCTGATGCTAAGTTGTCTATCGTCCATCATCTGTCATTCGTCCGTCTATTGTCAACATTTTGTTTGTCAGGGCCATAATTTCTGAACAAAACTTTGTAACCATATGTATTGTCACTAGACAGTGTGCCATCAGTCATAATGAGCTGTGTACACTGGAGTTGGAAGGTTATTGGCCCCACAGATCAGGTAGCAGTCAAGAAAACTTTGATATTTTACCTGATTTTACTCTCATTTTTGTCCAGTCCATATAATTTGATCTAAATGGCAGATCTTGTTCGTAGTTGGTACATAGAGATTATTACCATTATGTGGATGTACAAAATATGTATCCGAGTCGAGCTCCGGGTTCTAAGGGTAGATCATGACTCGTCTTTGACGAGTCAAGACGAGTCGTGATCTGCCCTTGGATCCCAGAGCTCGACTCGGATACATATTTTGTACATCCACATAATGGTAATAATCATTTTATCTTACAATATATTGGGGATAAGTCAAGAATGTAGACGAATATATAACAAACTATTTATTCGTACGGATGAACAAAAAGAAAAAAAATGGAACTCACGCGAAAGGAACGTGCTTGTATCCGGCCTCCTGATACAAACATCTGTATCAGGGGGGCGGATACACGACAGTTGCGGAGTTAATACAGACAAAATACATGTTGATTGTAAGATAAATTTTTTGCTCATGACTCAAAGGTGTGTCACGACTTTGATCCAAGGGCATATCATCACAGTCAAGATCACAGACACACAGACAGCAAAACTTTGATATTGTTATACAGCCCTTGTTTGGTCTGTGTAATTGAATCTATGTGATACGTCTTGTTCAAACTTCAAACAGTTGTTACCCATAACCTTACATTGTAATATTATGAAGGTTAAGGTCATAAGCAGTAACACTTGGATTCTTGTCTTGTATTTAGCTTCTCCTAAAAGCAGTGACCCTGGGTGGAGCTGTTTAGGCTGAGAGGCCTCTTGCTTTTATAATGAAGGAATATTTATTTGAGCAGCTTCCTCCCCTCTATAGCAAACACTCAGGGTTCAAAAATAGCTGAGAGAGATTAGGCCATCATTATCTTTACCAAACCATCATTGCAATCTTCGAGGAATTAGAAATTAGCAGAAAGGGAGTGCACAGACTCTTTATTCTTAAGGTGTGATCAAAGATTCCCTTGTGAAAAATATGCACAATTTTGGCTCCCCATTCAGCCCTATTCAACAAATTTGGTCCACCACTGATCTATTTCAGTGTGTGGGTGTCCTTGTTTAACATATACACAGAATGACACACATGTGTGAATGGGTTAATCGATATGGCACGAGTGCTAGTGTGGAAGGATAAAACGAAAGGCCACAGGCCTTGAGTTTTATCCTTCAGCAATGGCTGAAGTGCCATATCGATTAATCCATTCACATGCATGTGTCATTCTGTGTTTATTACATGCCTTCACGTCTATAAAACAAATATTAGAAGGACACTCAGCAATTCATTTGACAACTATCAACAAAAACAGCACATTTTATTGCCAACCAAATTTGCGAGTGGAACCCATGTTACTATCTCGTCTCCTGAGTTCCAGTGTGTTCTATCTGCCTACTGGCACATAGAACACAGTGGAACTCAGGGGACGATTTTTAGCCATCACTAGAGATTCAAATTGTAATTGCGTTGCACAATTTGCAGAAAATTCCAGTGAAATTTCACTTCTATTTAAAAATAGTCGGTCAACGATTTTCATTCTGCACATATGTGCAGAACAGATTTTAATTTTCTGCATGGTTTAGTGTTGCTATAGGTGGGGGTTATAAAGAACAGACGAGTAATAAATAACCATGCCCCCCCCCTCAAGTTTGAAATTTTTCTTTCAGTAGGTTGCCATGGATTGGTCACTGTCCATGGGTGGGTGATGTTTCCAAGGATGCTATAATATTAGATTCCAAACACTAATTATAGATGAATAATGCTCAAAAGTTTAATTAATGAAGCACCGGGAACAATCCTGTGCTTCATTTACTTAAAATTTTGCTGATGATGATTTTTATTACCTTGTAAATGCATGTGCAGACATCGCAGTCCCACTTAATTACGATTGCCCACGTGGGGGCACAGTGGCACCTTGTACTAAGGCATAATGCATATGGATGTTGCACCTGTCTTCATCCAATGCTAACACTTGTTGGGTGGACTTTGTACGATAGGGAGTCTGACAGTTGTTCACCATTGTTTGGTGGTTCTCTCCAGGTACTTGGGCTTCCTCTACCCATAAAACTGTCTGACACAAGGTGACCCTGCCTATCGAAAGTGTCATTAAACTCAATAAAGAAATAAATAAATATGAACAGTACACAGTGACTGTACTGTACATCCCTGTGTATATTGCATAAATAACTGCAAAGTTTTTCTGAGATATGTTACAGTACAGCCTACAATAATGTGGAAACCAGCATGTGCTATTAGTGCCTTATTTGCATGATATTTTCCTCTCATTTTGACAATATCACGATATTCTCGTAGCACACAGCAATCGTTCATTATTTCACCCACCCAATCCGTCAGTTGGTCATAATTCTCCCACTCAACAGATTAAGTTGATGCTCAGAAAACATATTAACATCCAACATGTCATGTATAAATGTGATACGCCAGTTATACAAGCTGGTGTTGAAACTTAAAATGTAAGAAAAATGTGTACCATGCTGACCACAGTGATTGTCATCATTAAATTTGCAATGAAATATTACAATAAAATTTCTGTTCAAAAAGCCACATTTTAAGCACAACAATTTAACTCCCCCTCACCAATGCTGATAACCCATATCGATGATTGATGAAAGGGTGGGGTGAGAATGTACATCAATAAGATCATGTGTGCAAGTTTTGAGCTGTGTTGGGTGAATTGATAAAACATGGTGCAAGAAATATTATGATTAAAAAAATCTGTCATTGACATAAATAGAAAACAAAACTCAATTTCTTTTCAAAATTCAACAATCTAGTTAAGGTTGACGCTCCTCAGAAAGTGCATTAACATCCAATATGTCCTGTATGCATGTGATATGATAGTTATACTAGCTGGTGTTGAAAGTTGAAATACAAGAAAAATGTGCACCATGCTGACCACAGTGATATTATAGTTAAATTTGAGATCCCCCATGGGAACCCTGGGAAATGAAGCAGTGCATGTTTACTGTGGTAAACAAGCTCTGTTTCACTGGTAAAATAGGACCCAGTCACTAATGCTTGGGGTGCGAGTCCTCTAAAATAGGCAACATGGGATACAATTGACTGACCTTGACTTTATCTCTATGTTATGGTCATGATTAGCCATTGTGTAGAAGTATGTGACCTTAAACACCAATAAATAATAATAATAAATTGCTGTGCATGAAATGTGGCTTAATTGCAACAATTTATCTCAAATTTAACTCTCCCTCATCAATGTTGATAACACGAATCAGTGATTGATGAAAGGGTGAGGTGAGAGTGTACATCAATCACTTCACCTAGTGTGCAAGTTTTAAGTTGTGTTGGGTGAATTGATAAAATATGGTGCAAGAAATCTTCATTTCAATTCAAAAACTCTGTCATCGACATAAATAGAAAACAAAATTCAATTTCTTTTCTAAATTCAACAATCTTCCCCCTCAATCCACAACAAAAAGCAATGAAATTGCAAAACTGGTTTCAATCCTCAGAGTTTGAAATAAAACTCAAGGAGAAAAAGGCTCGTGCAAAAGATAAATGTCCAGGTGAGTAAAAATTGTCTCACATGAATGATTCTTGTGAGAACAATGTGCCACAAGTGCATTCATCTTATGATATATGCCATAACATTTAAAAATATCACTCTTAATTTTATAGGAATATCGCCATAATAAGGCCCAAATATGGTGCCATTAACAAAAGAATTTCGCAAAACAATACACTTTGTTATAGGCTTACTCTGAACTGGGCATGGATGCCAGTCATAGGTGAATAGGAATTATCCCACTTTTTATGAGGGATTGCATCTACCTGCCAGGAGGTCTTTATTGAGTCAAATCACCCGTTATCCGACTTAATTAGGGGGAAAAAATGATGAGGCGAGTTATAATTCTCCATATAAAAGTAACCTTTCTAAGGTGAATGAACAAACACACGACTCTACCATATTAACTGGTGGAGTGCTAAATTATTTTTAAAAGGTGATTTGAAGCATGGGTATTTTTTTCAAAGACACCCTGCAACCAGCACAAATTGCCTTAGTTTAGGAAGATTTTGTTAATAAAGAATTGTTTTGTTACATATTGGCACTCTCCAATAAATTGCAGCCAAACAATTTAATATAAAAAAATAACTTTCTTTTGGTGATCAAACCTCAAGCTAATGCATACAGTGTAAAGCCATTTAAAGTGTCTTCCAGCACTTTTTAATAGAGCCATGATAGTAGCTTCTAGTACTCAACCAGTTGTTCAAATCAACTTGCCCAGCTCCATAGGGAGTGGGTCGGGGGAAAATGCTCCCAAATTAAAAAAAAATCTTATGAACCAGTGGGTGCAATGACTTGATATTTGATACTGAGCTTCTTTTTGACGTGTAGAATCAAGTTTGTTCAAATGAAGTTCGTGGAGCTTCCTAGCTTCCATTTGTGCATTCTCAGGCCCATCATTGCAGTCAGAAACATTCTGTGCTCCCTGAGAATAACTCAATCTCCTGGTAATTCTGATTTCCTTCTTTCTTTTTAGCTCACTTGACTGAAAGTCAGTGGGAGCTATTGCCATCACTTGGCATCCGTTGCCTGTTAACTTTCGCATCTTGTCTTCAGGCCCATCATTACAGTCAGAAACATTCTGTGCTCCCTGAGAATAACTCAATCTCCTGGTAATTCTGATTTCCTTCTTTCATTTTAGCTCACTTGAATGAAAGTCAGTGGGAGCTATTGCCATCACTTGACGTCCGTTGTCTGTTAACTTTTGTATCTTGTCTTCTTCAAAACCACTGGACCAAATTCAAATATATATGACACAGACCATCTTTGGAGTATACCCTTTCTGCTTTGTTTAAATGAAGCTTCTGCCATCTTTGGGCTGTGCTTAATGCCCCAAAAGCCTAAAAATCTTTAAAAATCTTCTCATGAACCATCACAGTGAAGGCTTTGATATTTGGTATGGAACTTCCTTTGGTGGCGAAGATTGAAGTTTGTTCAAGGAAAGTTGATAAGTCAATATTTGGGCTCTGTAGGAGCATGCACATTTTGTGTCCCATCCAAAATTTTTATTTCGAGAACCGATGGGCTGATTTAAACCAAATTTGGCATGTAGTATAATTGGGTCGTAAGTACTTGATTTATGCCTGGAAAAAAAATTTGACAGCCCAGTGGGAACCCCAGGAGCAAAAAATAGAAAAAAAATCAAACGCCCATATTCAAACACTGCACAGACCAGAATATTATTTTTTGGTATGCAGCTTCCTTAGGACCAATAAAATCAGATGGACCCAAAAATTGCTATCGGTTTTGTTATGAATTGCTGCTTGGGGATGTCCATTTAACACTTGGCAATGGGTAAAATGCTGAGACATCATTTTTCTTGTACCCCATCAACTAATTTGAAACTTGTCTGAATTTCAACTAAGTGCACTATGGGGAATAATGTTTTAAAATCTTCTTCAGATCCACCAGTCAGAATTATTTGATGTTTGTGTCAAGGTGACAGCTTAAAGTTGCGATTTTCTTGTTTAAAAGTATAAATATTTTCAATAATCTTTCTGACCTTGTTAAACATAAAACATAAAGATAGGTATATGACGGATCCCCGAAAACCGATTTGTCATTTAAACAGACCAGCAATAATTCAAGCACAGTTTATTAAGCATGAAATTTAATGTCCATTATTGAGCATTTGTTGAACACCACATGTCCCCGCGGGAACCCCAGGAAGTGAAGCAGTGCCTGTTCACTGAGGTAAACTGGCTCTGTTTTACTGGTAAAATAGGACCCAGTCACCAATGCTTGGGAGGTGCAAACCCTCTCTAAAATTGGCAACATGGCTTATTAACACTCACCCCAGGTCTTGGGTTGATACTCATGTTGTGGTCATGATTAGCCATTGTGCAAAAATATGTGACCTTCAACACCAATAAATAATAATAATAATAATGAACACCACATGGGCGGTCTGGATAAAATATTAAAGGTAGTAAAAGCCAGTGTCCTCCTGCAGTCATTATCCATGTAATTATGGCCAGTTAATAGGTAATTGCTGTAAAAACAGTACACCACAGAGGTTCTGGCCACACACCCATATTATGAATCTGTTCTGTCACAAATGTCACAAAATACCGAAATGTGAGTCTTTTGAAGGAACTTTAAAGTGAATATTAAATTAAAATAGATCTGAGTGGCCAAGTTCAAGAAAAGCAATTAAACTGAGAGTTAATGGTCTGGCTATCAAAATAAAAATTGGGGGATTTCTCGAAAATTTCATTCCTGCCTGAAAGCCTGTAAGGCTGTGGATCATTGGCTGTAAAAGTTGGGGGATCACAGTTGAAGTTAGATGGAAATTTTGGGTTACAATGACCAAAATGAGGCTTATGAGCGACTTTTACTCGATAAATTTTTTATGGTCGGCATAATATTTTAGGGTGTGTCGGTTTACCCTAAACACAGGTATTTGGGGAAGAGGGCTAATTTTGCAACAGACTCGGGGCAAAAATCATTATTCTCAAACTTGAAACTCTTGAGATAATTTATGCAAATACATTCTGCTTAGGAAATCAGAGTACCGGTACAGGATATTACACAGGTGAGTTGAACTAGAAAGGGAGTCCCATTGACACAGACTGGCGCCAAATACATCTTCTTACATGCAAATGCAATATATTGTTATGTTTGTACAATGAAAACCAAAACCGAAAACCCGACTCTTTGAATGAAACCGAAAGCGACAAGAAATTTGAAAACCGCCCATCTCCAGAGCCCAGATTTTAACTTTGTTCAATATGGGGAATATTCTTTAAAAATCTTCTCACGAACCCAACTTTGTTCAATATGGGGAATATTCTTTAAAAATCTTCTCACGAACCCCAATCAGAATCTTATGATATATGGTATACACCATCCTTAGGGGAGTCAGATACAAGTTTTAAAAATCAAGCCCAATGTGTGATCTTTAACTTAATCCAATATGAGGAATAATCTTTGAAAATCAGCTTGTTCAGATTCTGTGGTCAGAATCGTAAATGGGGGGGGGGGGGGGGGGGGGGGGGGGCTGGGGGGGGGAGGGGGGGGGGTTATTAGTCAGTTCAAGTAATAGTTCAAGCTAAATCCCTAGGTTGATTTGGGCTCCCTATTAATAGGGGGGGGGGGGGGAGGTTATTAGTTCAAGTAATAGTTCAAGCTAAATCCCTACTTTTTTTTGGGCTCCCTATTTTTTCTATTAATTGGAAATCTGGGCATTATTTGTGTGGTAGCATTGGGATACCAAAAAAATCATCTTACTTGACAATCAAGTTTTGAATAGTTAGGGGGACTTTATTCACCTGTTGTATTTACTAGCTATAGATACTAATTAAATCCTACTTTAAACAACTTTGTCAGGTGAGTGCTTTAGGCCCCATGGGGCCCTCTGTTAATATTACTGCCAATTTGAAGCCAACTAATTATGTTTTCAAACCGACTTTCCTGACGTCATTTTTTACCTCACCTGATTGGAAGTCAGGATGAGCAATAGTGATCACTCACCGTCTGTCGTCCGTAAACGTGGTGTTTGCACCTGCTCCTATGAAATCGATGAACCGATTTTAGTTAAATTTGAGGCGATTGCTTGTTCTGACATCACATTTTGTTTATATTCAATTCAACTAGCTAGGCTCATGGGGAAGGTGTTGGGGAAACGCTCCAAATTGTTTTTAAAATCTTCTCATGAACCACTGGGTACAATGACTTGATATTTGATATGGAGCTTCCTTTTGAGGTGGAGAATTAAGTTTGTTTAAAGTTTGTGGAGCAATATTTGCCTTTGTGATGGGAGGGGCAAGATTTTTGGCCCCGCCTGAAATTTCTATTTTCTGAACCGATGGTCCGATTTGAACCAAATTTGGTATGTGATATTATTGAGTTATAAGTACATGATTCATGCACAAAAATTCTTTTTATGTGTCCCTGGGGGAACCCCGGAAGCTAAAAATAGAAATATTTTCAAACACCCATATTTCCCAAACAACACAAAACAGAAAATTGTTTTTGGTATGAAGCATCCTTTGGACCAGCAGAAAAGAATAGTAAAAAAAAAATTGACATCGGTTGTGTCAGGGTGTTCTGTTGGGGGGAGGGAGGTGCATAAAAAAAATGCTGCATCAGCATATTTTTGCAAATATAAAAAAAAGTTTCTCCAGAACAACTGATCAGAATCTTGATATTTAGTATACTGAATCCATAGGGGGAGGGTGGGGGGCAAATGCAAGTTTGTTAAGATTGAGCCTCTTGGTTCATATTTGAGCTCCCTGTTGAAGCCTGAAGTTTAACTTAGTCCACTATGAGGAATAATCTTTAAAACTCTTCTTCTCCAAAAACACCAGTCAGAATCATTTAATATATGGCATTCAGAATCCTTACATTAATACAAGGATTTAATTCAATTTGTTCAACTCAAGTTCATTGGTTAATAATTGGGCCCTTTAAGGGAACCCAAATTTTATCAATATGAGGAATAATCTTTGAAAATCTCCTTCTTCAGATCCACCATTCAGAATGTTGCATACCAAAAATCAAAAGATTCTAAGGGAAGTGAGATCTCTAAGTTTGTTCAAATCAAGTCTTTGGATTAATATTTGGGCTCCCTGTTGGAACACAAATTTAACTTTGTTCAGTATGAGGAATAATCTTTAAAATTCTGCTTCTTGAGATACAATCAAAATCTTTTGAAATTTGGTATACAACATCCTTAGAGGGTTCAGATTCAATTTCTTCAAGCAAAATCCCTGGGCTGATATTTATGTTTCCTATTGTGGGGGGGGGGGGGGGGGGGGGGGGGGCAAATTTATCAGTTTGAAATTGACAAACAATCTGTTGTGTCTAGACAACTGGCACATTACCAATATAGTCCCGTAAAAGTCTCAAGAATGGCAAACAAAGAATCTGTTGTGTGCAGGCAACTGATACATTACCAATATCGTCCACTAAAGGTTTCAAGAATGACAAACAAACAATCTTTTATGTCTAGACTACTGATACATTACCAATATCATCCAGTAAAAGTTTCAAGAATGACAAACAAAGAATCTGTTGTGTCTAGACTGCTGATATATTACCGATATAGTCAGGTAAAAGTCTTGTATGACAAACAATTTATTATGTCTGGACTACTGATACATTACCAATATAGTCCAGGAAAAGTCTCAAGAATGATATCCCACTTTTCACACATTTTCCATTTTTTATCCCCTATTATTCCCTATTTCTTTTCAACACATTTAAAAGAAACCATTCAAAATATTTTTCCCAAATATAATACACAGCTCCATGTGTAAAATAATAGCACATAATATTTTTCAGAAAATAATAGCACATTTTATTTAATTACAACTGATAACAGATAGAGCAACAAGTCACTTTTCGTAACAAATTATAAAGGACCATGGGAGGATGTGTCACACACCATAGCCGGGTTCGTACCTTCAAGGTCACATTTCAAGGTCACACTAAAAATTGGTCAATATTCGTGTCTCAGCCATAATTCAGAAACAAATCATAGTACAATTGTTGAACTTTTTACAAATGTTAAGGGCAGTCAGAAGGTGGGTCATGTATAACAGTTTCTGCCACATCATCAAGGTGGAGGTCACAATTGACCTTGATATGTTCAGGGTCACAAATCGTGTATCAAGCATAACTCCAAAACTATTAGAGCTACAATTATCTAACATCGCTCAATTATAAAGGACAATGGGTGGATGTGTCACACACCACAGCCAGGTCTGTAAGGTCAAGGTCACATTTCAAGGTCACACTGAACACAGGGCCACAGTCATCAAACTTCACACAATTATAAAGGACCATGGGAGGATGTGTCACACACCATAGCTGGGTTCGTACCTTCAAGGTCAAGGTCACATTTCAAGTTCACACTAAAAATTGGTCAATATTCGTGTCTTGCCATAACTCGGAAACGAATCATAGTACAATTGTTAAACTTTTTACAAATGTTAAAGACAGTCAGAAGGTGTGTCGCGTATAATAGTTTCTGCCACATCTGCAAGGTGAAAGTCACAGGTGGGGGGGGGGGCATGTGTTACCTTAGTAACATTTTTCTTGTTCTCCGTAATTTATTATATAGCTTTTTGGTGATACTATCATGATGGGATTACGAACCAGCTGTGTCCAATTATTTCTTTGTGAGTTATTGCCCTTGTTGGATTTGGACTTTGCCATCCCACTTTTTAGAACTGGAAAAAGTTTGAATAAGTTTTGACTGCTTACATTCGTTTTTAGGGAGTTATTTTTTAACAGGTGTTCTATGTCTCTTTGAGTGGGTACTAAATGCTGTGATAGTTTTCAAACAGAAGGTAGGTGTTTACAAAAGTTTAACACAGCACTTCACATGGGTTGTAACTTGACAAACATCTGTCTGATATGTCAGTAATATTAGCTGAGAAAAATAAATAATAAAGTCATGGTTTACATTCAGAAACAGTAATCAGATCACTGTTATATTTTGTCTAGCCATGTGATGAGGTATACTTGACTTAATTAATATTCAAAATCTAGAGAAAAAGTCAACAATAATTGGTAACAATCCTCTGTGGTATGCTTGCCTGCACATGACAACTAATTATTGACATAACAAGACATAATATACTATAGACTGAAAACTCATTTGATTTTGAGAGAAAAACAAACCTTGTGTTAACCCTTAGGTTCTCCTTACTGATGGTAATATAACAACATTTCTGATAGCTATTTTTTCCCAAAATGCAACCAGGAATTAACTCTATGCATGCTGCTGAGGGATATTGCTGTCCAGCACAGGGTTTCTATTGCCACTGATATAAGTATAATTTGGGCATATTTATACATATTTTCCCCTGTAAATTGAATGGATTTTTTTCACCAATGATTTCTTGTTATATTTAGATTAATTTTTCATCAACTCTAGTCATGGCTGCTTTACAGCAGCCATGACTAGATTTGATGAAAAAATATCTTGAAAATACGCAGCGGGTTAAGAGTTAAAACAGTTCAGTCTAGTTTGACAGAGCTCAATGAACTCTGTCCAGTAAGACTAAATTGGTTAAATTTAATTAGTCAAATTCCTAGTTGTATTGTGGGAATAATTTGCTGCTTGAAATTTGATATTTCAACATCTGTGTTCTTAGGGTTAAAGCTTTACATCATAGCTGATAAGCCTTACGCCCTCAAGACAAGTTCAGCACTGTTCTACCATGAGTGATTCTTGGAGACAATTATCAATTTCTTTTGACAGTGTTTTGTTTACAGACAGCCAAGACTTAACTAGACAACACTCTCAAGCTGTTGGACCAACAAAGCCCTTGTATAGAGTGAAAATTATAGAAAGCTTCCCATACCTCAAGAGTCGGGAGCTTTTTTTAGCTCAAAGTCAGGCAGAGCTAATCTCATTGCTGTCTGTCCGTCCGTCCATCCATCCGTCATCCGTCAACACCATGTTTTGGTCTTCTTCTCCAAAGCCACTGGGCCAATTCAAGTGAAGGTTTGTGTGAGTGACAGTCCCAATGGGGCATTGTATTTTTGTTCAACTCAACATGCCCAGCCCCATAGGGAGGGAGTGGGGGAAAATGCTCCAAAATATTTTTAAAATCTTCTCAAGAACCAGTGTGTACAATGATTTGATATTTGTTATGGAGCTTCCTTTTGAGGTGTAGAATCAAGTTTGTTCAAACGAAGTTTGTGAAGCAATATTTGGCTTTGTAATGGGTGGAGTAAGATTTTTGTCCCCGCCCAAAATTTCTATTTTCTGAACCGATGGTACGGTATGAACCAAATTTGGTATGTGGTATTATTATTGGGTCATAAGTACTTGATCCATGCAAACAAAAAAATTCCTGCATCCCCATGGGAAACCTGGGAGCTAAAAATAGACATATTTTCAAACACCCATATTTCCCAAACCACATGGAACAGAGAGCTATTATTTGGTATGAAGTATCCTTAGGACCAGTAGAACTGAATGGTTTAAAAAAATTGCCATCGGTTTTGTTTGGGGTTTCTGTGATGGGCATCGAAAAAATGCTGAGTCAGTATATTTGCAAAAATTTTTTAAAATCTTTTCTCCAGAACCAATCATCAGAATCTTTTGATATTCAGTATACAGCATTCATAGGGGGGGTCAGATACAAGTTTGTTGAAATAAAGCTCATTGGTTCATATTTGGGCTGGCACCTACGACAATGACAACAGCCCCCTACCAATGTCCAGGAACTCGCCGCTGCACTGCAGGAAGAATGGAATAGCATCAGTCAAGCTGATATTGGACATTTGGTGAGGAGTATGGCACGTCAGATCCAGGCTTGTCTCGCGAACCAAGGAGGATTTACAAGGTATTGAGGTCTTGGACTGAATGTGGTAAATTCTCTGACTGACCGTCCATGTCTTCTACATCTCAGTGCGTGGAATGTGTGCTTGTCAGACACCCAGCTATGACCAGATGACCACAGTGCAATGCCTAACCTGTCTTTTTGATGAAAATCTAAATATATTTCTTCATATATCTCACTTTTATCAAATATCTCCTACTTTTTTTGAATAGTATATAAACAATAGTCAGCCACTTCTCAATGCTTTTGAGAAGAAAAAATGTCAGAAGTCAGTTGATACAAACTTGTGAAGTCTTCAAATAGAAAGTTCCAGAATGAAAACTTTCTTCAACGTTCTATTGTTCTATTAACTACTGATCGGCGGATTTAAGTCACCACATTAAGTTTCTGGATGATTCTGTCAAATTTCAAGTAAACAAATGTGAACCAAATAAGCAATTAATGAACTAAAAATGGATCCTGTTCAAGAGTGTTTGTAAACTTGTTGATAGGTATATTCAAAGGTCACTCAGTGTAAGTAAGTGATCACACAAGCCAAAGTCTGCTTATTCTAATTGAAAAAAATTATTTAAAAAAATATTAATTATTTATAATTTTTAATTAAAAACATATTTATTTATTTATTGGAGTTTAATGACACTTTCGACAGCCAGGGTCACCTCATGTCAGACAGTTTCCAGGTGGAGGAAGCCGGAGTACCAACAAAGAACTGTCAGACTCCTCAACATACTATCTCCACACAAGCAGGGTTAGCATTGGTTGAACACAGGTGCATCATCGACATGCAGTATGTCTTAGTACACAGCGTCACCATGCCTGCATTTGGGCAGTCGGGATTAAGTGCCTTGCTTAAAGACACAATGCAGTAACCCCTGGCCAGGATCAAACCATGGTCCTTTTAGTTTGAAGTTCAATGTCGTAACCACTGAGCCACCACGCTCTCTTAACTAAGAACATATCAATTCTGATATTATAATAGGGGCCTGTAGCACTGATTTTGAAAATTGGTTGAGTTTAGTTCTTTTGATGAATCCATGATGTCAGGTGGACAAATAGTCTGCCAATGGAAATCTGTATGGAACATGTGTTCTGTACGGAATCGTAAATATGGAACTGGAGGAAAAGTAATAGGCATGTAATAAAAGTAATTCTTAAAATAATAATTCATTAATGTTTTTCATGTACATGCCTACTGGATTGTCATACACTTATAATGATTGCTTTCAGATACAAGGGATATATGAAACATAGGAATTCTTGCACAATGAAAATTCTTGTTTCTTCAAATGGTCAATATTCTTCAAATTGGCGGCCTTCAAAGAAAATGTTGATGAAAGGCAAACTAACAATTTGCTGACAAACAACAGAAATTTTAAACAAGAAGCATCATGGGGGGGGGGATAGACTGCTCCTGTCACACTATCCAGTTACCCTCGATCAGACAACACTGTCTTGGTGCAAAGAGTAAATTACCCTTTGAAAATCTGTTTTGAAAAAGTATCCAATGGGTAAAATTTTCATTATAAACAAACATTAACATGGTTGAGTGCTAGAAGCCACTATTACTTCTGAAAAGTGCTGAAAGCCACTTTAGAGGCTTACATTGTATGCACTACAATGTTATTTTTGCTGTGGCAGAAAAAAATGTTCATATAAAATTGTTTTGTTTAATTTATTGGAAAGTACCAGCAGGGACTCTCCAATAAATAGTAACAAAACAATTATTTATGAATAATATCTTGCTAAACTTAGGCTCCCCACACTAATTGCTTTGTATCTTAAAAAAAATACTCATGTTCAGGCCTGAAAATAAGCAGTCTGACATTTGCAGAATGAGGTTACCAGAGGGTAAATTTGATGATGCTATCCCATACAGTGGGCCAGTTTATCCTCTGGGTACTTCTTTCTGTTTTGAGACCCTGATTCAGGTTAAGGTTCACAGAGGGAAATTTAGTGATGATTCACCCTCTGGGGACCTCATTTTGCAGATGACAGTCTGCTTGTTTTCTGGCTTGCTCATGTTACAAACCAGCTTTGAAAAATAATTTAGCACTCTACCAGTTAACCCTTTGAGACTTTAATTGTCCTGACGTTCAAACCTCACCGGGAATTTAATTTCAACGTTTTTCAAAATGCGACGGCAAACGTCGGAAAGTACAAATAAGATATTTTTCACATTAGTGATTATCTGGTTGAGGGCTAGATTATTTTTGGTGGTCTGAATTTGTTATTCAAAACTTGTTTTATTACAAATTATTGGAAAGTGCCCATAGGCACTTTCCAATAATTTGTAATAAAACAAATTTATATAAACAAAATATTATTTGTGTTTGACTGAATATGAAATAGAAGCAAGGAAAGTGTTGGTTTTTGCTCTGGTATCAGCTGGTATCCTCATTTTTTGAAGCCATATACTGGCTTCTATCACTCAATCAGTTAAGAAGTATTGACAGTAGGATTATGTTAGTAGTTTAAGCTGTGATAACGGGAGCGCGGTGGCTCAGTTGGTAGAGGTGCAGACTGCAAGCCGAGAGGTCCTCGGTTCGAATCCCACCTGCGGCAACCGCGTTGTGTCCTTGGGCAAGACACTTCATCTCCATTGCCCGCGTGGGGGCACGATGACGCCGTGTACTAAGGCGTACTGCACGTCGATGGTACGCATGTCTTCAACCAATCTAACCCTGCCTGTGTTGCAGTGCGGAGTTACGATGTTGGGGAGCTGGCAGCTACTCGTCGTTGCTCGGTGGTTCTCTCCGGGTACTCCGGCTTCCTCCACCCGTAAAACTGTCACGGTCATGATTAGCCATTGTGCATAAATATGTGACCTTAAACATCAATAAATAAATAAATAAGCTGTGATAACGTTTGGCTCAACGGTTATCACTGAGCACTATTCTGGCAAAAATAGGAATTTGGGATTAAAACTTTAAAAAATCGAAAAATAACAAAACAAACGACCACAAAGTATCAACGTGCTGTTTGATTTCATACATAATAACACGTACAAAAGTATCAAAGGGTTAAGCTATAAAATACCCTTCACACCAAATTTTATCCAGAGTGTGGAATTTTGGTGATCAGTTTTCTTACAGAATGTTTGCCTCATCATCGATGGTGGCTCATACATTTTGGCTTATTAGATATACTGCCAAAAAAAAAGCTCTCAAAGTCATCTAATGATGGTGACTTTTAATGGTGAGACAGTTAATTAGAGAGAGACGAGGAATTGAGTTCAACATATTATTTGAACTGATCATTGATTAAAATTGAATTACGTGCTTCACATTTTACCATGTTTGTGCGTAGAAGCATGCATTGATTGAATGTAATCAAATTAACTTGGGTGTGAGTGAAACCAGGAAGAAGAGAAATGAACAAATGTGAGTTGGTATTTCACAGCGTTATCTCAGTGCCACTAAAACTTTCATGATCTAAGATGTACAACCCATTGCATACTGATGTTAAAATACTGAAATTCCAAGCAGTAAAGTTTTCCCATAATGCAACTAGAAATTTACCAAGTTCAGTTTTGTTTGACACAGCTCAACAAGTTCTGTCAAACAAGATTGAATTGATTAAATTTCTAGTTGCATTATGAGAAAAATTTGGGGTTTGAAATTTGATTTTTCAGTGTGAGTCCATAGAGGGTGAAAAGAAGTCATTGTAAATTTGATTTTTTATTGCATGCTTGCCTTGAGTTCTGAATCATCAGTAAATGATATTGACAATTAAATTATTTATAGAGCTGAAATTGAGTGATGGTTCTCTATTGAAGTCTATAGAATTCGATTTGTCTTTTGTTAATTTTGAACAAAGCAGATAAGCTGTTTTCTAATAACTTCTGATGGCTGTCAAGAAAGAATTTTATATCATTTGATTTAGATGTGATGTCAACCTTTACATATCTGCTTCATCTGCACTGTGTTCTTGGGCAATATGCTTAATCCCCATTGCTGACATGGGGTGGAGTATGGTGGCTCAGTTGGTAGAGATGCAGTCTGCAAGCCAAGAGATCCTTGGTTCGAATCCCACCTGTGGCAACCGCATTGAGTCCTTGAGCAAAACACTTAATCCCAATGGCCCACTGGGGAGGAGGAGGAAGGAGGGGGTACTAAGGCATACTGCACGCCGATGGTGCTCTTGTCTTCAGCCAATGCTAACCCTGCTTGTGTGGAGTTAGTACATTGAGGAGTCTGACAGTTGCTTGCCATTGCTCAGTAGTTCTCCCCAAGTACTCCGGCTTCCTCCACCCATAAAACTGTCTGACACGAGATGACTTTACTGTCAAAAGTGTTGTTAAGCCCCAATCAGTAAATACATAAATTGCTGACATGGGGGCATGGTAGCACTGTGCAGTTGGGCATACTGCACATTGACTTTCTGGGTAGAACTGGAAATTATGGAATAGTAATTTCTGCACTAGCAATTTCTGAGCACTTGCAAGTTTTTATTAGTATTATTAGCTGCAGTGTGAATATTAGTCAGAGATAGCTTAACAATTCTAATTGGAGTTTCCACTGTCGAAGCAAATTAGTCTGGGTCAAAGATTATTCTCAGTACCTAGATGTTCCTTGGGTAACAAAAGGGTGACAGCAGTGCAAGCTCTTATTATCTGCATGTTTTAGAATGGCCAGTGTCATTGCTGTTCAATTCGGCCACTTTAGACAATCAGAAAATAAATTTGAAATTATTACTAAAGAAAATTAACTCTCGCTGCTGGGGTACGTGAGAATCGAAACCAATTCTCATGAATCGGGACAAATTTCATTGAGAGCACTCTTGTAGCCTTGTGATTGTAACCAGTACATATTTCTTTGTGAAAATCAAACCTCTTATTCATGTATTTATAAGAGATTAACACTTTCAGGCCTATTTCTTATTTCGGTTCATTTCTTCTGTGACATGGTCATGTAGAACACATGTTCCAACATACAGGCTTTTTGTTGTCTTCCTGTTGAGAGTTATTATAGTACCTTGGCAGTGGATTCTAGTGAAGTCTTGACTGTCTGTATAGGGTGACCGTCTGAGTGATCAATTCAGACTCCCACGTTGTGTGCTTGGGCAAGGCACTTAACCCTGATTGTCCATATGGGGGCACGATGTTGCCATGCACAAAGGCATACTGCACGTCGTTGGTGCGCATGTCTTCAACCAATCTAACCCTGCCTGTGCTGCAGTGCAGAGTTACAATGTTGGGGAGCTGGCAGCTGCTCATCGTTGCTCGGTGGTTCTCTCCGGGTATTCCAGCTTTCTCCATCCGTAAAACTCATCAACGCAATATCACCTTGGCTGTTAATGTGTTGTTAAACCGTAATAAATAAATAAATAAATAAATAAATAAATAAATGACAGAGCAAACAATAAGTTGAATTCTCCAGGCCTTTAACTGGTATAGTGCTAAATTATTTTTTGGTTATCCAAATTTGTCCACGTCTGTTTTACTTGTTACAATTTCTGGGAGAGTGCCTAGTAGCACTCTCCCAGAAATTGTAACAATGCAAATCCTCACAGACTAAATCATTTTAATTCAAAAATAATATGAAGCACATCCACAGAATGTAAAGCCTTTAAGTTGCGGCACCTGCACTTCAGAATAAAGCCCCAAAATGGTTTCCAACACTCTACCAGTTAAGGCCACTTTTAAGATCTGTGACAAGGATAAAATGAATGTTATGCAAGAATCATTGTTTTTTTGTGAGAATCATTTGCAAGAATCGATTTTGTTTCTCGCATAAATCTGCCACCTTTGGTGATGAAGATTGTCTTGTTAATGCTCATTTATTTACAACCCTC
Source organism: Pictodentalium vernedei (assembly GCA_031216915.1). Classification (NCBI taxonomy): domain Eukaryota; kingdom Metazoa; phylum Mollusca; class Scaphopoda; order Dentaliida; family Dentaliidae; genus Pictodentalium; species Pictodentalium vernedei. The sequence continues at coordinate 150,359,914 of CM062292.1, forward strand.
AGGTAAGCTGACATTTGGTACATATAAGAGTTTTGCATCAGGTGTATTTTATCTTGTACACTGGTGAAGTTCATACTTTCATACTGTGCTTGCCAGTTGTTCATAAATCACATTTCTTTATCTTATCAGCACAGAATAACACTTTACATTCATTTGACATATTGGCAAATTTAAAATGTACCCACTCTGTCAGTTATAAGTACTGCTATTGTGGTTTGTCTCTGGTATCTTTGATAAGTTTCATGCAGTAATCAGAGAGATAGGTCAAGATATACTGAACACAGTTTTTGGATCTGGTAAACACTAATCCCAGAAAGAGGAGCAGTGCTTGGGGTAAACAAGTTCTGCTTTACTGGTGAAATAGGACCTGGTAACTAATGCTTGGGAGTCATCTAAAATGGGCACCTTATAGGCCTTTGACCCTTTACCTAAGATGAAAGGCAGACAACACTTGCAAACAAAATTCTGGAATAACTATTTTTTTTTTATTTTTGGCATCAAAAACATAGCTTATGACAAAGAGCTCTGTCAAACAAGATATAATTTATTAAATTCTCAGTTGCATTGTGGGAAAAATTTGCTGCTGGATATTTTGACATCTGAGTGCAGAGGGTTAAGGGCCTAATTCTGAATTTAATCATTTTTTCTGCAACAAAAATGGTGCCCCAACCAGTCTTTGAGTAAACTTCCAAATCACATTCAAAGTGGCTTGGCAGTTGTTTCTCAGCAAGTCTTGGCTGCCTGTGCATGTAAAATCTCGAGGCCTTTAAGGGTTAAAGGACATTTCTCTGAATTTTTCATGCTGCATAGGTTATATGGAGTCTATGACGGAAATTTTGAAATGCTACCAGAGTGTAAAATAGGACCTGGTAACCAATGCTTGGGAATCATCTAAAATGAGCAGTTTATATAGCCTGTTTCCCTTTACCAAACATGAAAGGCAGACAACACTTGCAAACAAAATTCTGTAATAATGTTTTTGAGACAAAAAAATAAAGAAAATTGAATGATGATTTTTAGCTTAACTTGACAAAGTCAAGATAAGTTATTGTCATCACGCATGTGGAAGTTTGAGTCTGTCAGTCTTTCATTAGCACAGGCTACACCCGTAGTTCTTGTCTGATCGTCACAAAATTTGATATGCAGGTTCGAGGTCATGTCTAGATGAGTATGTCCCATCTTGGTCTTGATAGGTCAACCATGACGGCTATGTGAGCCTGTAACCCGAAAACCTTTAGCACAGTCTACAGGTTGTATTTATGAATGGATTTCATTGTAACTTAGTACCGTGATGGCTATGCGAGCCCAAAACACGAAAACCTTTTGCACAGTCTACAGGTCGTATTTATGAAGGGAATTTTCATTGTAAATTGGTAGAATGACTCGGTATAATGTTTAGATGAGAACATCCTATTTTGTCCAAGATCGGTCAACCATGATGGCCGCACAGGCACATGACCTAAATTTGTTTAGCACAGTCTACAATTTCTATTTATGAAGCAATTTCATTGAAACTTGGGGAGGATAAATCGGTATGATGTCTAGATTCTCTCTTATTTTGGTCACGGTCAGTCAGCCACTACCGTCACCTGGTCACTTGACCTGGATTCCTTTAGCACTGTCTACAGGTTGTTTTTATGAAGGGATTTCATTGTAACTTGGTAGGGTAACTTGGTATGATATCTAAAAATTATGAGAAATTATTTCACAGTGTCCGGTCTGTATGGGTCCTTGAATGTGCTTGAAAGTACTTGAATTTTTAAACTGACATTTCAGTCCTTGAAAGTGCCCGGAAATTGGACTTTCATGGGAATAGTCACGGAAAGTCATTGAAAAATATATTCAGGCAATTCCTTTGCTTATTTGTCTTTCTGTTTGTCTGTGGCCAAAAAGTCTTTAACCTCAGTTTTTCAAAATACTCTGTCGAATGACATCATAGTGTCTTTTAATGATATCTAGCCCTGTTTTCAATCCATGTCTTATATAGAGTATTTTTGTCAGAGTTTTTGCATTCTCTGGACTTGGGATTTGTTTAACCCTTTTCCTAACATGAAAAGCTGATGCCACTTGCAAATATAATTCTTGAATAACTTAATTTTTTTTCATTTTTTGTCTCAAAAACATAGGTTATGGCCCCTCATTGGAACAAGCTCGATGAGCACGTTCAAATAGGGGGTCATAACCTATGCTTTTGAGACAAAATATAAAAAAATAATGAAAATTTACCATCAAACTCGATCACTTTCAAGATACTTGATAGAATGACGTCATATTTGGTATGTAAGTGTACCTTATTGATATCTGGACCCTTGTTCAATGCAGGTGTTATTCAGACCATTTTAGTCAAGAGTTATAGCCCTTTATGGACTTCAGATTTATTTGTGTTTCACCATCCATTGCAGTTTAAGTGCGAACTGGCTATTTTTCAGTATTTGTTGCATGAATTGAATTTTTTATCCTCTGAAATCATACCTGAAAGTAATAATGATCCTCAGAAGCTCTCTGAGAGAACTTCCCGAGGATCAGGGTCAGGTATGCATATTATTGCTTTGGAATATATTTGTAAGAATTTTTAAATTGTATTGTACTTATAAACTCCAGGGCGATTAAAATATTTCAGACAACAGACAAATGTCTTGGAAAGTGGTTAAAAATTCAGAGAAATGTCCTTTAACCCTTAAAGGCCTCGAGATTTTACATGCACAGGCAGCCAAGACTTGCTGAGAAACAACTGCCAAGCCACTTTGAATGTGACTTGGAAGTTTACTCAAAGACTGGTTGGGGCACCATTTTTGTTGCAGAAAAAATGATTAAATTCAGAATTAGGCCCTTAACCCTCTGCACTCAGATGTCAAAATATCCAGCAGCAAATTTTTCCCACAATGCAACTGAGAATTTAATAAATTATATCTTGTTTGACAGAGCTCTTTGAGCTCTGTCAAACAAGATATAATTTGTTGAATTTTTCATGCTGCATAGGTTATATGGAGTCTATGACGGAAATTTTGAAATGCTACCAGAGTGCTAGGAGTTAAGGGTTAAATTCCTTGATTTTTTTCCTGCATGCATTTTGTTTGTGGATTTAGATTTTTTTTTGTTATGCAAACTGTGGGGATATGCCCCATATTTATTTCTGATGGGGCTGAAACTTGTGGCACTTGTGTTTGCATATGTTTTGGAAAAAAAGTATTCTTGTGGAAGCATAAATCTTCAACTCTGTCTTATTGCATACAAATCTAAGAAAGATGAGTGATCACTCATGCTCAGGACTAAGCCCTCAGGCCACCAGTCTAATTCTGTTTGGAATTTGACAATGTTATGGGCTGTTTGTTTACCTACTTTTTGTGGAAATTTATACACAGACAGCTATTGATGTAATTTAATGTGCCTTTACTTTCACAGATATACAGGTATTCTTTCCTGCTGCAGTTGTAGATATTCCAATCAATAAGTATTTAATTCACCTTGATAACAAAAAAATATTTTTAACATAATTTATGGAACTATCCGGCATAAAATCATAACTTTACAGCTGTTGTCACTTTACATTTACTGATTGTAATCTCATCAAAATGTCAAATCAAGTCTTGATTGAGTAATGTTTTTAGCATTGCTTTTCTCAGCAACAGATATATTTCAGGACATTTGAATTTGAAAAAATTCATAAAGTTTAAATAACAAAATAAATTTCATTTTCTGTGCATCGCACCATATGTTCGCTTTTCCAACTGAAATATTCCAGACGAGTGAATCTAAACATAGGTGATGGCCTATTTGAGGGCTATACTTGTTCCAGGCCATAACATTGTCAAATTTTTTACAGAATTAAACTGTGGCCTGAGAGTTTGGCTCAGGATATTACTGCATCTCCAGTAGATTGGTGACAGGTTGTGACTCCTTTTTACCTATTTATTTATTTATTTATTGGTGTTTAAGGTCACATACTTATGCACAATGGCCAATCGTGACCGTGATAATTTTACGGGTGGAGGAAGCCGGCATACCCGAAGAGAACCACCGAGCATGAATGAGCAACTGTCAGCTCAACATTCTAACTCTGTTCAAGCTCTGCTCAAGCAGGGTTACAGCGGTTGAAGACATGCGCACCATCGACGTGCAGTACGCCTTGGTACACAGCATCATCGTGTGCCCCCCATGTAGGCAACCAGGATAAAGTGCCTTGCCCAACAGTCTACCACTGAGCCACCGCGCTCCCTCCTTATTACCTGACATCCCCATGGGAACCCTTGAAAGTGGAACACTGCTTGTTTACTGTGCAGAACAGGGAAGCATGGTGGCTCAGTGGTTACAGCATTGGACTTCAAACCAAAAGATCCATGATTCGATCCTCAGCAGTTGTAACTGCATTGTGTCCTGGGGCAAGGCACTTAATCTCAATTTCTCAAGTTAGGCATGGTGGCACTGTGTACTAAGGCATGCAGCAGTGTATGTCAATGGTGCACTTGTTTTCAACCAATGCTACCCGTCTTGTGTGGAGTTAATATGGTGGAGAGTCTGACAGTTACTCACCATTGCCTGGTGGTTCTCTCTGGGTACTCCAGCTTCCTCCATCTGCAAAACTGTCCAAAATGAGGTGATCCTGGCTGTTGAATTGGTCATTAAACCGCAATAAATAAATAAATTACTGTGCTGAACAAGTTCTGTTAAACTGGTGAAAACAAGAACATGGGAAGCAATGCATGAGGTGGAAGTCCTCTAACGTTTCATTGCTGAGAATTATTTTTGGCTTACCTTTCTCTCAGCAATGGACACAGCTTAATTTCTCCATTGGAGCATGGGAAGTGGATCAGTGCTCAATTCCTATGGTAAACACATGCTGTCTGACTAGTTTTATAGAATCTCAGGGTTCCTGTGGGGCCTTGGATTCAAGGAACAGCCTTGAATTTGATTCAGTGTCATTCAAGGCTTTGAAATCCTGGAGAATTTGTTGGCAAATCTTGAAAAGCCTTGAATATTCACAAAATAAAAATGCTGACGAAGCGCATAATCATAACTATATAGTTTTATTTGCCAGAGTTCATGAAGTCATAGTCCTAATGAGGACCCTCTGGTCATTATCCCATCTTTCCACTTCCCTACAAGGCATAGTCCTATCTAGGACAGTCCTTACCTTCTCCTGCAACTTCCCTGAAAGGGAAAGTGGGAGGAGGGGGTAATGACCGGGGGATCCTAGTTAGGATTAGTGAAGGCAGGGCCTTGCAAATCCTTGAATTTGACTATTGTAGGGCCTTGAAAAATGATAAAATATATATCAGGAAAGGGCTTTGAAGAGCCTTGAATTTTATCAGTCCTTGTCTGCAGGAACCCTGAATCTGGAAACCAAGATCCGAATCATTGAGTACTTATTGCACTCTGTCAAACAAGATAGAATAGGTTACATACAAGGTAGAATAGGCTACATTCAAAGATACATTATGGGAAAAACACAGAATGACACACATGTGCGAATGGGTTACTCGATATGGCATGAGTGCCAGCATGGAAGGATAGAACGAGAGGCTGCAGGCCTCAAGTTTTATCCTTCCACAATGGCACAAGTGCCATATCGAGTAATCCATTCACACAGTCGTGTCATTCTGTGTTTTTTACACCCCTTCACGTCTCTAAAAACAATTATTAGAAGAACACTTGGCAATTCATTTGACAACAGTTACTATCAACAAAAAGAACAGATTTTATCGCCAGCCAAATTTGCAAGTGGAACTTGTGTTACTATTTCGTTCTCCTGAGTTCCAATGTGTTCTGTGTGCCTACTGGCACATAGAACACATTGGAACTCAGGTGACGATTTTCAGCTATTGTTATCAATTCAAATTGTAATTCCGGTGCACGATTTGTAGAAAAGTCCAGTGAAATTTCGCGTCTTTAAAACATACAGAAAATAAAAATCTGTTCCGCACATATGTGCGGAACGGAAATCGTTTACAGATTATTTTTATATTGTTGCTGCCGATGGGGATTTCATAGAACAGCCATGTAATAAAAATGCTCTTCAACTTTTGCAAACTTGTCTTCTTCTTCACAGCCATTCAGCCAAATTCAAACATATATTGCACAAACCATCCCTGGAGTATGCTCTTTCTATTTTGTTCAGATGAAGTGGCTGCCTTCTTCGGGCTCTAGTCAATGATGCCAAAGCCTAAAATCTTTAAAAATCTTCTTCTCATGAACCACGAGAGAGATTGCCTTGATATATGGTATGGAACACTCTTTGGTGTTGAAGATTAAAGTTTGTTCAAGGGAAGTTGGTAGATCAAGATTTGGGCTCTCTGTGGGCACATACCCATTTTGGACTCTGCCCAAAATTTCTATTTCAAGAACCGATGGGCCGATTTGAACCAAATTTGGCATGTAGGATAAGTGGGTCCAAAGTACTTGATTGATGCCCAAAATATTTTTTTTTGTAGCCCTGCGGGTACCCCAGGGGCTAAAAATAGAAAAAAATTCAGATGCCAATATTTCCCAAACTACACAGAACAGAGAACTGTTATTTGCTATATTTATTTATTTATTTATTGATGTTTAAGGTCATATATTTATGCACAATGGCTAACCATGACCGTGACAGCTTTACAGGTGGAGGAAGCCGGAGAGAACCACCGAGCAACGACGAGCAGCTGCCAGCTCCCCAACATCGTAACTCCGCACTGCAGCACAGGCAGGGTAAGAGTGGTTGAAGACATGCGTACCATCGACGTGCAGTACGCCTTAGTACACGGCGTCATTGTGCCCCCACGCGGGCAATGGAGATGAAGTGTCTGTCTTGCCCAAGGACACAACGCGGTTGCCGCAGGTGGGATTTGAACCGAGGACCTCTCGGCTTGCAGCCTGCACCTCTACCAACTGAGCCACCGCGCTCCCTGTTATTTGCTATGAAGCATCATTTTGACCAGTAGAAAGGATTTTTAAAAAAGGCCATTGGTTGTGTCAGGGTGTTATGTAGGGGCGTTTGAAAAAATGCTGAATCGGCATATTTGCAAAAATTGGAAAAAAAATTTTCTTCAGAACTGCTGATCAGAATCTTTTGATATTTGGTATATAACATCCATAGGACGGCCAAATACAAGTGTGTTCAAATCGAGCCCCTCGGTTCATATTTGGGCTCAACACCGGAGCCCAAAGAATTAACTTAGGTCGCTATGGGGAATAAGCTTTAAAAATCTTCTTCAGATCAAACAGTCAGATGGGAGCATGGTGGCTCAGTAGGTAGAGGTGCAGGCGGCAAGCCGAGAGGTCCTCGGTTTGAATCCCACCTGCGGCAACCGCGTTGTGTCCTTGGGCAAGAGACTTCATCTCCATTACCCACGTGGGGGCACGATGACGCCGTGTACTAAGGCGTACTGCACGTCGATGGTATGCATGTCTTCAACCAATCTAATCCTGCAGTGCGGAGTTACAATGTTGGGGAGCTGGCAGCTGCTCGTCGTTGCTTGGTGGTTCTCTCCGGGTACTCCAGCTTCCTCCACCCGTAAAACTTACACGATCATGATTAGCCATTGTGCATAAATATGTGACCTTAAACATCAATAAATAAATAAATAAACAGTCAGATTCTGTTGATACTTGGTATACAACATCTCTTCTGGGGTCAGATTGAAGAGATTGTTCAAATTAATATTTGGGTTAACATTTGGGCTTCCTATGGGAGCCCAAATATTAACTTGGTGCAATATGGGGAATAATCTTTAAATATCTTCTTTTTCAGATCCACCAGTCAGATTATTTTGATATTTGGTTTGCAGCATCTCTAGAGGGGGGTGGGGGGGGGGGGGGGGGGTAGATTCAAGTTTGTTAAAATGGGATACCTGGATGAATATTTGGTCTCTTTATTGGAGCCCAAATTTTAACTTCGTGCAAAATGAGAAAATGTCTTAAAAATCTTCTTTTTCTGACCCACTAGTGAGAATCCTTTCATATTTGCTATGTGACATCTCCAGAGGTGTAAGATTTGAATTTGTTCAAACCGAGTCCCTGGGTTAATATTTGGGCTTCCTATGGGAGCCTGATTATTAACTTGGCGCGATATAGGGAATAATCTTTAAAAATCTTCTTCTTCAGATCCACCAGTCAGATTCTTTTGATATTTGGTATGCAGCATCTCCAGGGGGTTAGATTCAAGTTTGTTCAAATGGGAAGACCGGATGAATATTTGGGCTCTTCATTGGAGCCCAAATTTTTACTTAGTGCAATATGAGAAAATTTCTTTAAAAATCTTTTTCACATCCATTAGTGAGAATCCTTTCATATTCAGTATGTGACATCTCTAGAGGTGTAAGGTTCAAATTTGTTCAAATCGAATTCCTGGGTTAATATTTGGCTTCCCCAAGGGATCCCAAATATTTACTTTGTGCAATATGGGGAATTATTGTTTAAAATCATCTCGTTCAGAGCCAGCAGTCAGTTCTTTTGATATTTGGTGTACAACACCTCTGGGAGGGTTAAATTGAAGGTTGTTCAAATCAGGTCCCTGGGTTAATATTTGGGCTTTTTATTGAAGCCCAAAGTTTAACTTAGTGCAATATGAGAAAATTTCTTGAAAATTCTTCTTCTTCAGGTCCACCAGTGAGAATCCTTTCATATTTGGTATGTAACATCTCTAGGGGTGTCAAATTCAAGTTTGTTCAAATCGAGTCGCTTGTTTTTTCTTCTTCTTTTTTTTTTTTTTTTTTGGGGGGGGGGGGGGGGGGTGGGGATGGGGCAGGGCTAGAGAGAACCACAGTAGTTGAAAATAAAACAAAAATTCTGTTCGGTTGTTGTTTTTTAATACTTCACAGAACAGAGCTTTCTGGGAAGCTTTCCTTGTACCAGCAGAAATGAATGGCCAAAAAAGTTGCCTTTGGTTGTGTCATAGCAAATCAAAACATTGCTCTTGCTGCTGATCACTTACTGATATACTCATCTCTTCTGACAATTTGAGCCAGGTGAGCATTTTAGGCTCACTTGAGCCTCTGGTTTCAAGTTTACATCAGCTCACTGGCAGATAATGTTATTCCTTGTAAATGAAGGGGGGATGAAATAAAAAAATGAATTTTGTATGGTGATTGTGGTATTGAAAAAGAAGCAAACATTTGATATTCATCTCAAGATGAAATTTTGTTGCTGTTTGTAAGCCTGATCTTATCTAAGAAAAGTTTGTTCTAGCAGATGCTCAAGAAATATGTTTGATCTGCTGAAACACTGCCTGCCTAATGTTACTAATTTTTTTCTCTTTCTTTTCCTGCAATTTTTCAGATAGAGATCACATTTTTTATTAAAAGAGTTCTGTAATGCAGATATGTGGTGTTTCTTATCTCCACCATACTGTGACTTATTTTACATTAATTATTTAAGGACAGCACATAAATACTGAACATGTTGTTTTTTTCTTTTTTTGTGTTAACCCTTTGCCTCACATATTTCAAAATACATATATTACCATAATGTTTATGTACAAAATTTGTCTAGTTAAACGAGACTTACCTGAAGTGTAAGGCACGTTTTGACTGAAATTCTGTCTTCTTCTGTCGTAGGGAGGAATAACATGAGATTGTGCGAGTTCACTGAGAGGTCATACTTTAACGTAATGAGAGGATGGTAACATGCATGCACATGTACATGTACAATTAAGCCCCAATCTGATATAAACTGACATTTATTGTAAGTGTAGGTTTTATATGCGTTTATATTCAATAGCATGAGTTGTGGATTGACACAGAGTGCTAGTATGGATGACACGCATGGGGTCGGGAAGGGAGGGCGTGTTATCCCTCCCCATGACAGATGAAGACAGAATTACAGTCAAACAGCGCCTTAGCCTTTGGTAAGTCTCATTTGACTAGACAATTCTGTCTTCTCCCATCTCCTTGCGGGATTCCACGAGATGTTTAACACAGTCCTCGAAGTTACTCAAATAAAAAAACATGGAAAAATTCGAGAAACACCTAACATAATTATATCAGTTTTTGAGAATAATTCCATGTATAGTTTTGCATCTGCTGATGCTGCATTTAATATATTATATCCTTCCTAATTTTGTTTGAAAGTTGATAACAAGGAGGATGCAAATTCTTCTCGCCTGGTAATTGACTTTTTGTAAAACTTTGTGAAGGTGGTTTCTCGGAACCAGCCTACAGTAGACAGTATAGTTGAAACCAGCATCAAATTGTGTGCCGCCGATGAGGAAGAGGCCGACCTTGTACTATGTGGTGTAAACAGTGACATGTCCTCTCCAGCCATTGCAAGTCCTGTTTTGATCCAACGTGCAATGGTAGATTTTGTGACCGGTGTGTGTGGCTGTACATAGCCTTTGAACAGTTGTTGTATATCCTTTCTCAACTGACAAGTATTCAGTAAATATTTTTGTAATGTGGTGTGTACACACAAGTCCTTATTATCCGGAAACTGATGAAGTTTTATGGGTCTAATATGTTTGCCAGGCCGACTTTGTTTAACTTAGTCTGTAATGTGTATCAAATAGTAAGTGTCAAACTGTATAATATTACTTATTTTCAATAAATGTAATGTTTGAACCCTCTGTGCTGTTAATAAGGCCAAAAGAGCAGCTAACTTAATGGTTAACAATTTTAGCCATGTGCTGTCAGAAATAGTGATTGATTGAATCCAGTTCAAAACTGGTTGAACTTCCCAGACCCCCAAATTTTGGGGAACAGCTGGTCTGAGTTGGAAAACTCCATGAAGAAAACGCTTTACTAAAGGGTGACTACAAACAGTTTTACCCTCATGAGTTAGTAAAAAAGTTGACAGTGCACTGTGACCTGTATTAATTGCACTATATTGCAAACCTTTGTCAAATAATATGGTAATAAATTCCAAGACCATACCTATAGGTGGTGACAGTGTATTGACACCCCTTTCACCACAAACTTTTTTGCCACTGACCAATGTAAGTTTGATACTGTTTCTTTGTTGAGTGTCGCCATGATGACATGAGGATGTCGGCAGCTCATGTCGAAATCTTCTTTGGAGAGTTTTCCTAACAATCTGTAGGCCATCAACTGCATCTTCGTCAATGGGTGACGTTCGTTTTTGTAGGGCAGTGCCAGTGTGTATTTTCCCCTAGGTAAAAGAAATGGGCAGTCTGTAAGTTTTCTGGTGAGTTTTGAGAACCATGATTGTGTGGTCCAAAATAGAGGCTATGACCAAAGCCTCCGTTTTGTGCCAGTCAATTTTTTGCAAAATTTTTCCCAACAAGTTAAATGGTGGAAAGATGGAGACCAATGTGTGATACCATGGGAAGGAAAAGCCATCAATGGCAACTGCCTCTGGGTCTGGCTGCCAGGGAGTATATTGCACAACCTGATAATTTAGTCTGGATGCAAAAAGGTCAGTCTCGGGGATGCACCATATTAGAGTAAGTTTATGAAGAATGAGTGGATCTAATTTCCATTCAGTATGATCATGATGCATTGACATTAAGAGCACCTGGGATATGAGTTGCCGATAACCACACTTTTCTATTCAAAGCCCAGTGCCATATTTTTTTGAGCCAGACGATTACAAGTATGTTTGGTTCCACCCATGTTATTGATATATGTTACTGTGTTTGTGTTGTCACTTTTAATTTGAATATGCTTGTTGGTGAACGTGTTGCAGAATGATTGCAAAGTTATCCAAACTTCCCTGAAAAATGTTTTCTTATTGTGGTAAACAATTTGTGTTTTACTGGTAAAATAGGACCCAGTCACCAATGCATGGGGTGGAAGTTCTGTAAAATGGGCAACAAAAGTATAAAAGATTGATGAAATCTGACTTCATCCCCATGTGGCGGTCACAATTAGCCACTGTACAGAAATATGTGACCTTAAACACTAATAAATAAAGAAATACTGTTTATTAGATGTGGTGTAGGCAAACCAGAAAATAAGCAGACTGTCATCTGCAAAATGAGGTCTCCAGAAGGTGAATTTATCACTAAATTTACCCTCTCTTAACCTCAATCTGAATCAGGGTCTCAAAACTAAACAGAAAGAGGTTGCCAGAAGATAAATTGGCCCACTGTATGGGATAGCATCATCAAATTCACCCTCTGGGAACCTCATTCTGCAAATATCAGACTGCTTATTTTCAGGCCTGGTTGTAGGTAATATTTCTGTAATGGATTATTTGATCATGACTGTGTGATAAATTATGTAAGGTTGGAGTATTCACACTTGATAGACTCATGTAAGTTCTAGCTCCACTCGGTATTAACTGGTAGAGTGCTAGAAGCCCATAATTGGGCTTTGTTCTAAAGGCCAGGTACTGTAACATAAAAGCTTCATTTTCTGTGGATGTGATCCAAATTATCTTGTAAGTGGAATTATTTAGTCTCTGTGGATTTGCATTGTTACAATTTATTGGAGAGTGCCAACAGGCACTCTCCCATAAATCGTAACGAGGCAAAGACATGTGAACAAATTCTGGCAACCAAAAATAACTTTGCAATCTACCAGTTATACGGCTCGAAATAACTGATTGGACGAGGACAATGACTGTCACCAAACTTACTTTGACCTACACACTTTGAAATCCATTGGACATTTTGACCGAAGCAAAATTCTGCTCAATTTTAGAATCTGAGTTTAAAAAACACTGGTAATTCGGCATAAACTTAAATTCCATTGTGAATTAACAAGTCATTTCCTCATTTAGTAGTCATCATATGTCAGTTTACAGTGTATAAAGCAATATGTTAAAAATGACATGCACCAAATTAAAATGACCTGTACCAACTACTTTGGGCAGGACATTTTGACCTGCACTGGAAAAAAAATTATTTTGAGCCTTGACCAGTTTATAACCTTCAGTCTGATGGTTAGTTTCTGAAAGCAGCCCAGTTTTACCTCATACATATTAGAAATATATCAACTTATTCCTCGAAAACAAAACAGAGATAAATAAAGCATGACACCAATGAGAAATAACAATTGAACCCCAATTCAATGAGAAGGCTGCTGTATTTATTATGTTTTTGGATAAATATTTAATTCTGTTCAGTATTAATTCATACAGAAGCGGAATGAAGTAGTATTTAACTGGCTCATATATTTGGGCCTTTTTTTAAATGTGTAAGTGCTACAATAAAGTTATGATACAATGGAGCCCACTTAATTGGATATCTCTTAACTGAATAACCCTGTTAATTGAATATAATTTTCCAACACAAAACCATTTACCATACCTCCAGTACAAATTTGACCTGTTAATTGAATATAGGTTATAGAGTAAACTCCTGTTAATTGAATAAAAACTCTTGTATCCTGTCAAGAAATTACCCTGACTCTCCCCAGTTTTTATTTGTTTATAGACCTATTTGGCCTCAGTACATCCAATACAGGCATTTAATCTATTATATCTTGTTTGACCGAGCTCATGGAGCTCTGTCAAACAAGATATAATAGAATAAATGCTAAGTTTATCTCTAGAATACAGGAAAGTGACACAATCCCTGTTAATTGAATACTCCTGTTTATTGAATAATTTTATTTGGCAAAGTGGCTATTCAATTAACAGGGTTCCACTGTATTAAAACTGAAATCATATTTTCTATTTTTCAGTATAGATTTGTCTTGTTTCAATTTACTGGAGATAGCCTACAGGCACTCCAATAAATTCTAAGCCTGCAGACACTCCAGTAAATTGTAGCAAAACACTTTTCTTTTCAACCTACTCACAATTGTTTACAATTGGCTGTAACATAAGTGCAAGCCCTACTTCGGAACTAACTCAATCTTTTAGAATCTTTTCCAAACGAATTGGAAAAGTACTAGAGTGCAAAAGCACGAAAAAGATCGAAAAAAGGGTCGAGCGAGACCAGCGCTCGAAATTACAGGTACTCTCTCTGCACACCTCTTGAGTTTACCGAGCGCATGCGCAACAACCGTGACGTCAATTCCTTTATTTTCCGCCATTGTACATGGTCGGAAATTTTTGTGACTCGTGCTAAATTATGCTGTTTATTCTTCGTGAACAACTTATTCTACATATTTAGTGTGCTAGTGGATTGTATCCTTTTATCAAGCTACCTTAGTTATTATTAATTAATGTTAATTTGTATTTTTATTGTTTTATTGCTTGTCTCTTCACACTTTATCTTGTCTTTCCCCCACGTGTGAACACGACCTTCGTGCTGTTTTCCGTCGGCGGGAAGCTTAATTATTTTGATATAATGCCTAAGACTATTCCTTGTACCTCTTGCTTGCAGGTGAAGCATGTGGACGACTCTCATGCCACATGTGTCACTTGCAACAATTGCACTCAGGCCCAATCATGTGGTATTTGTGGGGTTTGGTCCTCTAAATTCTGGGCTTCTGTGAACAAGTTGGTTCTTTCCAGAGCTAGAACCCCTCGTTCTCTGGGTAAGGGTAGCAGTGCCGTAGCAGACATTTCTGCTGGTGCACATGGTGATTCGGATCTGCCTTCTGTGGCGAGTTCCTCTGCAACTGTTGGCGGTGTTAGTTCAGTGATACCTGACGAGGAGACCGTGGTCTCTTTGTCTTCTGATGTCACTATTGAGGCGTCTGTTTTCGTTGAGAGCTTTTCCGAGGTCAGCTCGGTGACCCTTTCCGATCTGCCTCCTACACCATCGACCGTTGTTGAGGAAGTTGCTACTCCAGATCCTATTCTGTCTGATGGTGGCTCTTCCATCTCCTCTGGGGATGGTCTACAGTCTCGGGGGACCGAGGCTGTATCTGCTGGTGTGTCTGTGTGTTCTCAGCCTCCCCCAGCCTCGCGACGGGGCTGTGTGGGTTTGCTGTCTGCTCCGTCTCATCTGGCTAGGTTTGCTCCTAGTCGGTTGAGCCGGCTGGTCGCTTCGGCAGCGATTTCTCGTCCCTCGAGTGAATCGTTTATTGTTCCACCTTCCCCTGCTAGTGTGCCACCTAGCGGGATGGTGTTGGGACGTTGGCATCCAGGGCCTACTGTTCGGCAGCGGTCAATGACAGCCCGTGTTTGCTGTCACTCTCGGAACCTTCCTCCAGTGATTCCTCACTGTGTTCCGAGTCTGGGTGTCGATCGATACTTGCCGTCTGTCTCAGAGGATAGGCAGTTGGGGCCATCTGCTGCGCAGAGGCCAATGACAGGTTCCTGTCATTCTTGGGACAATCCTCCGGTGTCTTCTCACCGTGTCCTAGGTCCAGCTACCGATCAACGTGCGCCGTCGGTCTCTTTAAAGGATTTGCAAGCAGGACCTTCTGTTTCGCAGAGGTCAGTGATGGCCCCTGGGCATCACAATCGGGACTATCCTCCGGTGTCTTCTCACCGTGTCCCTATTCTGTCTGCCGATCAACGTTCGACGTCGGTCTCTTCTGAGGATTTGGGTTCTTCTACCAGAAGGGTCCATTGGGAGGACACTCCGTCGGGCGATTCTGCTGCGACGGATTCTCAGGGTGACCTGCGCCAGGCCGTTTTGGCGCTCACCCGGTTGCTTTCTGGCAACCCTCAAGTTGGCCTCCCTGTGCCTCCTGAGGCACAACCTCCTTTGGTTGGTCGCCGAGATGTCTTGCCTGGCCCCTTGGATACTGCACAGTATTCACAGGAGGTTTCTGCTGGTCAGCCCGAGTTGGGCTACATCTCCTCTGCTACAGAGGATGACGAGTATCTTGAAGGTGATGGGCCCCTCTCGTCAGTCTTGGGGCAGGCTTTGGATTTCATCTTTGGCTTATTGCCGGACGTTCAACCTTGCGACCAGCCTTCTGTGACCGTCCGGCCGCGGTCCACTGTGGAGCACCGTAACCCTGTTGAGCCTTCTAGCTCCGGGGCTTTGCGTCCTCTGCAATCGGCTCAGGTTGTTGAGTCCTTCCAGGGCTTAGACACCAAAATGCGTTCTAAGGCCCTCAAGGGTTCCTTCTTTTCTAGAGCTGATGCCTTTCTGCCTCCATCGCGGTTTCGTGTGTACGATTCCGTCTCTCCACCAGTCTTCCAAGGGATGACTACTGTGGATGAGAATTCTTCTTCCCTCGGGATGACTAAGCCTAAGTCAGCAGTTCTCCCGATGTCGGTAGTTGAGTCTATGGTGGGCCTGTCCCGAGAGATGCTGGGTATGTTATCTCTCGCGGACCATGTCGTCGCTGCTCTGGCTGAATATTTTCCACCAGGGGAGTTTGATGACGCTCAGGCGCCTTTTCGCGTTTTGTCACAGGCTCTTATGAACTTGACAGACGCTCACGCCTGTAACACGGCTAATTGGGAGCTGGCACGCCGGGATGCAGTGTTGGATTCTTTACCATCCCTTCCTTCTGAGCAACGTGCTGTTCTGAGGTCTGCCTCTTTGGTGGGACCTCAGTTGTTCCATGGTTCCGTGGAAGCTGTTCGTGGCGAAGTTCTTCGTCATTCGAAGGACCAGCTTTTGCTGAGACAGCTTGACCAACCTGCTGCTGTGGGTGGGGGTCATTCCAGGCCCGCCAAGCATGCTGCTGCGTCTGCCACGTCGGCTACACCTTCGGCTCCTTCTGCTCATAAGAAGCGCCGATGTGGCCAGGCTCGCTGGCAGCCTCAGGCTGGAAAGTCTCAGGACCTCACTTCCCGAGGTGGTTTCTCCTCTCGGGGGCCTCGTCGAGGTCGCAAGTGAAGGTTCTCATCTCGATTTGCCTCCAGTCGGGGGAAGGCTGTCGCTGTTTTACGACCGTTGGACAGAGATAACGTCGGACTCTTGGGTCCTCTACGTCATTCAATCCGGTCTGCGACTGTCCTTCCATCGGCACCCTAGTTTATCTCGGGTGCCCCTTCCGACTCAGGTCCCTTCCGATTCTCTGCGTCGGGACCTTCTGGTGCAGGAGATCGACAATCTCCTTACCAAAGGGGCGATCGAGGAGGTCAGGAACACCCTTTCACCGGGGTTTTACTCGAGACTTTTCTTGGTGCCGAAGAAAAACGGCCAATATCGTCCTGTCATCGATCTGAGTACCCTGAACGAGTACATAATAGCTCCTCGTTTCAGTATGGAGACTTTCCGGTCGGTTCGACGTTCAGTTCATCAGGGCGATTTTGCGGCCAGTATCGACCTGAAGGATGCCAACTTCCATGTACCCATTCATCCGGCGTCACGGAAATACCTTCGGTTCTCGTTTTGGGATCGAGTTTTTCAATTCAGAGCTCTCCCGTTCGGTTTGAACCTGGCTCCTTGGGCCTTCACCCGACTGATGTCACATGTGCTTGCTTTCCACCGCACTCAGTCGGCAGTGACTTCGTCAGCCTACCTAGACGACATCCTCCAATGGCACCACGATGCTGCTGTTCTGGAGTTCGATGTCCGGCAGTTTCTTTGCCTGCTAGCGTCGCTGGGTTCGCGAGAAGTCGGATCTTCTTCCTTCTCAGCGATTCCATCATTTGGGGATGGATTTCGACACTCTTCACAATGTAGTGTCGGCCCCCAGGCTCGGGCGACGATTCTTTCCACCTTGACTCGGGACCTGCTTCAATCTTCCTCGGTCTTGGCCAGGACTTTCCTTCGGATGCTGGGCCTTTGCGGTTCGGTGACAGATCTCATTCCGCTCGGTCGCTTGTTTGTCCGACCTCTCCAACACTTCCTGTTGGATCATTGGCGTCCGAATGTAGATTCGCTGGACCTTGAATTCACTATTCCTCGGTCTCTGCTTTGTCACCTCCGCCCTTGGGCAGATATTCCCTGGCTGACACATGGTGTTCCGTTGGATCTTCCTTTGGCCGATCGCATTCTTACTGCGGATGCCAGCGATCGGGGCTGGGGTGCGACGTTGGATCCTCTCGGTCTGTCTACTCACGGAGAGTGGGACAGCGAGCAGGTGGGCCTTCATATCAACCAGAAGGAGCTCCTTGTTTCGGCTTTGGATCCCTCATCTGTTGGACCATGTTGTCCTACATCTTTCGGACAATTCGACAGTAGTGGCCTACATACGGAATCAAGGAGGCACACATTCGATTCCCATGTATCGGCTGACTCGGGATCTTCTTCTGTTGGCGCGGGATGTGAACGCTCGGGTGTCCATTCGACACATTCCCGGGCATCTCAGCGTCCTAGCAGACTCCCTGTCCCAACGCGACAGTGTCCTTCCAACCGAATGGATGCTACATCGGTCGGTGTTTCAGGCGATTTGTGAGCAGTGGGGCCGTCCTCAGGTCGACCTTTTCGCTACTCTCTGGAATCATCTGGTAGAGACCTTTGTCTCCCCTTGTCCACATCCTCTGGCATTTGCAGTAGACGCTCTGTCTCTGGACTGGACAGGTTGGATTGGCTATGCCTTTCCTCCTGCACCGATTCTTCCTCAAGTATTAGCGAAGATTCGTGCTTGCAGTTGCAGGATCATTCTGATCACACCCCTGTCTCCACAGAGGGTGTGGATCAATCTGCTGCGGCCTCTATTGGCCAATCGACCGATTCGTCTACCTCTACGTCATGATCTTCTTTCACAGGGTCGTCCCAGGAAGTATCACAACAACCTGGCGAGCCTGTCCCTTCACACCTGTCTTTTATCAGGTCCAGTCTCCGACGCAGAGGTTTTTCGAGACAATCAGTGGAGTACATTTCTGCATCACGCGACATTCCACTGGCATGACTTATGCCGCCAAGTGGAAGGTTTTCTGCCGCTGGTGTGCAGATCACAATGTGAATTACCGTGGTCCGTCAATCGCTCAAATTGCGGATTTTCTGGTTTTTCTTTTTGACTCCAAGGGCCTCCAGCCTATTACGATTAAGGGCTATCGGTCTATGCTGTCTGATACTTTCTCTTATGTGGGAAAGTGGTGCATCGGTCGTAATCTTTTTCTCTCCAAACTTATTCGGCACTTTTCTTTGAAGAGGCCTCGAGTTTTGCGTCTTACACCCAAGTGGAACTTGGCATGTGTGCTGCACTGTTTGGAGGAGGTGCCATTCGAGCCTTTATCTGAGACCGACGCATTTTTTCACCTATAAGGCGGCTTTTCTTCTAGCGTTTGCTTCTGCTCGTCGAGTCAGTGAGCTTCATGCGCTATCTGTTGATTCTGCCTTCTTCCGAAATGAGGCTAACAGTGTCACCTTCACTACTGATTGCTCTTTTCTGGCAAAGAATCAACTTCCTGATTCGGTACCTCCTCCCATCTGCATGCGGGCTCTCCCTGCTGTAGATGGCCGGAGGCCTCTTCTTTGTCCTGTTCCTGCGATCAGGACTTACATTACTCGCACTCAGTTCATTAGGAGGGATCGGAAGAGATTCTTTCTGTCTCTCATTCCTAAAAGGCAGTCTATCTCTTCCCATTCTATTTCCAGGTGGATCTGTCTTGCAATCAAGCTGGCTTATTCTCGCTTGTCTGCGTCGGATCTTGTTTCGAACCGGCTTAATGCTCATGAGGTTCGTGCCATTTCTACATCCAGGACGTTCTCCAATTCTGTTTTGCTCCGGGATGTTATGAATGCGGCTTACTGGAGGAATGCTTCTACCTTCTCCTCCTTTTATCTCCGCCACCTTCAGCAGCAATCTGAGGACCTTTATTCTTTAGGCCCTCTCGTTGCTGCTCAGGCTGTTGTGCACCCTCGTTAAAATTGTTTTTGTCGAGGTTGCGCTTCGCTCAGCCTTGTTCTTTTTAGGTGCCTTCTCTCTATCTTCATTACAGGTTTTCGTTTTTGTTCTCTGCCATCCTTGCTTTCGTTCTGCTACTCTTGTTGGTTTTGGTTATGTGATTCACCTCCTCCTATTGTTTATTCAGCCAATTGTAAACAATTGTGAGTAGGTTGAAAAGAAATTAAAATTTTTTAGTAAATTTTGTTTCTTAACATACCTACCACAATTGTTTACCGGAGGCCTACCCTCCTTGGGGATATCTTTGATATCGATGCCTCCCCGCTAAATCACAAACTTCTCGTTGGCAGAAATACGGAATTGACGTCACGGTTGTTGCACATGCGCTCGGTAAATGCAAAAGGTGTGCAGAGAGAGTACCTGTAATTTCGAGCGCTGGTCTCGCTCGACCCTTTTTTCAATCTTTTTCGTGCTTTTGCACTCTAGTACTTTTCCAACTCGTTTGGAAAAGATTCTAAAAGCTTGAATTAGTTCTGAAGTAGGGCTTGCACTTATGTTACAGCCAATTGTAAACAATTGTGGTAGGTATGTTAAGAAACAAAATTTACTAAAAAATTTTAATGTTTATGAAATGAACATATTTTATTTCCCAACATAATGTAGCACTCTACTGGGTTATTATAGTCAGTTATGTGCCAAAATAAGTAACTTTGACCCTTATTTTATATTTGGCTGTTCATATGAGACACTCATTGGCCAGTACACTGGTGTCATGTAACTTGGCAACATATTGTGTATTAAAATCTTGTCACTATTGAAATTAATTTATTATTAACTGTATTTGCAACTTCAGTTCATAAGGATATTCAGTTAAACAGAATGTGGTTGCGTTCCTGTATTCTCATTATAAAGTGAGTTTTTATTCTACAATATCTTGTTTAATGAGCTCAAGATATATTTGAATCAAGGTTTTTTCAGGAAGTACTGCAGCCAAAGAGATATATACACCTGGAACTTAATTAAGCACCCCCTGTTTTTTTTTTCATAGTGGTGTTAATAGGAACTGTCATTACTTTCATGGTATCTTTCAGATGGCCAAAAGTGATTGTTTGCAGAAAGAATGGTCTATTGACAAATGAAAGACAACATAATGATGAAAATATGCAGTATTTTAATGGCGCTAATTACACATAACTGTCACTAATGTTTTTGATGGAAAAATGTTCTCTTGACAAGTATGGTGCTGGAACGGTCCATGATGAAACAATACCGGTAATTACTCACATAAAATGTAATTTGTGACCTCCTGAACACTGTCCGATGTCAGTAGCAAGTGTACCCATCACGTGCGTGGATGACAGCCTGAACTCTCCTCCTAATGCTACCAGTGAGCCTTCTGATACGGTCACAGTCGCTAATTGCTTTTTAAAGAATATACTTTGATTTCTGCAAAAAATTAATATGATGATGCTGTGTACATCTTTTGTTGCAGTTCAAATTGAATATTTTCAACATATTTTTCCCTATAGGTGCCCCCTTCCCCACGGGAACCCTGGGAAATGAAGCAGTGCCTGTTCACTGCGGTAAACAGGCTCTGTTTTACTGGTAAAATAGGACCCAGTCACCAATGCTTGGGAGGTGCAAACCCTCTATAAAATGGGCAACATGGCATAATAACTCTCACCCCTGGTCTTGAGTTGATACTCATGTTGTGGTCATGATTAGCCATTGTGCAAAAATATGTGACCTTAAACACCAATAAATAATAAATAAATAATATAGGTGCCCCCAAGAAGTAAAGCAGTACTTGTGGTAAACAAGACCTTATTTACTGGTAAAATAGGATCTGGTAACCAATGCTTGGGGTGGAAGTCTTCTAAAATGGACAAAATGGGTATAAATGATTGACAGGACATTATATCCATGTTGTGGACACAATTTGCTGTTGTGCAGAAATATGTGACCTTAAACACCAATAAATAAATAATTCCAACATATATTAGTTATTATTAACAGAAAACAATTGCTGATATTGGAAAGTTTATACTTTGTTACTAGTTTTTATGCTAGGTTTGATGTTGGATGATATGAAAGCTGTTGCGCTGTCACATCATAAAACACCATCGGTGGGAGGAGCTAATACTTTGATTGACCTGACACCATCTTGAGGGGGTGCAGATTGAGTTGCACAATTTTCCGCTGACATTCCACCAATTCGGTTGTATTGAGGTTAGTGCTCTAGGCACTTTTAATAAGTAGTAACAATTCAAGTTAATACAAACAAATTTTGACTTCCAAAATTAATCTACCATTGAACCAGTTAACCCTTAAGGCCCTAATTCCAACTTTTATCACATTTTGGGGCAACAAAACAGGTGCCCTGACAAGCAGTCTTTGGGTTAACTCACAAGTTACATTCTAAGTACCTGAATAGCTGTTCTTAGTGAAGTATTGGCTGCCTATATAGGCAGCCAAGACTTACCAAAAAACAGCAGCAAAGCCGCAGAATGTAAGTGCAGAAAAAATATGTCAAAATCTCTTTCCTTGGAGGGTTAACAAGGGTTTGAAAGCAATATGAAATCAACAAGGTTATTCATTTTGGGAACCCCAGGAAGTGAAGCAGTGCATGTTTACTGTGATAAACAAGCTCTGTTTTACTGTTAAAATAGGACCCTGTCAGCAGTGCCTGTGGTGGAAGTCCTCTAAACTGTGCGACAAGGTTATAAATGATTATTTATTTATTTATTTATTTATCTGTGTTTAAGGTCATATACTTATGCACAATGGCTAATCATGACCATGACAGTTTTATGGGTGGAGGAAGCTGGAGTACCCGGAGAGAACCACCAAGCAATGACGAGCAGCTGCCAGCTCCTCAACATCGTAACTCCGCACTGCAGCACACGAGGGTTAGATTAGTTGAAGACAGACGTACCATTGACGTGTAGTACGCCTTAGTACACGGCGTCTTCATGCCCCCATGTGGACAGTCAGGTTAAGTGCCTTGCCCAAGGACACAACGCAGGAGTCTGAATCGATCACTCAGACGGTCACCCATCCAATAATTAACCGGGCTCAACGTTGCTTAACTTCGGTGATCTGACAAGAACTGGTTACCGCAACACCACCGCACCCCCTATAAATGATTAGGTGGACTTAACTTTATATCCATGTTGCGGTCATGATCAGCCGTTGTTTCCCTCCCCCCAAACCCAAAGTAACCCACCCACCCAAAGTATTGATACTCGTGCAATCTCACTGAAATTGAAACTCTCTCATTTTACATTTTTATTGTCTTGCAGTGTTTGCTTGATTTATGTAACTGAAATCTGAAGAGCATAAAACTAAGGACAGTCTATATCCTTTGGATTTGCAGTTGTTTCTAGACAAGTCTTGGCTGCCTATACGCAGCAGAGACTTGCCTAGAAATTACTGTAAGTGCACTTAGAATGCAGTATACAAGTTACCCCAGAGACAGCATGTTGGGTCACTAGTTCTGTTGCAGTAAAAAGTGATTAAAGTCAGAATTAGGCCCCGGAGAATTAAAATTTTTGTATAATTATGCACTATATATATTCTGAAAAGGCAGTGGAAAGCCTCTCCAAATCCATTATATGCAAGAAAAAAGTTAAAATAAAGACATCCCTCCATCACTGATTAAAAATAAATATTGCATGAGAATCAACTAGTTTATTTTGTGTGACCTAAACTTTACTTTATACGTTTTGTGTCAGGATATAGCCACAGATGCTGAAAGTGCCTTTAAATACTAATGAACAGTTAATTACTCTCCCTGTGTAGTATTCTTTTGTTGAACTTAGCCAGTATGTTCAAAACCTACAGTATTTGGTTTTCTGTTGCATGGTGGGTTAGAGTAAGATTTGCATTTTATGTAACTTTAGGCCCACTTATCAATCTGTAAGAGTATTTTGATATGGAACTTGATTAGCTTCTATTGCTAATAACCATTCAGTCATGCATTTAAATTACCAGGCACGGCTATAAGATTGAAATTATTGATTCCTGATGCATCCTATGACATTTATTCCAATTCTGAGCAAAAATGGTAGATGTTCTTGTCAGAATTAATTCCACTTATTAATATTTTCTATTTGGGAGTAGATGAAATTAATTAATTTATCTGATGGTGATACTGAGTAAAAACATAATTGTCTTGAGGGTATTGCAGCGTTCCTAAGTCATAAACAGTCGTGATTCAATATACTGAACAAATAATTGAAACGAATTCTTACGTGATCCCAAGGGTGGATAGGTTGATGTAGAACTCTGATAGAAAATAATTGTGATGACAATTAACTTTTTCAGTGCCAGAAGATGTTATCAAATACTATCGATGAATTTGTTCCAATGAGGGGTCATAAGCTATGCTTTGGAGGCAAAAACTGGAAAAAAATAATTATTGGATTATAAACCACGGACCCCTTCAGCAAGAGCCTGGATTCATCACTAATCAGGACTCTTCTGATGTGGCTGGAGATAGGATTGATAAGCCATTGGGTGAAAGGTCATCAAGGTGCAGGCTGCAAGCCGAGAGGTCCTCGGTTCGACTCCAACCTGCGGCAACTGCGTTGTGTCCGAGGGCAAGACACTTCACCCCCATTGTCCACATGGGGGCACGATGACGCCGTGTACTAAGGCGTACTGCACATCGATGGTGCGCATGTCTTCAACAAATCTAACCCTGCCTGTGCTGCAATGCAGAGTTATGATGTTGGGGAGCTGGCAGCTGCTCGTCGTTGCTCGGTGGTTCTCTCCGGGCACTCCGCCTTCCTCCACCCGTAAAACTGTCACGGTCATGATTAGC
Source organism: Pictodentalium vernedei (assembly GCA_031216915.1). Classification (NCBI taxonomy): domain Eukaryota; kingdom Metazoa; phylum Mollusca; class Scaphopoda; order Dentaliida; family Dentaliidae; genus Pictodentalium; species Pictodentalium vernedei. The sequence continues at coordinate 150,384,208 of CM062292.1, forward strand.
CATTCGTGCATAAGTATGTGACCTTAAACACCAATAAATAAATAAATAAATAAATAATTGAAAGGTCGTCATATTTACAAAACATTTGTTTAAGAAAATTACTGATGCCAGTGAAGTTTTTAAAGTTTTTGTCTTAAATCTTAACTTCTTAAACACTGAATAAATGTTTACTTGACAGTTAATAATAATGACTGTATCCCCAAGGTTAAAATCACAGTCAAAGGTCAGATTCACAACTTCTTTGGACTTGATAACTGAATATGTTTTGACAAATCCTCATAACAACAGACATGGGAAGTGAAGCACTATTTGGTGTTAAAGTGTGTGGCTTGAATAAGAACATCAGTACCCTTGAAGGTCATTATGAAAGTTAAGGGTCAATATTAAGTCACTAGACTTGCTTGTACAGATAATAACTTGATATTTTCTGAAATTTTTTCTGACCTTTTACCCAATATGGATAGCAGACAACACTTAAATTGTCTGAAAAATTCTGGATCTACTCCAAAAAATTATTTTTTTTGCAAAAATATATATCAGCCTCTTTGGAACAATTTCAAAAAGATCATTCCACTGAGGGTCATCAGCTTTGTTTTGAAGCAAAAGGTAATAAAATTCAAAAGAATTTTTTGTGAATAGCACTGACCAGTTATTAGAGATGGGCGGTATTGGAATTTTGAGTTGGGTATCAGTTTCGGTAATTTTAGGTGGGTATACCTCAGTATCAGTTCGGTATTCGGTATCTGACTTGACTGAGATTTGCTGATGGTACCAAAGAGGACTTCACATCACGAAAAACAGAATAAGTTGTTGTAGTATCATTCTACCACAAAGCTTTCAATGACACTGCCAATGAGCTGAACAGTGGCATTCTTTTACGACCACAAATCATATCCACAGTAATTTTGTGACTTGTTCTAAACGCACCTTAATGTTTAAAGACCTATTTCTGGCTTTTGTGATCTCAGAGCATGTGCCCTGACCATGATATCTTTAGGAGGTCCTGCTGACAATAGACAAAACATCTGGGCAGTGATTTCTAGTTAGGTCTTGGCTGCCTTAACAGGCAGCCAAGACTTGACTAGAAATCACATTTAAGCAATTGGACATGTACAGGTTGTTGGAATTCAAGATAGTTGCCCTGTCCACTGAGGGGTTAACAAAACTGAAAAGAAAATCAGTCACTTCTTTCATGAAAATTAACCTTTCAACTGTTATCAAGCCTCAACAGGGACTTATAAATAGAGAATGCAGGAAAACTTGAAACTTTAGTCGGTTTTGGTATTCAATGATTGGTTCAGTTCGGTTTTTCGGTATCCCTATGATATTGGTTTGGTTTTTCAGTATATTGACCATCTCGACTAGTTATGGCAATCATGAAAGGTAGAGGAGGGGTTAATGAAACTTCATAGGTATTTGAAGGCAGTGTGTCATGAACCTCATTATACCCTCCACAAACAAAGTTTGGGGGGTATATAGGAATCACCCTGTCTGTCTGTCCGTCCATCTGTCCGTCTGTCCGTCCATCTGTCCATCCTTGTAAGCACAACTCCTCCTAAACCGTTTGAAGAATTTTCATGAAACTTTACACAATGGAAGAACTCCATATGAAGATGTGCATGAAGCAATATAATTCCGTTCTGACATTTCCAAGGGGAGATAATCTTATACATTTCAGGCACGGGGGTATCACTTTGTGAGTTTGCTCACAGTACCTCTAGTTTAGGCCCAGATTCTCCTTGAAGAAGTTCTCAATTTCTGTGGGAATCAAACCAGGCCTTAAAATTTGTCCTGATTCATAAGAATCTGTTTTGATTCTTGTAAACTTTGTTAGAAGAATCTGTGGTGTTTTTTTAATTATTTAACCCTTTGAACCCTTGTTTCCTGGATTGTTTGTTTGTTGGGGGTTAACGTCACATATTTATACACCATGGCTAATCGTGACACAACATGGAGATGAAGTCAAGTTTAGTCAATCGTTGATCAACATGTTGCCCATTTTAGAGGACTTTCACCCCAAGCATTGGTGTCTGGGTCCTATTTTACTAGTAAAGCGGAACTGGTTTACCACAGTAAACAAGTGCTGCTTACTTCCCGGGGTTCCCACGGGGATGTTTCCTGGAAGTGTATCGCCTTTGTGTATGTACACTTACAGTGGGATGGGTCAGTCCAATATCAATATACAGGGAGAATACAACAATAACTGCAGTCTGCTGTCGGATTCTATTATCAACGTCCCGTGTATAGACCTCTTATAATAAGACAAAAGTTGGACGAAATTATGTCTTGGACAGAAAAACCTGGATTGCGATTTCATAGGGTTAAAATGTGGGAACCCCAGGAATTGAGGCAGTGCTTGTTTCTGTGGTAAACCAGCTCTGTTTTACTGGTAAAATAGGACTCAGTCACCAATGCTTCAGGTGAAAGTCCTTTAAAATGGGCAACATGGGTATAAATGATTGACAAAACTTAACATTCTATCTATGTTGCTGTCACAATTAGCCGTTGTGCAGAAGAAGTATGTGAGCTTAAACGCCATTAAATAATAAATGAATAAATTTAAAATTTGATAGTACTGTTATACCTATGTCAGTGAAACCAGTAAATATTCCACAGTAAACAAAAAAAGCTCTTATTTGTATATTTACTAGAGTTTAACTGTTAAGGACCTACTTCCAAGTGTGGTAAGTTTTCTAGTGTCACATGAAGAACAGGTTCCAGTACGCAGGCAATGCAAAATACAGAATGAGGTTTTTATTAAAAATGGCATAAAATATCTCTAGTTTATCATTTGCACTTACACACTGCTTCCTTGCATGTGTAGATTGTCTCAGATAGTAGGACTTTCAATGGCCAGGGTAAAATGCAGAAAAGCCTATAAGAAAATGTACCATTAGTCAACATTTTATCCTTAGTACATGTAACACCAGACTCTTGCCTCTATTATTATTGCCAAAAATGCGACAATAATCAGACCTTTCAATGGATGAGGAAGAATCTCCTGACATATAAAGGAGGTGACCCATTTGCAAAGCGAATAATAAAGAATATGCATTATTATTTCAGGCAAAAAAAATTAGGCGAATTATGCTAAACCCAAAATTAATTAATGTTGATCTAACAAGATAAATCAGTTAATAAATATTTGATAAAGTGGGCTCTACTCTTCTTCATATGTGTTGCTAAGAATTTATTGCAGAGCCACAAGGTTTTCCACTATGTTGTGGTGTAATTTATGTCCCGGCTTTTAGGGCTTGATCATGCACATTTTGCATGAATTCTGATTTTTCCCATCAATTGCTTTACAATACGTGATTATGAAGATGATGTGATTCTCTGTATTCAAAGTAAGTTTTAATAATACTTCACAGCTCTGCGGCTCCAGGTTTTGAAAGTCAACCACGATACCCGGAAAATTCATATACCATGGTATCAATGATTGCGTATCATAGTTTATGAGATTACTGCGAATATCAGCTTCTTCTGAGACCAGCATCACCGTTGGAGCTATGGTTTCATCTCCCGACCTTGCATCTATCGTGACTGACTTTCAAAAATGGGAACCAGAAACTTCACGACCCCAGGATTAAACCCTAATTCAAGGTAACAGGTTATTGTTAACCCTTTACTTGATGGATCAGCCACATATTGTTACAAGTTGAGTTGTAGAAAAAAATTATTTTTATATAAATTTCAACAAAACTAAATTAGTGAGGTATCATTGGAATGATTTGGTCAAGCTCATTCCAATGAGGGATCACATGATATGATTTTGTTTAAATTTTTTTTAAAAACTTGAGTTATTTGCTTAACTTGTGAAGTAACTTTTGGGAGTCACATCAGTTTGTATTGAATTCTCAAAGCTAAGAATTCAAAAAAATATATTCTATCATGTTTGTCATTGCTGAAAAGACAAATTATCTTTTTACAGGAAAATTCATGTTATTAAATTGTCACACTTTCTTGCTCATACTGATGTCCTTTTTACTTTTACAGTTGACATTTATTATGAATTCGAATGAATTATGTAATTATTCAAATTGGGAAAATTTGTTTGTTGTACCTGTCACCACTTCAGGTATTGTCTCACAATACACAGAATGAATTTGTATTGACTTTGAATTAACCCTCTGTGGCACAGTTCAGAAACACAACATACCTATTATATACTCCCTGTGGGAACACCAGGAGGTGCAGAAGTGTTGGTTTACTTTGATAAAGAAATTCTGCTCATCTGGAAAGTTGGACCCCTAGGGGCCAATACTATAGAACTTTTACAATTGTATTTTCTAGAATTGTATTTTCTTGTTATGACTTGAAATGGGTTAAAATTAACCATCAGCATTTTCAAAGATCTGGCAATTTGACAACTGGCAAATTGCCATATCTTTTAAAATGCTAGGGATTCATTTTAGTCAGTTATACTAATAGGTAGAAATTACAATTCCAGAAAATATCATTGTAAAAGTTTTATATACTACCCAAAGTTTGCTAAGCACCAAGAATATCTGTGTGTATGGGAGCGCGGTGGCTCAGTTGGTAGAGGTGCAGGCTGCAAGCCGAGAGGTCCTCGGTTCAAATCCCACCTGCGGCAACCATGTTGTGTCCTTGGGCAAGACACTTCATCTCCATTGCCCGCATGGGGGCATGATGACGCCGTGTACTATGGCGTACTGCACGTCGATGGTACGCATGTCTTCAACCAATCTAACCCTGCCTGTGCTGCAGTGCGGAGTTACGATGTTGGGGAGCTGGCAGCTGCTCGTTGTTGCTCGGTGGTTCTCTCCAGGTACTCCGGCTTCCTCCACCCGTAAAACTGTCACGGTCATGATTTGCCATTGTGCATAAATATGTGACCTTAAACATCAGTAAAAATAAAATAAAAAAAATCTGTGTGTATATTTTTTATTAAATTATAACCTTAATGATTTAAGTACAGAAATTAAGATTTTATTTGTGTTTGAAATTATTTTTTAGCTTTTGAATACGATAACCATGGAAAATGGATATTATTGGTAAAAGAGGAAATTTTTCAATTTGCCCAAAAGTTGACAGAGCGAACTGGTATGGGTTCAATATCGAGTATGAGACCCATTGCTGTTAATTACAGCTTGACAATCAGATTCCTGGTGGTTGTTTGTGGGATATTGTTCCATTCTTGGACCAGCATGGCACCAAGCTCCTGGACATTTCTTGGCTGGTCTGGATAGGCTGAAATCGCAAGCTGCAACTCATTCCACACATGTTCCATTGGATTGAGGTCAGGGGATCTTGCTGGCCAGTCCATATGCTCTATCCCCTCCCTCTGTCGGTATTCCCCGACAGCATGGGCAACATGAGGATGGGCATTATCATCCATCAGAATGAAAATATCACCCACTGCACCTGCAAACAATCTGACGTGGACATCCAGGATCTCAACAACATACCACTGTGGAGTCAATGTATCGTGTTCAAGGACACAGAGCTCTTTACGTCCATACCTGTTGATGCCGCCTCAGACCATGATTGACCCTTCACCATGGCAGTTATGCTCAGCAATGTTGGAATCGCTCTCCTGGTCTTCTCATACCCTAGAACGCCTATCTGTGTGGCCTAGGCAGTACCTTCACTCATCTGTAAAAAGGACAGGTCGCCAATTTTCTCTGGTCCATCTAACGTGTTCCATGGCCCATTCATAATGTGCCTGGCAGTGGTTCTGGGACAGTGGAATGCGAATACATGGTCTTCTCGATCGGAGACCACCTTCATGCAACCTTGCCCGGATAGACTGCGTCAAAACATTTACCCCGGATGCATTCTGAAGATCACTGCGAAGCTGGGTTTCTGTGGCAAAGCGGTTCCTACGGGCCTGAATGATCAAAAACAGGTCTTCAGCTGCAGATGTTGCCCTGTCTCTGCCACCACCATGCCATTTTACTGGTGTGCCATACTGCTGAAATCTTGCCCAGGCTCTGGTGATCACCGTATGGTGCACACCAAGGGCTTCACCAACCTGACGATGGGTAGCCCCTTGCTCCTCCATCCCTACAGCCAGCCACATTTCTGCTTCAGACAAATGTCTTCTTACATTTGCATTTGCCATATTCAGTCATTAAATACAAGGGTTTGTGTTGAAATGAAGATTGAATACCCTACACATGTCATGTACATGCAGACAGTACACAGTACACGAAAACATCATGAAAATCAAGAGGTACATGCTTTCCATGACTGTCACGAAAAGTCTGCCTGTCAAGAGAGCTAATGTAAACACTGGGGACCATCTCAATACATTCCTCAATCATATCTACCAAAAATATTGCAAATATGTCATAAGCAAATTTCACAATGATGTGTCAAATATTTGGTGCCTAGCAAACTTTAAGTAGTATACAGTATTGGCTCCTGGTAATCAATGCCTTAGGGAGAAGTCATCTAAAGTGCTCAGCATTGTCTAAACTTGACATCATATCTATGTTGCAGTCCTAATATAGCCTTAGATACTGAAAATGACCTAAAACACCAATAAATAAAAGAAATAAATTGTATACTTCCTTACTGGTGCTAATTGAGTGCTGTTAAAAACTGTTCCCTTTAATAATTGGTGTGCTTGCTACCTTTGATGCAGATTTGCATTTTGTCTTGACATTTCTTCTTGTATTGAGGGAAATACATTCTTGTTGTAAGATAAGAAAATTATTTGCCACAGCGGTCAGAAATACACTTCCGATTGGATTTATCCTTCTGAAAACAACATAAAATGATCATATGCTGAGTCTACATGGGAACCCTGGAAAGTGAAACAGTGCATGTTTACTGTGGTAAAAAAGCTCTGTTTTACTGGTAAAATGGTTCCCAGTCAATGCCGAGGTGGAAGTCCTCTAACCCTTTACCCAACGAATTGGCCGCATCTGCCCACGTAATATGCAAATTCTGCAGGTGAAAAAATATTATTTTAAAAAAAATTTCAACAAAACCATATCATGTGACCCCCTCGTTGGAACGAGCTTAATGAGCTCGTTCCAACACGGGCTCACATGATATGGTTTTGTTGAAATTTTTTTAAAAATTTCAAAAAATAATATTTAAAATAATAAATTTTGATATCGTCTGCGTTGGGTAAAGGGTTAAAATGGGCAACATGGGTATAAATATTGGCTGCATTGACTTTACTTTATATCCATGTAGCAGTCACGTTTAATCATTGTGCAGAAATATGTGACCTTAAACACCAGTAAATAAATAACTTAATTTTTGAAATTAGTTTATATGGAGAAACACTCAAGCATCAGCATATAGAGTACATTTCGAAATAGGTTGAAGTGACTGTAAGCAAATTTTATTGTCTTTTCAAACCACAATCGCCAACCACAATCTCAAACCACAAATCTTTCGAAGACACAGATTCAGGCCTCAAAATAACTCAGTAGAGATCTTTACCTGGGGGTTACATCAGTTGTAAAACACACAAACAAACTACAGGTTACATCAAAATGATAGAACATAAATAAAAATTTTAATCGTGTATGTTTGCCAGTCAGACTTTACACCTTTTGGGACAAACACCATTCAAAGGTTGCACATTGCATCCACATAAGAACAGAATGCCATTTACATCTTCACAAAATTTCCACCAAAATAAATGGCAGCAATTTTTTTTTTTAAGGTTTAACGACACATTAACAGCCAGGGTCATATCATGTTGGTGACAGTTTTATGGGTGGAGGAAGCCTGAGTACCCGTAGAGAACCACCGAGCAACGACGAGCAGCTGTCAGCTCACCAACATCGTAACTCTGAACTCTGCACCGCGGCACAGGCAGGGTTAAGTGGTTGAAGACATGCGCACCGTCGACGTGCAGTACGCCTTAGTACACAGCGTCATCGTGCCCCATCTAGGCAATCGGGGTTAAGTGCCTTGCCCATGGACACAACGCGGGAGCGCAAATCAGTCGCTGAAATGGTCACCCATCCAACTACTAACCGCGCTTGACGTTGCTTAACTTCGGTGATCTGACGAGAACCGGTTACCGCAATGTCATTGCACAACAATTAACATGCAATCTCACCAAAGTGAGATCTCGCTTTAGTTGTTGTTATTTATCTACACAAAAATTCTGTGAAGATGTAAATTGTGTGGTTAGTGTAGTAAAAACAGCGAAGACAAAAAAGTGGAACAGCACTTTTTTTCTATAGGTTACCACCATGTAATATAGGGTACGTTTCAGTGTACTCTTCTAGTTTACTTTGTTTACTCTTCCATGTAAACGTAAACTAGGTTGATAATCCCAATGGAACGGTAATTTTAATGAGAATACTATTCCACGCAGAAACCGGCTTGATGTCGCAAGGAAACGTCCAATATGGGCATGTTATTTAGGAGGAGGATATCCAGAGCGGGCACATACATGTATCCCTGCATTCATTTTTAAAAGAATAAAACCAGCATTAGAAAGGCTCTCATAAGAAACTTTCCAATGTTGGTGTCAGAGATTGCATTACAGTGATTATAGAAATAAAATGGGTTAACACTTTCGCTGCCGAAAGCCACTATTATCACATATTTTATGATGATTATCTATATGTTCTGGTATGCGCAGATCAAACCTACCATCTGATTAATTGTTGGAAAGGGTTCAGAGAGCCCTTTCTAACAATTAATCAAATGATAGAGTTTCAAGTATGTCATAACTTTTATTAAACTTCCTCACATAAAGGTGTACATATAGAGGAGTGTAAACGAATGGGCGTGTGAGTGTTCGATCCCTTGATTGTTCCAGTCTGAGAAATTAAATTAATTGTTAATTCACTCTTAATCATTCAGTCATCCATTTGTTCGCTCATTCATTTCGTTCACTATATTTAGTGGATAAGTGGGAGTGTAAACGAATGGACGTGTGAGTGTTCGACTCCTTGATTGTTCCAGTCTGAGAAATTAAATTAATTGTTGATTCTTTAAATCTCATCCATTCTTTCACTCATTCATTTCATTCACTCTTGCGGGTGGATGTGCGAACAAACAGTGAGTCGACCCACTGACTGCCCAAGAACTATTTAACTGACCACTTATGATAAACCCCTCAACCCCTATCAGATACTGTCAGTTGGAAAAAAGAATGTGTTTACTTGCCTGCCTGACACAGCTGTGTAGTTTACTCCTTTGATGATCATATTGCTTTCATAAAGACTAGCTTGCTCATTAAATGCAGTGATTGTTTATGCAATCAAATAAGAGAGTTGATACCAATTGTGAAATGCAACATTTAGCTTATTCATTCGTCACTATGCATTCACTATGCATTCATCGATCCCTCCATTCGCCCCATCATTCATTCTTTCATTCACTTGATTGAGGGTTCCACCAGCTTATTCATTCATTTGCTATTATTCTGTTATCCATGTACTCATAGAATCTCCCCCTGTTCACTCGTTCTTTCATCCATTCAAGCAGATTGGTGGATGCGCGAATGAGCGGATGGTTGGGAGATAAATTGTCTGGCTGCCCAGTCAACATGTTAATCAACTACTATTACATGACCATTTTTGATACACCAACCAACTGTGAACGGTTATTGTCAGTTGCTCATCAAACTTAGTATTACTCTTTTTTTCCCCCTCTCATTTCTCTTACCAACTGAACCTAGAAGGACCATGCATTCACCTTTTATCTAACCCCCCCCCCCCCTCCACCCTCCCCACCTGCATTCATTGATCGTTGGGACTCATTTCAAAATATGATATGCAGTTGAAAATATTTTTGATATTGTTGGACTTACCGAAATATTCCAAATTCCCCCAAACACATCGTAAAACATTGATGGCTATCATCCAATTGTCAATAAAATGAGGCCTGAGAATGACGATGGTCGAGGAGGAGTGGGCCTGTACATTAAAGAAGTAATATCTTACAAAGTTAGAAGCGATATATCTGTATTTTATTCCTCATGTTTTCGAATCTCTGTTTATTGAAATTAAAGATAAACACAATTTCAAAATTATCGGTGTCATTTATAGAACCAATACACCACCAAAAGCTGATATTAATCTCTTCCTCGCAAAACTAAATGAATTAACTGATGTTCTAACTGCCGAAAATCAAAAAGTGTATATTACGGGTGATCTTAATCTTGACCTTCTAAAAACCAGTACCCACCCCAAGACAGAAGATTATGTCGATCAGATGTTCAGCCAGGGATTCCTACCTTATATCACAAAGTCAATTAGAGTAACCAGTCACTTGATAGATCATATCTTTACTAATAGTTTTTCACAAACAGCCCATTCCGGAATAATCATGTCTGGTGTTTCAGATCACTTTTATGTTTTTTATACTGAAGAGGCACCTAAATTGAGTAATTCGCCAAGCGTTGTTGTGAAAAGAATTATAAATCTTGCGAGTATGCAAAGTGATTTTTACCCAGTATTGGAAGCTAATTGTCCTAACACATCTTATGAAACCTTCCTAACCATCTCCTTAGAAGCTTATGAAAAAGCATTCCCCTTCAAACGTGTCTGCCAGAGTAAAAAATTTATCAAAAAACAACCTTGGATGACCAGGGGACTTGTCATATCTTCTAACAATAAACAAAAATTCTACCACATAAAACTGAAAGTGCCCACTGAACGGAATATTCAAAACTATAAAAACTACTGCTGGATTTTCAATAAGGTTAAAAAACAATGCAAATCAATCTATTACAGGGATATCCTAGACGAAAACAAAACTAACATGCAAAAAACATGGCAGATTTTAAACGATGCCATCAATAAGGGGAAATGCGAAGCTAACTTACCTTACCCTTGTTTTTCATTTACGATGACATGGAAATAAACGATGCACGCGACATAGCAAGAGAATTCAATATTTTCTTTGTGAACATCGGAAAAACAATATTCGAAAAGATTCCGAAATCAAATAAGTCTTACTTGAACTATATGAACAACGACGTTCCAAACAATTTTTATTAGCTCAACTTGACAAAGTGAAGCTGAGCTACTGCCATCACTTCTTGCCTGTCAGCATATGTACGTACATACATATGTATGTACGTACGTCTGGGCATACGTATGTATGTACATACTTACGTATGTACGTCCACAATTTCCTTTGGCACACCTCACAGGTCACATTTATGATTAGATCATTTTGAAACTTCGGTGGTGCGCATGTCTTCAACCAATCTAATCCTGCCTGTGCCGCGGTGCGGAGTTCAGAGTTACAATGTTGGAGAGCTGACAGCTGCTTGTTATTGCTCAGTCGGTGGTTCTCTCCGGGTACTCTGGCTTCCTCCACCTGTGAAACTGTCGCGGTCACGATTAGCCATTGTGCATAAGTATGTGACCCTAAACACCACTAAATAAATATGTATACTGTAAATATATTATCTGAATCTGAATCTGAGGTCCTCCATATATGGTTAAAGTGGGCGTGGCAGTGAAAGGGTTAAATGGCCAAAAGAGGTGAAAATTAAAACACAATTTTTCGGGGAGAAAACATCCTTTCAGTTGAGAATTGCTTGTATGGGCTTAATAAACATTATTAACTTTTTATTGTTTCTCTCTCTTTAGTTATTGCATTTTTCAATAGCCTATTTCTTTCTTGACACTGGAAATCAGAATATTTTTTTTTACTTGTTATTGTGCAAGGCCTAGAACTTTTATGTGCATTCCACTGCACATGTCAAGAACAGAATGATAAACCAGATAACGCTGCTCTCAAGAAGGTTTAGATGGTTTAATCCAGAATGATAAACCAGAATATAAACAGCTGAATGAAACGACCCAGTTATTATTCCGTTTGTCTGTGCATGCTCACAATAAATCAGGTAAACTGGAATAGCTCACTGAAACATACCCATAGTGTTACCTGCTAGTAGGTTACAATGTAATATCTTTATTTCCAGGCCTATTGATGCAAACATGGTACAGCTTGTCTTAGTTGCTCATCTGACTGAAAGTCAGGGTGAGCTCTACTGATCACTCTCCATCCACCATTAAGATGGTGTTTTGAGTCTTCTCCTCCCAAACTGCTAGACTGATTCCAATAAATTTTCTTGTGAATGATGACTGGGGAGGGACAATTCAGTTTTATTAAAATCAATGTCCTCCCTACCCCCTTGTGAGGAGAGAGGGAAAATTGTCACAAATTTTTTAAAAATCTCATGATTTGATGGATAAAGAAAATTGATATTTGGTATCCCCAAAAGTGTGGAATTTTGTGTTTGTTCTTTTTTCCCTCTAACTTGGATGGTCCTATTGTCACCAATCTATTGGTCACAGTTTTCGGGGCTCTCCCAATTGCCATTGGGGGCCTGCTGTGAAACAAAAACAATAGTTCCACATCTCCCATCTGCATGGTCTGATCATCACCAACCTGTGCTAACAGGTGTACATGGATCTGACAATTCCTACTGGGTGTTGGATTTTCTTTCCCCACTGTAAAACAAAGACAGTAATGTGTGTATGACTAATATTAAAAATATGTCCATCTTGGCAATATGGGATTTACATATGCCACACTTGGCATTGCTCTTGTTGGGTCATAAGTAGGCCCCTGCAAATCCTAATTTTTGGCTCAAATCGAATACCGAATTGAATCTTAAGGAAGATTTGAATCCGAATGTAATCCAACTTTGTGTTAAATACCTAGCAAAGTCAGCAAACTGCATGATTTTTGGGGACGGCAACGGAAAAACGAATGTAATACTGGGAGTGTAAATATATCATTATAAGATGGTTGATAAGTTTACAAGCATGTGAGTATTATGCAATCAATGATTATTATCAATCCAACTGGAACACATCACAACAGAATGATAAGAGTTTAACAGCACATTCTCGCTCCCATTATATTGATGCAGCAAACGGAACACGATCGTGCTAAACATTTTTTACATACATATTTTTTTGTAAACCTCTCGTTTATCGAAAAGAGAACGGATTTTTGCCATTTTAACTTGCGTATTTTGGATTAGTCACATTCTATGGGGCTTTCAATTAAATAGTCATGGCGTGTGAGCACATGTTCTTGCCATGAGGTATTATTATAGTTAATAAATTGAGTAATGCATAAAGGCATGTGAGTTCCAACAGAAGGAATTGTGAGACACATTTGCTTTTATTATTATATTGTAATTCTGCATCGATTTGAAGATAACAGTTGCTGACTCGACGAGTACAGATTACAATTCTAGCAAGACGAACAAAAATGTTCTTGTACCTGCTTATTATATTACTATTGTATATTAGTTTTTGACAACTGTATTGGAGGGAATTCATCATTAAAACATCGTAATAATAACTATAACAAAACTGTGCCATGAATACCTGTTGATGGATTAGAATCGAATTGAATCTCGCAGAAGATTTGAATCTGAATCAAATTTCAAAGTCTTGCAAGGGTCTAGTCATAAGTACCAGTACTTGGTTGATGCAAAATTCCTGTAGGAACCCCAGGAGCTAAAAAAAAAATCTTCAGATGCTCATATTTTCAAAACCACATGGAACAGAAACCTGTTAGATGGTTATGGTATAAAGCATCCTTTGGACCAGTAGGATCAAATGGGCAAAAAAAGAAATTGCAGTTGGTTGTGTCATAGGGTATCAAAAAAATCCTGAGTCCACATATTTTCAAAAATTCATATTTTGTTACACCCTACAGGTCGCATCCCTCACCTGATCTTTTTCAGATTTCATATGTAGCTTTGGTGTGATGTCTTTTTGTTGAAACTTGATTGAATGACTTGGCATTACTGGAGCTTTCTATTTTGTTCAGTCCCTTCTTGGACAAGTTGAGCTGCAGTGTCATTCACACATCTTCCATTTCTGTTAAAAAACGTTGCTGTCCATGCCTTTAGATTATCCCAATCTCACACTGTTTACAGGTGTGTCCAAATTAGAGAAGGTGTGAAGACATCAAGAAAAATATATAAATTATCTGTGCCTCTTCTACATTTGAGAATAACTTCCATTATAGCATGACCATAAAAACACAAATAAAGGCATGACAATAAAACAACAGGATAAGGCTGTTACTTCTGGTTTTAATGTGCCCAAATTGCCTTCAGCAATGACCTTTGAAATTTGTCCACCAACATATTCTTTTGGTATGCCCCACAGGGCACATTTATGAATGGATTGCTTTGAAACTTGGTTCAAATTTGTCAAAAAAACATTGACGTAGCAACAGCTTTCGAACTTGGTACAACTTGCAGCAACATATTCATTTGGCATGCCGTATAGGGCACATTTATGAATAGATTGTTTGAAACTTGGTATGTATGTTCAGGGTGACCTCCAGATGGGAGCTATTGATTTTCTGTCATTTCTCTCAAAAACCATTGATGTTAGCAAAAACCTTTAGTTCATTTGAGCATCAACATTCTTCTTTGACATGGCCTACAGGGTGTATTTATCATAGGATTGTTTTAGAACTTGGTGTGCTCATTAGGCAAGACCTCTCGATAAGAGCTATCAATTAGCATTTATTTCTGTGAAAAACGTTGCCATTTACAATCACCTTTAAACTTACTGCATTTGTGTATCAACATTTTCCTTTGGCCAGCTCTACAGTTTACATTTAAAAATGCATGGATTGCCCTGACGTTGTGCACACACAATGCTGTTTTGTTGAAGTTTCACCAGATAACATTGGAACCAATGATTTTCAGTTTTTCCATTTCATTTATCACTTACAAAGTTCAAGTTTGTCAAGTTGACCTAGTGTCATTGACACTTTCATTTGTATGTAGCTTCCTGGTGGATACTTACAGATCAAGTTTAAATTCCATTCTGCTCATTTCATTTATTACCAAGTTACTGCTCTTGAACTTAGGAATTCGAAGTTAAACCAGGTTTCTGCACTTTTTATACACCTGTTTGAAAAAAACGGTCGTATTATGTAATCAGTCTGCCCATCCATCTGTCTGTGCATCCGTCTTAACATTTTTGGTTTTCGACTGATAACTCCTGTTTGAATTATTTGATCTCAACCAAAGTTGGTATGTGTTTTACCCAGCTAGTAACACAGGCTATGTTTGATTATGGGTCCTGTCCAATTAAATTCTAAGTCAAAAAAGGGTCGTAGCTCATAAAAAAATGTCTGTCTATTAACATTTTTGTTTTCTGACCGATAATTCCAGTTTGGATTCTTTGATCTCAACTAAAATTGGTACAATTCAAATGCCTGGCGGTGCTCTTATTAGCTCACCTGACTTTCAGTCAGGAGAGCTATAGTGATCACTCACCGTCCGTCGTCCGTGACCGTCGTCCGTGAACATGGTGTTTGCGTCTTTTCCTCCCAAACCGCTGAACCAATTTAATTGATATTTGAGATAATAGTTTGTTATGACATCGCAATTTGATTTTGTTCAAATCAAGTTGCCTCGCCCGTGGGTAGGGCCACACCCAAAAAGTGTGTTGAAATCTTAAAAAATCTTCTTCTCATGAACCAGCAGAGCAGAGACTTGATATTTGGTGTGCAGCTTCCTTTTGAGGTGAAGACTCAGATTTGTTCAAGAGAAGTTTGTGGGGCTATACTTGGCGTTGTTATGGGAGGGGCAAATTTTTTGCCCCGCCCAAAATTTCTATTTTCCAAACCGAGAGGCTGATTTGAACCAAATTTTATGTGAGGGCTTATTGGGTCATAAGTACCTAATTTATGCTGATTTTTTTTTCCTGTAGCCCCATGGGAACCGCAGGAGCTAAAAATAGAAAAAAATTAAAACTCCCATATCTCCAAAACTGCACGGCACCGAGAATTTTTATTTGGTGTGAAGCTTCCTTAGGACCAACTGATAGAATTGGTAAAAAGAAATTGCCATCGGTTTTATCATAGGGTACATTTTCGGGACTTTGAAAAAGTGCTGAGTCAGCACTTTTTAACACTGAAGGCAATGGGAAAAACATTAAAAAATCTTCTTCTCCAGATCCAGCAGGCAGAATCTTTTGATATTTGGTATGCAACATTGTAGGGTGGATCTGATTCAAGTTTGTTCAAATCGGCCCCCTGGGTTCATATTTGGGCTCAGTATAGGAGCCCGATTTCGAACTTAGTGCATCTCAGGCAAATTTCTTAAAAAATCTTCTTCTCCAGATCCAGCAGGCAGAATCTTTTGATATTTGGTATGCAACATTGTGGGGTGGATCTGATTCAAATTTGTTCAAATCGGCCCCCTGGGTTTATATTTGGGCTCAGTATAGGAGCCCAAATTTGAACTTACTGCATTTCAGGCAAATTTCTTTGAAAATCTTCTTCTCCACATCCAGCAGGCAGAATCTTTTGATATTTGGTATGCAACATTGTGGGGTGGATCTGATTCAAGTTTGTTCAAATCGGCCCCTTGGGTTTATATTTGGGCTCAGTATAGGAGCCCAAATTTGAACTTAGTGCTTTTCAGGCAAATTTCTTAAAAAATCTTCTTCTCCAGATCCAGCAGGCAGAATCTTTTGATATTTGGTATGCAACATTGTGGGGTGGATCTGATTCTATTTTGTTCAAATCGCCTCCCTAGATTCATATTTGGGCTCACTATAGAAGCTTGAATTCGAACTTAGTGCATTTCAGGCAAATTTCTTCAAAAATCTTCTCCAGATCCAGCAGGCAGAATCTTGTGATATTTGGTATGCAACATTGTGGGGTGGATCTGATTCAAGTTTGTTCAAATTGGCCCCCTGGGTTTATATTTGGGCTCAGTATAGGAGCCCAAATTTGAACTTAGTGCATTTCAGGCAAATTTCTTTGAAAATCTTCTTCTCAAGATCCAGTAGGCAGAATCTTGTGATATTTGGTATGCAGCATCCTTAGGAGTGGGGGGAGGGGGGGGGGGGGAGATGCAAGTTTGTTCAAGCAATGTCCCTAGGTCCATATTTGGGCTCAATGTGGGAGCTTGAATTGTAACTTTGTTCGAAATGAGGAATTTTCTTAAAAAATCTTCTTCTTCAGATCCAGCAGTCAGAATGGTTTGATATGTGGTGAGTAGCATCCTTGGGGGGATTCAAGTGTGTTAAAGCCAAGTCCATGGGTCTATATTTGGGCTCCCTGTGGGAGCCCAAATTATAACGTAGTCAATATGAGGAATTTTTCTTTAAAAATCTTCTTCTTCAGATTCAGCAGTTGGAATGTTTTGATATTTGGCATGGAGCAACCTTAGGGGGCTGAGATTCAAGTTTGTTCAAGCCAAGTCCCTTGGTTCATATTTGGGCTCACTATGGGAGCCTGAATGACAACTTAGTTCAAAATGAGGAATTTTCTTTAAAAATCTTCAGATCCAGCAGATGAATGCTTTTGATATTTTTTATGCAGCATCCTTAGGGGGGTAAGATTCAAGTTTGTTCAAGCCATGTCCCTAGGTCTATATTTGGGCTGATTGTGGGAGCTCGAATTGTAACTTGGTTCAAAATGAGGAATTTTCTTTAAAAATCTTCTTCTTCAGATCCAGCAGTCGGAATGTTTTGATAATTGGTGTGCAGAATCCTTAGAGGTGTGAGTTTCAGGTTTGTTAAAGCCAAGTCCCTGGGTTCATATATGGGCTCCCTGTGTGAGCCCGAATTATGACTTAGTTCAGTATGAGGAATATTCTTTAAAAATCTTTTTTTAGATCCACTGGTCAGAATATTTGGATATTTGGTTTCAGCTTTTATTAGGAGGAGCAGATGCAACTTGTGGAAATCAATTCTCTGGGTTGATATTTAGGCTACCATGTCAGGTGAGCGCCCTCAGGCCCCCTGGGGCCTCTTGTTTCAGTTATGGATGAAAATATTTACATGATTATTTGTATGTAGCTTCATAATGAGGACTTACAGATCAAGTTTCAATTGCATTCTACTTGTATTGTTATTACAGAGTTATTGATCTTGAACTTAGAAATTTGGCAGTTATAACAGATTTTCCACATTTTTCAGCTGTGGATGGAAATATTGAAATGAGTTTTTGTATCTAGCTTCCTGATGGGTATTTATAGATCTAGTTTCAATTTCATTCTACTCGTATGGTTTATTACAGATCTTGAACTTAGAAATTTGACAGTCAAAACATAACAGACTTTTTGCACTTTTCTTCACTGATGTTAGTGATACACGAATGATTTTTGGTATGTACCTTCCTTGTGGCAAATTACAGATGAGGTTCTGTTTTTGCTTCCTTAACTCAGTTTTTCAAACAGTTATTGCCCTTGAATCTTGAAATTTGATAGGTCTGTTATAACAGGTTTTCCACACTTTTTCCAGTTATGGATGGAAGTATTGAAACAATTTTGTGTATGTAGCTTCCTGATGGGTACCTCCACATCAAGGTTTAATTTCATTCTGATCCTTTTGTTTATCGAAGAGTGAGTGCCCTTGAACTTAGAAATTTCACATATTAGCTGTGGTTATAGCTCCTCATCCATCATACAGACTCTTGCTGGAAAACAAGACTTTTCATTAGAAATATATGTTTTATATAATACAGTAGAATCCTCTTAATTGAATATCCATTTTGCCAGTGAAAATTATTCAGTTAACAGGAGTATACAGTTTACAGGGATTTGGTCAGTTTCCTGTGTTCTGAAGGTAAACTGAGCATTTATTCTATTATATCTTGTTTGACAGAGCTCATAGAGCTCTGTCAAACAAGATATAATAGAATAAATGCCTGTATTGGATGTAGTGAGGTCAAAAAGGTTGATAAATAGGGGGAATCTGGTGTGTGTCACAGTAATTTTTTCGACATATTAAAAAAATTTATATACAATTAACAGGAGTTTACTCTACAACCCATATGCAATTAACAGATCTAAATTGTACTGAAGGTATGGTAAATGGTGTTGTGTTTGAAAATTATATTCAATTAACAGGGATATACAATTAAGAGATATCCAATTAAGTGGGCTCCACTGTGATATAATAATGATATAAAATACCATGGATCCTGTAACCTAAAACATCTATTCAGTACATCGTTTCACTCTCAAGACAGGTGGTCTCTCAAGGAAGGTTTTTCTGTACTGTATAATGTTCTAATTGCAAACCATTTCAAATGTGGGGCCCACAGTGATGGCTCCCTTCACTTTGCATCTAGTCAGCAGAGTCTTCAGTTCAAACTTTCTGAAAGATGATGAACAGTTTGAGATTTGTTTTTAAAACTTGTTCAAATGAACAATTTACCTTCATCAGACTGTTCTGACATGTGCGGTGTGTGTTAGTTATTTTTTGCTTATTTTGCTACTTTGTGAAATTGCATCGACTTTCATTAAAGGTGTTTCATTAAACAAACTTTTGTTTGCATAAATGTAGAGAGTATTGACCACAATTTCCTTCTGGCGATGTATTCCATATTATTTTACAACTACCAATCACTTCCTTTTGCATCTCGATCCATTGGAACTTACCATGTTATTTGTGTCAAAACCCAACTATCTTTACCCTATGTAGGATTATTTTGAATTTTTAACTCCTTACATGCTGCTGGCGGATATTCCTGCCCTGGACAGGATTCTCTTGCCACGGAAATAAGTATAAAAAAATAATAAATCAAATTTCCCCTCCCTCTGTAAATTGAATGGACTTTTGACCAATGATTTCTTGAGTTGAATATGGATGGATTTTTCATCAAATCTAGTCATGGCTGCTTCATAGCAGCCATGACTAGATTTGATGAAATATATTTTGAAAATGCTCCAAAGGTTAAGAGTTAAAGCTGTGTATGAAAATCTCTGACCACTATATGACTGAATGTTCAATTCAATTGATTTGAATTTGGTTTGAAATCAAACCACGAAGCATGATTTAATTCATATTCGATTTGAATGGAAAAAGACCAATTTGCAGTGTTTGTTCAGAGAAAGTATGTACCAATCAGACCTTTAGTCATTTTAACCCATTCAAAGTTATTACTCTGCACATTTTGTGGAAATTGGTAATTTCCTGTTCATTCGGGGAGTGGGGAGAGGGGGTTTCTGGAAAAAAATTGCAGATATAAGGCCCCAAAAAATTGTTCTGCTCCACAAGGACCTCCACCCACCCCTTTTGTGCACAAACAAATATTTTTTTCCTCCTCAAAAAATGCCCCCCCCCCCTCCCCAATTATTCAGTTATCATTATCTCAAGCATTCTGGGGTCACTTGTCCAGTTAAGGTACTAGATACCAAGAAAATGTGGATGGTTAAATATTAGTGGAACAAATCTATATCTGTTCATCTTCAGACATCTTTATTTACATTGCTGCATATAGTGCCCCTAAAGCTCCGATATTACAGATAAATCTTTGGTAACTACCCCTGATAACTTTGAGTAACCCTTTTGGGAACTGTTTCTGTTTCTATCAACATGGAATATACACTAAACCTGAGATCGATAAAATAATTTATTATTAGTTTGTTTGTTTGATTAGTGTTTAACGTCGCTTTCAAGAGCCAGGCTTATATCACCACCAGTTTTATTGGTGGAGGAGTGTCCACACACAAGGCTTGTCTGACAGTGATTTCATTGGCTAAGAGAGTTGCCTACTGTGTGCGGCAAGACCACTGGCCATCAGCGAGTAACTGGTAACTCTCCAAGACAATATTTTAGAGCAACAAAGTCCAGAATGGCTTCAAACTGACATTGTCAGCGCTGGAAAGTTAGATGGCTCTGAATTGTACACCTAACCGACTGAGCCACCGATGCCGTAATTTATTATCAGATATCAGATGGAAAATATTAATTCTACTTGTGTCTGAACATGGTTTAGTTGATGTGCATTTTTAACCTTATTAACTTAATAGCAATTATGACCTAATTGGATTAATAATGTGCATACACTTTTTGATAAGTTGTTTATTTGTTTGATAAGTTGATTGGGATTTAATGATAAGTTGATTGGGGTTTAATGTCACTTTCAACAACTAAGGTCCCCGTGGGAACCCCGGGAAGTAAGCAGCACTTGTTTACTGTGGTAAACCAGTTCCGCTTTACTAGTAAAGTAGGACCCAGTCACCAATGCTTGGGGTGAAAGTACTCTAAAATGGGCAACATGTAGATCAACGATTGACTAAACTTGACTTCACCTCCATGTTGTGTCACGATTAGCCATGGTGCATAAATATGTGATGTTAACAACCAACAAACAAACATCAACAACTAAGGCTATATCACAATTATCCCAGTTTTATTGATAAAAGAGAGTCTGCACACAAGGCTAGTCTGACAGTGATTACATTGGCTGAGAGAGTCGCCTACCGTGCTCAACAAGACAACCGGCCATCGGGAGTAACTGGTAACTCTCCCAGATACTGATTTTGGATAACAAATTCCAGATGAATACACCTGGAATTGAACCCTTATCGTAAGTGTTGATAGGCGAGACGGCTTGGAGTTGTACCCCTGTCTGAGCCACCAAGGACCCTGAGTCATAATGAAAGGAACACGTGTCCATGTTGCCTATTTTAGTGAATGTTCTGAAAGCGATATGGTGAGTTTTACCTATCATTTCACAGATAGGAGAAAGTAACAATCTATATTCTGATGACCTACTTTTGAAGTTTCTTAATAATATCACATTCAAATGAAATTTCAGTTTGATCTATTAACGTAAATGTTTTGGCGACACACCTATCCATAACGGGCTACACCCATCACAGGGTCTGTCACCTAAACATTAATGTTGATTCTCAATAACAGATCAAACTGAAACAGTAAGTCCTTGATTATAAATCTATGAAAGAACAGGTTTGATAATCACTTGCGTTCTGATGAGAAAGAGCTTCATTATTTTTTTACAAATGTTTTTCCTGATATGTTTCCTGTCAAATGTTTTGATCGTTTATATTGAAAAATACATTTTCATCATTTTTTACATATTTGTTCAATTTATTTTAGCTTTGGTGAGTAATGTTCCCCATAAGTAATGTTTCCCCATCAACTTATCAACATCAGCTAGCTTGGAACAGCACTTTCTGATGATAATTTGACAATGGTTCAACCCACATTCATGAAACTTCATAGGTAGGTTGGCCTTGGTGAGAGAAAAGAACCCTTTGTATATTGGATTCGCTAGGTGAAAGGTCAAGGTCATAGTGACCTTGAACATAGTAAATCATAAACAGTTGGTTTCTGGATGACAACTTGATAATAGTTTGGCCTAGATGAGTGGAAGGAGGACCCTGATTTATTTTGGACTTGCTAGATCAAAGGTGAAGGTCACAGTGACCTTGAACATAATAAATCATAAACAATTGGGTTCCAGATGATAATTTGACAGTGGTTCCACCGCTGTTCATGAAACTGCATAGGTAGGTTGACATTGGTGCAAGAAAGAGCCCTATTTATTTTGGAATCACCAGGTCAAAGGTCAAGGTCACAGTGACCCTTCACATAGTAAATTGTAAACAATTGGTTTCCAGACGATAAGTTTATAATGATTAAACCCACTTTTGTGATGTCACAACTCGACATTGGATCAGTGATCCTATCGGTTTGTTTTGGGTTTTTTGGCGTAGTTACTTACCTTCAACTTTAATTTTGACTTTGTTCGCTTTATTCTGATTTTAGTATGTGCCTTTGTCATGAGCACCTACTACTAGAAATTGAATTTTACTGAGCTTGGTTGATGTTTTTGCAAAGTTACTTAACTTTAATTTAAACTTGAAAATACTTAGAATTTTCCAGACTCTTGGATATGGATATTGCAAGTGGTTAATTTTTTTTAATGGAGATATTGTAAATGGTAGATTATAATACAGTTGTTTAAATCCAGTGCTCAGTTATGCTACCCTGCAGAGGCATTCATGTCGAATGACACATCCAGTTGTTATGAAATATGTGCTTCAGGCACTCATTCAAATTTATTTATTTATTGGGGTTTAATGACACTTTTGTCCGCCAGGGTCACCTCGAGTCTGACAGTTGTCTGGGTGGAAGAAGCCAGAGAGAACCACCAAGCAATTGCGTGCATCTGTCAGACTCACCAACATACTAACTCCACATAAACAGGATTAGGATTGGTTGAAGACAAGTGCACCATCGACGTGCAGTATGCCTTAGTACACAAAGCCACCATGCCCCGACATGGGCAGTTGAGATTAAGTGTCTTGGCCAAGGACACAACACGGTTGCTGCAGGTGGGATTCAAACTGAGGACCTCCCAGCTTACGGCCTGCATCTTTACCTACTGCACCACCGTGCTCCCACTCATTCAAATTGGTTAGGCCATAACTGTACTTTCGTTATTGGAACTTGTGGTCAGAATGTTTTCTCTCTGAAACTAACATGTGTACCAGATTTTTTGTGTAGTAAGTTTACTATGAGAATTAAAGGATTGTCATTATACATGAACCAGAAAGTCAGGCTTTTTAATTAGTTCTGGTGTGATAACTTTCATATCCTGTGCATGATTAGGGTATCCCTTTGGCCACACTAGAATGAAAAGAATAATTAAGGCAGGCTGTTTTCAGTATTAATTAGGGTTTATCCACAAAAATCAACTTTTATTACACCTGTGTTTGTATTTTTATGATACATTGTGAAGGTTATAAAAATATGTCAGCCAGCGAACATATATTATTAATCAAAACTCATATTGAAAAGAAATATATAGGCTTATAAATTCTATTTCCAGAGTAGATATGGTAGTATGTGAATATTTTCTTGATAATAAATTGACTTGCCTCATGCTTTAGTAATAAAGGAAAAGGTCCACAATAAAATTACTTTATATTAACTGGTAGAGTGCAAATTATTTTTCAAAAGTGATTTGTAACATGAGTATTTTTTTCAAAGATACAATGCTGGAAGCAAGGGGAGCCTTAATTTAGCAAGATTTTGTTCATCAATAATTGTTTTCTTACCATTTATTGGAGAGTCCTTTATTGGAGAGATCCACAGTTTGATCTCTGCCAGGAGTAACTGCGTTGTGTCCTTGGGCAAGGTACTTCATCCTGATTGCCCTTGTGGGGGTACAGTGGCATTGTGTACTAAGGCGTACTCCTTGTCGATGGTGCACTTGTCTTCAACCAATACTAACTCTGCTTGTGTGGAGATAGTACTTTGAGGAGTCTGGCAGTTGCTCGCCATTGCTCAATGTTTCTCTCTGGGTACTCCAGCTTCCTCCACCTGTAAAACTGTCTGACATGAGGTGACCCTGGCTGTTGAAAGTGTCATTAAATCCCAATAAATAAATAAATGGTAACAAAACAATTTTATGCAAACAGTTCTCTATCAACTGCTGTACAAATGACATGAGCTAATACAGTGTAAAACCACAAAAATGACTATCAGCACTTTTCAGTAGAGTCCTGATGGAGGCTTCTAGCACTCTACCAGTTACTAAGCAGCATTATTGTTAAAATAAAACTTTCCCATACATCATTTTTGGAAGTCCTGATATATTTTGGAAAAATTTAGTGATAATTTTGACTCAATGTATGTAGCCATGTTTGATGTTCTGCAGTGCCTGGAGGCTTAATGGAGTTTTAAAAATTTTCACCAGTGCCCTTCATTCGAACTAACCCTTTACCCAACGAATCGGCCACATCTGCCTGTGTAATTTGCAAATTCAGCAGTTGAAAAAAATATTATTTTTCAACAAATTTTAACAAAACCATATCGTAGAGCTCGTTCCAGTGAGGGGTCACATGATATGGTTTTGTTGAAATTTTTTTAAAAATTTAAAAAATGATATTTAAAAATAATAAATTTTGATATCGTCTGGTTTGGGTAAAAGGTTAAAGAGGTGAATAGCGGCATATTATATATCAAAATAATGACTATAGTATAAAAAAAATTTCGCTTTTGATGACAAAGAATCTTCCAGTGGCATATGTAACCAGCAGGAATAACAATGAATAGATCAGTAAGTTTAATGTCTGAGTTGCAAATAATAGACTCCACATTGCAGATTCGGAGAAAGCATATTCATCATTTAGTCTCTGATGTGTTTAAAACTCCCAGAGGAAAATGAACGAAAACAAAATATAACTAGAGAAACAGAATTTACTGCCACCAGTAAATTCAAGTATGTGTGAAAAGGGTTAAAGTATCAGGAAAAAACTATATAGAAAGAGAATTTATAGAGGATTATTTTCAGGAGTAAAATATTTCTAAACAAATCAGAAATGGATTTTCGTTAACAGTATTTACAGATATTCATACAGGAATCAGAACAATTTTTCTACGAAACCAGAAAAGGCATACATACATGTAACATTTAAAGGGTTCGATCAAGGAATCAGAAATTGACTTTACTGGCTCTGCAATTTATTTGAATGATGAGATACATGTTTAATCTTCAAAATTGCATTAGTTGTTATAAAATGCAATTCCAAATCGGTCTGAAAACCAGAAATGTGATTTCCAGCAATTTGGAAAAATGCACTCAATGATCCCTGGGTGACCTCAGTGACCTTGACCCATATTGTGAACCTCCATCGAGTGTCAACACATTTGGTGTTGGTTCGAGGTCTATACATCATACCATGCTTGAGATATGAGCATGGCCCACTTTCAAAATGTTTGGCCACGCCCACTTTTTTTTTGTGAAAATATGCATGCATGAACTTTGGGAAAGCATTTGGAGGTACAAAAAATGTGATTTCCAGCAATTCTGGAAAATGCACTCATTGGACCCATCGAGTGTCAACTCATTTGGTGTTGGTCCTAGGTCCATACATCATACCATGCTTGAGATATGAGCATGACCCACTTTCAAAATGTTTGGCCACGCCCACTTTTTTTTGTGAAAATATGCATGCATGAACTTTGGGAAAGCATTTGGAGGTACAAAAAATGTGATTTCCAGCATTTCTGGAAAATGCACTCATTGACCCATCGAGTGTCAACTCATTTGGTGTTGGTCCCAGGTCTATACATCATACCATGCTTGAGATATGAGCATGACCCACTTTCAAAAATTTTGGCCACGCCCACTTTTTTGTGTGTAAAATTGCATGTATGATCTTCCGGGAATGCATTATGGCGTCAAAAAATGTGATATCCAGCAATTTTGAAAAATGCACTCAATGACCCCTGGGTGACCTCAGTGACCTTGACCCATATTTTGAATCTCCATCGAGTTTAGACTCACTTGGTGTTGGTCCCAGGTCCATACGTCATACCGTGCCTGAGATATGGGCGTGACCCACTTTCAAAACACCCCTAAAGCCCCAGGAATCTGAAATACGTAGGTGGCCGAGAACTTCTAACTGTCTATCAGTATACCAAAAATCAGTGAGATAGGACGATTTGTTTTCAAGTTATCGTGCGGACAAGGAAGAACAGAGAAGACGGAAGAAGAAGAAGAAGAAGAAAAAAAAAAAGAAAGAAAAAGAAACCGTACAAAAACAATTTTCTGTGTGTTTCACACAGACTAATTATGTTAGGGAAGACATGCTGGTTTGGTTCACATGTTTCTTGGACTAGGTTGGGTGAATAGGTCAGCAGGTCACTACCTTCGAAATATTTCCAAGTAAGTGGTTCATGCCTTCATCACCAGCAGATTAGACGACTGTAACTCACTTTTGTATGGTTGCAATCAATCTCTGTTGGCCAAATTTCAAATTATCCAGAACTGTGCTGCCAGAGGAGTTACCAGCAGCAGAAAATACGGTCATATCAGTCCAATTTTATTTCAGCTCTGTTGGCTGTCATTTGAGCACAGGATTGTTTTCAAGATCCTCATGTTTACCTTCAAATCCCTCAATGGACTTGCACTTAACTGTTAACCTGCTGAGTATTCCTAGATATTTTTCATCAAATTTAGTCATGGCTGCTATTTAGCAGCCATGGCTAGATTTGATGAAAAATTAATAAAAATGTAACGCAAGAAATTATTGGTGAAAAAATCCATTCAATTTACACGGGGCAAATATGATTAAATGTGCCCAATTTATATTTTTTTCAGTGACAAGATAAACCCTGTGCTGGGCAGGAATATCTGCCAGCAGCATGCAGAGAGTTAAATATCCATGTGATCTTTTTAATCCTTATCCTTATTTGCCAAGGTATAAAGGGTTAAGGTAAGCCACATACAACTACCTTGTTCAAAGTTCTGGAAACTTGTTTACTGCGAGAGCGATCAGGCTGGTCTGGCCTTGTGAACTGATCTACCGGATCACTTATTTATTTATTTATTGGTGTTTAAGGTCACATATTTTTGCACAACGGCTAATCATGACCACAACATGAGTATCAACTCAAGACCAGGGGTGAGCGTTAATAAGCCATGTTGCCCATTTTAGAGAGGGTTTGCACCACCCAAACATTGGTGACTGTGTCCTATTTTACCAGTAAAACAGACCCTGTTTACCACAGTGAACAGGCACTGCTTCACTACCCGGGGGTTCCTGCAGGGAACCGGATCACTTAAGGATTCCACAAAGGGTGTCTTGCATCCAAAGGGCCCTGGAAACCAACCTCTTTCAGCTGTTTTTTCCTGATCAGGAGTGCATCCTTAAAGAGGTAACAAAGTTAGGGGCCATGTGTCAGTGCATAAATTTCCCGGCATGTTAATTGTGTTTACATCTTACTTACAAACAGTTACTCTGATTTATGTTGTCACCAAATTGGTGTTCTTTGCTTAGGCCAATCACTGGCTTTCAGTTTTCTTTTTCATGTGAAGCTCTTAAGTACATATTTGTGGATACTTCAGCTTTAAACTACATTATTATTATTATTAGCTTAACTTGACAAATAGTATGGTATAGGATGGTTAAGTATCCAGCTGCCGTAGGATTTGTGTGCTAAATTTGATTTTTACGGACGTATTATGTTATGGCTCTGTCCGTCTGTCCGCTGTCCATCTGGGGACAGTTGTATTCCGTGCTCTACAGAGCGTGATTTCAATCGGATTTAAAAAATATTTGATATACTGCACAACCGGAATAAGATCTCGCGCAAGTTCGAATTTGGGTCATGTTCGACAGTTTTCCAAGTAGTTATTCCCCCTTTAATACTTAGAAATCGAGCAAATTATGCTTTCCGTGCTCTACAGACCATCAACTTAATCAGATTCTTTTCAAATTTAATACACAGCTTCATGGCCATAATATCTCGCATAAGTTCATATTTGGGTCATGTTCGGTTGTTTTCTTAGGAGTTATTGCCCTTTTCATACTTAGAAATCAGTTAAATTATGCTTTCTGTGCTCTGCAGTCCGTGAACTTAGTCAGATTCTTTTGAAATTTAATATGCAGCT
Organism: Pictodentalium vernedei; assembly: GCA_031216915.1. NCBI lineage: Eukaryota > Metazoa > Mollusca > Scaphopoda > Dentaliida > Dentaliidae > Pictodentalium > Pictodentalium vernedei. The sequence continues at coordinate 150,412,333 of CM062292.1, forward strand.
TCATGAGCATGGTATCTCGCACAAGTGCAAATTCGGGTCATGTTTGTCGATTTCCGTAGGAGTTATTGTCCTTTAATACTTAGAAATCCGGCAAGTTATGCTTTCCGTGCTCTACAGACCGTGAACTTAATCAGATTCTTTTCAAATTTAATACGCAGCTTCATGGGCATAATATCTTGTTATGTAAATCTAATAATTTGATCTGGAGATATTAACCCTTTATCCATCAAATTAGGCACTCCTCCAATCCATTTCTATATGTACCCATACCATGTATGGTGTACATAATGTCAGCATCCAGTGTGGCCCTCCGTCATACAGCTTTCTGCTAGTTGCACGTATGGGTACACATCTGACGATTTCATCGGCCTATTTTTTATTTTGTGAAGACCTCAGATCACTTAATATGAAGGGCAGGGGATTGGGCAATGATTGGATGGGGGGGGACAGACATAGTCGAGTCAACAAAAATTTCAAACTTTACCCAAAAGAAACTTGTGCATGGTGCAATTTTGACGGGCGTATGTTGCCCCGCTAGGCGGTGCTCTTGTTTTGCTTTATCATGTTGATTTGAGGTAATACTATTCAGAAATTATGGGGTTCAAATTTTCAGACCCCTATTTCCTATTTTGAGGCTCCTTTAGGGCCCATATCCCCCAGAACACATGAAACCACTATATCTGCTAATAATGAACCAATTTTCATAATCTTGGTATTGTTCTATGGATTTTCAGTGATGCCAAGTCCATTTATTAGACTTTCCAATTAATTCCTGTTGCCATTGATATCCTTTTTTGCGGGGGGGTGGGGGGGGGGGGAGGGGGGTGTGTAGTGGGGGCTGGGGCGGTTGGGGATTTCAATAAGGAAACATCGCATAAGTGATGTTCCAGTTCCTGTTTTTTAATGCCACACTGATATAATCAATCCATAGATTGAACCTTAACATAGTTATACGTGTATACTATGTTGAATACTTCCTTCTTAATAAATGATTTGCAGCATGAGATAACCAGACTTATTGTATTTGCAACCAGTTTAATTATGAATCAATTTTCTGGAAACAAAGTTACCACTAGAAAATGTGGCCTGTCGACACACGAAGCACTGGCATATTGTTACTCTTACAAAAACTTCAATAAAGTTACTCGTACAAAAACTTCAATAAATAAACTGACGGACGGACGGACGGACAGATGGACAGATGTCCGAACAGACAGGGTGAAACCTATAAGGCACCTAATTAACTAAACAACTACCAAGAATAATAGTAGCCTGTTATAAACTGACATAATAGTAACAATTACAGAAACTGATCGGACCCTGCAGATCATGTGTAGGCTGATCGGGGTTTACACTGGTCGCTAGACAAGAAGCCTGTTTTTCAAGAGTAACACAACAATATCTGGATAGGGTGTAGTACGAATGCACCTATTTGGTGTTCTTTGGACTGTCTAGTTCTATTGTTACTGAGAGCCAATAAAGTATGAGAATGCTGGCTGCTATTTCCGGATAGTTCAACATGGCGCCCGTCATCTAAATCCTAAATTAAGCCTGCATGCAACTGGTCATTTCGACCAAATGTGCCTGTGACTAGGTTCAATATAGCACAAATTATGTCTATATGCAAGCTCAAAATTTCAAAATTAACTTTCTGTGGATTCATCCACAGGGGTATGGAATGTCCTCGAGCCAATTCCCACCCATAATAATATAAGATAGCGGATGGTTCACCAGTAAGGCATATATGCATTATCAGAACTTTCCATCTATTTCATTGGTTTTTACTACCAATAGAAAGGGAGTCCATAAGGAACACAGAATTCACCCTAGAAATAGACAGAAATAAATTCAATTTTTACAGGAACTGCACAATTATCTGAATTATTCATCACAACTGTCACAATCATCATCATCGCTGAGCATATCTTTAACCACATTGGCACAGTTAATGACATAGCATTTACAGAGGGGAGTGCATGGAAGTTTGTTCTTATAGCAACTGCACCTAGTTACTTTGCACCCTAGTTTGCGTGCACACTTAGCTCAATTACAGCTCTCGGAGCAGGCAGGGTGAGACACCTGACTGGATGATACAATCCTTTCTCAACACTCCATCCATTTTCCTCAATGGGAGGAAGGGCCAGGCAACTGGTTGTGTAAGACTTGTCTCGCATGGTGATGTAATTTGCATGCGTAATATGGGGGATCAGTGCCACACGGATCGGAGGTAACATCTCTCCCTCTTAAGTTCTTAGACTGAAACATCTCCCATTGTAGAGTTGTCAATACTGTGGATCCTGTCAGACTGAAAACACGGCAGTTGAACAGCTCCAAACTCTTCACCTGTGATAGCAGTTCTCCGTGAACCAGCTGAGATGGAATAGGACCTTTGTCAAGATGCCGGAAACAGTCAATAGCAGGGTCATCTTCATCAAGTTGCATATATGCGCTCACCCAGGTCTTCTTGGAAATACCGACAAATTTTCCACCCCAATCAGCACTGGAGAAATTGTGGAGACCGATGAGTCCTTGGCATTTGCGACACCCAATCACTTGTATGTGCTCAACCACATCAATTTCTCTGAATTTTGTGCCCTTGCCAGTTAGAAACTTCAAGTGGGTTTCAGCTCCAAGGTGACCATTAGACACCAGGTCGATGAGAAGAATGAGGACATCAGTGTGTGGTGACCACATGCATATTTCTCGACAAGTGTCGTCTGCTACTGAAGCTATCACTTGATTGGGAATGAGTGTATCAGCCTCTTCATGTGAATGCTCATCTTCAAAATCATGGCCCTTGATTTTATTGTCAAACAGAATGACAAGTTTACAAACACTGTTGGTAGTGAAGTGTTGAAGTAAACCTTGAGCGAACATGGCTGTCAGGCTACACTTGGTTCTTGGTGAAGATAGCAATTCTTTGATAGACATGGTAAGCTTCATTTCCGGGTATATGTCAAACTCTGTGGACGTCACTGCCCTCTTCTGACGTGTCTTGTTCTTCACAGACTGATCGAGATAGTGGTCAAAGACTATCCTTCCCTCATCATAACCAATCATCGTCATCTCTATGCGTTTGATGAATGCATTTTGAAATTCTGAAAGGTCGGAGTCTTTTTCATGCTCTGGATAACAGCCATGGCACCAACAACAAGGACTTGAGAATGACAACCATCCGGCACTATGTCGATAGTAGGGCTCAAATCAGTGTGCATTAGACTGGCTTTGTCTGTCGGAATATAGAGGGACCCATCAACAGCGCAAAGGGAATGCGGGACCACTGACATTTCATATTCTCTATATGGTCCCTTCTAGTTTTGGCACAAACTCAGGTCGGCTTCCTTGGATAATCAGGAATCTGCCGAATAGTTCAGGCTCCTCCCGCAGCTTGATAACCTTGTCACCCACGCAAACCTTGGTTTTGTCCATGCAGTTCGAGAAGGTCTTCAATTTCAGTTTCTTCATTGGATCCCAAACTGATACTGTTGATGTTGGTAGCAATCGATCTTGAATGAAGTCATTGAATCGATTCTGTCCTTTTTCTGCATAGCTCAAAATGTCATCCTTCACATTCAGAGGAACCAGCACTGATGAAACCAGGCTCTTCAGCGGACAGTTCACTCTGAATGGATTACCTTCAAAACAGACCTCAAAGGAGCGACGAAGCTTCAAAGCATTTTCCCTTGACCTCACAGAAATATTGCCGGTGAGTTGATAGTGTTCATTTCACTCAGAAGAATTTGATGCTTTTGTGAAGTTGCTGAGATACTGCTGCACAATATGAGCAAGATGAGGTGTGGTGGTAACGAGCCGGTCCAACGCAGAGTCATCTTGACTCAATACAACCATCCCACCATGACGCTTCAACCCATTGATCTCCTGTTCAAGTGTCTGGTCAGTGAACAACTGAGTGAAAATAATCTCGGATTTTGCCATGACAAATTCTCCTTCCTTCAGTGCTCCCATGTAGCTGGGTCATCATGTTCAAGAGCATTCATTTGACTGAGATGCACTGGCATTAGGCGAGCATAGTTCAGTAGATCGTGGGCAAAGAAATATTTAATGATCTTTTCCAATGCAGTCAGGTAACATTCCCAATTTCCTGAGCAGCAGGCATTGATGAGATGCAGAAGACTATCCACCTGTTCCAGGTATTGCATGAGAAACTGACCAAGCTCTCCAGTGACATCTTTTTCATGTGGCTTCAGGTTGTCTATGTACCAGGTCTGGATAGTTTCATAGATAACCATCATATCTGGACTGCGTTCATGGAGAACCTTCTTCAAACATTTGCACTGTTTACGAATATATTCAGGCAGCAGATCCGAGGAAATGGCATCAGACCGCATCATCAGGATCGCCATATGGTACTCCATTCCTTGCTTGTATGCCTTGCCACCATATATTCCACGAAGAGCTGCAGACGTGTATGTGCCACTTTCAATAGCACATGTGTCAATCCCGCTTCCATCAATTGTTTTGCCAAGAGCATGCAAGGTGGCAAACACAATGTGCAGAACACCTGCGCGAAGAATCCAATTGTTGTTTCCCACGGTCTGCTGAATTTGGAGGGCATTGTTGTAGAGATCAAGATCGAGCATTATAAGAGTTCTCTCAGGACCGACCACAGAAGCAGAGATTCCCTGCGTCAACATTAGCACAGTGTTGTGTAATCTGTTAGTGAGGTCTTGAATAGTGGAGCAATTACCTCTGATATTACCTGGCCAGGATTGGAGCCTGATAGCAGAGATTTAGTAGCGGCCCAAGTGGGCATCACGTCTTGTTTTGCTAAGGTTTTATGTTTACATGTATGTTCCTTCACTGAAAGAATAGATTCATCAGAATGTTGGGTGTGCAGCTCCTCGCATTGTGCTTGCTGCTCATCAGTCTCGATTAGTGGAACATCTTTGTTTGTAGTGTTGTCATTGCTGCTGTCGGTAGTAGCCAGGTGAGCAGCTGGTGCCCAGGTGTGATTATAGTCTTTCAAAATCAAATCATTGTGATTTCCTAACTGATAGTCCTCAAATCATATTGGTTTGCTCTTAGAAACTACAAGTTCTGGCAAATACTTGACTTCAAATGCAAGTGGAGATGGCAGAAGCCTCTCTGGTAGAACAATTGGTTGGTTGACCGGCTCTCCTTCTATTTCTCGCTGATCGATTACGATCACAGTGCCATGGAAAGTGTTCTGTCCGGTAGGCATATCTTCCAAGAGATCAATGTTATCCACAGCGAACCAAATGTTTACCCCTTTCCTGACAAAATCGGGTAGACAAAAGCCACCTGCCTCGTTTTTCGTTGAACACCTTGCTTGACACATTTTTCAAGGTCAATGATTTTCTGGTAGTCATTGCCGATATAAACGTCTGATAAATTTTTCATGAGATTCTTATCACGCACCCCAGAATGAATGGCAAGGGACAGACCAATTGAGAGTAGTGTCTGGACTGTTTGATGGAAACCACCATCCTTCTTTGGGTGATGCTTTACCTGGCGGTCAGTATGTATATTCTGGACAAAAACTGGCAAGAAACGTCAATAATTTTGTCTACTTCTTCATTGCGCATTCCAGAAACTTTTAGAACATGACAACCAAATAGAAGATGAGGTAGGAAAAACTGGAAGAGTGGTGAATTGTCAAAGTCTTCAAAGCTACCATTAAATGACCAGTTACGATGCTCCATCGTCTCATTGCGTAGAATGTATGTCATGCTCTTCAAGTGGCCAATTATTTTGCCGTTATCTAGCATTGCAGCCCTAAGTTCCATTGCCTTGCTAACTGCTGAATGCTGAACGAGGTTTTCAGGTTCATTCTTGCGCAATGATTTAACAAACTGCACATTTGGAAGATGTTCAGTGATTAGTTGTTTCAAATGTTTACGGTAATTTGCTGGATCTTTGACCTCTATATGATACCTCTTCAAAATTGACAAGTATTCTTCGTTCACTTCAGCCATGCTCAATATAACATCGTTGTCAGTAAGAGTGTTTTGAACAGACAGGAGCAGTTGTTCATCACATACAGAGCGAATAAGTTGGGCATTATTATGATCTACTGAACAACATGTACGCTGCACAGAACGCAAACACTTCCTATGATAGTATTTTTCGAGAGCAGAAGCATCACCGGCGATCTCTAACTCGGACACGCTAGTTCTGACGTGATCATCCAGAGTTGTATGCTTTATGTCAAGCAAGTCTGAGTAAACACGATGGAGCGGGTCTGTTGTGTCATTGGGACAGAAGCTGCAAGACGAGAATAAACATATATGTGAATTCGGTATAGTTTTTGTCCTTTTAGGTCGGACAGAGTCAGTCCCAGTTGAAGGCCGCCCTAGCCCTCTCGAGGGGCATGCAGGAGAGTCACACCAGCTTCACTTACCCATGAGCCATTCAATCATGCTCTTGTTGACAATTGGTTTTCTACTTTCACTATGATACAACATAGACTTACGTTCATATTCACTTGAGTTATTTAGGCGAACACTTAGCTGTTTTATATCAAGTTCACCCAATAATAATCTCTCATTACAACACTTAATTAGATCTTCAATCATATCAGGATTGTTCACAAGACTCTTACTTGAGGTGAAACACTCTTCTCGGACATGATTTCTAGATGATAATTACGTTACGTGTCTCACCTGAAATATAAAAAATGGCATTGGACAAATCCTGGCCTTCTCGAGGGGCATGCAGGAGAGTCACACCAGGTTCGCTTACCCCTGAGCCGTTCAATCATGCTCTTGTTGACAATTGGTTTTCTACTTTCACTATGATACAACATAGACTTACGTTCATATTCACTTGAGTTATTTAGGCGATCGCTTAGCTGTTTTATATCAAGTTCACCCAATAATAATCTCTCATTACAAGACTTAATTAGATCTTCAATAATATCAGGATTGTTCACAAGACTCTTACTTGAGGTGGAACACTCTTCTCGGACATGATTTCTAGATGATAATTACGTTACGTGTCTCACCTGAAATATAAAAAATGACATTAGACAAATCCCGGCCTTGTTTGCTAAACAGACGTAAACCCATTTTAATCAATCAATCAATCAATTAATCAATACATTCAAATGATTATTGTTATATGAAAAACAGCCAATCACAATAGAAAGGATACCAATCATCATCTCTCCATAACTTAAAATCCTGGAAAAAAAATAGGTATGATGAGGTTTGTCACTTAGCATACACAATACCTTGAATTTGCTGTCGACCATAACCGGAAGTTGGTAAAAACCACTTCCGATAATTTCGAAAGTGTTATAAATGGAATCAGTACCCTCAAAAACATATAAAAAACAACACAAAGATTGTGTAAATTGGTTCACTATTAGCGAATCTAGAAGTAGGCAGTGACTGGGGGGAGGGGGGGGGGGGGGGGCACTGGAAGGAACTGACCCTCCAAAAAGGGGGTCAAGAAAATTTGAACCCCATCATTTTCCAATAGTGTGACCCCAAATTGACCTTATCAAGCAAAAAAATCAATTTTAGCACGAAAATCCTACGGGATAACATCTCATGCCACACTAAAAGTCAAGATAAGCTATTGCTATCACGCATGCAGAAGTCTGTCATTCTGTGAGTCTGTTCACATTTTCTTTAGCACTGTTCACACATTTTCTTTAGCACAGGCTACACCCCAAAGTTCTTGTCTGATCAGCACATAATTTCATATGCAGGTTCGAGGTCATATCTAGATGAGAACATTGCCTTTTTGTCACGATCGGTTAACTGTGATGGCTACACGAGCCCAAAATCCAAACACCTTTACCAAGGACTACAGGTTGTATTTATGAAGAGATTTCATTGTAACTTGGTAGAATGACTCTGTATAATGTCTAGATGAGAACATCCCCTTCTGGCTGCAATCAGTCAACCATGACAGGTACACAAGCCGAAAACCTTTAGCACAGCCTACAAGTTGTATTTATGAAGGGATTTCATTGTAACTTGGTAGGATGACTCTGTATAAGGTCTAGATGAGAACGTCCCCTTTTGGTCACAATCGGTTAACCATGATGGTTACGCAAGCACAAAACCCAGAAACCTTTAGCACAGTCTACATGTTGTATTTATGTAGGGATTTCATTGTAACTTGGTAGAATGACTCTGTATACTATCTAGATGAGAACGTCCTGTTTTGGTCACAATAAATCAACCATGATGGGTATGCAAGCCTGAAACCCAAAAACCTTTAGCACAATCTACAGGTCATATTTATGAAGGGATTTCATTGTAACTTGGTAGGATGACTCTGTGTAAGGTCTAGATGGGAACATCCCCTTTTGGTCACGATCGGTCAACTGTGATGGCTGCACAGGCCTGAAACCTGAAAGCCTTTAGTACAGTCTACAGGTCATATTTATGAAGGGATTTTATTGTAACTTTGTAGGATGACTGTATAATCTCTAGATGAAAACATCCTATTTTGGTCAGGTTCAGTTAACATGATGGACACAGGGGCACATTACCTAGATTCCTTTAGCACAGTCTATTGCTTGCATTTATGAAGGGATTGCATTGCAAATTTGTAGAATCACTCAGTATAATGTCTAGATGAGAACCTCATATTTTGGCCTTGATTGGTCAACCGTTATGACCGCACAAGAACGTGACCTAGATTTGTTTAGTACATTTATTTATGAAGCGATTTCATTGTAACTTGGAAGGATAATTCGGTATGATGTCTAGATGAAACTATCTTATTTTGGTCATGATCGGTCTGCCATTACCACCGCCTGGTCACATGACTTAGATTCCTTTAGCACTGTCTGCAGATTGTTTTTATGAAGGGATTTCATTTGTAACTTGGTAGGATAACTTGGTTTGATATCTAGATAAGACTGTCCTATTTTGGTCATGATCGGTCAACCGTGACCGCCAAACCTTCACATGACCTAGATTCCTTCAGCAATGTCTATGAGTTATGTTTATGAAGGGATTTCATTCTAGCTTGGTATTGACATATATCTACTGTGAGAGCCACATTTGCCCAGGTCTCAATTCTTTAGTACTGTCTACACCTCAAATTATATTCTTATTAAAAACATAGCATATAGGGAACAGTAATTAACATATTCTCAATTATCACAATTCTTGTCTTATTTCATAATCCTTTCATAAACATTGAACATTATTCTTTTCATCAAACAGTACACACAGTCAACTTAAGCTACAGTGTCATTGACACTTTCATTATTATTATATGCCCGTTTGAAAAACGGGCCGTATTATAGTATGGCGTTGTCCGTCCGTCCGTTTGGTTTCCGAACAATAACTTTAGTATTTGTTTTCCGATCGGCTCCAAATGTGGTATGTGGTTTAATCACAACAAAATACAGGTCAAGTTCGAATATGGGGTCGGTCCGAACATTTTTCGCCTGAATTATGGCCCCAGTTGGACTTAGAATTCGTCAAATATTTGGTTTCCGGATGATAACTTTAGTATTTGTTTTCTGATCAGCTCCAAATGTGGTATGTGGTTTAATCACAACAAAATACAGGTCAAGTTCGAATATGGGGTCGGTCCGAACATTTTTCGCCTGAATATTGGCCCCAGTTGGACTTAGAATTCGTCAAATATTTGGTTTCCGGATGATAACTTTAGTATTTGTTTTCCGATCGGCTCCAAATTTGGTATGTGGTTTAATCACAACAAAATACAGGTCAAGTTCGAATATGGGGTCGGTCTGAACAATTTTTGCCTGAATTATGGCCCCTGTTGGACTTAGAATTCGTCAAATATTTGGTTTCCGGATGATAACTTTAGTATTTGTTTTCCGATCGGCTCCAAACTTGGTATGTGGTTTAATCACAACAAAATACAGGTCAAGTTCGAATATGGGGTCGGTCTGAACAATTTTTGCCTGAATTATGACCCTGTTGGACTTAGAATTCTTCGTCAAATATTTGGTTTCCGGATGATAACTTTAGTATTTGTTTTTCGATTGGCTTCAAACTTGTTAGTCTTTTTCTCAAATGACTGAAAAATTTAGTCATTTCACAAAATCACTGATTTCAAAGTCTGACCGTAACATATATATATATGCCAGTATAAATTTCTCGCACTCTAAAAAAAATTGCAAATGTGTTAAAATGGTACAATTTGAACAGTTCACGGGCGTATGATGCAATGCCCAGCGGTGCTCTTGTTACTGTTATTATTATTTTGTTTTCAAAGGTCTGAAATATCCAAAACCTTGATTACTGTTTTCAGATCTGCACAGCACTGCAATTGAAAATGCACCATACAATCACAGGAGACTTTAATTATCCAGATGTTCAAACGTCACTTGGAATTCAGTTTCTTCAACGTTTTTCAAAATGCGATGTCAAACTTCGGAAAGTACAAATAACAAGATATTTTTCACATTAGTGGCTATCTGGTTGAGAGTTAGATTATTTTTAGTTGTCTGAATTTGGTATTCAAAACTTCTTTTATAACAAATTATTGGAGAGTGCCTTGAGGCATCCTCCAATAATTTGTAATAAAGCAAATTTATATAAACAAAATATTATTTGTATTTGACTGAACATGAAATATAAGCAACGAAAGTCTTGGATTTTGCTTTGGTATCCTCATGTTTTGAAAGCCCTGATAGTGGCTGCTAGCACTCAACCAGCCAAGAAGTCTTGACAGCTGGATTATATTAGTATTTTAAGCTGCGATAATATTTGGCTCAATGGTTGTTACTGAGCACTATTCGGGAGAAAATAGAAATTGAGGTTAAGACTTTAAAAATCCAAAAATAATACAACAAATGACCACAAAGTATCTACATGCTGTTTGATTTTGCATGTCATAAGACGTACAAAAGTATCAAAAGGTTAAGTATGTTTCACCATCAAAATGCCAGCGATTCATTATAATATGGTTGTTGTTGATATGCAAAACATAAAACTGAACAATTACGTTTCAAAAAGAAAGAATATTCACATCAACATACTGTAAAAGCAGAAAAGTTTGTTGGGGATTTAATTTTGTGGTTTGCATGGGTGAGAAAAAGCCACAAAATTAAATCCCAACGAAATTTATGCCCACAACACCTCCATCCATGATGAAAATATCTCAATCCACAGTGATGAAAAATGGTATTTTAGAATGATGAAATTGCTGACCAACTACATTTTAATAGCCAGAACAGATTAATTACACTCAAATTTTATTTATGAAAGAAAATGAACATACATACAAATAGTATTGCTAGTAAACTAAACACGATTAAATGAACACATGGACTACACAATAGATTTCATTTTATCACAAAACTGTCATCACATCATTTAATTAGCGTCAATGAGTCCAAAGGAATATTTATTTATCTAAAACTTCCGCTATGCCCGCAAGGCGAAAGCCATTTACAATACAGTCTTTGTCTTTCGACACTTGATCAAAAGCTGATAATACCCAGTTGCCATGAATAGGTTTTATGTGGCTTATACATACATCTATTTTGACATCTTCGACTTGCTCCCCCTTCGACACATGCATTGACACTTCATTGGCGTACCAGTTGATAAAGTTTTGTTTGACCACGCCTTTTAATTTCCCATTCACCATTCTATCACAAGGTTGAAGTTCCTCTGTGCTGCATACCAGAACGAAAACAGTTCTGATACGAAATCTTTTGTCAAAGAACGCGATGCCTTGGCAACACCACTTTCGTTTGCCAACTTCGCAACTTTTGCTCGCTGTTCTGGAGAGTAGAATTCACGAAATTAAATCCCCACGAAAATGCCTGAATTCACAAAAGCACGAAAATTGAACCCCACGAAATTTTCTGCTTTTACAGTACATTGCAGTCTTCACAAATGTTTATTTACAAAAATATCATTTGATTGTAGTTGAACTATATTTGTGACTGAAATTACTGCCAAGGTGGAAGTTTAAAGCTATTGAATAAGAAGACAAACTTCTAAAGAAAATTATTTTTATGTTCTCCAGATATAGTGAATTTAGTGAAATTTAGAACCATCATACATTGAAATTTCTTTCTCATGCAACCACCTTGAATGCAAGATAGATCCATGTTGATTTTTAACATTGTTGACACCAATAGCCTGTCATTGTGATAACTTTGTTATGGGGAAATAGCATCAAAACAACTCATTGGAAACATTTACACAAATAACGGAAATCTTACCCAAATGTCTCTGCATTTTTCTCATAAATGAATTTATTCATCTGAATAAACACCATTTTGTTCAGGCCAGTAATGCACTGAGTATCAAATTTCATATAAAATTGTTTGGTTGCAATTTATTGGAGCGTGCCTATTGGCACTCTTCCCTAAATTGTATCAAAACAGTTATTTATGAATAAAATCATGCAAAACTAAGCCTCCTTGTGCAGGAAGCAGGGTATCTTTGAAAAAAAATACCCATCTTTTGAATCACCTTTGAAAAATAATTTAGCACCAGTTAACCCTTTACCCAACGCAGACGATATCAAAATCTATTACTTGAAATATAATTTTTTTATTTTTTTCAAAAAATTTCAACAAAACCATATCATGTGACCCCTCATTGGAACGAGCTCAATGAGCTCGTTCCAATGAGGGGTCACATGATATGGTTTTGTTGAAATATTTTGAAAAATTGAATTTTTTCAACAGCTCAGTTTGCATATTACGCGGGCGGATGCGGGCGATTCGTTAGGTAAAGGGTTAAGCATGCAAAACCATGGCAAACAGAGAATTAGAATTCATGATCACCAACTTAAAAAAGTGTAATTGATATAAATCTGTAGGTGGGGAAGGTGATTTTTGTTGTTTTTTTTTATCTTACTTGAGAATTCACATGGCTCTATTGACAGTTGTCATTGCATTGCTCATGCAACACCAGAAATTATCACACATCATACCAAATAAGGAAGTTAAGTAGTTTTTCCATTTTGGTGTATCACTCCAGGGTTTCTGCTAGGGTAAAAATGTTGGTGCCGGTAATTTGGGGAAAATTGTCAATGTTTCAACTAGGGGAAAATAAACGAGGCTGTAATGGGCAACCAAGAGTTGTAGGTAGGAAAAATTTAAATTCTAGGATCCCAAAATTCCCATTTTGTTACATCTGAGGGATATTTTGAGGTTTTTCACAGCAGTATTTTTTAAGGTTTTCACATTCCGGGAGCCAGTAATTGGCGAAGAATAAGGACCAGTGAGGAGAAATTCAGGTGAAAAATCATTCATACAGATTACAGTACTTCCCGCCAATACAGGTTCATGATGGCATGGATGATCAACCTCATTGTGTCCTTGGGCAAGACACTTCACCCCCACTGCCCATGCAAAGGCACAGTGGCATTGTGTTCTAAGGCATACTGCACATTGATGGTGCACCTGTCTTCAACCAATGCTAACCCTGCTTGTGTGGAGTTAGTATGTTGGGGAGCAGACAGTTGCACGCCATTGCTCGGTGGTTCTCTCCGGGTACTCAGGCTTCCTCCACTCATAAAACTTTCATCATGATTAGCCATTGTGCAGAAATATTTGACCTTGAACATCAATAAATAAATAAATATAAGTAACAACCGTTATATGTTGCAACAGTTTACTCAGAAGAGATCATGCAGAAATCAAAAAGCATGCAGTTGTGACATCCGTCACTGATTGACTTGAAGTTTGCCGATGCTCTGATACACTGTTGCATGACCCGCACATTGTCTTTGCAAACTCAGAGTGTCATTGATTGATCTCTGACCGACATTTGTGTATAATTGTACAATGCTTTTCCTGCTCCTCCAACCTGTGATTATTACCATCAAATGCATTGCATTGGTAGCATGAGAGTTTTATTTCACATTTTCCCTGATGTCAAACTTCTTATAGCAATTTATATCATCTGTGGAATGAGTGGTTAGGGGAATTTAGAGTGAGGGGAATGGGGCCATTCAGGGGATCCCAGGTCACCCTAGCGGAAACCCTGATCAATCTCATATTTTTTTGCCAGTTTGACTTAAATCTTACTCCAATTTTCATAGAATTATGGGAGTATAATCTCTGCAGACTGAAGAAAAACACACTGGACATTCTTCATTTTACATCAGTGAACTCTCTTGTGACTCCATACTTGTGAGTCATTTGAATTTGACCCTTGGTGAACTTCCAGGTAAACAAGCAAAAGGAAAATGGCAGCCTTTATGAAATTTAGACACCCTCAAATAGAATTAGTCTTTCTGGCCATTCCTTTCATGAATGAGAAAAAGATTTCTCTGAGTCTGTATTAGAAGCATTACAGAATATAACTATTCATTAATTTTAAGGTATTTTATTATAAAAATTCTAGTCTCTTACTTGTGCCATAACATAGGTTTGCTTTTTCAGCCAGCTGAAATATTCCAGATGAGTGAATCTAAATTTAGGCAATGACCTATTTGAGGCTAGACTGGTTCCAGACCATAACAGCATTGAAATTCTTACAGAATTAGACTGGAGGTCTGAAGCTTGACGTGTCTCCTATGAGCCATTATAAGTTGGTTTTCCCTTTTTTTAAAATTTGAATGAGTCCATACAATTGCATTTGGGTCATGTGCAAAGAATCTATTAGAGGGTCACACTGGCCTTCCATTTTTCAAAACTTTACACTTGAAGCCTCCCAGATTTTCCATGGAGAGTAGGGCAACCCCTTCTCGTCACCCTAAAATCAGGGTTACCCATGGCAGATGATGCTTTGCATCATGATCCATGATTGAAATGTGGTACCCCAACCCAGAATCCTGGATGCCTCACTGCAGGCACATGAGGCTGAATGACTGAAATGCTGAAAAAGATAATGGTGACCAGTAGAAATATAAATTCACAACTTACAGTACAGTTGCAGTGGCTTGGGCGTAATCCATGTGTGTGTGGTGATGTCCACGCATGCGTTTACCAGGTAATAAAAATCATCATCAGCAAAATTTTAGTTAATAGTGCTGTTACGGTGTAAAAATAACAATATTGATAACAAGGAAATCTGAGAATCAACAACAATAACTTGAACTTAACTATTCTAAAATTTAATAACAAAAATAATTTGAGATGAAAATGATGCAAAATCTTTTACACTGATGAAAATGATGCAAAATCTTTTACACTATTTGGTTTACAGAAAAATAAAAAACAGAAATACTCCAAAATAAAGTTCAGTAGAATCCAGTAATCCAGCGATGAATTATTATTATTTATTAAGGTTTAACAACACTTTTAACAGCCAACGTCATATCGTGTCGGTGACAGTTTTATGAATGGAGGAAGCCTGAGTAAACGGAGAGAACCACCGAGCAACGACAAGCAGCTACCATCTCTCCAACTTCGTAACTCTGCACTGCAGCACATGCAGGGTTAGATTGGTTAAAGACATGCACACCATCGACGTGTCCCCATGTGGACAATCAGGGTTAAGTGCCTTGCCCAAGGACACAAGATGGGAGTCTGAATCAATCACTCAGACAGTCACCCATCCAAGGACTAATCCGGCTTGACATTGCCTAACTTCGGTGATCTGATGAGAACGGTTATCAAACGCTACCGCACCCCCAATCCAGTGATGAAACTTTCCAGCTGGTATTATACTGTCCAAGAATGTGTCTGCAGAAACAGTATCCAATAAAACGTAATGTAATGTTCACTCAAACATTCAGCAGTCTCCAATTAATTCCAACAAAGCACTCAGCAAAAATTCAAATGGAATTAATATCCAATAAGTATTGGCGCCAAAGGTAGATTTAAAATAATTCACTTGGATCCTGGCTTTTCTCAAAAGTAAATTCTCATTCACAAGAAGAATAAATTCTCTGCAAAATTCTCATTTGAAAACACTTTTCCAATGCACAAAGATGCACAGATCTCAAAAGTATTCTGAAGAAGATATATATAATAAATTCTCAGCTGCTTCTACAATAATGAACTGTCCTGTAATAATAATCTCCCCTGTTCAATGAATGCTGAATGCATAAACAAATATTTTCACAGTGTTGTCTGTGTGAAAAGAATGCCTGAATTCTGTTGACTGGGGTTATTTATATAGTCGTCAGATAGAAAGTTCCAGAATAATAAATTTCTCTAATATTCTATTGTTCCAATAATTGTGACTGGCAAAAAATAGATACCGTGTAACAGTATCTGTAAACATGTTGATAGGTACTATTAGTTACCCCGTGTCTGATCACGTGGTACGGGTTTTTACCTACCCAAAGCCAGCCGTATCCCATGAGGCCGAACAAATTTATCTATTGACTTTCCGTTTTAGAAGTACAATCTATTTCATGTGTGAACACACACAGCATGAGATCTTTTATCTTCCATTGTTGAGCCATACAGGTTTCTGTGGAATTTTTGTGCAAAAGAGTTTTTGTGAAAATATGTCGATATGACTAGTGTAAAAAAATTATTGAATTTCTTTTTTTCTTTTTTGTCTCAAAAACATAGCTTATGAACCCCACTTTGGAGGGTACTCGACAAGCTCATTCCAATAAGGGGTCATGAGCTATATTTTGGAGATAAAAAAATAAAATATAATACATGTACACTGTAAAACTGGAATGACGCGTCTTCTACGGGGTATGGACAATTTGGAGATTTCGGAACGAGGCTTCCACTGGGTATGGGAAATTTGTCAGTGGCTGGGCGGACGTATCGTGGGTTTCAATGAATATGGTCTCACACCACGTATCTATCAACCAATCAAATTAAAAAATTCACTTTAGTCAATAGATAAATGCAAAGATCACTCTGCCCAAATAAGTGATCACACAAGCCAGAGACTGCTTATTCTAAATAAAAAAAAATACTTCTAGAAAAATATTAATTGTGTACAACTATTAAGCAAGGACATATCACTTCTGATATTATAATAGGGGGCCATAACAGAAGCACCAGATTGTACCCAGTGCTTCATTAATTAAATTTTTTGATGATTATTTCTATTATTGGTGTGTGGAATCTAATATTATTGCGTCCGTGGAAATATTGCCCACCCATGGAAAGTGACCTGTCTGCGGCAGTCGTACTGTACCAGTTTGTGTAAAATATGCCAAGTAGGTTTCAATAATGAGCCTACTTTACATTCAGTATTTAGCAAAGGTAAAATTGTGTACAACTATTAAGCAAGGACATATCAGGTTTCAATAATGAGCCTACTTTACATTCAATATTTAGCAAAGGTAAAATTTACGAGGGGACAGGGAGGGGTGGGGGGGAATTCTGTGTACCAAAATCACAGTTGGTCTGTTGAAATCTTGTGAAATTCACTATTTCTCAAGATATTGGTTTGAAACTTGGTGCACATGATTAACCATCAAGTGCAGATGTGTGTGACATAAATTTGTTGTGGCTTTGTTTAAGCATTACAGAGTCAGAGCCTTGAATACACCCGTTGTAATGATATAGGAAAATATCATAGAGTTACATACTTCTGTATTTCTTAAAGTATTCGTTTAAAACTTTGTATGTATGATCAACATCAAGTGCATTGATGTCTCGATTTATTGCCACTGAACTTAGTAAAAATCGGTCTTACTGTTGAAATCTTGTTTCCAAATGAAATTAACAAATTCATGTGTTAAATACCTTCTCACCTAAATCAAGGAATTCATCTCTGCAAAGTGATAGTTAGTACCCCTGTGGGAACCCCAGGAAGTGAAACAGTGCTTGTTTACTGTGGTAAACAATCTCTGTTTTACTGGTAAAATATCCATTGTGCAGAAGTATGTGCCTTAAACACCAATAAATAAATAAATAGTTGTTATTTGTTCTTTGTTGATTATGTCTCCGCTTCCCAGAAGGGAGACATATTGTTTTAGTGCATATTCTTCTTCTTCTTCTTCTTCTTCTTCTTTTCTTCTTCTTCTTCTTCTTCTTCTTCTTCTTCTTTTTCTTCTTCTTCTTCTTCTTCTCATACAAACTTTTCCCGGGCCATAACTTTTTTGTCTTTTGACCTACACATTAGATACTTGGCATGTGGATGTATCACCATGAGCCGGTGTGCAGTGTACCATAGTGTCCTTCATGTGACCTTGATATTTGACCTGAAGGTCAGATTTATGTGTTTTTTTAAGGGAAACATCACACAAACTTTGTCCGGGCCATAACTTTTTTGTCTTATGATCTACACCTTAGATACTTGACATGTGGATGTATCGCCATGAACCGGTGTGCAGTGTACCATAGTGACCTTCATGTGACCTTGACCTTTGACCTGAAGGTCAGATTTATGCGCTTTTTTAATGTAAACTGTCTGGACCAGAACTTTTTTGTATTTTGAGTCAGGCTTTAGATATTTGGCATGTGGATGTATCACCATGAGCCGGTGTGTAGCGTACCATTGTGACCTTGATCTTTGATCTGAAGGTCAGATTTCTGCTTTTTTCAAGGAAACTTTGTCCGGACCAAAACTTGTTTGTCTTTTGAGCCAGGCCTTAGATATTTGGCACATGGATGTATCACCATGAGCTGATGTGTTGCATACCATTGTGACCTTCATGTGACCTTGACCTCAAGGTCAAATTTATGTACTTCAAATAGGGAGTAATTGTCCAGACCAGATTTTTTTTTGTTTTTTGACGTAGGACTTGGTTATTTGACATGTGGATGTGTCACCATGAGACTGCATGTCGTGACCTTCATGTGACCTTGACCTCAAGGTCAAATTTATGTACTTCAAATAGGGAGTAATTGTCCAGACCCGAATTATTTTTTTTTTTACCTAGGACTTGCTTATTTGACATGTGGATGTGTCACCATGAGACCGCATGTCATCTACCTTGATGACCTTCATGTGACCTTGACCTCTGACCTTAAGGTCAAATTTATGTACTTCAAATAGGGAATAATTATCCAGACCAGAACATTTTTGTTTTTTGGCCTAGGACTTAGATATTTGACATGTGGATGTATCGCAATTAGACTGCATGTCACATGTAATCATGACATTCATGTGACCTTGACCTCAATGTCAAATTTATGTACTTTAAATAGGGAGTAATTGTCCGACCAGATTTTTTTTTTTTTACATGTGGATGTGTCACCATGAAACCGCATGTCTGCTACCTTGATGAACTGCATGTGACCTTGACCTCTGACCTCAAGGTCAAATTTATGTACTTCAAATAGGGAATAATCGTCCAGATCAGAACTTTTTTTGTTTTTTGACCTAGGACTTAGATGATTGACATGTGGATGTATCACAATGAGACCATATGTCATCATGACCTCCATGTGACCTTGACCTCAAGGTCAAATTTATGTACTTTAAACAGGGAGTAATTGTCCAGACCAGAATTTTTTTTTTTTTGACATGTGGATGTGTCACCATGAAACCGCATATCTGCTACCTTGATGAACTGCATGTGACCTTGACCTCTGACCTCAAAAGAAAGGGGAGACATATGTTTTAGTGTGCTAAAACACTTTCTAATTTTTTCTTGAGGTACCTCTTACAAATGAAAGGACATAAGTTGTGTTTTTCAAGGATGAAGTACAAAGTTGAAAAATGACCTTGCACATGTAATGTTGGGTGGTTTTTGCAAGGGTAACTAGTCAAGACCTCTTGTCTTTAGAAATATCTGTGAGAATGTATGACTGTAACTTGGGCACCATAACTCACATTTGAATGTCTGTTATCATGATAAGGGAAAAGACTCACATACAGCTGATTCTTTTGAGCTCTCTGAGAACTTAGATTTAAATATAAAGATTTAGGGTGATATTTTCTGATGTAAAGAATGGTTTTAAATGATTTGTGTTCAGAGATGTCATTGAGTGGAAAGACATATCAGGTTATGGTCTTCTCATTTCTACCTGAGTTTTGGCCCTTTTTTTCTCTTGGAGTTTTCGGAGATTTCAGGTTTGAGATGATATTTTCAGTATATATGGAAATCGATGTCAGTTAGTCAGAGTGTTATTGGGTGTAAAGGCATGTGAAGGTTGATTGTAAGATTTGTTTGCTTATTTCCCCTAGAGTTATGTGCCATTTTTGTTATTTAAGATTTCTGGATGATTTGTTCACTTGTTCACTTGTTTGTTGACTTCTGGAGATTCTAGGTTTTGATAATTTGTAACTGAATATGATCTTGGCGCATGGTGGCTCAGTGCTTATGGCATTGGATTTCAAACCAAATGGTCCATGGTTCAGTTCTTACCGGAGTAACTGCGTTGCCCGTCCTTGGGCAAAGCACTTAATCCAAATTGCCCATATGGGAGCATGGTGGTGTTGTGTACCTAGGCGTTCTGCATGTCTGTGGTGCACTTATCTTCCACCAATTCTAACCCTACTTGGTGTAGAGTTAGTACGTTGGGGAGTCTAACAGTTGCTCGCTGATGCTCAGTGGTTCTCTCCAGGTACTATGTCTTTCTTCACTAGCAAAACTGCCCGATATGAGGTGATCTGGCTGTCAAAAGTGTTATTAAATCCCCCCCCCCCCCCCCCCCCCTTCCCAAACAAACTCGACCTTTCTTCCTAACACTTCAAATTAATGCAACTCCAAATTTAACAATTTCAGTCTTGTTTGACAGAGTTCAATCTGTCAATAAGATTGAAGTGGTTAAATTCTGAATTGCATTATGGGAAAAATTTGTTGCATGATATTTTGATATTTCGGCATCAGTGTGCAA
Organism: Pictodentalium vernedei; assembly: GCA_031216915.1. NCBI lineage: Eukaryota > Metazoa > Mollusca > Scaphopoda > Dentaliida > Dentaliidae > Pictodentalium > Pictodentalium vernedei. Next base: position 150,432,935 of record CM062292.1, read on the forward strand.
CAAGACATAAATATTGTCTTTATCAGGGCTGGCATTTTCAGGAGAGCGATTTATTCGCTCGCCTACTGCACGTCTTAAAAGAATTGAGGAGGGTGAAAAATAGCCCTCCTCACCTTAGAAAATAATGATTACCACAACAGCCTATTCCTAAAACCCACAGGTTTTCAGATCTGTGCTATGTTAGTGGTCTCTGCAATATGGCCACACTGCCCCTCCCACACCTCCGGGCCTTACCAAGGCCCGGAGGTGTGGGAGGAGCAATGTAGCCGTCTCACAGAGACTACCTGGTTAGCAGCACCAAATAAAATGTACAAAGCCCACTAGGCAGAACTCATTAATAGTACAACTTCATTTTGCCACTTTCAGCTTTTGTAAGCTTGAGGAGAGCTAATCGTTCCCCCGAGCCATGTGAGGAAAGCGATTTTTAGCCCTCCTGCATTTTTAAGATTCCCAGGCCTGCTTTATATTATTGAATGACTGTGGTGAGAGAAAGGGTTACAACATGGAAAGAAGAATCCACATCACAGTAACACTTTAAAGAAGTCATTTTTGCTAGACATAACATACATATTAGAGTCTCTTACAAGATGATATATAAATACGCAATTAATTAACTTAACATTTTCTGAGAGATTGATAACATTTACTGCATTCCAGAAACCATGTTTCAGGCATAGATTTGTGCAGTGTTTGTATGTGCCCATTCAACATTTGAGAATTAACTTTTCAAAACAGTCTTTCATCAAGCATATCACTTCTGTGCAAGTTAGTCCCAATAACCTTTAGAAAATGTTTAATGGGAATAAATGACTTGGGTCTTCATTTCAAAAGCTTTTTGCATGTTATCTAAGAAAGTTTGTCTAACATAATAAACTTTATCATCAATCAGTTTATGAAGAGTAGTAATAAATGGTTGCCCTACACAAGAATGGGGACAAATGTCTTTTTCCTAAAGAGCAAAACAAGAATTTGTGGTGTTTTATTTGTTTGTTTTTAAGACATAGCTTATGATCCTTTATTGGAATGAACGGACATGTTTTGTTGGGTTGGATGTTATTGGGATATACAGATTACTATAACAGGCATCTCATTTGATCTGGCCGATTTCATCTCCTCAACTCGACAGAATACAACAACACAGAACAATTGACTGTTGTTGTAATTTTATTACATGACAATTGGTATTTTAAACTGATCACAACACCCAAAAAATCAAATACAACAAGAATTATGGTATTAGCCAAATAACCATTAACAATTTATGGAATTGGGGAATCCCAGAAGCGTAGTAATATTGAACGTTAGTGTCAAACATGAAACTTGAAAGTCAAAACAATGGAGGCAAGACTTGAATTTCAATTGGAATTGCTTTCGATAACACAGATTTTCCTACATTTTGTTGGATTCCCATTTTGAAAGTAATTGTTAATTGTTATTTTGCAATTGTTCAGCACGGCATTTTCAAATAAACCTCGACTGGAATTTTAATATTTGTCACTTGGCAACGGGCAGACGCTACATAAAAAAAAAATCGAGTATGTTCGATTCGCTATAATATTGTAACTGATTCTCATTTCTCTTTCAGTCGCATGTTGTGAAACACGCAAACTGCACAATTGTTTTATTGAGTTCTGTAACTGGTCATAGAAAAGCAGTTTTTCTCATATGGTATTAATAAACAACTCAAAATCGAATGCATGCATTACGGAATTCCCTGATGTATTTATGGAATTTACCGATTTATTTATATGTCACTGGTACAAAGTCCATTCATGTGCGCCTCGTTTGATACAGACATGATAACGATCTGGAAAACTTGACACTCTTGTTTTCTAAAGAGCTGGATTTGATGGGTAAACTACAGTGGTATTGCGGGGCTATTTGTGGTAGTCATATAATGAAAGTACTTACCGTGGTATTCAGAAAATTATATATAGAAGATACCCATAGTAGCTTGGTGTACCAAATGTTCACCACGAGTAGTGAGGTGGTGTTAACCACAATCCTTTGGCACATGGTTAACACCACTTCACCATGAGTGGTGAACATTTGGTACACCAAGCTACTTTGGGTATATTTTATTTATACCATGATTGCCAGATTAATAAGAGTTTAAATGTTAAATGTTAAATAAATCAATATTCACATGTGCGAATCTGTTTTTGTTTACATGAGCACTGGTGGGCGGTACTTCTGCTGACAATTTTATCACCAAAACAAAATAGAAAACAAAATGCACAAATTACGGGGCCTTTTTCATTTTAATAATATAATGACATACTACTTAGGAGTTATGAATGCTTTATTAACATGAGACAACATATGTTTGTTAATTTTTGGTATCTTATGAGGCAAAGTTATTTAAAAACGAAATAAATAATTGCCGGTTTCATTTCACTCTTCACAAGGCGACAGGTGATAAATTTAGACAAGTTTGCCTTCAAGGCGAGGTCAACAAAGGTCAACTTGGATGTATTAGCATTATTATTCCAAATGCAAACTACAAATTTGTACTGACCGTACAACTCATCCCTTGGGTTTAACAAGGTGCAGTCTGCAGTGCTTTTGCATTGCAGATGGCACCTTGTTGCATTCAAGGGACAAACTTATTGCACCACTTGAAAATGTAATATCCATCACAACAATTTGAGATTTGCATCTCCACAAAGCCAAATATGCTCTACAATTTAGAAGAAGCCCTCAGAATGTGTGTTTCACATACTTTTCTGCCCCCATGATGAATAGTCGGGAGGCAATTTGTTTTACCCCTGTCCGTCCATCGATCTATCTGTCCATCTGTTGTCCATCCATCTGTCCACATCTGGGGTACATTGTTTGCTAACTCCTCTCACACTTTTCTAGCTAGGACCTTTCTATTTCACAGGATGTTTGTACATATACCAGAGATGTGCATATTGTCACGATTTTGATTTGCTTCAATATTTCACAAAATTACAAGATGTGGAACCTGGTCAGTTTTTGTGGAATTTCACCTGCATGGTATGTGTTTTGTCTGGCTAACTCCTCTTACAGTTTTCAAGCTAGGACCTTTTTATTTTACAGGATATTTATACAAATACCAAAGGTGTGCATATTGCCAGGAATTTGATTGGGTTAAATTTTTCACAAAATTACAAGTTGTTGAACTTAGTAAATTTTTGTGAAGTTTCAAATATATGGTGCAATTTTTTGTAGAATTTTACCTGTATGATATGTGGTTTGTCTGCCTAACTCCTTCCACAGTTGTCAAGCTAGAACCTTTTTATTTTACAGGGTATTTTTACATATACCAAAGGTGTGCATATTGCTAGGAATTTGATTTTGTTCAATTTTTCACAAAATAATGGGTTGTGAAATTTAGTAAATTATTGTGAAATTTTGAATATAGGGTACATGATTTGTCCAGCTAACTCCTCCCACAATACATATGTAAATTTAAGTACATGTTAGAACTTAAGTCGGCATCATATGTGTCTTACAGACACAGCACATGTACAAGTAACAAATCACAGTTTGCTCCTTGTGCTGTGCGGGGGCATGCTTCAGTCTAGTTTTTATGTGCCCATCATTTTTTGACGGACATATTATGTTATGGCGTTGTCTGTCTGTCTGAATGATATAGCATGCAAACCTTTGGAGGAGTAGGCAACACAAAAATCGTTTACAGACAGACAGACAGACAGACAGACAAACTTTACAAACATGTTGATCTGTAATTGCCGTTGTGCATGTGACAAGAACAGGTAACTCCATTTTGTATTTCCAGTGTTATGCCCCTGTTTAGTACTTGAAACATCACAGTATTGTGTCGCCTACTCCTTCAACATTTTACATGCTATATTGTTCAAACTTTGCACACAAGGTGATCACCATTTGCCGTTGTGCATGTGATAAGAGCAGGTAACTCCATTTTGTATTTCCAGAGTTATGCCCCTTTTAGTACTTAAAACATTACAGTATTGTGTCGCCTACTCCTTCAACATTTTACTTGCTTTATTGTTCAAACTTTGCACCCATGTTGATCATCAATTGTCGTTGTGCATGTGACAGGAGCAGATGACTCTCATTTTATTTTTAAACTACGAGAATCCTCACCGTTTATGGTTGTTATGATCCTCAAAATGTCCTTTTCCTTGGCGCCACCTATTGGCAATCACTATCAATGAAGTTAACCTGTCAATGAATGGACACTACCATTGTAAATGGCGAGAAGAATCTTCTACACCTAAAATTTTTTTACATTTCCATTCTGCATACTAAAATTTCACAAAGACAATATGAAATGTGTGCACACAAGCGTACAATTTGAAACCCTTTACCCCAGACAGGGCAGGGGAATGGGCAATGATTGGGGGTGGGGGGGGGGGGGTGGCAGACATAGTCGAGTCAACAAAAATTTTAAAATTTACCCCAGAGAAACTTGTGCATGTTCCACTTTTTTTTTGGCGGGCATATGTTGCCCCGCTAGGCGGTGCTCTTGTTAATCTTTCTCTTGCAAGTACAGTTTACCATACTTTTGAAGTACTGTATTTTCACTGACCTGGTTGTATCAGTGGAGATATCACACCTCTTTTTAAAGTCTGAATTAAATCATTATTTTAGAAAAGTATTCCAACAACCTTTGATATTTAATTTAGATGAAAAACAAATCTGAAAATTTAATAAAAATCTGCTTTCAGTCCATTTTACCTTTTCAAAGTCAGAGTGAGAACTGAAAAATCAGTTGTTCATACCCTTCTAGGATTAATTGACTCTGTACATATTAGGGCCCTGTGAATATTTGGTATTTGAAATGATATTTGATTCAATGGCAGTATTCGATTCGAATTTGATTTGGCAATTGGGGCCAATTATCTATCGAATATCTCTGATTATCCTTGCAATCATTCTCTGTCGGAGAGGAAAGCGTCTTTTAAAAATAGGCAGACATCAGCTTAACCCTTCACCCAACGTAACGGCCAAAACTGGCCAGCGCTATTCACAAAAATCGTCAATTAATTTTCATTATTTTTTCTTTTTTTTGTCTCAAAAACATAGCTTATGACCCCTCTTTGGAACGAGCTCGTCAAGCTCGTTCCAATGAGGGGTCATAACTTATGTTTTTAAGACAAAAATTTAAAAAAAAATATTTATTCAAGGATTTTGTTTGCAAGTGACGTCTGCTTTTCATGTTAGGTAAAGGGTTTCCATCTCACACAACTCCACATTATCCATCGCTTGTACTTCCTATTTCATGTCCCGGCAACGGTATATCCAATGCTGGCACATGGAACAGAGAGTACGGGCCAAAATGGTAATGTTCAGGACTTAAACAGTGTTTTTTCCTGATGATGCTATTAACCAGGTAACCATTCTAATAAATAAAAAAATAGATTCAATTCGCAAATAGTGAGCAGTATTCAATTTGGTATTCGATTCGATCACATTCTAATATTCGTTAGGACCTAGTACCTATGCACAGTTGCGCCAATCTGTTTTTGGACCAGTCTGTTTCTGTAAATTCAATTTGGAATTATGTTACCTAAAAGTAGGCCGACAGTTGAAATGTCAAGAAAAATAGTTCCTGTAAATAGAGGTAAGCAAATTGTATACCAGGTAAAATTGAGATTAACCTGACCTGCATCATATGCGCTGTGTTCTTGGCACTGTTAGCAAAGGAGCATGCACATCAATGGTGCACTTGCTGTCAGTTAACTGCTGCTAACTCTTCTTGTGCCAGGTTAGTAAGTTGGAGAATTTGACTGCTGCTCCCGTTTGAAAAAAGGTTGTATTATGTAATCAGTCTGTCTGTTCTTCCGTCTGTCTGTCCATCTGTCTGTCTGTTTGTTAACATTCTTGGTTTCCGACCGATACCTCCAGTTTGGATAATTTGATCTCAACCAAAGTTAGTATGTATACACAAAGAACTTAATCAAGCACCGCCCCATTTTTCCTGATTGTTGTGACAAAACCCGGTCATTATAACATCATGACGTTTGTATGGCAACAAATGGTATGATATTCTGATAGTTCATAATCCTAGCTAAACATAAAACACAACAATGATTGCAATGTGTAACACTTTACTGTAATTTTGCCAGACAAACATGAACATTGGTTTTGCAGAAAATTCCACCCTGTTGTAAGTTTTGTGCTACAAAGTACCAAAATGGAGATAATGATTGATTAGCGACTGCTAAATGTTCAGTAGCATTGTAAGCCAACAATTAGCAACAATATTGTCAGTAGCGTGTGTATCCGCCGTGTGCACGGATGACTGCGTCTACCCTCCTCCTCATGCGTGAGGTGAGTCTCCTGATTCGCTGAAGAGGTAACTGCTGCCACTCATGGTGTATAGCTGCTTCCAAACCGGCCAAATGTCGTAGAATTGGGTCCAGTGCTTGCACTCTGCGTCCAATCATATCCCAAATGTGCTCCAGTGGATTGAGATCAGGACTCATTGCAGGCCATGGCAGTTTAGTAATCGCGTTGTTGTCAAGAAAAGTTTTCACAAGTCGAGAACGGTGGGGTTGAGCATTGTCGTCCATGAACACAGGGCGAGTGGCCAATGGATGGTTGTCAAAATGGGGAACAAGAACAGGTTGCAGAATGTCCCGGATGTAACGATCGCCATTGAGATTGCCTTGCACAGTTACCAAATCAAGCTTACAATCATGGGACACGCATCCTCAGACCATAACTGATCCGCCACCGAATGGGACTGATGCTTGGACGTTCTTTGGCACATATGCAGTATTTTTGGTTCTCCAAACACACTGACGTCCGTCAGTAACGTTGAGCAAAAACCGACTTTCGTCCGACCAGTGGACCTTCCTCCATGACGTAAGATTCCAGTGACGTCGGGCTAGACACCATTCCAAACGAGCTCTTTTATGCCGGTTGGTCAACGCTGGCCGCTTAATCACTCGCCTTGCCTTGAGACCTATTGCCTTCAATCTGTTTCTCACTGTTCTCTTGCAAAGGGGTCTGTTGGGGAGCCATAGCTGCTTCAGAACACCACTACTGGAGAACGGCTGACGTCGAACAAGACGTGCAAGGTAACGATCCTCAACTCGACTAGTCTTACGTGGCTGACCTGGTCTCGGTCTGTCCTTTACATGGTCAGTTTGGCGATGTTTTTGAATAAGACGGCTTACTACAGTGTGGTTAATGTCCAGTTGCCGTCCAATTGCTCTACAAGACATTCCCGTTGACTTCATGCCAATAATCTGCCATCTGGTAGCCTCAGTGTATCTCCTTCGAGCCATCTCGAAAGTAAATGCCTCAATCATTGAAACTGTCACACTTTTATACAGAATCCCGAACGATTTGAAAGTGCTATATTTGAGAAAATCATGGGTGGTGTGTTGCACGTGCATGTAGTGGTGTGTTTGTGCGACTGACCAAACAACAAACCCCACCAATATTGCGAGGGAATGCAGTTCGATTCCAATTTACATCTACCATTTCCAAATTTCGATTATGAATCTTGATGCAATAAAAAATGCTGGGTGGTGCTTGATTAAGTTCTTTGTGTATATATTACCCAGCTAGTAATACAGGCCAAGTTTGAATATGGGTTCTGTATATATCCAGTTATTATACCCCACGCAACGAAGTTGCTGGGGTATAATGTTTTTGACTGGTCCGTCCGTCAGTCTGTCAGTCCTACTTGTTTTCCGGACTTTATTTCTACACGCTTCCAGATATTGAGCTGATTTTTGGTATGTGAGTCTAACATGGTGGCCTACAGATCAAGTTTGCATTTTTTTCCGCTCCACTGATTTTTACCGAAATTACGGCCCTTGGACTCTGAAAAATTCATCAAAATTACAGTTTTCCGGACTTTTTTTCTACACGCTTCCAGATATTGAGCTGATTTTTGGTATGTATCTGATAATGAACATGTATCTGATAATGAACATGATTTGGGGGGGGGGGGGGGAATCAAGAGCAAACTTGCACTCACAAATGCCATAACCTTTTTATGCTGTTAACTCTCAAGTCCTCAGATTAATTTTACGTTCACAACTACAGATGACTTAACAGTGTTTCTACATTATTGTTGGCTGCCTGTATTGGCACCCAGCAATAATGTAAAAACACGGTCAAGAGAAATGCATCCTACCAGTTGAGTTCTCAAACAAGAATACACTTGGGAAAACCTATTTAGAGCAATATAAAAGGGGAAGTTTGTGGCTGTATGGGAACATAAGGTTTAATAATACCAACTCACAATTCAATCCGCTCCACCCATTGATGAAGTTTAATAATGTGAAAGCTCCCCTTGAATAGTACAGTACTGTGTCCCTTGCCCAGCACTGTATTAGGGATATGGATTGCATTCGGCAAAAGCTCTTTTTTTTAATAATATCACTTGAAACCATTCATTACATGTGTGAAAACTAAACAGAAATCTTTGCAGTCACAATAGAAAGTGAATCTTAGTTTTCTTAAATCATTACTTTAAATTTACCTTTTACATCCCTATTAGTTTAGTTTTACAGTTTACCCCATTGGGGGGAAGGGGAGGGGGGGGGGCATCGCAAGCAGCATCTCTCTTTTCCGCTCCACTGATTTTTACCGAAATTACGACCCTTGGACTCACCAAAAATCAGCTCAATATCTGGAAGCGTGTAGAAAAAAGTCCGGAAAACTGTAATTTTGATGAATTTTTCAATGTTAGTCTAACATGGTGGCCTACAGATCAAGTTTGCATTTTGTTCCGCTCCACTGATTTTTACCGAAATTACGGCCCTTGAACTTTGAAAAGTTCATCAAAATTACAGTTTTCCGGACTTTGTTTCTACACGCTTCCAGATATTGAGCTGTTTTTGGGTACGTTAGTCTAACACGGTGGCCTACAGATCAAGTTTGCATTTTGTTCCGCTCCACTGATTTTTACTGAAATTACGGCCCTTGAACTTTGAAAAGTTCATCAAAATTACAGTTTTGCAGACTTTTTTCCTACACGCTTCCAGATATTGAGATGATTTTTGGTATGTTAGTCTAACATGGTGGCCTACAGGACAAGTTTGCGTTTTGTTCCACTCCACTGATTTTTACCGAAATTACGACCCTTGGACTCTGAAAAATGCATTAAAATTACAGTTTTCCGAACTTTTTTTCTACACGCTTCCAGATATTGAGCTGATGTTTGGTATGTTAGTCTGACTTGGTGGCCTACAGATCAAGTTTGCATTTTGTTCTGCTCCATTGATTTTTACCGAAATTATGGCCCTTGAACTTTGAAAAGTTCATCAAAATTACAGTTTTCCGGACTTTTTCCCTACACGCTTCCAGATATTGAGCTGATTTTTGATATGTTAGTCTAACATGGTGGCCTACAGAACAAGTTTGGGTTTTGTTCTGCTCCACTGATTTTTATCAAAATTACGGCCCATAGATTTTGAAAAGTTCATCAAAATTACAGTTTTCCGGGCTTTTTCTCTGCTTGAATTCTTTCAATACCGTGGAAACTACAGAACACTGTTTTTTGCAATATTCCTAGAATCTATGTTTATTTTTAAAAAAATGATTAGAGCTTGAAATATCGGGGCGCGTGGGGTATGTGAGCGTGCTCACTAAGGTTCTATATTTTTTTCATGAGTTATGGCCCTTTTTGACCTGGCCTCTTGTTGCTGTATACTCTGGCTTCTCCACCTTTAACCCTTTACCTAACACAGTATTTTAAAAAATAAATTAAATTTCATAGTTTTTGAAAACAAATATACTACTCAAAGTTTGCTAAGCACCAATTATTTGACACATCATTGTGAAATTTGCTTGTGACATATTTGCGATATTTTTGGTGGATATGATTGAGGAATGTATTGAGATGGTCCCCAGTGTTTACATTAGCTCTCTTGACAGGCAGGCTTTTCGTGACAGTCATGGAAAGCATGTACCCCTTGATTTTCATGATGTTTTCGTGTACTGTCTACATGTACATGACATGTGTAGGGTATTCAGTCTTCATTTCAACACAAACCCTTGTGATTTAATGATTGAATATGGCAAATGCAAATGTAAGAAGACATTTGTCTGAAGCAGAAATGTGGCGGGATGTAGGGATAGTGGAGCAAGGGACTACCCATTGTCAGGTTGGTGAAGCCCTTGGTGTACTCCATATGGTGATCACCAGAGCATGGGCATGATTTCAGCAGTATGGCATACCAGTAAGACGGCATGGTGGTGGGAGACACAGGGCAACATCTGCAGATGAAGACCGGTTTTTGATCATTCAGGCCCGTAGAAACTGCTTTGCCACAGCAACCCAGCTTCACAGTGACCTTCAGAATGCATCTGGGGTAAATGTTTCAACGCAGACTATCCGGGCAATGTTGCAAGAAGATGGTCTCCGATTGAGAAGATCATGTATTCACATTCCCCTGTCCCAGAACCACCGCCAGGCACGATATGAATGGGCCATGGACCTTGTTGGATAGACCAGAGAAGACTGGCGACCTGTCCTTTTTTACCGATGAGTCAAGGTACTGCCTAGACCACACAGATAGGCGTTCTAGGGTATGGAGAAGTCCAGGAGAGCGATTCCATGCAGCCAACATTGCTGGACATGACCGCTATGGTGGAAGGTCAATAATGGTCTGGAGCGGCATCAGCTGGGATGGACATTCAGAGCTCTGTGTCCTTGACCCATGGTACATTAACTGCACAGCAGTATATTGATGAGATCCTGGATGCTCATGTCAGATTGTATGCAGGTGCAGTGGGTGATAGATTCATTCTAATGGACGATAATGCCACTTCCTCATGTTGTCTATGCTGTCCGGGAGTACCAACAGGGGGATGGGATTGAGCATATGGACTGGCCAGCAAGATCCCCTGACCTCAATCCAATCGAACATGTCTGGAATGAGTTGCAGTTTGCAATTTCAGCTCGTCCAGTCAAGCCAAGATGTGTCCAGAAGTTTGGTGCCATGCTGGTCCAAGAATGGAATAACATCCCATAAAGGACCATCAGGAACCTGATTGGGAGTATGAGAAGGCGTTGTCAAGCTGTAATTAACAGTAATGGGTCTCATGCTCGATATTGAACCCATACCAGTTCGCTCCGTCATCTTTTTTGTAAATTGAAAAATTTTCTCTTTTACCAATAATATCCATTTTCGATGGTTATTGTATTCAAAAGCTTAAAAATGATGTCAAACACAAATAAATTCTTAATTTCTGTACTTAAATCATTAAAGATATAATTAAATAAAATATATATACACTTTTCATTACAATATTTCAACTAAAACGTAAAACAGGTAGTTGGATATACTTGGTGCTTAGCAAACTTTTGAGTAGTATATCACAATTTGTCAATAAAACCATACCAATATGGATAACATTAGAACCATCTCGGTGAGCTGGTTCTAATGATATCCATATTTGTATAGTTTTATTGAGAAACTTCCAAGATATTTTAGATTGTGGTTAATTTTCCAGCCGTTTTTGGCCGCAATGTTAGGTAAAAGTTTAAGGCTGTCTGACACAGAGTGACCATGGTTGTTGAAAGTGTTGACAAACCCAAAAAAAACAAACAAACAAAACTGAGATTTCAATATGCAAATTTGAAAGTATCCGTAACAGTATTGAAATCTATACTATTCCATACTGCCCAACACTAATGTTTTGGAAGCAAAAATAAGAAATATAATATTATTTGATTTTTATAATATTTGATTTTAGTATACAGTTTGCTCCTAAATTTATGAAGAAGGGCTAGTAGGGAAGCTAAAACTGTCACCGGGCATACTTGGAGACGTCATTTTGGAAAGTGTATGTTATTTTCATCATACTAATGTAAGTTATATCTGTAAGGCCACACTAAAAAAATTTATTCTCAAGCAATTTTTGTTTCAAATCAGGGTGGGTGGGTTTTGTTTTCAATTTTTATGTTTTCCACACTTGAGCTAGAATTGAAGTTCTGCTTTGCCAATTGAAACCAAACTGACATCTGGGTAGAATATGATGAGATGAAGAACCTTATTTATTTTGGGGGACATTGCACCAAATGACAAGTCACAGTGACTTTGAACTTAAACAATTTTCTGTAGTCGGTTTCCGCTCCCTTATTAAAATTCAGTAATTTTAATTTTAAACATATGCGAAAGTGAAAACTATTATTTTTACACAGTGTCATAAGGATAATGGATTGAACAGAATTGTCTAGCAGTAAATCTGTAAAAACTTTCAATGGACGATACTTTAAAATGCATGTTTCAACCCTACAGAGAATCATTTGCAGCTTTTTGATGCAAACTCATACATATACTGTTGTAGCTCACTGCAAAGAAGCCTTTATCATAGTACCAGCACTTTTCAGTTAAGTGCATACAGGAGCGCCCAATACTGAGACTTTTGACTGGACTTTGTCCGTACTTTACTTTCACAGTGATACTTAAGGCCCCACAATGTGGATCTTCTGTTGCTCTGGCCATTTTTAGCTCAACTTGGATGAAGCCATATTTGAGCTTATGCCATGGCCAGTCGTCCATCTGTCCGTCAACAATTCAATACGGTTCGGGCTAGAGGCCGCATTTATGAACCAATCTTTACAAAACTTCTTGGGTACCTTTGGTATCACCGTGGGACAAGAACTAGTGTTTTTGGGTCCCGTCCGAAATTCAAGATGTCCGATGGCAGCCATTTTGTTCAAAATTAGGTGCAATCAGATTTTTGCACAGAACTTCCATATCAAAGGCCTGATTTGAATAATTTTTTGTGTGAATGTTTAGTACCATGGGATACATCACATATAATACAGGGTTTTTTCTCGTGCAGAAATTATGCAAATTAGATGAACTTTGATTTTTTTAGTGCTACTTACACACAGTAAGTACACATGTCAATACGGCTCAGGCTAGAGTCTGTATTTATGAACCGATCTTCACGAAACGTCTTGGGTACCTTTGTTATCACCTTGGGACGAGAACGAGTGTTTCTAGGTGTGGTCTAAAATTCAAGATGGCTGCCCGTGGCCATTTTGTACACAACTTCTATATGGCTCAGGCTAGAGGCCGTATTTATGAACCGATCTTTACGAAACTTCTTCGGTACCTTTGTTATCACCGTGGGATGAGAACGAGCATTTTGGGGTGTGGTCCAAAATTCAAGATGGCCACCAGCAGCCATTTTGTACCAAAATTAGTGCAATCAGTCTTTTGTACAGAACTTCTGTATGAAAGTTCTGATTTGAATACATTTTTGTATGAATGTTTAGTAACAGGGAATACATCACATATAATACAGGGTTTTTTCTCGTGCAGAAATTAAGCAAATTAGATGAACTTTGATTTATTCAGTGCTACTTATACACTGTAAGTGCACGTGTCAATACGGCTCAGGCTAGAGGCTGTATTTATGAACCGATCTTCACAAAACTTCTTGGGTACCTTTATTATTACCTTGGGATGAGAACGAGTGTTTCTGGATGCGGTCCAAAATTCAAGATGGCTGCCAGTGGTAATTTTGTATCGAAATTAGGTCCAATCAGTTTTTTGTCACAACTTCTATACAGCTCGTATTTATGAAGTGATCTTCACGAAACTTCTTGGGTCCCTTTGTTTTCACCTTGGGACAGGAACGAGTGTGTTTTGGGGTGCCTTTGTTATCACTGTGCTATGAGAACAAATATTTTGGGGGTTCAGTCAGACCCACTCTGGGACTCAAAGATTTCTTTTCTAGTTTAGCATCTGACTGTCACCCACCTTTACAATACTTTACCTATACATTTGTTACAGGCTTACAGTATTTATGTACAGACCGTTACAATACTTTATATGTACCTTTGTTATCAGGTCATTACCGAGATGTTTGTCATTGCTGTGTCACATACTATACATGTACATGTCTTAACAAGTTGAGCTACAGTGTCATTGACACTTTTATTTGTAAAATTGCGTGTGGGCAGCCGATTTTTTATTTTTGTAATTATTTCTTTGCCATCAAAAGTCCCTGTTCTTTGTCTGTTTTATGTTTTAGGCCTCATAATCTACAGAATAGCATGGGTGGTGGTGTATTTTGTCCCTTGAGTGCAAGAAGGCTTTGCAATGCTAAAGCATTGCAAAACCTTTTTGCACTCAAAGGACAAATTTATCAATTTTATTAACTTGTGTAAAATATCAGACATGAACCATTTAATTTTTATTTTTTAGCTCAACTTGACAAAGTCAAGCTGAGCTATTGCCATCACTTCTCGTCCGTCGGCGTACGTACGTACGTACGTTAGTATGTTAGTACATCAATTTCCTTTGGCACACCTCACAGATCGCATTTATGATCAGATTATTTGAAACTTGGTATGCTTGTTTGGGGTGACCTCTAGATGGGAGCTATCGATTTTCTTCAATTTCCGTCAAAAAATGTTGCCACGGCCAACGTTCTTAGAACTTAGTTTAATCAAACCACAATATTTCCCTTTGGCACACCCTACAGGGCACATTTATGATTTGATTGCTTTGAAAGCTGGTATGCTTATTTAGGGTGACCTCTAGATGGGAGCTATCGATTTTCTTCAATTTCCGGCAAAACATGTTGCCACGGCCAACGTTTGTAGAACTTAGTTTAGTCAGACCTCAATATTTCCCTTTGGCACACCCTACAGGGCACATTTATGATCAGATTGCTTTGAAACCTGGTATGCTTGTTTGGGGAGACCTCTAGATGGGAGCTAATGATTTTCGTCAATTTCTGTCAAAAAATGTTGCTGCGGCCAACGTTCTTAGAACTTAGTTTAGTCAGAAGACTCAATATTTCCCTTTGGCACACCCTACAGGGTACATTTATGATCGGATTGCTTTGAAACCTGGCATGCTTGTTTGGGGTGACCTCTAGATGGGAGCTATCGATTTTCTTCAATTTCCGTCAAAAAATGTTGCCGCGGCCAACGTTCTTAGAACTTAGTTTAGTCAAACCACAATATTTCCCTTTGGCACACCCTACAGGGCACATTTATGATTTGATTGCTTTGAAACCTGGTATGCTTATTTAGGGTGACCTCTAGATGGGAGCTATCGATTTTCTTCAATTTCCGGCGAAAAATGTAGCCACGGCCAAGTTCATAGAACTTAGTTTAGTCAAACCTCAATATTTCCCTTTGGCACACCCTACAGGGCCCATTTATGATCAGATTGCTTTGAAACCTGGTATGCTTGTTTGGGGAGACCTCTAGATGGGAGCTATCGATTTTCTTCAATTTCTGTCGAAAAATGTTGCCGCGGCCAACGTTCTTAGAACTTAGTTTAGTCAGAAGACTCAATATTTGCCTTTGGCACACCCTACAGGGCACATTTATGATCGGATTGCTTTGAAACCTGGCATGCTTGTTTGGGGAGGCCTCTAGATGGGAGCTATCGATTTACTTCGGTTTCTGTCAAAAAATGTTGCCACTGGCAAAAAAAATGACATTGGTACCAATGATCTTCAATTTTTGCCATTTCATTTATAACTTACCAAGTTCAAGTTTGTCAAGTTGAGCTACAGTGTCATTGACACTTTCATTTAAGTCTGCATTGGTTCTACAAAGATAGCATGCAGCAGCCAAAAGGGCCATGCAGGAGGGCCAGAGAAACAGATTTTTTACTTGTTTAGGCCTAAATGATAAAAATGTGGATGTCAAAATGGGAGTGTGGTGGCTGCGTGGTCAGAGCATTTGAATTAAACTGAATGGTCAGTGGTTCGGACTTGACGCTCATTGGCATTGTGTACTTAGGCATACTGCACATCGATGGTGCACTTGTCTTCAACGAATGCTAACCCTGCTTGTGTGGAATTAGTACCTTGGGAAGTCTGACCGTTGCCATTGCTTAGTGGTTCTCACCAGGTTCTCCGGCTTCCTCCACCTGTAAAACTGTCCGACACGAGGTGACCCTGGCTGCATTAACTCCCAATAAATAAATAATAATTGCATAGCAATGGTGCACTTTCCCTCACCCATTGCTATCTCTGCTTGTGGAGCATCTAATGGTTGCTTGTCACTGCTCAGTGGTTATCTCCAGGACTGTGGCTTCCTCCACCCATAAAATTATCTGACATGATGTTTTCCTGGATGTTGAAAGTGTCATTGAACCCCCAATAAACAAACAACCACATCTAAATGTGAAAATTTATCTCTGTCTGTCTTGTTCTCTTTGATAGCTAGGCAGTTTGGTTATTTTGAAGAAATGGAGCTCCAATTTGGCAGCAAAGTGGGATATTTTGGAAAGAGTTCTGTCACATCACATCATTTCACATTTTGTCGTGGCACATCAAATCATGTCATCAGGCCTGGCAATCTAGAAAATCAAGGAGTGCAAAACAATTGCCCTCCTCAGATTGTTTGGATGTGTAATTGCACCTGAAATTTTCAAAGCATATACTTGCATGCTATTTTGGTTGCAGTACGTGGAGGATGGACTGTCACCCAATCATCCATGGAGTGGAGGTATCACCCAAGGTACTACTCTCAAGTTTCATACAGAAACACAAGAAGCACAAGCCAAGTTTCAACCAATGGACCTCCGGGTACCCGGAGGTCCATTGGTTGAAACTTTGCTTGTGCTAATTACGCTTTGCATCAGATTATCATTTATTGCTTGAGAGAAATCATCACTCCACCAGGGGGGGGGGCACTAAAAATTTGCAAGACACTAGGTGCTATTTTTGTGTCGGCCACTTTTTAGACCCACCCACCTCAACATGCAAATTTTCTACAACTGTTCTAAGACACCCACCCCCACCCATCCCCATTCAAAGCCAAAATAAGTTTATAAACTCAGTGAGAGCGACATTTGTGGTATTGTCTATTGGTCTTACCATCTGCCTACTCATTACCAAACTAAACACAAAGACTCCAATTGTCCAATTCAGATAGAGGACATTGAGAAACAGAGGATGCAGAAAATATTGTAATTTGCCTGTTTGTCCGATTCTTCGCAGATTTAGAAATTTCTGTTAATTTGAAACTGCATAAAGGGTGGCTAATATGGATGTTCAAAACAATTCAGATTCATTTTATTCAGACAATAGAGTCCAAGGCATGGACTTGAGTTCAAGTTATTTCATTTATTGTTTTCCAAATTAAAAAATTTCATCAGCAGTACAAATTCCAGTGATATCTCGGCTACAACTTGGTAGCCTTAGATTGCGGTAGAGGTTTTAATACCTGAAGCGACGCTTGGATTGTTTCAAGACAACGGTTTGGGCAATGCCATCTTAAATACAGCACGACCTTAATCAGGTTTAATGTAATAAGTTCACTACCTTCAAGTGTTTATTAAATTGAATTTAGCGTTGTGTAACATTTAGAGTTGGTAAAATGCAACTCAAAAGCAATACATCGCTAAGGGTTGGTGAAATGAAGCCCTGATTGTGATACTAGGCTAAATGTAATAAACTCCTTACATTGAAGTGTTTGTTACAATTAGCGTTCTATTACATTTAGGGTTGGTGCAAATCAACCCTGAATGTAATATAACGCTAAATGTAATTAAACTCTTTACATTAGTGTTTATTAAAGTCAGCATTGTATTAGATTTAAGGTTGGTACATTTCAACCCTATATGTAACACAACGCTTCTTGTAATAAACTTTTTACATTTAAGAGTTTATTACTTTAAGCATTTTATTACATTTATGGTTGATACAGTAAGCGGCACTATCTGGCCATAGTTTGATTGGTTTTGATGAACAGCTTGAGTAGCTTGCCCTTACATAACGTGTGACACGTATATGGCCTTAGATGCTATGTTTGTGGGATGGTTATCCTGAAGATATTTTGTCCGAAAACTCGGAATTGTTGCATCTGAACCTGCCTGAACTAGGTTATAAACCTTTTGCTGACACGATATTACCTTCGTTGTTGAGGTGTCGTTAAAAAAGATTGAATTAACATACAGCTACATTATACGAGAAATTGCATTAATGATCAACTAATCTGGGTTTAACTTAGTGATTCAAAGAGAATCTTCCAAACATATTGCCTTCACATTTTTTAGATCTCAGACATGACACCGACTCCTACTAACGAATGCAATATCCCCAGAAAAAACAGGGTTAATTACAGTGTTATCACCTACAAGACGACTTGAGGTTGTATTTATGTTAAGAAGGGAATGTATGATATAATCTTTGAGGTTTGGGACCCAAATGACAGTTCATTTTTGACATATTCTCTAAATATTCAAAAATTTGCAAAGCACATTTTTGGCGCACGCAAGAGGCCCACCCACCCCCACCCTGTGTCTTGCAAATTTTTGGTGCCCCCCCCCACCCCCCTGACTCCACAGGTAATTTATTGACAATACACTCTTTATGTACTGTAGATTCACTTCAACATAGTAATATTGTAACTGAAAAATTGTACTACTAGTATATTCAGCTACATAGTGGAAAAATTGACACACACATCTTCTCATTATTCAAAATGTTGCATACAATTCTTATGTGACCAGAAATATCAAAATGCAACACAGAATGGGTCATGAATTATTGCGAATCAATGTAACATTGACAAGTGATAATAGATTTTAAAGGCAGTCTCAAACAGGTCTGGCATTCCAGAAAATCAAGGGGTGCAAAAAATTGCCCCCCTCAATTTTTTCTAGGCGTGCAGTAGGAATGCAGCACTCCTAAAGAATGCCAGGCCTGTGTCATATTCAATTATATGTCACAACATGTATCTGATAATGAACATGATTTGGGGGGGGGGGGGGGGGATCAAGAGGAAACTTGCACTCACAAATGCCATAACCTTTTTATGCTGTTAACTCTCAAGTCCTCAGATTAATTTTACGTTCACACAACTACAGATGATTTAACAGTGTTTCTACATTATTGTTGGCTGCCTGTATAGGCAGCCAGCAATAATGTAAAAACACGGTCAAGAGAAATGCATCCTACCAGTTGAGTTCTCAAACAAGAATACACTTGGGAAAACTTATTTAGAGCAATATAAAAGGGAAAGTTTGTGGCTGTATGGGAACATAAGGTTTAATAATACCAACTCACAATTCAATCCGCTCCACCCATTGATGAAGTTTAATAATGTGAAAGCTCCCCTTGAATAGTACAGTACTGTGTCCCTTGCCCAGCACTGTATCTGGGATATGGATTGCATTCGGCTAAAGCTCTCTTTTTTTCAATAATATCACTTGAAACCATTCATTACATGTGTGAAAACTAAACAGAAATCTTTGCCGTCACAATAGAAAGTGAAGCTTAGTTTTCTTAAATCATTACTTTAAATTTACCTTTTACATCTCTATTAGTTTAGTTTTACAGTTTACCCCATTTGGGGGGGAGGGGGGTCATCCCAAGCAGCATCTCTTGAAGGCAGGAAAATGAATCTATATGACTAAATGAAACAAGCCACCAAAAAGTGTTCCACAAGGTTGGCCTGGACAGCAATCATTGTCTGCCACTGTTTAGCCTCTGTACAGCGATGTCAGAATACAACGATTTCAAGCAACAAATTTTACCCATCAGTGAATAGGGAACCCGTGGGGCCTTGGATTCAAGGAACAGCCCTGAATTTGACTGAGGGTCATTCAAGGCCTTGAAATCCTGGAAAATGTGTAGGTCTTGAAAAGCCTTGAATATTCACAAAATAAAAATGCTGTTCAAGTAGGTAATCATAACTACCGGTATGTAGTTTTATATGCCAGAGTTTGTGAAGGCATAGTTCTAACGAGGTTCCTTTGGTCATTATTACCCCTTCCTCTCACTTCCTTTGTTAGTTAGGACTAGGGAAGACAGTGCCTTGAAAAATCCTATACTGCAAAACGGCCTTCAATTTTATCAGTCTTTGCATGCAGGAACCCTGATGAACTCATGCAAATATGAATTTGACTAATTCAATCTTGTTTGACTAATGAGTGGTAAATTTGCAGCTTGAAATTTATTTCATCATCATCTTCCATAAGGTTAATTTTACTTTTTCGAAGTCATCAATACATTGATATTCAGATACCACATATCTTTGAAAAAATATTCTGCTCACATTTGTGTTTTGCCTGTAAACTAGTTGAATAAATTGGGTTTTAGAAAGTCATCAGTTTGTCACATATGTGTTGAACATCTCATAAAATACCTCAGTATGCCTGTCAGAAACACAAAATTAGTGCCTTGAAAGTATACTAAAATCTGATTACACAGACAGAAAATTAGCTTTTTTTGCAAATCCCCAATTGTTAATTAAACAGTTTTACTATGTTCATAATGTGAAATATGAACAGAATAAAATATTTTATTACATTAACACAAAGAAAATGTTGCCCTGGAAAACTAGAAACTAAAACATTATTTGTAAGGCCAATAAAAAAAATTTCTTGTTTTTCAGGCAATTTTTCCTGTATTTATTGACGCGTGATTGTAGCCTTTTTTTTATGACCCTGAAAATTTTTTCAGGGGCATATGAGCGATTCCATAATGACCAACGGGACAACCTGCTGTTAATTTTGGAGTCTTGTGTGCTTAATGTTGTGCATATGCCAAGGTTTCTAGGTATTGTGTGAATACTGTATAAGTTCTATATCTCACCAATTGGAAGAGCGAGGTTTTGGGTGCACCCTCAGTAAGCTGTGGTCTAAAAATAGACCGTGACTCACGGGACAAAAAGTGGACATGATCTTTTGGTTCTCTTAGGGGAAATATAAATTTATCCCCACAGCTGCAAATAGACAAAAACTGTTTCTGTCTCGTTGTATTGGGGTACTCCAGCCTCACAATGAAGGCTGGTGTAGACCTTGTATCTTGACTACGTGTGAGATAATATCCCAACAGTGGTGTGACTAAGGGACACACTTGAGTGTGACTAATGGGACAAAATGTAAATGGACAGCCATTTTGAATTGCAATGCATACATTCAGGGTTGAAGCTTGCATGAATAATATAAAAAAGAATTAATTTCAACAAAATCACTTTTATAACACTATTTTTAACAAGGAACAATAACTCAACTGTTAATAATGAAACCTGTCCCCCATGGAATCCAGGGAAGGGAAGGAGTGCTTATTTACTGTGGTAAACAAATTTTGTTTTACTGGTAAACACGCATCCGGTAACAAATGCCTGGGGTGGAAGTCCTCTTGAATGGGGCAACATGAGTTCTATCTTAACAGTAAAATGGAACTTGTTCACCTTAGTAATAAAGCACTGCTTCACTTGCTGGGGTTCCATAGTATGTGTGTGTGAGGGGGGGGGGGGGGGGGGGGGGGGGGGGGGGGGGGTAGGTGGGTGGGCAACCCAACTTTTTACCCAATAAAAGATGCTTACCCATTTAAATGACTTAATGTCTACAAAGCATGTGTTAGTGTCATAATCAAACTGGCAGGCCTTGCCAGGTGCGACACATTGTATTTAAAATTGATCTTTTTTCACAATGAGAAGTTGATAAACACACAGTGGTATCAATAATCTAGATACATGGGTGACCCCGTTCTATAAAGTTTACTCCAAAACAATCATAAAATCAAAATTTTGCTCTGTGGTGCCTACTGATAACTGCTTTAGCTTTAATAAGTACCTTATTTGTGCAGCAGTAATTGAAAGATCATACCCCAATATGAAATCACTAATTATCCCACTTAAATCCGGTCACTACACATCCCCTTTAACCTCATCTATTATATTGTGGTCTACAAGTACATCTGGAACACAATATAATCAAAGAGTTTAAAAGGAATCCACAGTGACCCAAGTACTGAATGTACAATATAAGTACATGTAAAGCTAAAAATGGGTTTTATTCACAGGTATCAGTCACTAAAATTTAACCCATTTCAGCCATTTGTTGAATGCTTTTTTGTGACCTTCGTGTCTTGCAAAATTTATTTGAAATCATGAAAGTTTACAACATGTAGATTGTATGTATTTTTTTAAGGATATCCATAAATATTACAAAGAAAAGAGTAACCTTCCCTGCCCCCCACCCCCTCCCCACCCACACCTCTCCTTGGCTGATTTGCATAATTAAAGGTCAGTGAACCAAACGTATTAATCTGTTAGGCTTAATAAGTTTAGAAAGTGTTGACATTAATGTTTTGTTCAAACTCGTAGACCCCTCTCTTTAATACTGACAGGGGTAAAACTTCCACGATTGACTCGTTCTTGACAACTGCAGTGTCGCCATCAATAAGTTTGACACTCCTTTTACTGATAGCTTTTGCAAACATGATTGAAACATTGCCAGAATTGACAGCAGTAATCACTGCTGGCAGGAGCTTGCTCACAACACCACGATCAGATTGAAACTGATATGGAACCACAACAAATGCACCACATCGCACAACAATTTCACACTCTCCAGAAATTTCACCAACTGCCTCATCTTGAACTGAGCACATATTCATGACAGTATTATAACCCGCGGTGCCTCCTTTACCCCCTCCGAAATGATACACCCCATTAAAGAAAAAAAGTGATCCCCTCGGTTAATTGCAAGGCTGTTCATCGTCCCGTCTTCACGTCAAGCGGCAAAGATGAATAGTCTTAACGCGTGTGCAGATAATACGTTTCAACATGTCGCAGTAATTCTAATCAACACCCTGTGCATCGAGTGAATAACAAGCTAATATTAATCTTTCGGTAATAATAGAAATAAATTATTCACGTTCCTATAAATATGCAAATAGCTAATTTTAAGACAGACGGAGAAACATGGGAGGATAGGCCACACATTAATCTTTCGGTAATGATAGAAATAAATTATTCGCGTTCCTATAAATATGCAAATAGCTAATTTTAAGACAGACGGAGAAACATGGGAGGATAGGCCACACAGAACGTTCTGTTTCATAGTTGTGTATTCCGGTGGGCTTGCTATTCTGGGCAGCATGTATACGGTTATAGGAACCACATGAGTAGAAGACCGGCAGATTTAAGTTAAGTATTTTATGATTTGGAATATGTTTTATGAGAGAATATTATGAGAACGTGAAAATTACAAACTAGCGGGATGGTAGATCTGGATCGTTGAAATAGAAGTCGAAGACAAGTTCTTGGGGAATTAGCGTTTATTTACAGCGACAGTACTGGACCTCCAGATACAGAAGTAACAAAGGTTCACGAACAATCGGGAGCCTCCGACCGGAAAGTGAAGAATGAACGTTCTGAGGTGTCTCCCTAACAGAATAGTTACCAAAAAAATACAAAAACTGCGTTTATATACATATAAATTACACAATAGATTAACAGACTACGGACAATTAGCTTAGATTAAACAATGGCTGATTAAGGGACGCTTGGTGAAAACTACCGTGAGTTGTTCAGACTTGTCATAAATAAGTTTCTTATGAAATTAACTTAACTCTTTGTAATGTGACATTTGATATAATTAGAACATAATGAAATACAGAAATGGAGGAAATAGTCTTTGAAATGAATCTAATAACATTGAATAAATCATCGAAGTTGAAATTGAACTCATATGAAAATCATCGCTACGATATTACCCCCTTGTTATTGAAAGATGACTAGGGCATCTTTTGAGGAAAAAAAATATATATAACGGTGACAGAAAATTAGAATTTCCACAGCAAGATATTTTTAAAATCAAAGATTAAAGAAACAGCCATAATTTTAACATATGCGCAGGTCGAATAATTTTTAAATAGAGCAATTGTTATAGTCAGTGAATGGGAAATAAAATCTTTCTAAAACAGAAGCAAATGAATAAGCACTAATTACATACCAAAATAAAAAATCCAATATGAAACAATTTGAAACAGTCAAGAAGTGAGAATTTCGCTATGGCGAGTCTCTGGATACCATTTTGAAAAATATTTATGTTCCACTAGAAGAGTACTGACGAGGCGAGAGACATCGTCCATCTTGTCAGGTGGTACCTCAAAGGCTATGGGTTTCGGATAATCCGTTGTGTGTTCTTCGATGAAAAGTTTTTCACTTTTGGTGTCCAGATAAATTTCACATATGCCGTTAAATTCCTTGAATGAATGTAGATATTTCTTCACAACAGTAATTGTCTCTGGTGGTAATCTTTGTGCCACAACTATATATTGCTCGTTTTCAACACTTTCCGATATACTTTTAACGGAAACTGTGTTGACGTTCCCGCGAATGTTCTTCTGTTTGGAGATGAGTTGTTGAGCTTGGGAGCTGAGGTCAGCTTCGTCAACCCACGTATTTCGAGTAGCGGGTCGCCCAACCCATTTGATCAAGTATTGTGGTTTGCCTGAGCAACCCATACGTTGTCGTACGATTTTCTCTGCAAGTGGAGGATTCGTACAAACATCTCGTGCAGGTCTTTCTTGTAAATGGGTGGTAGAAATCTTTTCCGTTTCCTTGAATTTAGAATACACTGGCATGGCGTCCCCCACTTGCACGGCTAGGTCCTGTGTAGTTTTGGAAACAGGAGTCGTCTGAATAGATGAATGAGTGGTTGAGGGTGTTGCTGTAACGCCAGCGTCAATGGAAAATGGCGGCTGAGCTGAGACTTGTACAGCAGTACTCACAGTTTCTACATGTAACTCCTCTGGTTTTGCGGACAGTGGTAATACTAATTTCTTTGTCTGCTCCTTCCTCTCGAAGAACTCTCGTGTTCGAATCTCGTCTCTAAGGCGATGAGAAAAAGATTTGTTTTTCATTGTTTGTTTTTGCCATTTCAGCGTTAAACTGATGTCTCCATTCTCTATGTTGATGTTCCAATTCAAACGGTGATGGCCGACGTCGATAGTGGAGAGGAGAGCCTGGATATTCTCTGGTATAGTGATGGCCATTGTTTCTTTTCTCCACCAGGATCGTTGCCTCGGATTCTAACACCAGTATGAGAACGTGAAAATTACGAACTAGTGGGATGGTAGAGTTGGATCGTTGAAATAGAAGTCGAAAACGAGTTCTTTGGGAATTAGCGTTTATTTACAGTGACAGTACTGGAACTCCAGATACAGAAGTAACAAAGGTTCACGAACAATCGGGAGCCTCCGACTGGAAAGTGAAGAATGAACGTTCTGAGGCGTCTCCCTAACAGAATAGTTACCAAAAAAATACAAGAACTGTGTTTATATACATATAAATTACACAATAGATTAACAGACTACGAACAATTAGCTTAGATTAAACAATGGCTGATTAAGAGACGCTTGGTGAAAACTACCGTGAGTTTTTCAGACTTGTCGTAAATAAGTTTCTTATGAAATTAACTTAACTCTTTGTAATGTGACATTTGATATAATTAGAACATAATGAAATACAGAAATGGAGGAAATAGTCTTTGAAATGAATCTAATAACATTGAATAAATCATCGAAGTTGAAATTGAACTCATATGAAAATCATCGCTACGATAATATTATAATTGCTTATTATTGAGATTTAACGACACTTTTCACCAAGCAGCGTCATATAGGTATTATATATCAGTCGAAGTTCGTAATATTAAATTTTACTGAAGTCGCGTTACATAAGTATATTAAGACGCGGATATTTAATAATTAAATGAAACAATAACCCGTGGATATTCATAAACAGACCCTATTTAATTCCGGCCCCGATATCTTCTCACGAATACGAATTTGGGAAATATAAACTCACCATAGATATTAATGTATATTTGTATTGTTTACGGGGTATGACTAGTCATATGATTTGAGGGGCATTGTAATATTGGAGTAATTTATAGAAATATTGAGTTGTAAATATATATATATAAACCATAATCATTGATCCGTCTTATCATTAGTGTATAAGCCCTGAGTGACCCACACAATGGCCTGTAACTGAGATCTAAAATCTATATCAGCTGAGGGTGATACGTTCCAATCAGGATTACCGTCATAGTGGGACCCCAGTCATGCCGTCAACGTTAATGTACCCCATAACCCCCTGCAGATTAGCTTTCTCCCACTAATAGACATTTCTCTCCGAACATTACACAGTATTCCATGAGCAATATTTCTTAACCGGAAAGAGTTGGTCTGATCCCGAGCTTGCCAAGCACCCCACTGTGCGGGTAGGTTCCCGCCGGTCATAGTATTTCCAAGAACATTAATAAACTGATGCATTGCGAAAATTCCTGGCAGGAGTGGTGCATTTAGAATAACACTATGAAAACCCTTCTGCTGGATGACTGTTTTGATATCTTCTCCAGTGATATGAAACATAGCAACAGATGTGTCATCTTTTACTGCATTATAGAAACTTGACTTTGCGCCTTTGTTGCTTTCACACAGTCATAATTTCAGAAAAGTGACCTTAAACACCAATAAATAAATCAGTTGAGAATATGTTGCATTCTTGTGAACACCATTGTATGATATTTGACCATGCAATTAGAACCTCAAAATAAGTAGATTTGACCATTTTGACCACTTATTGCACACCTGTATTAATTTTAATATAGTGAAATGCAGGCGTCGTTCGAGATTTTATTGCCAGAATCATCGCCCTTTATAGACTTAGAATTTGTGTATACCCTAAAACTCTATCACCAATAGTCAGGCTTGCATTGTTAAATAAGCGGGGTATCTTTTTGTGTCACCCTATGGTGACACTTTATTTTCCTTTCCTTTTCTGAGTATCAAAATGAATCACAGAAAGTAACTGTCTTCCATAGAATTGTCACAGAGGGATAAATATAGATCAACCGACTATTGTTTTAGTTAATATCTGTCGTGTGCTTGTATGACTATCAGCTTTCATGTTATTTGCATTGTTTAATTTAACAAACAAATGATTATTATGTTATGTCAGTCAAATTCTTGAAAATGAAAAGGGTGAGTGTGCGTACTATCAGTCACAAAAATCATTTCACATTGAAAAATATACGAATGTACTTTCAGTGGAATACATTCAACATTTGAATAAAGACACACGGAGTTGGGATAGTTAACACATTTCTAACACGGAATGCCGATGGATTAATTGAAAAACTACGGAAAGCCAGAAAGACAATATTTTCTATCCCTTTTCACTTTGCAGTATACTCTGAGGAAGCTACACTCTGAACATTTATTTATTTATTGGAGTTTAACGAACACTTTTGACAGCCAGGGTCACCTTGCGTCGGACAGATTTATGGGTGGAGAAAGCTGGAGTATCTGTGAGAACCACCAAGCAATGGCGAGCAACTGTTAGTCTCCCCAACATACTAACTCCGTGCAAGCAGGGTTAGCATTGGTTGAAGACAAGTGTACCATTCACTTGCAGTACACCATAGTACACAGCGTCACCGTGCTCCCGTGTGGGCAATCGGGATGAAGTGTCTTGCCCAAGGACATAACGCAGTTGCCAACGCTAAATATTTGCTGAACCTATATACATATAGATAAAATAACTTTTAAATAACTTAATTGTAGAGTATATAAAGTGTGTCCTCACACTATATACAGTTGATATTTAATTCATTAATTTTAAAATATTTTGATATACACGTGGCAATATACATTTATGATAGGTGTCATTTTGCAAGTCAGGCTTTAATAGCTGTTCATTCCTTTACAGAACACCAGGCAGAGTGGTCACTTGAAGCAAGAAGTTTTGTGTGTACCTTTTGTGCCTGAAGTGATCTGTGATGTCGATAGCAATTGTACTGATTCAGTCAGTTTTGCAGTGCATGGTCAGTTACATGTTTAAAACGGTTAGTAACATTTACTTGGTAAGTATGGGTGTGAATGGGCTTATATATGTGGGAAGGTATATTAATGCATGTTAATCATGCTAATGCTAACTTTAAGGCCGAGTTAATTTCCAATGCTGGCAAAGTTGCTTAAATTTTGTATAACAAGAAATGGCAGAAATGGAATCATTGCTCATGCTTATGCCTGGCTGGGATTGTCAACCTTGTATGAAAATCCCAGTGGGGCATATTCATGCGCAATGGTTGTACTACACTCAAAACCTATCATAAATGTGCTTGTTTTTGATGTTCCTGAAAATTAATTGTCATTTGCAGCCTCTTGGGGTAATGAACATTGAATATGTGCTGAAATATGCTGCATTATTGAGTCGTGAATTAAAGTATTGCTGTAATTTTCTACTGTTGATACTTTTATACTGTCGATTTTTAATTTATGCCCCTCCCTCAGTAATGTACTGTTGGCTTACATGGATTAATGTTCTATAATTATTTAGGCGCTGTTGTGCAGTGCATGGTCAGTTAAATCTATAAAATGGTTAGTCACATTTGATTGATAAGTATTGGTGGAAATGGGGCTTATATCTGGTAAGGTATGTTATCATGCTAATGGCCACTTAATGACAGAGTTAAAATATTATGCTGGCAGAGTTGCATGAATATTATTTAACAGGTAATGGCAGAAATGGAATCATAGCTCATCAATATGCCTGGTTGTGACTGTCAGCCTTCTATGATAATCCTGATGGGGCATGTTCATGCACGATGGTTCCCCTAGACTCACATATAACATCATAAATGTGCTTGTGTTTGATGCTCCTGAAAATCAACTGCTATTTGCAGCCTCATGGGTTAATGAAGCTTGCATAATCACTGAATCATGCTGTATTATTGTTCCTTGAATTATAGGTATTGCTGTGATTTTCAATTGTTTATTGTTGACACCTCTATACTGCCCGCACTTTAAAGTTGCAAACCTCCCCCAGTAATGGTTTGTTGGCTTACAAGGCTTAATGTCCGATAAAGAATTATCAGCAACATTCCTTATTACCTTATTTTAGGTAAAAGGAAAGAATAATCACAGTACAACATTTAGGTAATATTGTGTGGTGCATTAGTTACATATATAATATAAATAACATGTATATAACATGCATAACATGGAAAAATGATTTGTCACACTCACATATCACTGTTGGCTCCTTATATTGTGACCCTCCCCCAACAACAACAATGGGTCGATGTCTTATCCCCCCCCCCACCCCCCCCCCCCCCCCCACACACTCTTTACCCAATAGTGTCTCAAATGTCCGAATGGGCTAGTGCCACACAATTGAAATTTTGTATATCACATGTATAAAATTATATTAATAGCACAAGCATTTAGGTGTTGTTGTGCAATGCATGGTCAGATACATATATAAAATGGTTAGTCACATATGATTGGTTTAAATGGGGCTTGTATCTGGTAAGGTATATTAATTCATGTCATCCATGCTAATACTCACTTAATGACAGAGTTGTTATACTATGCTGGTAAAGTTGCATGAATATTATATAACAAGAAATTGCAGAAATGGAATCATCGCTCATGCGTATGCCTGATTGAGATTGTCAGCCTTGTATGATAATCCTAGTGGGGCATGTTCATGCGCGATGGTTGTACTACACTCATTTAAAACTTGTCATAAATGTGCTTATTTTTGATGCTCTTAAAAATTAATTGTTATTTGCAGCCTCGTGGGTAAATGAACGATGAATAAGTGCTGAATTATGCTGCATTATGGAGTCATGAATTATAGGTATTGCTGTAACATTCTTTTGTTAACCCTTTACCTAACGTAACGGCCAAAACCGGCCAGCGCTATTCTCAAAAATCGCCAATTAATTTTCATTATTTTTTTCATTTTTTGTCTCAAAACATAGGTTATGACCCCTCGTTGGAATGAGCTCGTCGAGCTCGTTCCAACGAGGGGTCATAACCTATGTTTTGAGACAAAAAATGAAAAAAATTAGTTATTCAAGAATGTTTTTTGCAAGTGTCGTCTGCTTTTCATGTTAGGTAAAGGGTTAACACCTTTATACTGTCAACACTTTTAATTTGTGCCCTTCACTCAGTAATGGTTTGCTGGCTTACATGGGATAAGATTCTATAAAGAATTATCAGCAATAATCCTCATTATCTTATATTAGGTATATGTAAAGAATAATCATAGTACAACATTTTGGTAATGTTGTGTGGTGCATTGGTTACATATGTGATAAAAAAACATGTAAATCAATTTAATGTCCTAAAAAACTTATCAGCAACAATCCTTATTATTTTGTATTAGGTATATGTAAAGAATAATCATAGCACAACATTTAGATAATATTGTGTGGTGCATTAGTTTCATCTCATATATAAATGCGAATGTCTGTATCTATATCTCTCTCCAAATCTCTATCTATCTTTGTTCCGGGTGACGGGGAGTGTGGTGGCTCAGTAGGTAGAGGTGCAGGCTGCAAGCCGAGAGGTCCTCAGTCCGAATCCCACCTGCGGCAACCACGTTGTGTCCTTGGGCAAGACACTTGAGCTCCATTGCCCGCGCGGGGGCACGATGACACCGTGTACTAAGGTGTACTGCACGTCGATGATACGCATGTCTTCAACCAATCTAACCCTGCCTGTGCTGCAGTGCGGAGTTACGATGTTGGGGAGCTGGCAGCTGCTCGGTGGTTTTCTCCAAGTACTCCGGCTTCCTCCACCCATAAAACTGTCATGGTCATGATTAGCCATTGTGCATAAATATGTGACCTTAAACATCAATAAATAAATATTTCGAAAACAGCTGGGCCGATCGGGCTAAAATTTCATATGTGCGGGTATATTGACTCATCGATCATTTTGACTTTATTGGTGTGCCCGTGCAGGGTGATCTTGACCTTGAAATTGGTGACCTTCACCTTCTATTTCGAAAACGTCTTGGCCGATCGGGCTAAAATTTCATGTTTGTGGGTATATTGACCCATCGATCATTTTGACTTTATCGGGGTGACCTTGACCTTGAAATTGGTGATCTTGACCTTCTATTTCAAAAACGACTGAGCCAATCATATCTGAAGGTATATTGATATACCCATCTCCGCACGTGCAACGCTGGGTAACACCCGCTAGTATATAAAATAAACAACATGTTTATAACATGTATAACAAGGGAAATCTTTGTCACTCTCACATACCACTGTTGACAACTTATATTTTGTCTCTCCTCCAATAACACTGGCTTGTTGGCCCAATGGGTCAATGTCTTATACCCCTTATTAACTGTCATTTGCAGCCATGTGGGTTAATGAACCTTGAATAATCGAGAAATTATGCTGCATTATTGAGTCTAGAATTATAGGCATTGCTTAATGTTCTATTGTTGACACCTTTATACTGTCGACACTTAAATTTGTGACCCCCCCCTCCCCCCCCCCCCCCCCCCCCCCCCCAGCAGTGGTCTGTTGGCCAACATGGGGTAATCTCCTGTTAAGAATTATCAACAACAATCCTTATCTTATTTCAGGCATTTGCAAAGGATAATCATAGCATAACGTTTAATGTTGTGTGGTGCATGATTAGTTACATATCTAACATATACAACATGTGTATATTATTATATAATCTTATTTTTGTTATGGTTTAGGTATATATACTACACAAAGTTTGCTAATCACCAAGTATATCCAACTACCTCTTTTACGTTTTAGTTGAAAGATTGTTATGAAAAGTGTATATATTTTTTATTTAATTATATCTTTAATGATTTATGTACAGAAATTAAGATTTTATTTGTGTTTGACATTATTTTTTAGCTTTTGAATATGATAACCATGGAAAATGGATATTATTGGTAAAAGAGGTAATTTTCCAAATTTGCCAAAAAGTTGACGGAGCGAACTGTTATGGGTTCATTATAGAGTATGAGACCCATTACTGTTAATTAAAGCTTGACAATGCCTTCTCATGCTCCCAATCGGGTTCCTGATGTCCTTTGTGGGATGTTGTTCCATTCTTGGACCATCATGGCACCAAGCTCCTGGACACTTCTTGGCTTGACTGGACGGGCTGAAATTGCAAGCTGCAACTCATTCCAGACATATTCAATTGCTTTGAGGTCAGGGGATCTTGCTGTCCAGACCATACGCTCAATCCCATCCCCCTGTCGGTACTCCCGGACAACATAGGCAACATAAGGACAGGCATTATCGTCCATCAGAATGAATCTATCACCCACTGCACCTGCATACAATCTGACGTGGGCATCTAGGATCTCATCAATATACCGCTGTGCAGTCAATGCACCATGGTCAAGGACACAGAGCTCTGTACTTCCATCCCAGCTGATGCTACCCCAGACCATTATTGACCATTACCTCCACTATAGCAGTCATGTCCAGCAATGTTGGCTGTATGGAATCGCTCTGTTGGACTTCTCCATACCCTAGAACACCTGTCTGTGTAGTTGAGGCAGTACCTTGACTCATCTCTAAAAAGGACATGTCGCCAATCTTCTCTGGTACATCCAACATGGTCCATGGCCCATTCATATTCTGTCTGGCGGTGATTCTGGGACAGCAGAATGCAAACACATGGTCTTCTCGATCAGAGACCACCTTCTTGCAACCTTGCCCAGATAGTCTGCGTCGAAACATTTACCCCGGGTGCATTCTGAAGGTCACTGCGAAGCTGGGTTGCTGTTGCAAAGCGGTTTCTACAGCCTGAATGATCAAAAACCGGTCCCCACTGCAGATGTTGCCCTGTCTCTGCCACCACCATGCCGTCTTACTAGTGTGCCATACTGCTGAAATATTGCTCACGCTCTGGTTATCAGCGTATGGTGCACACCAAGGGCTTCACAAACCTGACGATGCATAGCCACTTGCTCCACCATCCCAACAGCCCGCCATATTTCTGCTTCAGACAAATGTCTTCTTACATTTGCATTTGCCATATTCAGTCATTAAATCACAAGGGTTTGTGTTGAAATGCAGACAGTGTACGAAAACATCATGAAAATCAAGGGGTACATGCTTCCATGACTGTCATGAAAAGTTTGCCTGTCAAGAGAGCTAATGTAAACACTGGGGACCATCTCAATACATTCCTCAATCATATCCACCAAAAATATCGCAAATATGTCACGAGCAAATTTCACAATGATGTGTCAAATATGTGGTGTTTAGCAAACTTTGAGTAGTATATATATACATAACTAGACCCAGAAAATGCCATAAAGTGCCTGGTTAATTCCATTGTATAAAATAAGCATTGATAAGAACGATATTAATATCTGACCGAGCTTATTCAAATACGTTAACCCTTCACATAACACAGCTTTTTTAAAAAATAAATTAAATTTCACATTTTTCGGACTAAAAAAAAATGACGCGGGAATAAGCCCAGGGGGTGCGGGCAGTGAAAAAGCTAAAAAGACATGGGTGGGCTTATTTTCAGGTAAGGCAGTTTGCAGAAGCAGGGAAAAGTTCGAGACCGCCATTTGCAGCACTGTTATTGGAGAGTACAGTTTCCCACTATCCATTTTATCATGCCACTTCATATTTTGTTATTTTGTCTCATGTGTGTGAAATTGAAATGGTTTGTAAATTGTATTGAATAAAGAATTTAACATACCAAAAACTATCCTAATTAATTTTTCCATCTTGTTTATTGAAATGAGTTCCGAGAATTGTGAGTGTGAATTCCCATGTTGTTGATGGAAAAGTCATGGAAATCGAAAGTAACATTTCGAAAATGAGTCTATTATAGTCTGTTTTTAAAGACATTACTTTTA
Organism: Pictodentalium vernedei; assembly: GCA_031216915.1. Taxonomy (NCBI): domain Eukaryota; kingdom Metazoa; phylum Mollusca; class Scaphopoda; order Dentaliida; family Dentaliidae; genus Pictodentalium; species Pictodentalium vernedei. The sequence goes on from CM062292.1 coordinate 150,466,311, forward strand.
TAAAGCCATGCTGAACTGGGACGTTTTGTCCCAAGGTTTTTCGGAGTGAGGAAGAAGACCCAAGCCTGACGAAGCACATGTGCTCGTCGTACTATCAGAATACTTCATTTTCAAATGATTGAAAATGAAAAAATCTGTTAATACGACGAGTGCATGTGTGACGAAGCTGGTTGAATTAATGAGTGGACATTCAGTGAAAACAGAAGACTAATTAATAAAGTGACAAAATATATAGACAAAACTACATGTATGTTTCAATGAGTCATTTTGTATTCAATGAGTCAGATGTGTGTAGGAAGAAAACGTCGAGACCGAAGGTCGAGACGTTTTCTTTCTACGCACATCTGACGAATTGAATACAAAATGACTCATTGAAACATACATGTGGTTTTGTATTTATTACATGACCCAAGCACCTACTGACCTAATTTTCTTTTCTATCAACGGTGGTAAACACCATGCACTTTATGCAGTTGCATTGCATCAAAAAAGTCCCGGTTGGAACAGGTTGGTGTGCAATACGAAATTCCGTATTGCACAGCCGTATTGCACGACGTATTGCATAAGAGAGACTGCATGGGCATGTAATAAATTTATTTACAAGACCAAATCAGCAAAACATATCAACTGTAATATACAGATCCAGTTGATCACATGTTGCCTGGTTGGTTGAATTGAATGTAATTACCCCATACATTTCTCTTTGCCTCAACCTCAAACCAAGAGGTTCACTGTTCCCTGAGTTTTATTTGAATACTCAATTCACGTGAGTATCCATAGGCTGCACTAAAGGTGTGCAGCCCCCGGGTACCAAAACAACATCTGTATCTCGACGTGCAAACATTTCTGTTGCTTCCTCACAGTAGTGAGGCTTGTATGAGTCCAACACAATCTCCGAACATCATCTAAATTTTGCCCCCAAACTTTTCAGATCCATTTTTGTACTTTTGCTGTCATCCAGCCATTTTCTGTGGACACTATTTTCACATTTTTTTGCCCCCCCCCCCCACCCCCACCCCCACACCCCCCCCCCCCCCCCCCCCGACTTAAGTTGGGTGGCATATAGTAATTGAAGTGTGTGTGTCCGTCCGTGTGTGCGTGTGAGTCCGAGCCAATAACTCAAAAACGGTTAGAGCCACAGTCATCAAACTTAACACAATTATAAAGGACCATGGGAGGATGTGTCGCACACCATAGCCTGGTTCGTACCTTCAAGGTCAAGGTCACATTTCAAGGTCACACTAAAAATTGGTCAATATTCGTGTTTCAGCCATAACTCAGAAACGAATCATAGTAAAATTGTTAAACCTTATACAAATGTTAAGGACAGTCAAAAGGTGTGCCGCGTATAATAGTTTCCACCACAATTGCAAGGTGGAGATCACAATTGACCTTCATATGTTCAGGGTCACAAATCGTGTCTCAAGCATAACTCCAAAACTATTAGGGCTACAATCATCTAACATCGCTCAATTATAAAGGACAATGGGTGGATGTGTTGCACACCACAGCCAGGTCTGTAAGGTCAAGGTCACATTTCAAGGTCACACTGAACACGGTTAGGGCCACAGTCATCAAACTTCACACAATTATAAAGGACCATGGGAGGATGTGTCACACACTATAGCTGGGTTCTTTATTCCATTTGCATTGGCAGCTAGAGCCACAGTACAGCCTTTTTTTGGACGCCCCTGTATTTGCAATGCGGACAGTCTTTTCACCCTTCACTGTGTTAGTATAATTTGGAACACTGTCGAACCGTACCATTGTTTGGTCCATGTTAGCTATGTTGTAGAAGGTGTAGTCATTTTTTGTCCTAAGGTCTTTGATATTACAGTGGAAAGTCTCAATTTTCTCTTTGAAATCTGTCGGCACCTTTTGTGAATCATTTGTGCCCTTTGAATACCCACACTGAATCTCTTTTTTCAGCCAACAAGCCAGCCATTGGATGCTTTGAAGCCAGTGAGATGTACTTTTCTGGCGTATTCCTTTGCTCTGGACTGCAACATAAAATTATTCACAGGTCTCCCTTCTTATTGTTCACACAACCAATCCAACACATTCTGGTTGACTTCCACCGATATTGGTTCCATTCCAGGGTTTAAAGATTTTTTTTTCAAATCTTTTCCATATATGTTCAGTTTTAGTTTGTCATAGTCACAGTCCCATAGTCTAACCTGCTACCTGTCAATGTTAAAATGTTTGGCAGTTTTCTGCTGATTTCCTCCGTTCTTTCTGTGCCAGTCGACAACTTTGATTTTTGTTTCCATCGTGTATCGGGTACGAATTCCAGAGGTGGTTGTTTGACTCGTCCATTTTTAAATGAGGTAATATGACTTGAAGAATGATTTGACTCGATGATATTCCATCTACCTTTTATATAGAACAGGTTGAATAGAATTTGTGTGGCTTCATCACACAAGTCAGCTGAAAACTCTTCAATTACGCTTGTGTCGATAGACTCAAGTGACAATTAATTAAAACCTAATGTAAACAAATGTTCATGGCTCTGGGGACTTCATTAGATAACCGACTCTTGTCATCGCAATTTGTTGTTTTCGCAACGGCTATTTCTATAAACTCCAGCATGTTGTGTAACATGGGATAATCTCCAGAACAAAACAGCCTTTTAAAATAATTTACTCACAAAAGGTTTTTTGTCAGCTGATTAGGAAAAAATACAAACACAATGGCTATTTTCAAAATAGACCATACATTCAGCTGCGCATGCATACAATTGTCGGATTCCTGTTTTTTTGTTTTTCAATGGCACATTAATTGAGACAGAATAAAAACAAAATGATATGTATTGTTAGCATTGAGTAATTTTTATTGTACAATAAAACCTGTCAAAAGATACTAAGAATTAATATTTTCTCATTAAAAATGTACAGATTGAACAAAGAAAGTTGCAATAACAGTGAAAAATGACACGAAAAAAAAATGACATCGATGCATTTTTCTTTTTCTCCATTACGGGGTGCATTTCTTTTATTTTCAGAAGTAGGGGAGTGGGCTTATTCATGAAGAGGGCACCTTGAAATGTTTTTTTTTTTAAAATAGGGGGTTGGGCTTAATCATGAATATGGCTTATTCCCACGTCAGTATGGTAAGACCATGCAAGAATGGATATCATTGGAATCGGCTTGTCAAGCCGGTTCAAGCGATGTCCATGTTTGTATGGTTTTGTCGAGACATATATAAGATATTTTGGGCTGTGGTGGGCTTGTTTTTGTAAATGAGTTTGAAGACTGTTCACACATTATGATGATGCGTCGTAAATAAGATAATAGGTAGATGGGGTCAATATCTGTTATGATATGTTCATCCATGCTCACCCAAATAAATTTAAAATAAGAAGTCGAGATCCTACGAGACATACTTGTTTGTTGAAACAACTGTGTCAGTCTCACGATAAGGAAAAAAAAATCAAGCTGTGTCAAAAGTGCACGTTCAATTACTGAATCAATGGACTTTGGAAACAATCTGCGTCACCAAACACAATAAAATAACTGTTTCTTGACCTATATAAGCCATCTGATACAATTTTCATCATTCAGTCCCATGAGATTATATGCTGATGTGGCATCTAACTCCAAAATCCTGAACAGTGTTAAGGTGTGATGTGGGTGATGGAGGGTTTAACCGAGGGTGGATGGCATGTTGTTTTCGGTGTCGTCAAAATACTAAAAAATGTTATAATTTTTCATTTCTTTTAAGTTTAAAATTGCGAAGAATGACACATAAATATGGACGGACAAGAAACATGTCATTAATACTTATTTTTCTTTTGTTCCTTGTTTCAGGGTAGAGCTTCATTACCTATATAGTGTCTTAAATCATTGCCTGAAGGAATCACTTTCGATTGCCATTCTTTATCCCAAGATGTAGTGGAGGACCAATACATATTTTTAATATATGAGATTTCAGCACAGTATTGGCTAGCGAATCCTCAACTTTTTATCCAACGGCTCGCATCCGTCTCTTGTCGGAATCCCGGTATGTGGAGTAATGCCTGTTCATTGTAGTAAACAACTCCTCTTCTATTGGTTAAGTAGGTCGCGACAATCAACTCCTGAAGTAGTAACTATTCATATACGCACCTGACATACGTGGTGGATGTATTGCCTCTGGGTATCGGTGGGGCAGATTTTATATCTTCACATACTTTGGTTAAGTAGCGTATGCCTCTCGAAAGGAGGATCTGCCCCGCTGCAATTCGGAGGTGTTACACCTTGCACGTATTGTGTATATGTACTGTATACACCCTTATTGCAGTGAATTAACTGTTTTCTCGACTACATCCCACTGTTCCCTGTTGGAAATCCTAACTGCAAATAAGAATGAAACTTGTATATATCTTCTTGTTATTATTTTTGTTTACTTTTCAAACAAGCTATTAATTGAAAATAGAATATGTTTTCATTCTTGGAATTCACTAAAAACAAACCCAACAAGGGTTCTTAAGCTGGGTAAAGAGTTGATATACATGACATTTACACTAAAGCTGTACAATGCACAGGGTTAGTTATTCAGTTAGAAATAAGATTTTTTTTTATAACCAGAAAGTGTGACTAACCCTGTGCAGTGCACAGGGTTAGTCACACTTTCTGATTATAAACAATTGGTAACTGCCATATCGCATGCTACATGAAAAAATATAATGACTGAGCCTGTAAAAATGCTTTGGGTAAGTTAGTTACATGTCGTTATATAGGGTGCTGAATTCAAGGAACTATTGGAAATACTTATACTGGATTGTGGAATATTTTTTTTTAAAGTGAACTCCAAAAATGAAAACATATTCTATTTTCAATTAATAGTGTGTTTTCAGTGCATTGTGCATATACAGTCTTCATCACTGTACATAGCTGCCTCTCTAAATGTATCTAGTTAGAGTAAAGGTTCCAAAATCAAAGGAGTTATGAACACGGAAACAGCCGAACGTAATGGGAATTTTAACAGTCCGAATGCGAAATACTTCTCTTCGATGTCCCTGTTTGAAATATCATTAGGACTTGGCGGTGTCTCTCTTTACGATAATAATGGCGGGTGATATAGGATTAGGCGAGGTGCAGAAAAATCCAGAATTAGACCTTATAAAAGTCTACAACGACAGAACATGCGAAATGACCACTGAAGAAGCTATCATCTATTTAGAGGTGACCGTAAATGCTACTGCCCCAATGATTTTAACTCATCAAACACCAAACGAACCGAGCAATTCTCAATGTTTCATCTAAACTGCCAAAGTCTAAGTGCCCATTGGGACTCCCTAAATGAACTTCTGCAGGACTCCAAAAATATTTTTAACACTATAGGATTAACCGAAATTTTTCGAATCCCGTTAAATGTATCTTATTATTTGGAAGGCTATCATCCACTTATCCATAAGACATGACCGGAGGGAGATGATGGCCAAGGCGGTGTTGGTACCTATGTGAAGGAGGGTCTTACGTTTACAATACAAAATGATTTGTCTCTCTTCATTCCCCATGTAATTGAGTCCCTATTTATCGAAATTAAAGTAAATAATACTAAAAAATTAGTTGGGGTCATATATAGACCTAATATTCAACCTGAAGCTGATATAGATCTTTTCCTTGCAAAACTAAACGAAATAACAGATCAAATTCATCGTGCAAATAAAGGAGCATATATTTTGGCTGACTTTAATATTGACTTATTAATAACAAGTTCTCATTCTAAAACCCAAAATTATCTTGATCTTATGGTCAGCCAGGGATTCATACCTCGTATCACCAGGCCAACTCGAATAACCAGTCATTCAGCAACTTTAATAGATTATATCTTCTCAAATAATATTTCCTCTGACTGCCTATCCGGAATAATTATCACAGATGTCTCTGACCATTTCAGTACATTCTATGTAGAAAACAATGACCCCCAAAAGGATAGACCAATGAAAGTGTCAATGACACTGTAGCTCAACTTGTCAAGACAAAGACATGTACATGTGTAGTATGTGACACAGCAATGACAAACATCTAGGTAATGACCTGATAACAAAGGTACATGTAAAGTATTGTAACGGTCTGTACATAAATACTGAGCGTTGCCTGTAACAAATGTATAGGTAAAGTATTGTAAAGGTGGGTGACAGTCAGATGCTAAACTAGAAAAAATCTTTGAGTCCCACAGTGGGTCTGACTGAATATTTGTTCTCATAGCACAGTGATAACAAAGGCACCCCAAAACACACTCATTCCTGTCCCAAGGTGAAAACAAAGGTACCCAAGAAGTTTCGTGAAGATCAGTTCACAAATATGAGCTGTGTAGAAGTTGTGACAAAAAACTGATTGGACCTAATTTCGGTACAAAATGGCCACTGGCAGCCATCTTGAATTTTGGACCGTGCCCAGAAACACTCGTTCTCGTCCCAAGGTGATAACAAAGGTACCCAAGAAGTTTTGTGAAGATCGGTTCATAAATACAGCCTCTAGCCCGAGCCGTATTGACATGTGCACTCACTGTATAAGTAGCACTGAATAAATCAAAGTTCATCTAATTTGCATAATTTCTGCACGAGAAAAAAACCCGTACTATATGTGATGTATTCCATGTTACTAAACATTCATACAAAAATTTATTCAAATCAGAACTTTCATACAGAAGTTCTGTACAAAAGACTGATTGCACTAATTTTGGTACAAAATGGCTGCTGGTGGCCATCTTGAAACATCGGACCACACCCAAAAACACTCGTTCTCATCCCACGGTAATAACAAAGGTACCCAAGAAGTTTCGTAAAGATCGGTTCATAAATACGGCATCTAGCCTGAGCTGTATAGAAGTTGTGTACAAAAAACTGATTAGACCTAAATTCGATACAAAATGGCCATTGGCAGCCATCTTGAATTTTGGACCGCACCCAGAAACACTCGTTCTCGTCCCAAGGTGATAACAAAGGTACCCAAGACGTTTCGTGAAGATCGGTTCATAAATACAGACTCTAGCCCGAGCCGTATTGACATGTGTACTTACTATGTGTAAGCAACACTGAAAAAATCAAAGTTCATCTAATTTGCATAATTTCTGCACGAGAAAAAAACCCGTATTATATGTGATGTATCCCATGGTACTAAACATTCACACAAAAAATTATTCAAATCAGCGCTTTCATATGGATGTTCTGTGCAAAAATCTGATTGCACCAAATTTCGTACAAAATGGCTGCCATCGGCCATCTTGAATTTCGGACCGGACCCCAAAACACTCGTTCTCGTCCCACGGTGATAACAAAGGTACCCAAGAAGTTTCGTAAAGATCGGTTCATAAATACGGCCTCTAGCCCGAGCCGTATTGGCATTTGCACTTACAGTGCTGAAAGTAACACCAAAAACCATCAAAGTTAGTCTAATTTGCATAATTTACGCACGAGAAAAAAATCTGTATTATATGTGATGTATCCCATGGTACTAAACATTCATACAAAAAATTATTCAAATCAGCTTTCATATGGAAGTTCTGTACAAAAAACAGATTTCTGCATCGTCGGTACAAAATGGCAGCTGGCAGCCATCTTGAATTTCGGACCGCACCCAAAAACACTCGTTCTCGTCCCACAGTCATAACAAAGGTACCCAAGAAGTTTCGTAAAGATCGGTTCATAAATACGACCTCTAGCCCGAGCCGTATCCAATCGTTGACGGACAGACGGACGACGGACGACAGGCCATGGCATAAGCTCAAATTTGGCTTCGCCAAAGTTGAGCTAAAAATGACCTTCAAACCCAATTTCAGTGCTGCGAACTTGCCATCCTTCAGATCACTTCTGTCACAAAGCGATTTTTCACTTATCCACGAAACAAGCTGCCCAGATATAGCATATGAGAGTTTTATGAATATTTATTCTACTGCTTTTGAAAAGGCATTTCCTTTGGTTAACGTCCAACTGAAGAAAAAATATATTAAACAACAGCCATGGATATCCAAAGGCCTTATGAAATCATCAAACACCAAGACAAAACTTTGCAGTAAAAAAATTAAATCCCCAACGGAACAAAATATAAGAAATTATAAAAACTACTGTAAAATTTTTAATATAATTAAAAAGCAAAGTGAAGCAATGTACTTTAATAAAATATTAAATGAAAATAAAAGTAACTTGAGAGGAACATGGAAGATATTAAATGAAACAATAAATTGGCAGGTGGGTTGTGTGCAAACTGGTTGCATTTATTCTGCAACATTTATTTTAGATTTCCCACTGTATTCAACATTAATTAGCTTGTATTCATCTCTCTGATTGTCGCATTCACACCTTTCCCAGGGTAGGCTTCACATATTAATTTCTTGGCCCGTGGTGGACAATTGTAATCCCCATATATTAGACTTCTAAATGAACTGTCCAGCACGGATTAGCGGATTAATACAATACTTACATTATTGAGCAATCCATAACAGGTTTCGGCAACAAGTCAATTATCTGACCAATGATAATTGAGACCTCTTTTGTTTGGCGGATTAAGCGAGGATGGTTGGTACCACCACAGCCAAAATCTTCTCACTTCGTTTCTGCAGTGTTAAGAACAAGAAGGAATTCATTCTTCTGCATTCAGGTGAGCGATATTTTTTATTTGGTTACACAGATAATTATTTCATATCTCTGCTTGCATTATGCGCCCACAGGTGCGAATTGCCATTCTCGGCCATTCATTTGTACGTCGTTTACAATCTCATCTCTTAACCCAGCATTCACCTGGTCGCCGTTTCATTCCTACATCACACAATTTCGCTCCTGCTTTTGACTTAACGTGTCACAGGGGGAAAGATGTCCTCGTTCACTTATTTGGGAAAGGGGGTGCAACCGTGAATCATTTACGCACCTATCTGCATTTTATACGCCAGTTCCGACCTCATATCCTTATTTTACAAATTGGGGGCAACGATTTGTCATCGGTGCGCCCGGAAACCGTGGGCAGCGACATGGACGAGTTAATCAGAACTTTATTTTCGGAGCATGCTATGCAGCAGGTTTTAGTTTATCAGGCATTCCACCGCACCCAAGTTCGTGGTGGTAAATCCATGCAAGAATACAATGCCCATGTGGATGTGTTAAATAACTACAATTCAATTGTGCTTCCCGATTGTTCCCCACACGTTCGCATATGGCGTCATAAGCGCTTGCTTGCACAAGAACCTGGTCTATTGTACGATGGCGTCCATTTTACCGCATGCAGTATGGTCAAGTATGCCCGTAGTATCCGTGGCGCTATCCTCTATTCTCTTAATCATTTGGTCTGAGTAACACATCTATCCATGGACCCCTCACACCACGCTACACGCAAATAACATTTTAAAAAAATAAAAAAAGTTTTTTGTTTGTTTGTGGAGCACACGTCCACGTTGGGAACAAGAAAATCTTGATGTGGCACCAATGAATTTTTTCTTGCGCATACACTTTTCGTTTCTCTCTTCCCTCCATATTCTCGTCCCTTGTTTTTAATTTTTCTGTTGTTATATCATACCTGTGCTACATGCTAGCATTCCCTTATGCTAACCTGCACACCATGGCCGTATGCCGTGACGACTGCCGGTGAAATGTTTCCATAACTGCTATTACTCATCATGTTATCATATTTCTGTGTAATTGTGTTATTTTGTTCCACTTGTGCTTGATTAATTTTATGTTTTCTTGGGATTTGGGCTGGGTTACCTACCTTGCCTCTCCACTCGGTGTGGGGGGGGGGGGGGGGGGGGGGATGTTCGCATTGCCCCAATAGTACCCCTTTCACATTTTGGATTCGCCACCTGCTGTGTCCAGGTCAATCCAAGTCTCGCGGGTTGCCATTCCTATTTATATTTGGTTAGCCGGCCATAAGTTTGCCTAGCACTGTTTCTTTGTTACCCTCTTTGGCCTAATTTGATAGGCTATTGACGTGGTGCAATTTGGTGCATCCCAGGGCTAATTGGGTATAATATTATAGTGCAATTTGGTGCACAGCCTGGTCTCCTTGGTAGGCTCCCATGGTGCAATTTGGTGCATAAAATGGCCTAATTTGGTAGGTTCTCATGGTGCAATTTGGTGCATGCCTTGGCCTAATTTGGTGGGCTTTCATGGTGCAATTTGGTGCACAGCTCAGCTTACTTTGGTAGGCGATTATGTATGGGGGTAATTGGGTACTCCCCTGGCCTAATTTGGTGGGCCTCCTTGCAGGCTTATCACTCATTGCTATTCTTAGAACATTTGTTGTCCATCCTTTGTTTTGTTTTTCAGCATGCCACGTAAACATAAGCAGGTTCCACTGCAGGATGGTTTATCTGATGCATTTATCCCACGTACCAGACGTCGTCAGTCTATTCTACCAGAAGTGTCAGTGCTACAGGACCACGATGCCTGTCCTATGGACTTATCGACGCCAGCCGTCACCCAGTCTTCCAGTTCAACTCATACACGCCGGCGTTCTCGCAGTACGCAACCACACAACTCTGTTCTTACATGCAACCTTCAGCAAGCTGCTACCACTGTTTCATCTGCCACAAACTGTTCGGCGTCCAATGCTCAATTAACTTCAGATATACAACTACAGAACTCTGATGCCAGCAACCTTCAGCAGCCAACTACATATTTTTCACCTGTCAGAAGCAATTCCACACAACCCAATGTGTTACCTGTTGGCAGCAGAACTGTGCCTATTCATGCCCTTCACTCTACATATCCGCTTCATTCTTGTGTACCGACTTAACATTCAGTTAATTCTGTCAGTGCCAGTGTTCCGCATTACACACCAATGACTCACACTGGACACACACCAATGACTCAAGCTGGACTGTTTTCTTCACATGGACTAACTACATCCACTTCCTGGACACCACTTCCAACCTGCTTTTCCACAACTTCGACAGCGTTGTGTTCCAGCCACAGTGTATTGACTTGGTCTTCTCCCAAATATGCTATTTCCATGTCAGATTCTTCGGTTCATCCACAGTTTGTGACATCATCTCCAAGACAGTCTACTACGCTCTTCAACACTGAACCTCTTGTGTTTCCACAGGCCCCTGTGGACTCACTGCCTCAATCCAATACAGTGAATATGACAGTGCCTGTTCCGAGAGACTTGTTTCAACACAACCAGACATGCATCAAAAATTAACTCAGGTTTTTTCCTACACAATTCAGGATTTTGTTTCAGGTAACCGGCATACGCCTCCATCAGTTTTACACCCTCAGTCATCTATGCTAGTGCCCGCACCTTTAAATCCCTTTCAGTATGACTCAAGCCATGCTATAGATCTGAGCAGTGCTCCAAAGCAGACCAATGCTACACCCTTTGTTTCTACCTGTTCCTCTTTGAGTGCTCTAATCAGTGCTAAAATCAAAAACCAAATCTGGTGCAATGAACTCATAAACTTGGCCACGCTTTTGCCTGGTCCCAGTGCTCAAACAGGCTATTCCATGAGTTTGCATGATGACGACGGGCCAACACCATCATTGATTTGGTTGCCAAGAACTCCTCATGATCTGACATCCATCAATCAGTGGATTATGGCATTTGAAGTTTTTATGGCAATCTTCACAGAAAAATTCCCGGATCAGATTCAACCGTTGCTTACTTACCAATCCAAGATTAGGAAAATGGCAGCTGAGGGGTATGACTGGGTGAGTTACGATCAGAACTTCAGGGCCCTACAACAAGGTGATCCAACCCTAGGTTGGGATCAAATGCACTGGGAGTTGTATATGAATGCCTCACCCATTCACAAATCCGTCCCCTTTGGTTGCCAGCAATCACAATTTGCCTCCAGAAGTTTTAAGTCCAGCCAGTATGTTCCAGTAGGTTTTTGTCGGAAATTCCATCAAGGCCAATTCTGTTCAGGGATGTGCGGTTATTCTCATGCTTGCCCAAAGTGTTCTCAGCCGCACGCAATGCAGCGCTGTCACTCCACCTACCAAGGGAAGCAGCCCTTTCGAAGCTCCTCAGCCTTCCGCAATAATGGAAGGCCACAGCCCTCTGCCAAGCCGTCTCATAACCCCTCAACTGCCAATGCCAATAAAAGTTAGTGTGCTACGACAATTATTACAGGGTTATGATCAGGACAAGAAACAGTTTTTATTACAGGGTTTTTCTACGGGTTTTCCTCTTGGTTATCAGGGTCCCCAGGAGGGCCGGGATGCTCCAAATTTAAAGTCAGCTACGGAATAGCCGGACATTGGTGCTGCCAAGCTGTCTAAAGTGCTCAGTGCGGGGTGCATTGCCGGCTCATTTCAGGAGCATCCCCTAGAGGACCTTCTTATTTCACCCATTGGAGTGGTTCCCAAGAAAATACCCAGGGAATTCTGGTTGATTCAGCACCTTTCCTATCCACTGGGATCCTCTGTTAATGACCACATCACCGGTGAATTTAAATCTGTTAATTACGCATCCATTCAAAATGCCATAACCATTATCACCCGCCTGAGCAAGGGTAGTTTTTTGGCAAAAACAGACATCAAGTCTGCATTTCGGTTACTTTCTATCAGCCCCACCGATTATCACCTGCTAGGATTTAAATGGGATGAGAGATTTTATTACGATAAATGTCTTCCCATGGGGTCATCATCCAGCTGCAATATTTTCCAAAAATTTAGCTCTTCTCTCCAGTGGATCGCTTCTCAAAAAATTCTGATCAACACATTCTCCACGTTCTGGATGATTTTTTCTTTGCATCCCACTCTGACAAAGTATGCCAAAGTTACTTAAATGCTTTCATTGCGCTATGTGATCTTCTGAGCGTACCTATTGTGCATGAGCCAACCCGCCACCCGCATGATTTTTCTAGGGATTGAGTTGGACACAATTGAGATGTGTGCCCGTTTACCAGATGACAGACTCACTCAATGTCGCACAGTCCTTTCACAGCTTTGCACAGGCACCAAGACAACACTGCAGTCAGCTATAGGTTTACTGAATTTTGTGTGTGCTGTCATTGTGCCGGGCGGGCATTCCTTAGGCATATGATTAATTTAACTCTGGGTATCAAGAGTCCCCACCATCGCATTCGCATCACTCGTGCCGTGAAAGATGATATTGCAATGTGGCTTGAATTCTTACATTCCTACAATGGTAAAACATTTTTCTTGGGAGTCCATTGGTTGTCCAGTGACAAGTTGCACCAACATACAGATGCAGCTTCCACCATAGGTTTCTCGGCAATCTTCCAGAATCGCTGGCCGTATGGTACATGGGCCGAGCAGGACCGTTTGCACAGTATAGCTATTCTGAAAGTTTATCCCATTGTCTTAGCCATTCACAGTTGGGGACACTTGATCCAAAACAAATGTGTCATTTTTTATACCGACAATATGGCGGTTGTCTCTATTATTAACTCACAGACCACCAAGGATTCAAAACTACACCATTCACTCCATCGCTTGGTTCTTGCCTGTCTTTGTCACAACATTTTATTTCGAGCTGAACATGTTCCTGGTAAATTTAATTCTTCAGCAGATGCTCTTTCTCGTTCCCAGGTGGAGCGGTTCAGGAGGCTAGCACCTTGTGCCGAATCACAACCAATAGATCCAGCAGCATCCCTGAAGAACTGGTTACAACAATGAACACACTGATTGACAATGCTTTAGCACCTAGTACCCAACGCCAATACCAAGCTGCTTATGATAAACTTTTCTCGTTTTGTACACATTTTTCAATTTCTCTCTCATGGCCCGTTCCTAGTGGCATCCTATGTCTGTTCATCGCACACCTTTTTCGGGAAAGTTACAGCCCCAAATCTATTATATCTGTAATATCGGCAATTGGGTACTATCACAAAATATACAACCTACCAGACCCAACTCAAGAATTCCTGATACGAAAAGTTCTGGCAGGGGCTCATCGTTTAGTGCCATCTGTTGACATGTGTCTGCCAATAGCTAAGCCACTCCTCAACCAGCTAGTGAGAGTGGTGACCTATCATTGCTGCCAGACGCATTTCAACAGTCGGTTGTTTTCTGCAATTTTTGTGACAGCTTTCCATGCTTTTGCACGTATAGGGGAGCTCTGTCCCGCTGCATCCCGCAACGTGCACCCAGTGGTACAACTCGGTGACTATTACCCTACCCCACTGGGTTTCAATCTCATTTTTCGGGTTTTTAAACATAACCTGTCCTTTCGGCCACATATCACCTCCATTCAGCGTTCTTCTGATACATCTACCTGTCCAGTGAACATTCTCCAAGCATATCTTCAGCTCCGTGGGCCAAACCCCGGCCCCCTATTTGCCTTTCCCAATGGTTCACCCGTTCTTTGGCATCATTTTGATGCCACCATGCAAAGATGCCTAGTTTTCTGTAATCTTGACTCCACAGTATTTAAGGGCCATAGTTTTCGGATTGGTGCGGCTACACTGGCGGCAAGCCTTGTTTTTCTGACGCCCAAATTCGTTTGATGGGCAGATGGAAAAGCAATGCTTTTCGCTCTTATATCCGCACCCCGGCGATACCTTGACATCTGCAGGTAGGGGGTTTTTCGTCCACAGTTTGAATAACCTATGGCTCCATGATTTCAGCAGATCACCGGTTACCATGCTGGTCCCGCACTTGGGCCGGGTCAGTAATCTCTGTCCTTAACATTGGTGACCCTGTATTTTAGACAGTTAGGCAGTCTGGTGGCCGTATGCCGGTTGCTTTTGTCCATTCACATTTTACCTCAGTGTCAGCCATAAACATTTGCTGGACTCGCACTTGGGCCGAGTCATGGGAACCTACAATGCACCTTATAGGGCCTACGGGCTGTGCCAGGAGTCAGCTAAGGCCACCCACCTCAGACTCTTCAGATGTACATAGTTGCATTTTGCAACCAACAGTTTTAGCAACTCTGGTTTTGCTTTGTCCTCAGCTCAGGGGTCGTCCAAGTCCTGGGTCCACACTTCTCTCTCCCCTCTGATGGGCCTGATGAAACTGGTCCTCGGACAGGATAAAAAGTATGTTGTCCTTGGCCCAGCCTCATTGGTGGCGTATATTTCGCCCATCATCGAGTTTTAGGCATATTTGTCTATTGATGTATAACAATTTTTACTATTGGCTTTGCTGCTTGTACATAGTTTGTAAAATGTTCCATGAGTAAGAATGTAATAAAACAGCAGCTTAGTCCATTATCGTCACATCGGCTTATAGTTTTTACTTGTGTTGAGTCAGCTTCCTTACTGCCTCCCTATCCTCATCCAATTCAGCTGATGTTGAAGTCACAGCCTCTCAATCTTCTATTATGGGCAACAGTTCAATTGTCATGTTAGCAGCATAAATTGGCAGGCGGGTTGTGTGCAAACTGGCTGCATTTATTCTGCAACATTTATTTTAGATTTCCCACTGTATTCAACATTAATTAGCTTGTATTCATCTCTCTTATTGTCACATTCACACCTTTCCCAGGGTAGGCTTCACATATTAATTTCTTGGCCCGTGGTGGACAATTGTAATCCCCATATATTAGACTTCTAAATGAACTGTCCAGTACGGATTAGTGGATTAATACAATACTTACATTATTGAGCAATCCATAACAGGTTTCGGCAACAAGTCAAAACCAAAATCTTCTCACTTCGTTTCTGCAGTGTTAAGAACCAGAAGGAATTCATTCTTCCCACCACCATCCCCATCTCCTCCTGCGTTTATTCTTTCCTCATCACTCATGCTGGGGGGGGGGGGGGGGGGGGTGATAGGCATATAGTCCACTCATCATCCGTTCCAATTATATTTGGCGTATACTTCGCCCATCATCGAGTTTTAGGCATATTTGTCTATTGATGTTTTACAATTTTTACTGTTGGCTTTGCTGCTTGTACATAGTTTGTAAAATGTTCCATGAGTAAGATTGTAATAAAACAGCAGCTTAGTCCATTATCGTCACATCGGCTTATAGTTTTTACTTGCTGTTGAGTCAGCTTCCTTACTGCCTCCCTATCCTCATCCAATTCAGCTGATGTTGAAGTCATAGCCTCTCAATCTTCTATTATGGGCAACAGTTCAATTGTCATGTTAGCAGCATAAATAAAGCAAAACATACTGCTAGTCTGCCTTCTACTTTTGTCAAAGATAATAACCACGTTATAGATGATCTGCATGAAATAGCATATGAATTCCATAACTTCTTTACAACCATGGGAAGACACATCAGTGAAGAACTAATACAAACAGATAAATCCTTTAGAGACTTCCTGGATCCCCCTTACCCAAATAATTTTTTCATAACACCGGTTACCCCTGATGAAGTAGTGCATATTGTTAAAGGTATGAAGTCAAAATACTCTGAAGACTGTGATGGTATTACGACATATCTCTTGAAGTACAGTATAAATATAATAGCCCAAACAATTGCCCATATTGCTAATCAATCTTTTACCAGCGGAGTTGTGCCAAATAGAATGGAAATTGCCAAAGTTATTCCAATTTTCAAAACCTGGAACGAAAATAAATTTAATAATTATAGACCGATAAGTATTTTAAAGTATTTTACCTGCCTTGTTTGGGGAGGGGGGGGGGGGGGCAGGGGGGGACTGTGGTGTTGCAGTAACCAGTTCTCATCAGATCACCAAAGTTAAGTAACGTCTAGCCCGGTTAGTTCTCAGATGGGTGACTGCCTGAGCGATCGATTCAAACTCCAGCGTTGTGTCCTTGGGCAAGGCACTTAACCCTGATTGTCCACATTGGGGCACGATGACACTGTGTACTAAGGCGTACTGCACGTTGATGGTACGCATGTCTTCAACCAATCCAATCCTGCCTGTGCTGCAGTGCGGAGTTACGATGCTGGGGAGCTGGCAGCTGCTCGTCGTTGCTCGGTGGTTCTCTCCGGGTACTCCGGCTCCCTACACCCGTAAAACTGTCATGGTTATGATTAACCATTGTGCATAAGTATGTGACCTTAAACACCAATAAATAAAATAATAATAAATAACCTGCCTTCTCTAAACTTTTAGAAAAACTTATGGCAAATAGAATGATTAACTATCTGAACACATTTGGAAATTTTCTACCAACATCAATATGGCTTCAGAAAAAAACACAGTACCATACATCCTGTTAGACAATTTCTCAGACATATTGGCATAGAAAATAACAAGCTGACTAAAGATGTAACATTAGCTGTATTCATAGATTTTTCAAAAGCCTTTGATACGATAAATCACAGTATACTGTTAAGTAAATTGGAAAGATATGGATTCAGGGGGATTAGCAATGACTGGTTCAGAATTTACCTATCCAACCGAAACCAGTACACAAAATACGGTGAATATAAATCTGAAATGACTGAAATAACATGTGGAGTCCCTCAGGGCTCTGTACTCGGCCACCTTTTATTCCTATTGTACATAAACAATATCTGTCATTCAACATAGTTTTACTTGCATTCAACACAAGCCGGTTAGCTGAGCACCAGTCACTTAGTTTCTTTAGTTCTTCATTTATGAATATTGCTAAAGTGCTTGCATTAGGGCCAGATGCATAAACAGATGTTGTATCATCAGTAAAAGAGAGCAGGTTTAACAAAGTATGTCGTTATAAACCCAATTCATAATACAAGAGGCATAGAAAATCTGAACATACAGATACATGACAAAAATATAACGAGTAGGACAAAATGAAACAGAAAAATCACTGAAATTCCTTGGCATTAACATTGACGACAATCTTTCACACAGTGCTCACATTTCACAAGCGTGCTCTAAAATAGGACGGTTAAATTATGCTCTAAACAAGGTGAAAAAATTCTTTCCTCACATGGCTATGAAAATGCTATATTTTACCCTTATCCACAGTCATCTATTATATGGAATCCAAATATGGGGTAATGCACGAGCAATTAGAAAAATTCTTATCATGCAGAAACGCTCAGTTTGTAGTACGTACGTACGTACGCTATAGAAATGAAAAAATGTCCAAAAGGGGTCTACTAGGAGTACTTTTTTATGGCGGAGGTCATTGTCAGGTTTAAAAAAGTGTGGGGGTGTAGAGGGGCACCAAAAGTTATGACCAAAATTTTTCTCACTGATATAGGTCTTCAAGGGGGTCTACTAGGGGTAATTTTTTACCAGGAATCTAATGGCGAGGTTTAAAAAAGTGTGGGGGTGGGGGTGTAGAGGGGCACCAACAGTATGACCATCATTTTTCTCACCGATATAGGTCTTCAAAGGGGTCTACTAAGGGTAATTTTAATACTCTCTTCAGCCCGAGCAACACCGGGTAACCGTGCTAGTTCTAGATATAATGCTTATACTGATCCCCTGTTTGCCAAAGATAAAATACTCAAAATTAACGATCTGTTCACACTCCAAGCATGCCTCTTCATAATCGATTGGGAAAAGGGGGAACTTCCTTCGTCATTCCATTCCTTCTTTACACAATCAGGGCACACCTCACAAAGAACTACAAGATAATCAGAATTGCTACACATTAGTAGAACCCGTACTAGAGCATCAGAAAGGCTTCCAATCCATGCGTTCCCTAAGCTATGGAATGAATTGGACCCAGAAATAAGAATTACCAGAAATAAAATTCCTTTCTCATTATACAAATAACGTAGAATGTGACAATCCTTGTTGTCAAGATTGTGGGTTTAATAGTACAAGTTGATCCTATTCTTCCATAATTTTTCATAATTTCTTAACAAGTATGTAAATAATTAAGATTCTACATAGTCACTAAACCAGAACTACACTATCGTAAGGCAATATTTCTTTATTTCAAATTGCATCCATGAAACAACAGCAAAGCTAAATCATATGTCTGCTATCTCGTCTTAGTAATAGAACACCTGTCTGACCCGCCAAGTCCAGAGCCCCTGATGTGAAAACATTAAACCCAACAGGTGTAATAATTCATTTTCATAAATAACTATTCCCTTACGGCTTGTGTGCAGTGCTGACAACTTGGCTAACATCTATGGAGATGGCAGGTAGACAGCCAATCTGGCAATGTCATCTCCTTTACGGTATAGATAGTGATGTTGTTCTGTTCTATAAATGTATGTCCATTGCAGGTTTTAATAATGTATCTCGATGAACCACGATTATTATTTTGTATCATATTCTATCTATATCATTAAATAAAATAATCTAATCTAATTTAATTATTAGTTCTGCAATGGATAACTGTGATTTGAATGAAGAGACTCCCGATAGTAAAAGGACAACACATTCTATGGCATCAGTGCTATATCAGCAGAGGAGCAGATGCAGCTTGACTGGATCGAGAATACCACGTCTGAACAAAAAAGTCTTGAACGTAACCAAACTCGATTGTGAGAATATTGTGTGGTTTCCCTTACCCCATAAGAAACCCGAACCAGTTATCATCAAGGACACACATTTTCTTAATGTTAACGATGAATGCATTTCAGTAGCTGATGCCCTTGATCTCAAGTGGATTCTGTCGAGGTGGTTTGATTCCGGTTTGGAGCACATTCCTACCTGGACCGAATTTAATTCTTTCATAACAAACACAACTATCTCAGGAACAGCAGTAGGTTATGTGCCATTTAATAGTGCCACACCCATGGACCTGTCTACAATATACACAACTCAAATTACACAAGTGAAAGCTGCAGAAGCGAAGGGTCAGTCTCATATACTACTCAAAGTTTGCTAAGCACCACATATTTGACAAATCATTGTGAAATTTTCTTGTGACATATTTGCGATATTTTTGGTGGATATGATTGAGGAATGCATTGAGATGGTCCCCAGTGGTTACATTAGCTCTCTTGACAGGCAAACTTTTCGTGACAGTCATGGAAAGCATGTACCTCTTGATTTCCATGATGTTTTTGTGTACTGTCTACATGTACATGAGATGTGTAGGGTATTCAGTCTTCATTTCAACACAAACCCTTGTGATTTAATGATTGAATATGGCGAATGCAAATGTAAGAAGACATACGGTGATCACCAGAGCCTGGGCAAGATTACAGCAGTATGGCACGCCAGTTAGACGACATGGTGGTGTCAGAGACTGGGCAACATCTGCAGCTGAAGACTGGTTTTTGATCATTCAGGCCTTTAGGAACCCCTTTGACACAGCAACCCAACTTCCCAGTGACCTTCAGAATGCATCTGAGGTAAATGTTTCGACGCAGACTATCTGGGCAAAGTTGCACGAAGGTCGTCTCCAATCGAGAAGACCATGTATTCGCATTCAACTGTCCCAGAACCACCGCCAGGCATGATATGAATGGGCCATGGATTACGTTGAATAGACCAGAGAAGACTGACGACCTTTCCTTTTTACAGATGAGTCAAGGTAGACAACACAGATAGGGTATGGAGAAGACCAGGAGAGTGATTACATGCAGCCAACATTGCTTAGCATGACCGCTATAGTGGAAGGTCAATAATGGTTGTGGCGGCATCAGCTGGGATGGACGTACAGGGCTCTGTGTCCTTGATGAGATCCTGGATGCCCATGTCAGATTGTATGCAGGTGCAGTGAGTGATAGATTCATTCTGATGGACGATAATGCCCATTCTCATGTTGCCCATGCTGCCCGGGAGAACCGACAAAGGGATGGGATTGAGCGTATCGACTAGCCAGCAAGATCCCCTGACCTCAGTCCAATGCTGGTCCAAGAATGGAACAACATCCCACAAAGGACCATCTGGAACCTGATTGGGAGCATGAGAAGGCGTTGTCAAGCTGTAATTAACAATAATGGGTCTCATACTCGATATTGAACAGATATCAGTTCGCTCCGTCAACATTTTGGCAAATTTGAAAAATTTCCTCTTTTACCAATAATATCCATTTTCCATGGTTATCGTATACAAAAGCTAAACAATAATGTCGAACACAAATAAAATCTTAATTTCTGTACTTATTGTTATGAAAAGTGTATATATTTTTTATTTAATTATATCTTTAATGAATTATTTCAACTAAAACTTAAAACAGGTAGTTGGATACACTTGGTGTTTAGCAAACTTTGAGTAGTATATAACTGTCACATCAAGCTGTTCATGCTGTTTGGAGCAATCCCCGGGACCTCAGTGGAAAAGTAACACCGCAACTCGGAGACTTGCATATCTTGATGGTTTTTTAGCCAGCATAGGTAAACGTTTCGGCGATGGTGATGTTGAAGAACTTCTGGTTGCGAACGTATATGCCCCTTCAACAGCGAGAATTCTCATGGAAGATAAACACCTCAACCATGGAGTCAGAGCTCTGAAGATTCTCTATGAGGCATTGTCTCATCTCTTTCTCTCTCCAGCAGAAGAATGGTGTCACCATTCCAATAAATTTTGGATTAACACGTTGTTAAAGTCCACACTTAATAAATTACAAACGTTATTTTCGGATAGTTCTCAAAGCACAGAATCAAATGTAGAAATTGATGTGTCATCTTTGCAAGAATCCCTTGAGGAATTCAGAATCATCGGACGAGCACAAAGATCCATATTCATAATCTGGAATGACTTCCTGTCTGCGACAGCTGTTATGTTGCGAATCATCCGATCAGAAAGATCTGCTAATTTCGACTTGGCATTTGAGTTCACTCTGTCAGGCTATTCCTTATTAGTTCCCTACGGGAACCATAAGGGGACTATAGGATTGCATTCCGTCCATCTGTCCGTCTGTCTGTTTTTATGTTACCACCTCTCCCTCCAACATGCTTTAAGCTACACCTTTCATATTTGATATATGGATAAATGGTTCTGAGGGGATGATGCATGCCCAAAATCTTTGTTTCAAAATCCAAGATGGCAGAATGGTGGCCATGTTTGTTGTGTTTTTTTAAGCTTTCTTCCTTATTTTCATGTTACCACCCTTCCCTCCAACATGGTTCAAGCTACACTTTGCATATTTGGCACATGGATAGAGGGTTGGGAGGGGATGATGCACGTTCAATATTTTTTTTTCAAAATCCAAAATGGCGGCATGGCGGCCATTTTTGTTGTGTTTTTTTTAAGCTGCTTTCTCTATTTTATGTTACCACCCCTCATTCCAACATGGTTCAAGCTACACTTTTCATATTTGGACCATGGATAGAGGGTTGTGATGGGATGATGCACGTTCAATATTTTTTTTTCAAAATTCAAGATGGTGCCATTTTTGTGTTTTTTAAGCTTTTTTCTCTATTTTATGTTACCACTCCTCCCTCCAACGTGGTTCAAGCTACACCTTTCATATATGGTACATTGATAAAGGGTTGTGAGGGGATTATGCACGCTCAATATTTTTTTTTCAAAATCTAAGATCTGTCTATCTGTCTGTCTGTTCATCTGTCTGTCTGTCTGTTTTTATGTTACCACCTCTCCCTCCAACATGCTTTAAGCTACACCTTTCATATTTGGTACGTGGAAAAATGGTTCTGAAGGGATGATGCACGCTTAACATTTTTTTTTAAAAATCCAAGATGGCGGAATGGCGGCCATTTTTGCTGTGTTTTTTAAGCTTTTTTTTCTGTATTTTTATGTTACCACCCCTCCCTCCAACATGGTTCAAGCTACACTTCTCTCAATTCTCAATTTTTAGATTCCATTCACATTTGAAATCCTGTCTGATAACCTGTATTTTACCCAAACCACCCCCCAGGTCTGACACTCCTGTTGACATGAAACCCAAATTGTCCCCAAGCCGAACCGCCCCAATTATTTTACCAAAACTGCCCCCCTCCCAGGTCTGATACTCCTGCTGATTGTGGTCATGTCTTATGTGACAAAAACAACTTATGTCACAAAAGTGCCGTAGGGGACTAATACCACCTTGGTGGTCAAACACTTGTTTCATAATGGCAAACAACATTATGCTAAGTTCATGCTGATATATATTGCAGAGATGAGAGAGTTGGAAACAAAGAACCCTGAGGCCTTTGGATATTTCAAGGGAGATGGCTTTGTTGTTCGGCAAAGTGAATCAAAAAAGTTCAACTGTTGCAACAGATCAGGCTCTTGAGCAAACTATTAACAAAGATGCAAAAGGTTCCAGTGGTGTGATCAGTTTCATACTTATAAAGGCGGCATTAGTCAGGTGGATCCCCACTAGGCATGTGACATCTGCCTACTCTGCAAGTTTTAAAGGCCTATTGTCAAATGATGATGATGATGATGATGATGAAATATATTCTAATAAGAATATCTGTATAAAAGTGAATAAACATGATATAAATGATATCACCTCAGTAAAACAGTGTATCCTGAACAATTTCAAAACCTGTTTGATATCGAGGATAGTCCAGATAGCTTGATTAAAAAAGTTACAGGCCTTGTTGCAACCTAAGAGGTGGAAAAGATGCTTTCAGACATCGTCAGTATGGGCCGATCTATAATGTTGAAGATGGCCAAAAAAAACTCATAGAGGATGGAGATGAATCCCTATGGGAGAGAAACCCTAAGCAATGCACAAAAACATTTTCTAGTATGAAAACAACAGTAGTTATGGGGTAGGGGAAGGAGATCACATGTAGCAGTGAGGTGTGCTCTTCTGTCGGCTATTGGACGTGTTAAATTCACGAAATATAAATCTACGTGGCATCGTTTGATTTGAACAAACTACTGTTCTGCCCAGCTCTTTTTACTGATGATGGTCCCATGTGGAAAACTAACAAGGCTGACCTCAAAAAGAAATTAGAATCCTTGTGTACTTATGTAGTTTTCTCATACAATCACATAAAGAGTCTGTTGTCAAATCAGCGTATGTCATTGACGGAATGGCCTTGCTCCAGAGCATAAATGAGTTTCAAAATCTTCGATGACATCAGTGAAATTATCGCCCGGAATATTGATAAACCACTGAATAGTACTGACCATGGTACTGGGTATTCGTGTGTAGTAGTTGTGTTTGATCGATATGACAAGGCATATTCATATAAATCTTATGACTGTCAACATCGATCAACTACTTCAGTGAAATCTTATGAAAGTCAACAGCGATCAACTACTGCCTCTACCAGTATGATGCCAACACATCATATCATTGAGAGTCACGATGTGCCAATTTTCAAAACATTCATGAAAAGTTCACCAAACAAAGCTGCATTGGCGGCATTTCTGTGTGATTTGTTACCCAGGTGGTTCTGGGTGGGGATAAACAGATTTCATTGGGCACATGCAGTGATCGATTTGATCTTTTCTCCACCCAGGAGATTACTCTAGGATTGCATCAACCTTAAATCATCCCAGGGAAGGTGGTTATTCGTTATGATGACACTGATGTAATGGTTATTTTGATATATTATGCTAACATGAACATGCTACCATCTAAAGTGTATATGCACACTGCTCATGAAGGCAAACAGGTATCACATGAGCCTTTTATTCCAGTGTATAATATTTTTCAAAAGTTAGGTTCGGTGGTTTGTGGCACTCCACCTGCAATGAATGCCTTGACTGGGTGTGACACCACAAATGTATTGTTTAAAATTGGAAAGAAGTTAGCATTGAAAAAAATTATCGACAACATCAAGGACACTTCTTTCCTTGTCGATTTTGGTAGCAGCACATCCACCAACATGATCCTAAATATCGCGAGGATGTTCATTTTGCTCTTATATCAAAAGAAAAACATCACAGCTAATTCTTTGGATGACTTGTACCTCATTTTGTCAAAAACTAACGCTGTTTGTTCGTCTCTTCCACCAACAGAGAGTTCATTTAGGTTACATGCACTCAGTGCCCATTATCATTATCATATTATGATCTGTGTTCATACAATGATGACGATTGCGCAAATAGAACTGTTCGGAAAGTTCCAGTGAAGATGACATATCATCAGATGATGACTAATATGACACAAGTATTGATCCTACCTTTGCTTTTTCAAGTAATATTGAAAATATCACACAAGTACCTATGTTAAAATATGGTAATCTTCATGAATATCATGCTGCGAGTGAAAAATTTGCTAATTCTTCATAGAAACAGCTGTAATATTTTCAATACTACTCGAAAAAGCAATTGTTTTGCATCCATTCACATGTCAATTCCATAGAGATTATTACCATTATGTGGATGTACAAAATATGTATCCGAGTCGAGCTCCGGGTTCTAAGTGCAGTTCACGAAGAGTCGTGATCTGCCCTTACAACCCGGAGCTCGACTCGGATACATATTAATAATCTATTTATCTTACAATATATTGGAGATAAGTCAAGAATATAAGCGAATATATAACCGAACTATTTATTTGTGTGGATGAACAAAAAACAAGTGTAAATTGGCATCACTTCAAAATTTAATGATAATGGTAACGTCAATCACTCGCTACTGGAGTCGTAAATAATTCTACTGAATTTCTGCTTTTTGCGTGAGTTTTCAGAGGTGGGATAATTGAAATACTGAATTCTGCAATTTCCATGGATATTTATTGTTCCGGCGAGTGATGCACAGTCACTTTGGTGGGTACATTCACTTTTTGAAGTTGAAGTTGAAGAACTTTCGATGACCCGTTTTGTGGGTGTGATTGACCGACTTGTTTATCTGATCTTGGCAGTGTCATACAAAGTATGTCAGACATTTCTCATTGCATTTCATGAGACACAAATCAATAATTATTGATGTTCGCCAAGTTTTTGTGACCCGAAAGTTGGGCTGTTGTGTTTGGCGACACACCATCATGTAACAGGCGAGTACACAGGGCTTTCCGGGCACATGTGTTAGTTTTCCTACCGCATAAGTTTGCGTATGTAGCCATTATTTTCATTATTTTGCTCAAAGTGTGCTTGCCAATGGGCTGCGATTTAAACCATATATAACAGTCAGTTTTCCTGTTGTGGTTGATTTGAATATAGAATGGCGATTCTGCATAGAAATAGGACGGTGTTTTTGGAATTCCTTGTATGTGTTCATTGGACATTTATTTGGGGATTTGAGGATGGAAAAGACGGAATGCTCTTAGGTGAGTACTTTCCCTGTTCTAGTTTTTGTCGCCCTTTCATTATACTCCAGGTATTCAATATTATTTTCATCGCAGTGCAATGCAGTGTCACCCCATTTTAATTTATGGAGCTCCTTTATGCCTCTCATACCAAATAATTTTGTGTTATTTAGCCATATCACGTTTATGAGAGGTTGTGGAGCATGAAGTCCGATTATGCCTTTCTCACATAACACATTCTCTTCACTTTCACTTAACGGGTCCGCTCTGTGCGTTTGCTTGCTAAAACTTCTCGTGAGCTATGGAATTCTCTGTCAATTAAAATGCGAAATTTGCTGTGTTTTTCACGTAAATGCCTATCGATTGCTCTGTGATAGGACGTGACTGTATCGGGCTCGTATTCACTGCCATCCGCTTTTCTTATACCCAAAAGGAAAGACCCTATGTATGTATTTAGCTCCGATGCCCCAATCATTTTTACTGCCCTGTCTTCATTTTGAGTTCTCAAAAAATCAGTAAATGTTTTTATAACATATTTTGTCTTTCGTTCAGTGTTTTCATTCCGCATGTCCGAAATAAATTTGTCCTTCTCATTTTCTTTAATTTCTAAAAAAGTGGGAGCTCTGGAAACTGTGGAAGTAGCAACAGTAGTTGCAGCAGAGAATGATGAATTTGGACTATAATTGTTAATAGTACCAGGAGTATTAGTAGTATAGTATGATCTTCGATATGTTCAACTTCAGGGGCATTTAAAACACAAAATTTACATGTGGATATCGCAATATCAGACAATATGAAAGGTATTGGAAAATGTTATTTTTTTTTAAAATGAACCAAAAATGACCAAAAACAAAGGTTTTCCTCCAATAAACATTATAAAAATACAACAAAAATCAGATTTGTTATGAATCAGACCAAGAGACACTCACCATTGTCCATAAAAATGTTGCACTGGTGAAAAGGCACAATGATAACTATTGGCTGGGCCTCTTTTGATGAATTTGGATTTTTGGACAAATTAACATCGGGTACTGCCATATGAACACATTTTTTGCAAACTTTGCTTCATTTTAGTGAAAAATCAATATCATTTCCAGCATCTGCATACAATTTCCTTACAAAATATGTAGATTCAACTTGTTATATCGTGGGTGGGGGTACATGACCACTTTTGGCGTTTGGCTGCTCTTCCAATTTATTTTCATCACATTTTAAAGAAAACTGTTCAAAGTATTTTTCCCAGTTTGATATACTGCTCTTTAGTGATAATATCATGTATGGGATGTCTTAGTATTTCTTCAAGACTTATTGCCCTTTTTGGACTTGGAATTTCTTGTGATCACACTACCATTTTTAGTTCAACTTTGACACACTCAAATTTGAGGTTATGTCATGGCCCATCATCCGTCTGTCCATGTGTCTGCCATCTGTCTGTCTGTCAACAATTCAATATGGCCTGGGCTAGAGGCTGTATTTATGAACCGATCTTTACGAAACTTCTTGGGTACCTTCGTTATCACCGTGGGACGAGAACGAGTATTTTTGGGTGCATTCTGAAATTCAAGATGGCCACCGGCAGCCATTTTGTACCGAAATTAGTGCAATCAGTTTTTTGTACAGAACTTCTGTATGAAAGTTCTGATTTGAATAAATTTTTGTATGAATGTTTAGTAACATGGAATACATCACATAAAATACAGGTTTTTTTCTCGTGCAGAAATTCTGCAAATTAGATGAACTTTGATTTATTCAGTGGTACTTATACACAGTAAGTGCACATGTCAATTTGGCTCGGGCTAGGGCTGTATTTATGAACTAATCTTCACAAAACTTCTTGGGTACCTTTGTTATCACCTTGGGACAAGAACGAGTGTTTTTGGATGCGGTCCGAAATACAGGATGGCTGCCGGTGGCCATTTTATACCGAAATTAGGTGCAATCAGTTTTTTTGTACGGAACTTCTACATGAAGGTTCTGATTTGAATAAATTTTTGTATGAATGTTTAGTAACATGGAATACATCACATATAATACAGGTTTTTTTCTCATGCATAAATTATGCAAATTAAATGAACTTTGATTTATTCAGTGCTACTTATAAACAGTTAGTACATATGTCAATATGACTCTGGCTAGAGGCTGTATTTATGAACCGATCTTCACGAAACTTCTTGGGTACCTTTGTGATCACCTTGGGATGAGAACAAGTGTTTTGGGGTTTCAACTTTGATTTATTCAGTGCTACTTATACACAGTAAGTGCACATTTCAATACGGCTCTGGCTAGAGGCATCTAACTGTTGCCCACCTCTACAATACTTTACCTGTACATTTGTTACAGGCTACAGTCAGTATTTATGTACAGACCTTTACAATACTTTACATGTACCTTTGTTATCATGTCATTTCCAAGATGTGTGTCCTTGCTGTGTCACATACTATACATGTACATATCTTACACAAGTTGAGCTACAGTGTCATTGACACTTTCATTTATCACCACATTTAAAAAAAACTGTTAGATTTTTTCCCTTAGCTCACCTTGATGTAGTCAAGCTCAGCTCATCTAATTGCTCTCTGTCCAGCGTCCATGGTCCATCAACATAATGTTTTGGACTTATCCAAAAACCACTAGACCAATTTATAAGGTATTTGGGGTAAATGTTTATTGCTCCATGGCAATTCAGATTTGATAAAATGAAGTTGCTCCTCCCACTGTTCCCTATGGGAACCCCAAAAGATACCAGAATGTTTAAAAATCTTCTCATGAACCAGCAGGTGTAATGACTTGAAATTTCGCTTGTGGCTTTGTCTATAGGTCTAGATTCAAGTTTGTTCAAATGAAGTTCGTGGAGCAATATTTGCCTTCATAATGGGAGGGGCAAGATTTTTCACCTCGTCCCAAATTTTCATTTTCTGAACCGATGGTCCGATTTGAACCAAATTTGGTATGTGGTATTATTATGTCATAAATACTTGACTTATGCAAAAAAATGTCCCTGTGTCCCCATGGAAACCCCAGGAGCTAAAAATAGAAATATTTTCAAATGCCCGTATTTCCCAAACCACACAGAACAGAGAACTGTTATTTGGTATGAAGCATCCTTAGGACCAGTAGAATTGAATGGTAAAAGAAAATTGCCAATGGTTGTATCAGGGTGTTCTGTTGGGAGGGGGATTTGTCATCGAAAAAATGCTCAGCATATTTGCAAAAAATTCTAAACTTTTCTCCAGAACCATTAACCAGAATCTTTTGAAATTTGTATACAGCATCCATAGGGAGATCAGATACAAGTTTGTTAAAATGAAGCCCCTTGGTTCATATTTGGGCTCAATACAGGAGGCCGAATTTTTAACTTGGGGCAATATGGGGAATAATCTTTAAAAATCTTCTTTTTCAGAACCATCAGTTAGAATCTTTTAATGTTTGGTTTACATCATTGTTATGAGGGTCAGATTCAAGATTGTTTGGATCAAATCCCTCGGTTAATACTTGGTCTTCCTATGAAGGCCCGAATTTTAACTTGGTGCAAAATTGGTGTTAATCTTTAAAAATCATCCATGAGTCAGAATGCTCTCATATTTTCATATTTGGTATACAACATCTCTAGGGTGGTCAGATTCAAGTGTGTTCAAATCGGGTCCCTGGGTTAATATTTGGGCTCTCTGTTGGATCCCAAAATTTAACTTGTTACAGTATGAGGACATTTCTTTAAAAATCTTTTTCTTCAGATCCACCAGTTAGAATGCTTTCATATTTGGTATACAACATCTCTTGGGAGATCAGATTCAAGTTTGTTAAAATTGAGTGCCTGGATTGTGGCACTTTTTCATCCATACAGCTGTACTGTATATGTTCATTGGCTGTCATATCAATTAGATGTAGCTACCTGTAAGAACAGTTACTTGACATTTTCAGTTCAATCTGCAAACATAATGGCTAAATTTTAGGTATAACTGTGTTTTTACAGGCTACAGTCTTGTCTAAAGTAACTGTAGCTCCCAACTTAATTTTTTCTGTCAGGTTTAATTTTTTGACAAGTAATACAATCAAATTAGTATAAAACTTCCTAATAATGTGATGTTCCTGTATTTATAGCCACAATACTTGCAAGCCAGAAAATAAGCAGACTGTCATCAGCAATATGAGGTCCCCATAGGGTGAATTTAGTACCCTGCATGACTAAATTTACCCTCTGTGAACCTCCGTCTGAATCAGGATCTCAAAACTAAACAAAGAGGAACCCAGAGGATAAATTGGCCAACTGTATGGGATAGCAGCATCAAATTCACCCTCTGGGGACCTCATTCTGCAAATGTCAGACTGCTTATTTTCAGGCCTGAATACTTGTACACAAAAAAATGCATTTTTTAGAAAACCAGGGGTGGGGCTCAGAAAACAAAATGCCATGAACAGAGGAGTGCCTCCAAGAATTGAAGCCTTCTGGCTTTAATTCAATCCCCCATCCCCCCTTCCATCCATCACACATACTTGTATGGTGTCACATTTCTCACCATTCCTTGTAAGGATTTCATGGGTCTGTAACAGTTAATAGGTTTTATAATGGCACTCTCATCTGATCTGGTATGCATTCTATTGTTTCACTAAAATAATTGTTGCTAGTACTCCTGATATTGATTTCCATCTGATTTATGTCTTTAATTACACCAATCTACAACTATTTGTTTGCCATGTGTAGTTTTTAACTCTGAAAATTTATAGACCTGGTAGATAACTGCCTGTTTGTGAGGTTTTTAATTAAGCTGCTCCATGATAAATGTTCATTATTTATCAGGAAGAGAGTCCATATGCCAGTCAATTACTAACAAATGGGCTCATATTTTATACTGAAAGACCTGAGAACACTGGGGAATTGTCCAATAGAAGTCTTAGCATTCTTGCATCACTTTTCTGGATCACAACATCTGTGAACAGGTATTGATAAGGCATGTTTGTTTTTACAGGCAAAGACTTTTTTAATGAATCATGTTGGATTGATAAAATGATGTTCACCATTTCTTTTTTCCCCTGTCAGTTACCAAAATGCAGATCTCCAACATTGTCTTAATAAAATGTCTGAATCAACTTTTAGCCTCTCCATTTAACCCTTGGGTCCAAGCCTCAAAATAAGCAGACTGTCATCTTCAAAATGAGGTCCCCAGAGGGTGAATTTGGTGATGCTACCCTGCACAGCAATGTATCATCACAAAATTTACCCTCTGTGAACCTCAGTCTGAATCAAGGTCTCAAGCCAAAACACTGACATGTACCTAGAGGATAAATTGGCCCACTGTATGGGATACCATCAGCAAATTCACCCTCTGGAGACCTCGTTTTGCAAATGACAGGTCGCTTATAATCAGGCTTGCTTGGGTCCCAGGGCTGGGGTGGGAGAGGGAGGGGGTTACAACTTACATTGCCTTCAAAAAAATTGAACACATATTTTTCTTGCCCACACATTTGTGGCTTCTGAATAAAGTGTATTGTTTTTGACAGAATATTCAAATTAACCCTTAAAGGTCTCTTTCCGACTTTTATGACTTCAGAACAGGTGTCCTTAACATGCCATCATGAGTGTAGGTCCTGTCCTGCTGACAATAAGCAAATTACATTGGCAGTGTTTTCTAGTCAAGTCTTGGCTGCCTGTTGAGGCAACCAAGACTTGCCTAGAAATCACTGTTAAGCCACTGGACGTGTACATGCTGTGGTCAAGTGGGAATTCAGGACAATTGTCCAGGCCTTTAAGCATTAAACATTTTCTGTTGAGCACTGTATATTGGGCTGTATGGTGTAATTGCTTAAAAAATACTTTTTCTTTATTCACGCTCTTGTCCCTGATAAATAAAAATAAATAAATGAATAAATAAATAACCATTTTTTCATACATTAGCTTCTACACATGTGTCACAATACAGGTGTGTGGTGACATGGGAGATTTTAGCCTCACCATTTAACCCTTGGGCCCCAGGGCCATGGAGAGGGTGGGGTAGTAACCTGGGGCCCCAGAACTTTGGGAGGCCCAAGCTTGGCCCAGGAGTCCATGATTCTTGGGTCATGCCTGCCCCCCAAAGTTCTGCCTCCTGAGCCAACAGTTAATTAACTGATTGAGTGCTAGATTATTTTTGGAAGTTGGAATTTGTTCATATAGATTTGCATTATTAAAAATTATTGGAGAGTGCCTCAAGGCACTCTCCAATAATTTTTAATAATGCAAATCTATATGAACACAATTGTATTTGCTTATGACTGAATAGGAAATTTGTGTAAAGAATATGAAGACTTTAGTATGGTAACCTCATATTTCTTGAAAGCCATGATAGTGGCTTCCAGCACTCAACCAGTTAAAAAGGGAGCTGTATCGCGAATGGAGCTCGGCATTTGACCAATGCTTGTAATTTTGGACTGCATGATTCTTGAAGTGATTACTTGATTAAATCAAAAATAACATGATTTGTCATCCCAAAAGCCGCCAGAAGTCTCCATTTAATAACTGATTACAAAATTTTCTTGAGGTGAGAACCCAGTCCCACCCCTCCCTGCCACCCCAAACCCTCTATCATCGCTTGTGCATTTGGCACGTGTAGCAGATGCCTTTGGCATCTGCATCAGTATCCCAAAACTTTCAAAAGGAACAAACCCTGGGGCCCAAATGTCCTCTCCCCGGCCCTGTTATATCCCCATACAGCCCCAAACTGCCCTTTCATATGGCTCTAAAAAAGTTGTTCCAAGTGTATTCTTCCTTGAGAACTTTAGCGCTAGGGTGCATTTATCTTGCCAGTGTTTTCACGTCATTGTTGGCTGCCTGTACGTTTTAGCACTATTAGGTCATTTGCAGCTATGTAAATGTATACACGGTAGTTATTAATGTAAAATTCACCCATGAACTCAATGGTGAAATGACGAGGAAATGGGCTCTCAGAGAATGGTCACAATCCAGGCATAGATTCAACTGTACTGAATTGAAGCAGAACTGTGATTTCATCCAAGCCTAATAGGTTTGTTTGTCATTTGGTGTGATTCCCAATTAGCTTAGACCTTAAACAAGGAAAATAGTTATTAACCCTTTAACTAACACAAAAGAGAGACGACACTTGCAAACAATATTCTTGAATAACTCCTATGTTTTTGATGCAAAAAATGAAAAAAATGTTATGACCCCTCATTGGAACGAGCCCAATGAGCTCATTCCAAAGAGGGGTCATAAGCTATGCTTTTGTGACAAAAAAAAGAAAAGATAATGAAAATTAACCCTTTACCCAACGTAACGGCCAAAACCGGCCAGCGCTATTCTCAAAAATCGCCAATTAATTTTCAAAATATTTTCATTTTTTGTCTCAAAAACATAGGTTATGACCCCTCGTTGGAACGAGCTCGTCGAGCTCGTTCCAACGAGGGGTCATAACCTATGTTTTTGAGACAAAAAATGAAAAAAAATGAGTTATTCAAGAATTTTTTTTGCATGTGTCGTCTGCTTTTCATGTTAGGTAAAGGGTTAAATGATGATTTTTGTGAATACCGATGGCCGATTTTGTCTGTTACGTTGGTTAAAGAGTTAAAGCAATAACTCCAGGGATCTGCGTACCAGGATGAGCACCAAACTTCACTCTGCCTTCACTAAAAAGTGATATTGATGTCACCTGGCTGAAAATAAATTAAATCTTGAAGTAAATATGCTATAACTAATCCAAATCCCCAATCATCATGGTTACTGTGAAAATAAGTGGCGTATGATTGCAAGATTAGGATGTAATTTTCTGTTCAAAATTCTTTTGAAGTAAATATTTTTGATACTGAGAAAGGCAACTTTCTGGAAAACAACTCTTTTGAAGAATAAGTGAAATTTGAATTCTGATTTGAAGTGTAAGCAGATAAGGCCACACACAGTAGATCTTCTGTTTCTCAGGCCATTATTTGTAAAATTTCATATGGGCAAGCATTCTGATGTCAAAATGGCAAGGTTTTCAACTGCAAACCATAATGCGGTTTGATATTTAACTAAATATACCTTCTTTGACAGAGCTCAGTGAGAAAATTCTGTTGGACTACCAGAGTGCTGGGGGTTAACCCTTTACCCAACGTAACGGCCAAAACCGGCCAGCGCTATTCTAAAAAATCACCAATTAATTTTCATTATTCTTTCATTTTTTGTCTCAAAAACATAGGCTATGACCTCTCGTTGGAACGAGCTCATCGAGCTCGTTCCAACGAGGGGTCATAACCTATGTTTTTGAGACAAAAAATGAAAAAAATTAGTTATTCAAGAATTTTTTTGGAAAGTGTCGTCTGCTTTTCATGTTAGGTAAAGGGTCAATCTAGAAAACAGTCGGTAACAAAGAGCTAAATAGAACTTGACTGTTCCTATTTATGGTTGTTATGTCAGCTGGTGGTTACAATACAGTGTTTTTTTTTTACATTGGCGACAGTACAAACCTTTTCTT
Organism: Pictodentalium vernedei; assembly: GCA_031216915.1. NCBI lineage: Eukaryota > Metazoa > Mollusca > Scaphopoda > Dentaliida > Dentaliidae > Pictodentalium > Pictodentalium vernedei. The sequence goes on from CM062292.1 coordinate 150,500,553, forward strand.
ATCTCACCAACTCATCAAGCACATTTTCGGAAAAACAACCATATATCCACTAAGTTTATCACCTCATGAAAAAAATATACCCCAAAAAAGTATAGGTCACCATGTGACTTTTGCCTTCAAAATTAGTGCTTCCTGTCGAGTTTCGCACCCAATAAAATAGACCTACTTTTACTTGCCTCCACCCAATTTTATTGTTCTCTCACACTTTCCAGAAGACAGTTATCACCAATATTTTATAATTTTTTCAAAACATGCACTTTAAAATTTTATTCACATTTACAAGCTCAGTTCACTTTCCACCAATTGCATAAAGCAGGAAACTTTTATCCTCCATCAGTGGTTGGGGTGCAATCCACTAGAGGCGCTGTTTGCACGAAAACACTATTGTAACCTAAAGTTTGTCCACTTTTGCTGAAAATGTTTGTTTTTATGATGTCAAATAAAAGATACTATATTATTTTATTAAATTAAATATTTTATCTTGTATCTCATTGTATGTGGTTTGAGATATCCACCTTAAATTCACTCCACCCCTGTTCCCAAAACAGAATGAGTTTAAAAGGCCCTCTTCAGATTTTTTTCATGGGTTTCCCTTCTCAGAAAATACTTGTCCAACAAATTGTAATAAAACAATTCCAGTTCTGTACACACATCTCTAAATTTCATGATGACAAGGTGCTTTAAATATTGAATAACTCCAAAATATAATGTGTGACAATTATGTTAACCCTGTCCAAAACCCCTCATTTTGGATCAAATTGAGGATTTCCTCTGTAAAAAACTGCCTGTTTGTTATATATTTATGGCGAATTTTTCATCCGTAGTTCAAACAAATTCATTTTTTGCAAATTTAGGTGTATCAACCTGTTAACTGTTGCAACAAGGATGCCATTAGGGGTGGGGAATCACCCCTTCCTTAATACATAAAAATGGTCAAGAAAAAGACTCACTATTGATACAGGTGCCACCATTTTCATACAAATTAACAGTATCTCAACCTGAACTTATGTAATCATCTGTGGAGGAACTATGAACCCTCCCAATGGTGATTAATCTAACATTTAATAGACCTGTCTGTGTCAAGCAGAGATAACAGCGGGAGAAAAGGGCACTTATTTCTTCACTTCTTTGACTGGTCTTCACCTTCTACCAAGTCACCTACTACTATTACAGGGTTGTTATTTTAAGGTTATTCTAAATTTAAGGTTATTCTAAATTTTAAAAATAAGTAAACAATTCGAGTTATTTAGAATGAATGAAAGAAAGAAACTTTTTAATAATCAGTGGCAGTAAACTGGGTAAGCGCATTAATTTAATTAAGTTCGTATTCGGAAAGCATTCTTTGTTCAATCGCTGCCATGCAGGGACTATGTAAACAATGCATTCCAAATTAGAACTTATTGAAAAGTCAGTTCATGTCACTGCAAGTCATCAAAGCCATCTTTTCTAAATTAGCACCTTTGCCCAAATCAAGTTTTTGATAAGTGATGTGCGCGCCTATATAAGACCCCTCGAGTTAACTTCAAGAGAGACTCGCTAGGATGGAATAATAGTTAGTTCACGCGGTGGAGTAAAGAGTTAATGTTTTTGTGTGGTTCCGGTGAGCCGTCATTTGGACGACAGGATTCCCGATCTGATGATTTGCATTGAGGAGAGATGCCGAAGAGGAACCGATGAGTATATGTAGTTTTTAGTTTATAGTATTCAGCTGTGATAACACGTCGTAGTTACATAGTTATTAGTTAACAGTTTTAAGTGTATTAGTGAATCTGTGTTATTAGATGATCAGTTGTTATTATTGCGAGTTAGAAGCACTATTAGCAGAAATTGTAGATGATAAAGTATTCTAAAAGGTGAAATTTAATATTAAAGGTATTAATTCCCCATAATGTGGTAGGCGCAACAGGATAAATATGCACATGAGTGGTTGAGTGAAAGATTTCGTGATTTCTTATCAGTAGTCGCAGCTTCGACCTTTCTCTACGAATATAAATTTGGGAAACAATTTAATTTTAGATGATATTTTAGTACTTGTTTTCGGTGGGATTCAGTGACTAGTCACAAAACTCATTTCATTTGTGGTTGGGATTATTTATTTAGGATTTGTTGGCTATTTGTAAATAAGAGTGTAGAAGATTTATTTCTATAAATTGTTGGATTGTTAATAGTCTTTATCTTATTAATGATGAAGCCCTGAGTACCCAAGAGTTGATGAAACCTCAGCCCCCACCAGGAAATTAGCCTGTATTAGTTCATTACCATTGAAAGCAATTGATTGAAGCACGGCGATACTCTGGGGCTTGTGAATAAGCAATTGCGATCTACAAGAGCGAGCTAGTGAAAGTCCCCGGTGAAAGAGTATCTTAGGTCCCCAGCAAAGTTGATCAATCCCAGCCTTGGCCCTCTGCTGACGAGCGCCCTCTGACAAATAAATATTCACTCTCTCCGAGACGTTTCCACGGCGGCGTTCCAGGGGACAGTAATCTCTATTTATCAGAAAGTGCTAACGCCTGTATAGACACCTGATTGAGTGATTCCCCGGTGGAAGTAACGCTTGGTTCCTCTTACCAGGTGGACCCTTTGGTCATACTACTACCAAAAAGGCAATGTAGCTACTGTAAGCACTACAAAGTTTGGATAAAGTTGTTGAATGTAGAAATAACAAAAACTCTCAAAAATTTCTCTCTCTGAATACAGAAAGCAACAAATTAAGTGGCCAGATACTGGACTGTAAACTTGACAAAAGTTCTTTCTGCCATCTGTTCTCCAATGGGGAAATTCAAGAAAGGGCATAAATTTGGATTTACCTCAGCCAAACAACCATCACGTCTGAATATTAAGAGAAGTGTGTACACTAAGGGAATACGTAAAAACTTACGATCAAGGACAGTTAGAGTCTCCTCGGATGCACCAAACAATCAGACACCAGCAACCTCCCGTTCACCAATTCAGACCAGATCGAAAACTCAGTTGTATGATCCCACCAAAACTGTTTCTGTAAATGGAAATAAATGCAGGTAAATTAGCTTAACATATCAGAACTTCTGACTATTTGCAACAACTACCCGAGGTTAAGTGTGGGAGTGAGGGCAGTTAATAAAAGGGATGGGGGTGGGTCAGTAGTTTTTTCAAGGAAGAAACAGCACTGAAAATTCATCAGATGCAAGCTAATAGATTCCACAAAGGTGAGATTTCTTTTCTCTCACTTGAAACCATTCACCATACTTGTTCAATCTCCAATTAAATTTCCAGAACCCCCAATCAGTTTTCTTTGAAGGACCAAAAAAAAACAAGTAGACTGTTGAATATTATTTGAGTGAGCCTATGGGCTCATTCCAGTAAGATTCAACAGGCTATTTTATCGAATATTTTTTAATTTTAATAGGTGGCATGGCCGGTCAGGTAAAATATATTTGTTTGAGTTGGGATCTCAGTTCAGGGGTCAGGCTTGGGGGGGGGGGGGGGGGGGGGGGGGGGGAGGGTAGTGAGGAATATTTCTTGGCAAAATGAAGAATGGAATTTGTCTTCAAACCATTCAGTCTGACTTAGGGTTAAATTCTCTGCCTTCCAGGGAGCCAAATTACCTTGGAGAGAGAGCAAGTGCTGTATGGAAGCGGGAAGCACAGTCAAACAGACTAGTACATATTGAGAGAAACTCAGTTATGTGGAACACTGCATTTGAAGAACACAGGATGTTTGCTCCCAACTGTCATGGTTTCCTGCACTGGGGACATGTCTGACGAACAAATCAGAGGTCTCGGGTGCAGAGAAAAAATTATTTGTACAAAGTGTAACTATAATTCAAAGATATTTAATCTCTATGATGAGGTAAAAACTGGTAAGAGGAGACCACCCTCTGTAAAACAAAACATTGGCTTATCTGTTGGTCTTAGTAAAACACCAATCGCGGCAGCATCATTACCAAAAATCTGCCCGAGTGACAGCACCATCAACTTTGGGTATACGAAACACTTCAAATAAAGTTCTGTCAAAAATTGTAGACATTAATAAAAATGATATGAAAATGTGTCACTCAAAAACTTATTGAAAAAAAAAAATCAACAGGGCGCAAAAACCTTAATGTTCTAAATTTACAAAATGATGGCTTGTATAACAATTGTTTTTACTCTGGGGTAGGAAAAACACCCTTTCAACTGGCAACACAGGTTATATACACTGTTGCTGAAAATGTAACCCCTAACCATGACATTGTTGGTTTGGTAATACACAATAAATTGTGTGCTAAGGGCAAGCATCTAAAGTCGGGTCATAAATGTTATCCTGATAAATGCTTTGCAACCATACCATTTCAAAAAAACATAGGCGATGAGCGAACATGAAGCTCTTTCACAGCTAAAGGGTGAAAGTGATATAGAGGTGGAACATACAACTACTGACCCTGACGGTGCTGCATTTTTAGCTGCGCAGGATTTATTTGATGAAGATGTAACTCAAACCCGTCCCATTCATCAACTAGATACTGCTCATGTTTCTCGTAATCACAGAAAGTTTTTAAAAAATCATACTGAATTATCAAAGTTTATTCAAGGCCGACCGGTTGCTATAAGAAAGAAAATAAAAATAACCTAGCATTAGATTTAGCTGAGAGGTGCCAAACTGAAATGAAGAAGGCAACAGATATATATGTACACAGGTGACATTCCAACAATAAAAAAGAAAATATCCTACACAGTTGATGCGATAGTAAAATGTTACCAAAACAATCATTCTCTCTGTAAAAGACATTCATTTGCATGTAATGGTGGAAAAAGAAAAACTGGATTAATAAATCTTCTTTTCTTGGCAAAGATTTTTCATTAAAACAAATAAAAGGAACAGCCGTAATACTAAGGACTTGTGTAAACTATAGGCTTGGTCCTGCAATGGTGGAAAAAACAAAGTTCAGTTTCAACACTCAAAAAGTCGAAGCATTTAACTGGGCACTAAGAACATAACTTCCAAAAAATGTAATTTTTTCAAGAAATGTATTTGGCAGAGCACATTCTGTGTGTCACTCAATCAATCAAGGGGCAGGTAACTCTATCCAAAATGTATGTAATCAGCTGGGATGTCCAGTCTCTTCAAACAGTAAAGTTGGCAGAGGTTTAGAACAGTTCCAAAGCAAGGAAAAGTTACTTTGGTCTTACAAAAGAACAAAAAAAACTCGAAAGGCTCGAATTAAAAAGAGATCAAAATTGTATGGACTTATGACAAATATCAAGAAGAACTAAAATATAAAAAAGACATGATTTTGCCACCTTGTTTAAACCGCAAAACTAAGGACCATGCTTACAGTGAAGAATCAAAAAATAAAAGGGTTAAAGTTCGAAGATAAAAATTCTCACCTGCTGAGGAAGATATCAGTGCATTATACAGGGTGGTATGTGCAATCCGGAGCAACTACCTTGCATAAAGCAGTGAATCCTCTCCTGATTATGCTCATGAATTTTGAAAACAAGATGCTGAGGGTTAATACAGGCTTTGACTGCACAGAGATGACTGCATACCCTCATCACCCCCATATTGTGGTAATCCCTGTTTTGTCAACCGATGATGCACCAAATATGACATTCGGTGCACCTTCTCCCTGAAGACACTTCTATCTGGCCAATGGACCTGCAAAAATCCATAGCCAGAGGAGGTCTTAGCACCCCTTCACAATATACAGTCCCTCCCACCCTGCCTCAGACTCAGATCACTCCTTTCCCTCAATTTTAAGAACATGTGGTGCCAAAGCGCCTCCATTTTTGCAAGTACGTTGTTTGGGAGAGTTCAAAATCAGGAATTGTTAGGGATTTTAGTATTCCATGCAAATATTGTGAAAAACTGCTTTAGGTTACAATACAGTGTTTTTTCACATTGGCGACAGTACAAACCTTTTCCTCTCTCTCCACCTCATCAAGCACATTTTCGGAAAAACAACCCTATCTCCACTAAGTTTATCACCTCATGAAAAAAATATACCCCAAAAAGTACAGGTCACCATGTGACGTTTGCCTTCAAAATTAGTGCTTCCTGTACTCCTGTCCAGTTTCGCGCTCAATAAAATAGACCTACTTTTACTTGCCCCCACCCAATTTTAATGTTCTCTCACACTTTCCAGAAGACAGTTATCACCAATATTTTATAATTTTTTCAAAACATGCACTTTAAAATTTTATTCACACTTACAAGCTCAGTTCACTTTCCAACAATTGCATAAAGCAGGAAACTTTTATCCTCCATCAAAGGTTGGGGTGCAAACCACTGGAGGTGCAGTTTGCACAAAAACACTGTATTGTAACCTGGTTGTGTTCTCCCTGCCATGAGAACCCCGGAAGTGAAACCGTGCATGGGGTGGAAGTCCACAAAAATGGGCAATATGGGTATAAACGATTTTCTGGACTTGACTTAAAATCCATGTTGCAGTCACAATTGACCATTGTACAGAAATATGTTACCTTAAACACAAGTATTCCCATAGCCAAATTAGATTAATTAACATGTAGATACTGAATGTGACCTTAAATAAATTCTTCTTTAACCAGTTTTGTAGCCAGCGTAGAAAAGGGTTTTAAGTATGTAAAGGAAATATAACTTTTTAGCACATTACTATTTATCATGTTGTGTAAGAGTATTTGCACAACTCATCTATTTAAGATATATTGCTGAATGAAACAACCAGCATTGTGTCCTTGGGCAAGGCATTTTATCCCGGTTGCCTACATGGGGGCACGATGACACCGTATACTAAGGCATACTGCACATCGATGGTGCACATGTCTTCAACTGCTGTAACCCTGCTTGAGCGGAGCTTGAACAGAGTTAGAATGTTGAGGAGCTGACAGTTGCTCGTCAATGCTCAGCGGTTCTTTCTGGGTACTCGGGCTTCCTCCACCCGTAAAACTATCATGGTCACGATTAGCCATTGTGCATAAGTATGTGACCTCAAAACACCAATAAATAAATAACTGAAGGAAACCTCCCATCAATATTATGCAATTCAGAAGTATCATCCCTAACAATGATTTAGTACGTAATTAGTTATGTTATAAATTTATACTTGACTATTTCATAAACTGTATATACATAAAGTCACCTCTGAGCTTGAGAGAGAGACAGTCAACTTTGAACCACCATGTGTATACCTCTCACTTGTACAAATAAAATGTTGTTTGAATTCTTGACTCTATAGTACCGAGAGCCCAAAATGGGCTGTGATCAATCCCGGTCACTGACTCTCCCAAGCCCAGGGTCACAGTTTTATCTGGTGAGTGATCAAGGTCCCTTGGACCTCTAGTTTTGTTTTTGCTTTTTTTGCAGGATTTTGAGTGATTTTGTGCCAAAAAAAAAATTAATTCACTCTCCAGTCCCAGCCCACCCCTACCAAACCCCTACTATCACAGCTAGTGAAGACTAACTAAATTAACATGTAGATGCTGAATGTAACCTTTAATCTTTAAACAGCTATCTCGGGTGAGTAATTAAGGCCCTCATGAGGCTTTTTGTTTAAAATTCTCTTTCAGTAAAACAGAAAGTTATATGCCAGGAGAATCTTGAATTGTTGAATTACATATGCAAGTGGCCACAGTATGAACTGTATTCATGAGTTTTATTGTTTGATACACATTGATATATTATATTCAAACTCATTCTGGGTTACTTTTGTTATTAAATTGTAAAAACACAGTCTCTTGACAACCTCTACTTGACAAGATATCACTATCCTGTCTGTTTGTTTGTTGGGAATACATTATTGGGGACAGGTATACTTGTGTAGGAAGAGTGAGGACTCACAGAGAAACAGTGGTGCCCAACTGTCAGACTCTCCAACATACTAACTCTGTGCAAGCAGATTTAGCAGTGGTTGAAGGCAAGAGCATGATTGACGTGCAGTATGCCTTAGTACACAGCACCATGATGGCAGTTGGAATTAAGTTTCTTGACTAAGGACATAATGCAGTTACCCCTGGTCAGGCCCTTTGGTTTGAAGTCACTGTCCTATCACTGAACTCGCATTTGTAGAATAGTTGGGTATTCTGGAAAATTGTCCAGTCCCTTGAAGATAACAGTTAATGCATTGTATCAAAGAGCAGGTAATTAGTGACAATCTGAGATAATTATCTTGAATTGAATTTCTTAAATATATTTTGTCTTGCATGCGATGAATCACGATTTTTCTCTCAAATCTCAAATCGATTCAGACAAAAAGGTCCTGAATCAAATTGAATCTCGAATCAAATCAAATTCCTAATTGTAATGATACTATGGCCATTGTGCTTGTGTTTTCGATCACCAGTGTAAACGTAACATCAATATGTGTACTGGGCTATTTCGCACCATCAAACCACGTGTATGTCGGAAACTGGGCTTTGTCACTGCTGGAAGAAGTAGATTCACATCACGTATTCAGCCAAAACTCAAGGAGTATCGCCTGAACCCGTGCATGAATGTATGTCTCACCATAATGAACCCGCCCAATTTCGTTTTTGTTGGGGTGGTTCTTATTGTGAAGGGGTCAATCACTTTTCTTCAAAAAGCATAAATCAACAGCGGTTCACTGAAACAACAATTTTAATACATATATATAAAAATAAATATGGTAATTTGTGACTTACATGAAATCCAAATGAATAAGAAAAACAAAACATCAATCACGCCCAATCCACACAGTTTTTGAGTCACTTGCAGACCTGCATTCTCTGTTGTCGCTGGTTTCCTTTCCTGGTCGCTGGTGTTTGAACTTTGGTCGCCTTTTCACTTCACTCTTTCATGCCTGTCGCATGGCCACTAACATATTGTCACTTTATCGGACGCCTTTGCTCTAACATGTGACAGAATGCCACTCTACCACTGCCGTCGCACAGCCACTAATGTATTGTCACTTTACTATATTGCCTTCCCTCTAACAAGTGACAGAATGTCACTCTACCACTGCCTTCGTGCAGCCACTAGCTTAATGTCACTTTACTGGCTGTTTTTCACTCAAACAGTCACCACCAATGGGGTTAAACATTCCCCTTCGTTTATCTCAGAATAATGTTCATACATGCAAAGCCTACTCTGCCTACGTATGGCTTGCCTTCTGCAACAGGTAATGCCGTTTACCTAAATGCAAATAGCTCCCTGAGCTCGTACTTCGTGTTTCTGATCCTATTCTCAAATATGGCCATCAACATGGCCCGCAACTGCCCCTATTCTAAATATGAGCTCTGTTGCTCCCCTACACTATAACGTGCCTTTACTCTCGCACATCCTCTAACCTATAGCATGGGACATCCCCATCTCCTCTCCTGTGACCCACACACCTTCATACTGGAATGAATTTTTCAAGAAACCCCCTGACCTTTATTTCAATAGCCAGAACATCAGTTCTCAGTTTAATTGCTTCTCTTAAACTTGGCCACTTAGATCTATCTTAATTTATGTGTGTGACCCACCCCCAATTCCAAAGGTCTGCGGCCAATATTCTCCACAACAATCTAATACATGCCTACATTGAATTTGATTCACTTTCCCTCAACATGAAATCTTTGATCACTGCTGATATCAAATACTGAATACTCCCCCCACTACCGGACCACTATTGATGGCCAAAGGTCAAGTTGGAGGAGATTATGCCTCTCATAATCTCCTCCAACTTGACCACTGGCCAAGTTTTCAGCCTTTTTAGTTGCCAGACATTCTCATCCTTCAATTACATTGTAGGCAGTCCCCACTAAAAAAAAATGGTGGCTACACTCCTGACCAGGCCCAAATTTTGTCCACTCCATGTATATTTACTTGATAAGATTCTACTGTGGATAGTAGATATATTTATTGCACTACCTCATGAAACAATTGGTATCCCGTATGACATACAGTAAGAAATACAAACATAGAGAAAAAAAGCAGACAAGTACTTTGAACAATGAAATCAATAAAAAAGACAATGTGACAAAAGTGGCCAAACTTTTAGCATTGTCACTCCCAACTGCTTGAGACCTGCTGACTTTCAAAGTGGATATTAAATGTGTATAACAAATTAAGATCACAAAAAATAATCTAGCCCCCTCAACCAGTTAACTGGCTGAGTGCAGGAAGTCCATTGTCAGTAGATGTGCTTTGGATTCATTCAAGCTGTGAGAACAGTGTAGGCAAATACATGCCACATCAATCATATTATATATTTTGGTTAGTTAGAATCTATGTAACAAATTTACTGACGGAACAGATAGTTTTAAGGTCTTCACAATTGAAGAGTAGATCCAGTGCCTTTTGTTGCTGTAATTGATGGAAATGCAGAATACTTATGTGAACAACTAACAGAAAAATTTCATGTTGGGAGTGGTATTTTGGACAGGCAAAGAAAGCATGTATTTCGTCCTCAACTGAGTTCATGTTACAATGCCTGCAATATCTCTCATGCCTCTATTATCAGTCCTGCTCAATTTCTAAGTCGTGGACACTTACGCAAAACCTAGTGGCAAATTTTCGTTGCTCCGCAGATAATGTAGGGTTCTCTGTTATAGTTGCTCTTCACGGAATGATAAAAGTTTGGTTTAACACTTTCTGATTTCATGCCCTTCACTGTATGCAGTTTGTCTGGGGGCACAGCAACGGATTCGGCAGGTGACACTATACCCAAATCATTTTTTTTAACAAGTCTTTGGGCAGTTTTTCTGTTCAGTAGGATATGAGAATAAAATGTTATGTTACTTGGCTCCAAATAGTTTTCAGTGTTTTGATGCAGAAAAAATCATTTGATCAAAAGGCTATTGAGATGAAAGCAACACAAGACTGCACATGTTGCAGGCTGTCTGTTATTTATTAGAGAACTATAAAACATTATAGAACTGGAAGGAATTTTGTTTACATTTTCCAGGTATTGAAGGCATAGAGAAGGTATGGTGTTATTGAACAGAAATTCAGAAGGCTTATTATGAAGTATTTTATTAGCCAGCAGATGTTAAGCATCTACTTACGCTCACTTGTATCACGCCACACTGTCTGAAAAAACACATATTATCTATTGTAAAACTGCCTTTATTTGACTAACTGGTACATAAAACGGGCAATATGTTGTCATTGTCAGATGTTTCTCTTGATGGATATAGAAAGGAACAATATTAAAAGCAGCCATAAAAATTCCTAGTCAAATTGAAATTTATTTTTAGGTCAGTGGAACAAATTAAGATGAAACTTTATGATTATTTAGTAGAGACCAAAAAACTTCATAATTATGGCAAGTGTAATTGAAAATGAACTTTGGAGTAAGATTGAATTCCTAAAATTCAGTCCTGCATCAATGTTGGACTCCTTACTTATCAGTCTGTAAGATCGACACAGGTATAAAAGCAAAAGAATTTGTTTAACACCATTGTGTTTGATTTGATGCGAGTATTGTGTGCAATGTGATAATGTAATAATTAACCCTTTGAACACTGATGGAATCTTTTATGTCAGTTCAGTAGCATCTGTTGGAAGAGTCTTTATTCATTATTTAATCCTTGTGGGCCTAATTCCGACTTTGATCACTGGTGCCCCAACATGCAGTATCAGGGTTAACTCACAAATTACATTCTAAGTACCATGGAAGTTGTTTTAGACAAGTCTTGGCTGCCTATATAGGCAGCCAAAACTTGCAAAAAACAACTACAAAGCCACAGGATGTAGACTGTTAAAGTGTGGCAAAAATATATAAAAATCTTCGGCCCTAAAGGGTTAAGAATTGACTTTTGGTACCCTAACATACAGTATCGGGGTCAACTCACAAATTACATTCTAAGTACCCTGGAAGTTGTTTTTAGACAAGCCTAGGCTGCCATATAGGCAGCCAAGACTTGCCTAAAACAACTCAAACCCACTAGCAAAAATATATATAAATCTCCTTTCCCTTAAGGGTTAAGGAAAGACCTTTGTGCTGCACATTGAAAATATTGATTGTTTTACCTTACCAATTCACTAAAAAAAATTTTTTTATTTATTGGGGTTTTAACAACACTTTAAACATTCACGTCATATTGCTCTATTATTGCTTTTCTATACCCTATTTAACCCTTTACCAATGCACAGGATATTAAAATATGTTATCTTAATTATTTATTTTTCAATTTCAAATTTCAACAAAACCATATCATGTGACCCCTCATTGGGACGTGCTTAATGATCTTGTACCTGTCACCTGTGAGGGGTCACATGATATGGTTTTGTTGAGAATTTTTTAAAAATATTATTTTTTTAACTGCTCAATTTGTTACTTACGCGGGCGGCTATGGCCAATTCGTTAGGTAAGGCTTATTGTTAAATTAAGTTTTTTATCACATGGAAATTGTTTTATCCACAAATTTTATTTCATTGAGATGTGACACATGAACTGATATTATTTCCAATCATTATTTGTGTCAGCCTTGGGGTGTCATCATCTTCATTTGATGGCTTTTATTTAGCACGTGTAAAATTTGGGAACATCGTTGAAGAAAAAAATCGTCAAACCAGTGACAGTTTATTCAAATTGATTTTTGCTTATTTGATTTTTGCGCAGTCTGATTATTGCTTTTTGTTTAGTGTTCCATAATCAGCTATGAAGATGCTCAAGGCAAGAAGAAAGTGGTTCCCATATCATTGCTAGTGCAATAAAAGATAATTTCTATAGCAATATTTTCCTCGCCAACTACTTGATTGCTCAGTTTGTGATATTTGTATGAAAGTTCTGGTATTGGGGAATATATGAACAAGACATTGTAGTTGTTACATGGCTGTGTTGATATAAGTGATATGTGATGGCAATTTTGTGTGTCTCTTTTTAACGGATAGAGTGCTAGAAGCCTCTATCAAGGCTCTATTGAAAGGTGTCCCACTTTAGTGGCTTTACTCTGTATGGATCGGCTTGTTTGCAAAGTGGTAGAAAATAGAATAATCAAATAAAAATGTCTTGTCTTTTGTCCCATATTTTGTTTTTAGAGCATAGCTTTGAAACTGTGAAATACACAATATTAAAACTAGGAAGGCTTCTTTCTTTTCTAGTTGTGTTTTATACAATGGATTCAGGTTGGGTTGTTTTTAGAAATTTTGTACGCCCATACAAACAGGGTGTATGATGTTGTAGCATTGTCCATCTGTCTGTCCAGGGGGGGGGGGGGGGGGGGGTGCAGTGGCTCACTGGTTACAGCACTGAACTTCAAGCTGAAAGGTCCATGGTTTTATCCCCACCAGGGATAACCATATTGTGTCCTTGGGCAAGGCACTTCACGCAATTACCAATGTGGGGCACGGTGGCACTGTGCAAGGCGTAATGCATGTCAATGTTGCACTTGTCTTCAACCAGTGTTAACCCTGCTTGCACGGAGCTAGTACCTTGGGGGAGTCTGACAGTTGCTTGCCATTGCTCGATGGTTTTTTTCCAGGTACTCTGGCTTCCTCTACCCGCAAAACTGTCTGACACAAGGTCACCATGGCTGTCAAAAGAATCAAATTAAACCCCAATAAATAAATAAATAAATCAAATCTGTCTGTCTGTCTGTCTATCCATCCATCCAGACTGACATTCACAACTTTAAGTGGTAAGAGGTGTGGTCTAACATAAAAGATTTCCTTGGTCTATGTATCATAGGGACCTGCAGAATCACACATTTTCGATTTGAATCGAATCACAAATCAAATCTGGTATTTTATTCAAATTGAATCAAACCGCAAAATCGAATCAGGGGCATCTTGAGGATGAGTGACTGGAGGAATGGGGTGCTATTAACCTGATTTTTCCGACCGTGATGGCTCAGGTCCTGAATGATAAAATTTTTCAGCTGCATCCTTCTACGAAGGCTTGCCTTGATGATGTAGCTGGAATATATTACCCAGTAAGGATTATAAATCACAAACAGGAACAGATTCGGGAATTACCGGTGTGCCACGATATCTCCCCCCCCCCCCCCCCCCTGGATATCTTCCCCCACCCTGGTTATCTTCCCCCCACCTCAAAAAAAAAATATAAAAAGAACTGAACAAAAAGATAAAGATAAGAACATTTATTTATGGAATTTTCATTGAAATTACCACAAAAAAGTGGTTCAACTCTTTAATATATACATGACCAGTGAATAGAAAATAGGCAATCTCAGAAGCAACTATTTCAAAAATATCAAAAACAGTTTCAACTTGGCTTATACTGTTGAATAATGACCAGTGAATTGAAAATAGGCAATCTTAGAACAGTTCCAGCAATTTGGGGGACTTTTCTGAACATGTGGATGTGGTTGGGGTGGGGGAGATGTCCAACCTGCGTATCTTCCCCCCTCACCCATCCAAAAAACATAGCTACTATTCAAAAATATTAATAGTTTTTTTTACACCGTGGTGCCAACCATAACAAAGTCCAAACAATGGCTGCAAAAGGTTCTATGAAAGTCTATTGGGAGTTTGACATGGGTGTGGGGGGGGGGGGGGGGGGAGGGGGGAAGATATCCATGCCTGGTTATCTTCCCCCCCCCCCCCACACCCAAGTCAAAAAATATAGAACAAATTAAAAACAGTTTCAACTTGGCTTATACTGTTGAATAATGACCAGTGAATTGAAAATAGGCAATCTTAGAACCTTTCCAGCAATTTGGGGGACTTTTCTGAACATGTGGATGGGGTTGGGGTGGGGGAGATGTCCAACCTGCGTATCTTCCCCCCTCACCCGTCCAAAAAACATAGCTACTATTCAAAAATATCAATAGTTTTTTTTACACCATGGGGCCAACCATAACAAAGTCCAAACAATGGCTGCAAAAGGTTCTATGAAAGTCTATTGGGAGTTTGACATGGGGGGGGGGGGGGAAGATATCCTGCCTACTTCATCAATATCACAGTTTATTTTGCAATTAAGCAGAGGATTAGTATGAACTAAACATAATGGATGCATTCTATCTTCCACACAGAGATTATTTTTTCAAAGTTTTGTAGAGAATCATATTTCAAAGTATATTTGTGATTCATACTTTTTATTTATAGAGTTCATTCAAAGTATTTCTCTCTACAGTAGATTTTTGCAAGGATTTAGCTATTTAATATCAAATATGGATATATTGTGAAATAATAGTACAAGATAAAACATTTCCTATTGGATTTAAAAAATTTTAGGTGTGGGTGGGGTGTGGAAGATATCATATTCCATATGGTGTGGGGGAAAAATATCCAGGCCTGGATATCCCCATCACACCCCCCCCCCCCCCCCACCAATCCCCCTCCAACCCCCCAATTCCAATCAACCCCAACTCAGTGTTTATATCTAAAACCAATTTTCTCCCAAATAATGTCAAATATGTGAAATAGAAAATATTGAGATGATTTATTGTCACAGGTTTGGCACTGGATGGACCTGTAGGCAAGATATCCATGTTGGAATTGAAAAAAAAAATTGGCCCAAAATGTTTTTCTCGACATTTCATCATCAAATAATGTCATATCACTCAAAAAATTTTTTTGTCATGGGTGGGGGGGAAGATATCCGGGGGGGGGGGGGGGGGGAGATATCCTGCTACTCCGGTACTAGGCACTGTGTACGAGGCACTGAATAAGGCTACATGCTTGCAACAGCTCATCATCAACATCACTTGGAAAGTTTAAATTTGCTTTCAACAGTGGTAGTGAGTGACTAGTGAATAAGCATGGATGGTGGCATTGGTGTAAATGTTATTTTGTTAATATAGCAAAAAATTACACTCGCTCTTTATTTTCAACATTATTTATGTACAATTTCCATCTGAACTGCATTTTTTGTGATACGATGAAGATGGGTGATACCAAGGAAAAGAGTCGAGGGGAAACAAATCAGAAAATCGTTTTTTGAATTGAATTCCAACTTAAGATTTGAAATTGAATTGAATCTCAAAGTTTCATAAGGCCCTAATATATCAGGTATTGTTATACTTCCAACCTGAGGAGGTTGCGGTGGGCATATGATTGAGAGCTCTGTCAGTCCATCCATACTTGCATACTTTTGTACTTTAGTACAACCATTTCGCATTAACTATGCAAGAAGTTCAGAGGGACAGTTTTTCTAAGTCTTACAAGGGGCATAACTGTGATAAGTATGTATAAATGAAACCCTTTTCATATCCTTTCCTACAGTACTGGTCTAAGTTTTGTTGAATAATTTTTATATTGCCCATGTTCAGTGGGTATGCAGGGGGAGTGTAACTGAGTTAGTCCATGTGTGTTCATTTGTTTTTTCAAAATGGCACACATTTATGCCATCTTGAGGAATACCACCACTCCAGTAAGAAGCATATGCTTGGTATTGCAGGAGAGGACACATCTAATCCATGTTTGGTATATGGCCTCATTCAGAGAAAATGAGGCTCAATTCGATTTTGATATCTGATATTTCTTCATGGCATCATTGCCCTTTATTGTCTTAGAATTTCCTGATTTGGGGTTTCTGGATGGTAAGTTCTGGATGGTAACTTCAGCGATACCCAGCACAGCCAATCTATATTTGGTATATGGCCTCATCCATAGGAGATGTTGGTCAAATCCAATTTTTGATGTTTTTTTTGCCCCAGATCGGGAGGCATCTTAAATTTGGATTGTCCATCTATCAGTCCATCTGTATTTGTTTGTCCGGAGCCATAATTCTAGAATGCTTGGCTGACAAAGTTGTCATCTGCTTACACACACTTTCGTCATTTACAGTCCCTGTGTGCAGGTTTCATTGTTTAAAAGGTTAATCTATATCAGCTAACCCTTTATCCAAGAAAGTTTTTTTTTTAAAAATAAACTAAATTCCACTCATTGGGGAAAAACTTTATCCCTATTTTCCAATAAAACCATTCAGAAATTGTTGTCAAAAGAACTTGCACATTACAATACAGGTCAAAATAAGTTGTAACATAACTGCAGTAAACTAAGTATACTGCTGTTTATGCACTGATAAGACCAGAATCTGACATCTTTTTCAAATGCTGTTAGTTTCTGATCTTACTGTAGGAAGAGAAAGATACATAGTTTATAGTGGCTATCCTACAACTTTATTTTGACTTGTACTATATGCCTATTCAAGTGACATCCATATGTGTATGGTTCTGTTGAGAAAGTTCCAACATATTAGTGGCTGTATTGACCTTATGGAAATAAGGTCAGTACAGATTTTGGTTGCTACCAGATGTATTTTATTAAATTTGAAACCTTATGGACTATAATTGTTTAGTTAAACAAGACTTACCTGAAGGGTAAGGTGACGTTTGACTGTAATTCTGTCTTCTTCTGTCATAGGAAGGGATGACACAAGATTGCACAAGTTCACCAAAAGGTCATACTTTAACGTAACGAGAGGACGGTAAAATAACCGTACGTACATACATGAATGAATCATAAATCTGATTGCAATGGAGCAAGTGCATATATTTGCTGTAGACTAGAATTGCTTTAGGTTTCTCTCAATTGTGTATGCTGTATTGATGACACGACTTGGGATGGGTAGGGAGGGCATGTCATCCCTCCCTATGACAGAAGAAGACAGAATTACAGTCAAACGTAGCCTTACCCTTCAGGTATGTCTTGTTTAACTAAACAATTCTGTCTTCTCCCGTCTCCGTACAGGATTCCACGAGATGTTTAACGCAGTCCTTGAAGTTACCAAGTGAAAAGAATGCAACCGAAGGAGAGTCTGTATATGTATTACTGTATAACTTGTTCCAACAGGGGGGGGGGGGGGGCGGGGGCGTGGTGGCATTGCGGTAACCGGTTCTCGTCAGATTACTGAAGTTAAGCAACATTGGCCGTAAATGGCCATAAAAAGCATTTGCAATTTTGGTGAATATTCGGGGCCCCGAAGAAAGCCCATTGGGGAGTACACAAAACTGAGATTTCACCCCCTCCCAATAAAACCTCAAATATTTTTGGTGAGACTCTTTTATTGGAATTGAATAATAGGCATCTTTCCAATCTATTGATGCCATGAAACAATCCGGCGTCATAAGGTTCAGGGCAGACTGTAAGCTTTGCATTTTAAAATGTTTCTTAACAACATTTTCATTGAAAAGTTTCAGATTGAAAATGAGCCTAAATGTCCCATCCCGGACAAAAATATTGGAAATATATTCACCTGCACAATCCGATGTGGCTGGTGCGATTACACCTTTTTCCACTAATTTGGATATTTCATTGTTTATTAAACGTAATTGTACGTGGTGGAGACATTTGCAAAGGTTTAGATAGAAACTCGATGTGAATACCAGTGACCAACAGTCAGCTGTGATCTTTTGCCAATTATGGACATGAAATTGCAGCTGTCCTGCCCTGAAGTTATTCATGAGGCAGTGTAATTTTGACCGAAGGGTTTGAATGTATGTTACGTTACAAAAGGTTTAAAAACAATGTTTGCTTCTTATTCTTCAGGGAAGGGAAACACTATTTGTTCATATGTTTTGTTACAATTATTGGAGAGAGACTACAAGCAGGCACTTTCACTTTTGACTTAACAAATATTGACCACCATAAAAATAGGGCCCTGCGAAGCTTCGAGATTTGATTCGATTTTAAATCTCAAGTTGGTATTCGATTCGAATTGAAATTTGTTTTTCAATTCATTTCCTTTTGATGGAATATAGCTTGGTATTAGTCATCTTTGACGTCTCACTAAACATATTGTTCAGATGGAAATTGTTAAAAAATAATGTTGAAATTAAAGACTGAGTGTAATTTCTTCTATATTAACATAAATAGTATCTACACCCATGCTACCATTCTTGGAAATTCCAGTATCACTAGTCACTACCATTGTTGAAAGCAAATTTAAAGTTTCCAAGCAAACTGGACGATGAGCTGTTGCTAGGGCTTAGTCCTGTACAGTGCCTAGTACTAGTACAGATTATTTTTGCTCTCATTTCTGTTTTAGAACTGTAATCCTTAGTTGGTAATATTCCAATTACGTCATCAAGGCATGCCTTCGACGAAGGCATGCCTTCGACGAAGGCATGCCTTGATGATGTAGTTTGAATATTTTATCAGTCAAGGCGACCATCAAAGTCAGAACAACTCAGATTTATAGCACTCCCACCCCTCCCTTTCCTAATGGGTCATCTTCAAGTTGCCTCTGATTCAATTCAAGGTTCAGTACGATTTTGAATAATAGGCCCAGTTTGATTCAAGATTCCATTCAAATCGATAAAGTGTGATTCACAAGGCCATACATGAATAACCTAGCACACCCCAAGACAAAAACAGAAAACTGTTTTATTGATAATCATGTAATTGCCGTAATATAAATATGAATGAAGAAACATTATTCTTACAGTGGAGTCCACATAATTGGATATTTCTTTAATGAATAACCCTGTTACTTGCATATAACTTCAAACACCAAACAAATTACTATACTTTGGCAAATTTAACCTGTTAATTGCATATCAGTTATATAGTTAACTCCTGTTAATTGAATAAAAAGTCTTCTGATCTGTCAAAGAATTACTCTTGATAACCACATGTCTGTTAACCTGCTTCGTCTCTTTACCAGCAGTCCTGGAAATGAGACGGATGTGAGTGCAATTGCTCACGTCAGCACCCGTGTTTTCTATTTTACGGGAGCTAAAAAATGCACTCGTTGAAAAATATTGTGGAGCACCAATATACTGTAAGGGCATATAAATGTGTGTTGCGTGAAAGCACTCTGCAGCCAGTGGCAAGTTGCTGTCATAATTCAGCAATTCCTTGAACCCGATCGGACACTTTTCTGGCCAGGGACATGATACGTCATGATGTCATTAAATATGATGGCTGTTCAGTAAATGTGTGGGGTAGAGCAATCAATATTTTCAATGTGCAGCCTCAGGGCTGCACGTTGAAAATATTGATTGGTCTGCCCCAAATAATGAATATGGACTCTTCTAATTGCTGCCATTGAACTGGCATGGAAGGTCCCACTAAAGTTCAAAGTGTTAAGGTTTCTGGTGTTTGGTGATAGTATTCCCTCAAAAATTTATATACTAACATTTTACGGGTGCAATTTACTCCCGTCTCTGAATTCACGGGAGCTTAAAACTGCACCCGTCAATTTTGTTCATTTCCAGCACTGATTTGATTACCAGCCCATGGGGACTCTGGGAAGAGGAGCAGTGCTTGTTTCCTGTGGTAAACAAGTTCTGCTTTAATGGTAAAATTGGACTCTGAATCAACGCCGTGAGAGGAATCCTCTAAATTGGACAGCATGGATACAAACGATTGGCTAAACTGGATTTCAAACCAATTTTGGGTTCTCGAGATTGCCACAGATGTTGAAAGTGACCTTAAACAACAATAAATAAATAAATTGGACACATTCCAATTTAGTCTTACTACATCTATAAGATAAAATAAATTAAATGCTGTTCAGTTTATCACAAGAATCCCCTGTGGTACTCCTGGGAAGTGATGCAGTGCTTGTTTAGTGGGATAAAATAGATAAAAGGATCCAGTCCCCATTGCTTGCGGTAAAAGTCCTCTAAAGTGGGCAACATGAGTATAAACAATTGACTGAACTTGACTTTATCTCCATGTTGCGACCACAATAAGCCATTGTGCAGAAATATGTGACCTTAACCCTTAACACAATGCAGACGATATCAAAATTTATCGTTTTAAATATCATTTTTTCAAATTTTTCAAAAAATTTCAACAAAGCCATATCATGTGACCCCTCAACGAGGGGTCACATGATATGGTTTTGTTGAAATTATTTGAAAAATAATTTTTTTTCAACTGCTGAATTTGCATATTAAGCGGGCAGATGCGGCCGATTCATTGGGTAAAGGGCTAAACACAAATAAATTATAACAAGAATACAGAAAAAATAATCAAATCCATTTTTTTTTTCAATATTCATATTAAGTGAATATTTTTCACTGACAAAGTGTCTATTCAGTTAACACACCCTGTGGAAACCCCATGAAGTGAAACAGTGCTTGTTTACTGTGGAAAACAAGCTCTGTTTTACTGGAAAATAGGACCCAGTCACCAATGCCTGGGGTGGAAGTCCTCTAAATGGGCAACATGAGTATAAACGATTGGCTGGACTTGACTTTACCTACATGTTGTGGCCATGATTAACTTTTGTGCAGAAGTATGTGACCTTAAACACCAATAAGATAAATAAATTCAGTTAACAGGATTGAACTGTACTGGGGTTAAATATAATACAACTCACCTTCATGCTTGATTTTGAATTTGTGATTAAAAGCTATTTTGAGGTAATGTTTATTCTTCCACCTCTGTAGTAAAGCATGGAAGTTGTGTATTTCACTCTGATGAATTTGATTATTCCAGTGGTGAAGAAGTTAGATGTTTACACATAATTTCTTGTTTGTTTGCCCAAGATCATATTTTTCAAGCCAAGAGGCATGGAGAATTGTTTGGTTTATTATTTTGTTGATTAAAGAATGATAGTATCTCAACTTGAAATATTAAAAGAATGGCATATTGCCTGGATCTGTTTCTGTGGAAAGTTTCATTTTCACCCTTAACTCCTTGCATGCTGCTGGCGGATATTCCAGCCCAGTGCAGGACTTCTATTACCACTGAAATAAATATAATTTGGGCACATTTAGTCCAATTTTCTCTCTGTAATTGAATGTTTTTTATCACCAATGATTTACTGAGTTCAACTTGCATCAGAGGTGGTCCTAAATTAAAAAAATTAGTTTGTAGCTATAAAGCCAGCTTAACTAGTCAAACTAGTTTTGAACTTAGTTGTTCTTCATCAGTAGCACAAAGCCAAAGGCCACTGTTGCTTGTTATGGTGTGTAATACAATGGAACCCTGTTAATTGAACAACCACTTTGCTACTGAAAATTATTCAATTAACAGGAGTGTTCAATTAACTGGGGGATTGTGCCACTTTCCTGTATTCTAGAGATAAACTTCGCATTTATGCTATTTTATCTTGTTTGACAGAGCTCTTCAGCACAAATTCGACCTGTTAATTGAATATAGATTATAAACTCCTGTTAATTGAATAAAAAATCTTGTAACCTGTTGAGAAATTACCCTGACTCACCCCAGTTTTCCCTTGTTTATAGACCTATTTGGCCTTAGTACATCCAATACAGGCATTTAATCTATTTTATCTTGTTTGACAGAGCTCAACAGGTTACAAGAGTTTTTATTCAATTAACAGGAGTTTATAATCTATATTCAATTTAATCTATTTTATCTTGTTTGACAGAGCTCTGGAGCTCTGTCAAACAAGATAAAATAGATTAAATGCCTGTATTGGATGTACTAAGGCCAAATAGGTCTATAAACAAGGGAAAACTGGGGTGAGTCAGGGTAATTTCTCAACAGGTTACAAGATTTTTTATTCAATTAACAGGAGTTTATAATCTATATTCAATTTAATCTATTTTATCTTGTTTGACAGAGCTCTGGAGCTCTGTCAAACAAGATAAAATAGATTAAATGCCTGTATTGGATGTACTAAGGCCAAATAGGTCTATAAACAAGGGAAAACTGGGGTGAGTCAGGGTAATTTCTCAACAGGTTACAAGATTTTTTATTCAGTTAACAGGAGTTTACTCTATAATCTATATTCAATTAACAGGTCAAATTTGTGCTGAAGATATGGTAAATGGTTTTGTGTTGGGAAATTATATTCAATTAACAGGGTTATTCAGTTAAGAGATAACCAATTAAGTGGGCTCCACTGTAATAATAATGGTAACAGAAAGAAATCCGAGATCCAGCAGCAATAACTCCAATTTAAATATTCTAAAATTTAATTAAAAAAAATAATATGAAAATAGAATGATACAATATCATTTACACTGTTGGGCTTACAGAAATATAAAACAAATACTTATCAGTTAGTCCAAAATAAAGTTCAATGGAACCCAGTAATCCAGTGATGAAGAAATTTTCCAGCTGGTACTATAATGTCCAAAAATGTGTTAGCAGAAACAGTATCCAATAAATTGTAATGAAATGTTCGCTAAAAAATTCAGCAGTCTCCAATAATTCCAATAGAGTACTCAACAAAATTCAAATAAAATAATATCTCAACAAATAGTGGCTGCACAGGTAGTTCAAAAATAATCCAGAAAAGTCCTGGCTCACAAGAAGAAGAAATTCTCTTCATAATGTTGGAAACACTTTTCCAATATAAAAATAACGACTGGGCTTGAGGGTAACAATGTGGCTCGTCTCCCGAGGGACTATTATCTCCCAAGGCATTAGCCGGCGGAGATAATGGTCCCAAGGGGAGACAAGCCACATTGTTACCCTCAAGCTCAGTCATTATTTTTTTAGCTCATCTTGACAAAGTCAAGCTGAGCTATTGCCATCACTTCTCGTCCATTGGCATATGTACGTACACGTACGTATGTATGTTAGTACGTATGTACATACGTACATCCACAATTTTCTTTGGCACACCTCACAGGTCGCATTTATGATCAGATCGCTTTGAAACTTGGTTTGCTTGTTTGGGGTAGTCTCTAGATGGGAGCTATCGATTTTCTTCAATTTCTGTCAAAAAATGTAGCCGCGGCCAACATTCTTAGAACTTGGTTTAGTAAGAC
Source organism: Pictodentalium vernedei (assembly GCA_031216915.1). Lineage (NCBI taxonomy): Eukaryota > Metazoa > Mollusca > Scaphopoda > Dentaliida > Dentaliidae > Pictodentalium > Pictodentalium vernedei. The sequence goes on from CM062292.1 coordinate 150,524,039, forward strand.
CTCAATATTTCCCTTTGGCACACCCTACAGGGCACATTTATGATTTTATTGCTTTGAAACCTGGCATGCTTGTTTGGGGTGACCTCTAGATGGGAGCTATCGATTTCCGTCGATTTCCATCAAAAAATGTTGCCGCGGCCAACGTTCTTAGAACTTAGTTTAGTCAGACCTCAATATTTCTCTTTGGCACACCCTACAGGGCACATTTATGATCGGATTGAAACCTGGCATGCTTGTTTGGAGTGACCTCTAGATAGGAGCTATCGATTTTCTTCCATTTCCGTCTGTCAAAAAAATGTGGCCGCTGGCAACGATCTTTGAACTTAGTTTAGTCAGGCATCAATATATTCCTTTGGCATGCCCTTCAGGGCACATTTATGATCAGATCGGTTTGAAACTTTGTATACTTGTTTGGGGTTACCTCTGGATGGGAGCTATCGATTTTCTTTTATTTCTGTCAAAAAATGTTGCCACTGGCAATGACCTTCGATGAACTTAGTAAAAACTTAGTGCAGTTGAGCATCAATATTTTCCTTTGACACACCCTGCAGGGCACATTTATGGCTGGATCGCTTGCAAACTTGGTGTGCTTGTGTGGGGTGACATGTATATGGGAGCTGTTGATTTTCTTCCATTTCTTGTCAAAAAATGTTGCTGCTGACCTTTGAACTTAGTTTAGTCAGACCTCAATATTTCCCTTTGACACACCCTTCAGGGCACATTTATGATCGGATCACTTTGAAACTTGGTATGTGTGTTTGGGGTGACCTCTAGATGTGAGCTATTGCTTTTTGTCATTTTCATAAAAAATTATTGTCATTATTACCAGCCTTTGAACTTACTGCATTTGTGCATCAACTTATCCCTTTTGCACTCTCTGCAGGGTATATTTATGAATTTCCATAAAAAAACCATTGCCACAAGCAATGACCTTCTACTTAGTGCATTTGTGCATTAAAATCTTCCTTTGGCATGCCTCAGAGGGCACATTCATTATCAGGTTGTTTTGAAACTTTGTATGCTTATGCAGGGTGACAAAGATAGGAGCTATTGATTTTCTTTTCATTTAGCAACAATCTTTGAATTTATTGCATTTGTGCATCTGTGCATCAACATTCTTTGACATGGCCTACAGGCCACATTTATCATTGGATTGTTTTTGAACTTAGTGTGCTCATTAGGCAAGACCTTTAGATAAGAGCTATTGATTAGCATTCATTGCTGTGAAAAAAGTTGCCATTTACAATAACCTCTGAACATACGGCATTTGTGTATCAACATTCTTCCTTTAGCCAGTCTTACAGTTTACATTTAAAAATGCATGGATTACTCTTGCACACACAATGCTGTTATGTTGAAATTTCATCAAATAACATTGGTACCAATGATCTTCAATTTTACCATTTCATTTATAACTTACCAAGTTCAAGTTTGTCAAGTTGAGCTATAGTGTCATTGACACTTTCATTTATTATACCTCTTGAAGATTCCATCTTGGTACAATTATTTATGGATTATTGTGGAAGAGGAACCAAAGTTCCTAACTTTTAATGCGGAAAGAAGCGAATGTCGAAACACTTTTTTTATTCTTCAAAACAAACAGTAAATTAGCTTTTCAATCGAATGTCCTGATAGCGAATCATTTTGAATTGCTCAGTTCTTTTACTGTCCTTATTTTCGAACCATTCCTCTATTTCACACTGACAAATGGTCCCCTGAGTTCCAATGTGTTCTATGTGCCTACTGGCACATAGAACACATTGGAACTCCGGGGACGAAATATTGGCAAATCTGTCAGTAGACATTTTGCATGTTTACATTATTGCACAATGTGGAAGTCGTTTGGTTGAGAAACTACGTCAACATGCGCACTCAACAATACTTTGGGTGTCTCCACTGACGTTGTCTGGAATCTTCGACTGAAGCAGGTAATAATGCAAAAATTATTGAGTGGCATTATTCACTGCGGGTGGAACATTGTGAAATGTTTAATGGGATTACACAGCTGATTAGCATAACATTTGTAGATGAGGTATAATAATACAAATTACTCAATTACCACAAGAGTAATATTGCATAGATATATAATATTCTCAGTTGCTGTATAAAATAATGCATTGTCCTGTTATAATAATCTCCAGTGTTCAGTGAATGCTGAATGTATAAAAAACTGTCCCTTCGTAATGAGTTGAATTAGATGAATGAATGCCAGAAGTCTGTTGACAGAGGTTTTATATAGTCTTCAAATGGAAAGTTCCAGAATGAGAAATTTCTCCAATGTTCTTTTGTTCCACTAAATGCTGATTGACTGATCTAAATCACCTTATTAAGTTTCTAGATGCTTCTCTCCAATTCCAAGTAAACAAGTGTGACCCAAATGAACAATTAGTGAACTGAAAATAGATTCTGTTTAACAATATTTGTAAACATATTGATAGGTACATTCAAAGGTAGGGAGCACGGTGGCTCAGTGGTTACGGCATTGAACTTCAAACCGAAAGGTCCACGGTTCGATCCCCGCCGGGGGTAACTGCATTGTTTCCTTGGGCACTTAATCCCCTTGTGGGGGGCACGGTGGCACTGTGTACTGAGGCATACTGTGCATCGATGGTGTACTTGTCTTCAACCCTTCATGCTAACCCTTCATGTTTGGAGTTAATACATTGGGGCATCTGAGAGTTGCTCACTACTGCTTGGTGGTTCTCTCTGTGTACTTTGGCTTCCGCCACCTGTAATGCTCTCCGACACAAGGTGACCTTGGCTATTGAAAGTGTCATTAAACCACAATAAATAAATAACATTCGAAAGTCATTCAGTGCAAACACGTGTTTACACAAGCCAGAGTCTGCTTATTCTAATTAAAAATAATTTTAGAAAATGTTAATTGTTTATAATTATTAACCAAGGGCATATCAACTCATAATAGGAGACTATAACATGCTCAATACCTTTTATACTCCTTCCTTAAACTAAAAATGTCAGAGTCATTGGGGTTACGACCAGGTCAGTCATTTTTTTTCATTTTAGCCCAGTTCCGACTTTGGTTAAGGTCACTTTTGACTGCAGGAAAACAGGAGCTATAACATGCAGTCTCTGTATAAACTTGCAATTTACATTCTAAGTAACTTCGCAGTTGTTTCTTGGCAAATCTTGGCTACCCAAAGCCTCAGGATGAAGACTGTCAAAGTATAGCAAACATGTACATGTATAAAAGTCTCCGGCCCTATAGAGGTTATATACTAAATACCCTAATGTGAGATTATTTCTGATACCTTTTTCATTATACCTGACATGCATGTAAAACATAGATTTGTAGTGTTGCTGATGGAGATGAAGTAATTTTACTACTTTTGAACCAGTTGATAAATAAATGAATTTGGCTATAGCCTCAAATGAGTAACTACAAGTGACCAATATTTAAACTAAGACCTGGAAATAAAGGGCGTATATCATAACCTGTTGCAGGTTATGCCATATAGCATGCTTGTAACCCATTGGCAAAGGTTGTTGTGGTGCTTCTCTGCCTTCTCACTTTTTACTGTGCCAGACATGCTTTTTAACGTCTTAATGGGATTCCCGCCTCAATAAATATCAACAACTACTATGCGATCCAGCTGAAGCGAGATCACACGTTAGTTGTTGCTATTTATTTTGGCAGAAATTTCTTTAAGACGGTAATTTAATAAACTGATGTTATATTTCTTTGTCATAACCTGTCGCAACCTGTCATAACCTGTATTTCGTTCACATATTTTACGATAGACATAACACAACGCAACCTGAACGGTCATTCGCGAGTTATTTCCAGGCCAGTAAACTGAAACTGTTGTTCATTTGTACCAGGTTGGTTACACTACCAAGATTCTTTTGAATGGTAAAATGGTTGAGAGTGTTTTATTTCATTCAGTTAATTTACTGTGTTGATAATTACTACACCTTCAATTAGCCTGCAGTATTGCAAACTAATTAAGTGAGGGATTCCATTACATTGCTATCAATAAAGTAATGTTCCACAACACACAGTTACTCAAACCAAAGTAATCACCTCCGCAGCATGCTAAGTGATCTATGTGTATTAGTCAGGCTCACTGTACTCTCTGATACACACAGTGCTCTGCATTCATAGAGTACTTTCTCTGTTTGTTTCACACAGAGCAACAAGTTTGTGTTGGCTGGATTCATGAGGAACATCACAGAGTTATATAAATATTCAGTTTTGCGGTAATGATACACACCTGTTGATTCTTACCCTGTGTTGATTCTGAAGCCTTTACCAAAAGCAATGTCTGTTTGCAACTTGAAAGAATTGTTATTCCTTTCCCTTTCTGGTTAGGTGCTAGAAGCCACTATCATTGGGTGCTGAGAGCCATTTTAGTGGCTTGACACTATATGCATTAGCTTGATGTTTGATCAGCCGTATAACAAAAAAGTTTTATTTGAAGTTGTTTTGTTACAATATATTCTAGAGTATCAATAGGCATGTCAGAAAATAAGCAGACTCTCATCTGTAAAATGAGGTCCCTAGAGGGTGCATTTAGAGAAATCATCACTAAATTCACCCACTGTGAACCTCAATCTGAATCAGGGTCTCAAAACTAAACAAAAAGAGATATCCAGAGGATAAATTTGCTCACTGTATGGGATAGCATCATCAAATTCACCCTCTGGGGACCTCATTCTGCAAATGTCAGACTCCTTATTTTCAGGCCTGCAAATATGCACTCTCCAATAAATTGTAAGAAATCAATTATTTATGAACAAAATCATACTAGGCAATGGAATCTTTGAAAAAAATCGCTCAAGTTTCAAAGCACCTTTGAAAAATAATTTTACACTCTGCCAGTTACGAAAAATGATTTAAACTTTTTATTTCATCAAATTTATTGAATTTGTATCATTGACACATCCAATATAAGAAATAAATGTTCCGAGGTTCAAATTTGGGCTCTTTGTAGGAAAACAAAATATTAACTCTTATCATAACAATAAGGATATTTTGTTTGAATATCTTGTCAAGACCCAAAATGTTTTTGTTTGATATGAAGATCAGTGGAGCCCCACTTAATTGGATATTTCTTAACTGAATGACCCTATTAATTGAATATAATTTCCAAACACAAAACCATTTACCATACCTCCAGTACAAATTTGACCTGTTAATTGAATATAGGTTATAGAGTAAACTCCTGTTAATTGAATAAAAAATCTTGTAACTTGTCGAGAAATTACCTTGACTCTCCACAGTTTTCCTTTGTTTATTTGTCCTCAGTATATCCAGTACAAGCATTTAATCTATTATATCATAGAGCTCTGTCAAACAAGATATAATAGAATAAATGCTAAGTTTGTCTCTAGAATACAGGAAAGTGACACAATCCCTGTTAATTGAATCCTCTTGTTAACTGAATAGTTTTCATTAGCAAAGTGGCTATTCAATTAACAGGGTTCCACTGTATAATTGGGAGTGGGGAGATTTCTATTTGTTCAAATAAAGTTACTAGGTTTCATATTTTCCGCTCACCGTGGGAGCTTAAATTTTGCCACAACACCTTATATGGAAATTTCTTTAAAAACTATCTTACGACATGTGTTCATGTGAATTTTGTTGGTATCTACTGTGTTTAGAAGGAGATATTTAAGTTTGCTCAAATTATGTCTAAACAAAACTACTGGTATATCATATGACCTCTCATTGGAACGAGTTTGTTCCAATAAAGGGTCACATGATGTGGTTTTGTTGAAAGGTTTTGAAAAATAAATTTTGATATCGTCTGTGTTGGGTATAGGGTTAACAAGAGTCAGGATTATACCTTTACAGTGGAGCCCACTTAATTGGATATCTCTTAACTGAATAACCTTGTTAAGTGAATATAATTTCCCAACACAAAACCATCTACCATACCTCCAGTACAAATTTGACCTGTTAATTGAATGTAGGTTATAGAGTAAACTCCTGTTAATAGAATAAAAAATCTTGTAACTTGTTGAGAAATTACCCTGACTCTCCCCAGTTTTCATTTGTTTACAGACCTATTTGGCCTCAGTACATCCAATACAGACATTTAATTTGTTTTCTCTTGATTGACAAAGCTCATAGGGCTCTGTCAAACATGATATAATAGAATAAATGCTAAGTTTATCTCTAGAATACAGGAAAGTACATCCAATACAGACATTTAATTTATTATATCTTGAGTGACGAAGCTCATAGGACTCTGTCAAACAAGATCTAATAGAATAAATGCTAAGTTTATCTCTAGAAAACAGGAAAGTGACACAATCCCTGTTAATTGAATACTGTCAATTGAATAATTTTCATTGGCAAAGTGGCTATTCAATGAACAGGGTTCCACTGTACTAGGTAATCTTTGTGTTTTTGTACTGGATGGGCATAACCTGCAGCAGACAAAGAGTTTCGTGTTATTTTCCTTTACAGATAACATAACAACTTCATTTCCAGTTTTTTTTTTCTTTTTTTCATTTCTGTGCCAACTCCTCAAAGAATACACTTGAATAGAAGAATTCAATCAGTGTATTAGATTTTTGTAGTGGGAGTTCAGTGGAGTTGTACTGGATGTATTTTTAGCACACGAACATGAACAGATAGTAACTTCAGCAAATGATGTTGTCTTTGGAAGCCTGTGTGCATCATTTTGTATACAACAATTAGAAACAGCTCAAGTTAGCTTCTTAACATGCACAGGTCACAGATTTATTCACAAATTAACTTTGAAAATCTGTCTTTTCTTCCCAAACAAGCCATAACCCTTCTTTAAAGCAATCGTATTCTTTCCAACCATCATAAACTGTGTTACAGGAAAAACATAATTGAAGACCTGTTTAAAAATGTGCTTTTTAACTCTTAACCCACTGAGTACTTTCAAGATAGTTTTATCAAATCTAGTCATGGCTGCTGTGCAGCAGCCATGACTAGATTTGATAAAAAATTCAAGTAAATGTAACTCAAGAATTCATTGGTGAAAAAATCAATGCCATTTACATGGGAGAAATTTGATTAAATGAGCCCAAGTTATACATATTTCAGTGGCAAGAGAAATCCTTTCCTGGGCAGGAATACCCACCAGCAGCATGTAAGCACATAACCCCTAGCGCCCTGGTAGTGTAACAGAATTTTTTTCCAGTCACTGTTTTTCTCTCTTGTTTAACTATGAATTTAAGTAATTATATCTCATTTGACAGAGGTCACTGAGCTCCATCGAACAAAGTATATTTAAATAACAAACTGCATTATGGGAAAACTCTGCCATTATGACAGAGTGCAGAGGATTAACCCTTTACCAAACAAAATGGCCACTTCTGCCCGTGTAATATGCAAATTCACCAGCTGAAAAAATACCATTTTAACAAAAAATTTCAACAAAACTGTATCATGTGACTCCTCTTTGGAACGAGCTCGTTCCAATGAGGGGTCACATGATATGGTTTTGTTGAAATATTTTGAAAAAATTTTTAAAATGATATTTAAAATAATAAATTTTGTTATCATCTGTGTTCGGTAAAGGGTTAAAATCTGACAGGTTATGTGTAGGTTGTTATATTCTTGTGAGACAGAGATACATAATACCCGAGTCATATCAGTTTTTATTCGGGTTTTTTGACCTTTTGAAAAATATGTAAATTATCAAGGACTTTCTAGATTATCTTCTAAAATCTGGAAAATTGTTCCTTTGCAGTCTTATGGGTGTTAACTGGTTGGGTGCAAGAAGTGTATATATCTCTGAGCTCTGCTGAAAAAGATTGGTATCCATTTATAGAACTTCAAATTCTGTGGATATACTTCATATTCTGTTAGAAGCAAAAAAACCAGTTTTGTTCAGACCTGGACAAATTAGAAAATTGGGTTATCTCAGGCCTGGCATTCTTGAAAATGCAGAAGGGCTAAAAACTGCTTTCTTCGCATGGCCAAGATGAGCGATTAGCTATTCTCAAGCTTACAAAAGCTAAAAGTGGCAAAATGAAGTTTTACTATTAATGAATTCTGCCTAGTGGGCTTTGTACATTTTATTTGGTGCTGCTAACAAGGTACAGTAGTTTCTGTGAGTCTGCCGCACTGTCCCTCTCACACCTCTGGGCCTCAGAAAGGCCTGGAGGTGTGAGAGGGGCAGTGCGGCCATCTTACAGAGACACTACCATAGCAGAGATCTGGAAAGATGTTGGTTTTAGGAATAGGTGATTATAGTAATCATTATTTTCTAAGGCCAGAAGGACTAGTTTTTGCCCTCCTTAATTTTTTTAAGGCGAGCAATAGATGAGCGAATAAATCGCTCTCCTGAAAATGCCATTCCTGTTATCTCTAGAATACAGGGCGGTGACCAAATTCCTGTTCCTCTCTGCAAACCCCTGGAAGTGAAGCAGTGCTTGTTTACTGTGGTAAACAAGCTCTGGTTTACTGGTAAAATAGGACCCAGTCACCAATGTATTGGGTGGAAGTCCTTTAAAATGGGCAACATGGGTAAAAATGATTTATAAACTTGACTTTATATCCATGTTGTGGTCACGATTTGCCATTGTTCAGAAATATATGACCTTCAACACCAATAAATAAATAGATAAATCCTTGTTACTTGAATACTGCTGTTGACTGAATAATTTTCATTGGCAAAGTAAATATTCATTTAACTGGGAATTTTCATTGGCAAAGTAAATATTCATTTAACTGGGTTGCACTGTACAAACGTATATGTTTAACCAGTATATACTTTTTCTGTCGCTGATATTTTACCCATTTCAATGGTATTTAATATCCTGATGTCTCCTTGTTTCCTAATGCACAAATGACACCTGAAATATTTATGAAACTCATCTGTGAATTTCCCATTTTGCCTTGCCAGAGGCTCGGCAAAACAGAAAATTCTTAGACCCATTTCATAAATATCGTCTGACCAAAACACTACTTCCATATCCTCTGTTTATTTCTATTTATGAAAGATTGTCAATTTTTGTCAATCTCTCAAGCCATGGAAAAATCATTTAAATTTGCTAAAATGTATCATGATAATTTTTTTCACCCCCTACAGGGATCTGCTTTTGCTTCAAAGGTCTTTTGTTTGCTTCTATAAAAATGTTTGTTGTCTTTCTCAGTTTAAAATAATGTCCTCTGTCTGTTTATGACTTGTTCTCAAGGACATGGAGACAAAATGGTATATGGGGTGTCTCACCCCTGAATCCCATCCCACCTTCCATGAGCTGGAATTTCTAAGACCCCTGTTATTAAACCCTGTTAATTCCAGACTTTAAATTAGAACATTTGGTAGGCCTATTGTCTTTTCCACTTTACTTTAAGACAAATGTTTTAAGATTTTTGACTGAAAACAAGAAGCTGTTCTAACAGTTATGAAAATTTGGTAGGCCAATTGTCTTTTCCACTTTACTTTAAGACAAATTTTTTAAGATTTTTGACTGAAAACAAGAAGGTGTTCAAACAGTTATGGAGGTACTGTCAGAATTTCAGATCCCTTAGTCCATCAGTGTACACCCTCTATTTTATTGTTCGATCCATTATATTCTGTGTTAGCCTTAACACACTTTACCCAACGAATCGGCCACATCCACCCATGTAATATGCAACTTCAGCAGTTGAAAAAATATTTTTTAAAAAATGTCAACAAAACCATATCATGTGACCCCTCTTTGGAACAAGCTCATTGAGCTTGTTCCAATGAGGGGTCACATGATATGGTTTTGTTCAAATATTTTGAAAATTTTTAAAAAATGGTATTTAAAAAATTATTATTTATTTATTTATTGGTGTTTAAGGTCACATATTTCTGCGCAATGGCTTACCATGACCATGACAGTTTTATGGGTGGAGGAAGCTGGAGTACCCGGAGAGAACCACCGAGCAACGGCGAGCAACTGTCAGCTCCCCAACATACCAACTCCACACAAGCAGAGTTAGCATTGGTTGAAGACAGGTGCACCATCGACGTGCAGTACGCCTTAGTACACAGCGTCACCGTGCCCCCAAGTGGGCAATGGAGGTGAAGTGTCTTGCCCAGGGACACAACGCGGTTGCCGCAGGTGGGATTCGGACTGAGGGCCTCTCGGCTTGCAGCCTGCACCTCTACCTACTGAGCCACGGTCTTTAAAAAATAAATTTTGATATCGTCTGTGATGGGTAAAAGGCTAAAGCTTGCTATTCATTTTATCTCCAAAGCAAATATCTCCAGTATTATCATTCTGAACTTTTTGATCTATCTTTAAGAATGAAGTTTCTTGAAAAGTGGTTCAGGCATATTTTGTTGAAGTACATTTTAAATACTTTTTTCACAGTATTGATAAATTCATGACAGAAACTTGATATCATGTTAGTTAATATTACTCATTCTCTACGCCTCTCAATTTTTCGTTGTTAATCTGGTAAAGTACAATCAGATCATTGCTTTACTGTTTGGTGAATTAAATTAGACTGCTTCTGAAGAGCAAGTCCAGATGTTTCCAGAATTGAATTATGATTGTCTTTCTATCGTACATAGCAAACCAAATAAAATTTCAATATCAGGCAAGATATATTCTGCACTATATCTGTTCATGGGAGACATTCTAATAAGATGAAATCAAATTATTTGCCATTGTAGGAAGACAGTATAAACAGGAAATTAAGACTGTGACTTGACTTTTGTGTTCATTGGTGGCTGTTGAGTAAGTTTATAATATCATGAGGTCCTCGGGCAAACTAGATTATCTTCATAAATTTGTGAGAGGAATAGTGTAATCAATAGCCAGTAGCCTGTTTTATGGTCAGTTCTTGGATGGAACCATTCAGATGAAGTATCCTAAATTAACTCCCTGTCTGCCGATATGAAACCCATATTAGGCCTAAAAAAATTGAAAATCTGTTTCTCAGGCTCTCCTGCATGGTCCTTTTGGCTGCTGCATGCTCTCTTTTTATAACCAATGTAAACTTTAAAAAAAATGAAAATTAAATGGTTTATATCTGATATTTTATCCGAGTTAAAAAAATCGATAAATTTGTCCCTTGAGTGCGAGAAGGATTTGCAATGCTATAGCAGTGCAAAGCCTTCTTGCTCTCAAGGAATGAAATACACCACCACGCATGCTATTCTGTAGATTATGAGGCCCTAAAACATAAACCAAGAACATGAACTTTTTGATGACAAAGAAATAATTACAGAAATAAAAAATAAAGTGAAAAACAGCTCGCCTGCATGCAATTTTACAAATAATGGCCTGAGAAACAGAAGATCTACTTTGTATGGTCTTATGGATATGGAAATAAAACACTTGATAATTTGTTTGACAGGTCTCAAAGTACTATGTCAAGCAATGTACAGTATTAGTTATACAGTCTTTGGCAGAGTACACAGCGCCATGTACCCTGGCCGAATTCTATGTACCCTATTCTGTGGGCAAAGGATACATAATATTTTGACAGGGTGGGGAATAATCTTTAGAAAAAACTTTCTTCAGATCCATTTGTCAGAATCTTTTGATATTTGGATGTACAGCATTCTTAGGGAAGTCAAATTCAAGTTTGTTCAAATCAAGTCCCTGGGTTTTATATTTGGGCTTCCTAAGAGAGCCTAAATTTTAACTTAGTGCAGTATGGGGAATATTCTTTAAAAAAATCTTCTTCTCCAGAACCACCAGTCAGAAATGTTTGGTACACAGCATCCTTAAGTTTGCTCAAATCAGTTCCCTCGATTAACCCTTTACCTAACATGAAAAGCAGACGACACTTGCAAACAAAATTCTTGAATAACTAATTTTTTTCATTTTTTATCTCAAAAACATAGGGTTTTGACCACTCATTGGACCGAGCTCTTTGAGCTCATTCCAAAGAGGTGCCATAACCTATGTTTTTAAGACAAAAAATGAAAAAATAATGAAAGTTAGTTGGCATTTTTTTGTGAATAGCGCTGGCCGGTTTTGACCATTACATTGGGTAAAGGTTTAATATTTAGGAATCTATCGAAACCCAAATTTTAATTCATTGCAAAATGAGGAATAAACTTTACAAATCTTTTTCAGATCCACCAGTCAGAATATTTTGATATAAGATGTACAGCATCCTTAGCAAGGTCAGAATCAAGTTTGTTCAAATCAATTCCCTGGGCTGATATTTGGGTGGCAGAGCCTGAATTTTAACTTGGTGCAATATGGGGAATGTTCTTTAAATTTTTTTTATTCTTTTTCAGAACCACCAGTTAAAAAAACCAGTCATGTCACAAATCACCTTTGGAAAATAAATTTAGCACTCTACCAGTTAAATGAATAACTGTTATTAAATAAGAAACACCAAAACCATTTACCATACCTTCAGTACAAATTTGACCTGTTAATTGCATATAGGTCAGCTCTTTGCATGCTGCTGGCAGATAATCCTGCCCTGGTCAGCAAATCTCTTGCCACTAGAATAAGTAAGATTTGGGCATTTAAATTAAATGTACCTCCTGTAAATTGAAGCAAAGTTTTGACCAATGATTTCTTGAGATAAATTTCCAAAAGAGTTTCATCAAATTGATGAAAATATTTAAAAAAAATAATAAACTCCTGTCAGCTGAATAAAAAATGTTGAAATCTGTCAAAGAATTGCTCTGACATCCACTACATTTCCCACATTTACAGACATTTTTGGTCTCAAAAGATCTGATATTGGTATTTAACCCTTTACCTAATGAATCGGCCACATCCGCCTGCATAATATACAAATTCACCAGCTGAAAAAATATTATTTTTCAAAAAATTTCAACAAAATCATATCATGTGACCCCATCTTTGGAACGAGCTTGTTCCAGTGAGGGGTCGCATGATATGGTATTGTTGAAATTTTTTTTTAAATTTTAAAAAATGCTATTTAAAATAATAAATTTTGATATCGTCTGCATTGGGTAAAGGGTTAATCTATTAAATCTTATTTGACAGAGTTCAATGATGCAAAAAATGCGCAGTTTATAACTAGAAGGTTAGAAAATGACCCACATTCCTGTTAATTACCCCTGTTAATTGAGTAATTTTATGTGGCACTGTGGCTATTCAATTAACAGGGTTCCACTGTACCACAATTGGAAGACTTCAAATTCTGTTGATGTTCATATTCTCTTGGAAAGGAAATTATGTAATCTGTATTGCACTCTCCCATATATTGTAACAAGGGAACAAAATTTTTTACCCAAAATATTTAGCATTTTTACAGTTAAGAAATTGATCTTCAAAGTGAGGAAATCAGCTTTCACTTATTGAGTTTAGTATATTCTCTATCAAAGTCAAGCGTTTTGGCAAGTTTTGAATATTACTTATGGTCAGTAAAATATTTGTTGAAGGAATTTTAAAAAACCATCATGATCTTTTTGCACTTACAGCACTCCTACCACAGGTCTATTTAATAGCTTCTTCCAAAAATAAAGAACAGACAACAGAACCAATGTTTTGAGGGTTTCTTATAACTGAAAACATTTTATTTTTGCTTTCAAAAGTGTAGGTTGTAACTTGTGAGGGCAATAGGGCTTAAGGTTATTTCAGATCAATGAGAAGTGCAGCCAGCTTTCCGAGATTGCTGTCTGAAACCAGGTACAATATCGTATATGTTAAAACCTTAAAACAGTTATTTTTGTTCATGTAGGGCTATGGATTCTTTCCTTTCAGCACTTTTTTATACGCCCGTCATTTTAGGGTTCATGCTGCCACCATCTATGGTTATCATACTGTAACATTTCAGCTTCCCTTCACTTGATGTGTCAGTGAAAGGATTAATCTATCCTTACCAAATGTTGCCAGAACTAAGCTTAGATGTTCATGTCATTAATCTCATCTATGAACCAATGTTTAGCTCTCCAACCTCCACAGCTAGTATGTCTGCAAAATCTGTTTGAGTGCTCACAGGTCGTTTGACTTTGCATTCAAAGCATTGGTTATCGGCCTCAAATAATTTCTATGCCCTTCAGCAGACCTCTGATTACAATCATATCTTATGATCCTCAGCACTCATATTCTTTCCCAACACTATATCATGGTATTCCTCTTCAGACTTTCCTCTGTGACATGTGAGCAAGATCTCAGTCCGATATTGTCCTCTGAAATGTTTCACCTGTTTCCGAATAAACAAGCTTTTAACAAGTTTTTCTTTGTTGTACCCTAATCCAACAGAATCTTGACATTTTATGAGCATTCTGGTGTGTCCTGGTAAAAATACTTTTCTATCCTGTTTAGGTGATACAGTGGAACCCTGTTAATTGAATAGTCACTTTGCCAATGAAAATTATTCAGTTAACACGAGTATTCAATTAACAGGGATTGTGCCACTTTCCTGTATTCTAGAGATAAACTTAGCATTTATTCTATTATATCTTATTTGCCAGAGCTCCCTGAGCTCTGTCAAACAAGATATAATAGATTAAATGCCTGTATTGGATGTACTGAGGCCAAATAGGTCTTATAAACAAAGGAAAACTGGTGAGAGTCTGGGTAATTTCTCCACAGGTTACAAGATTTTTTATTCAATTAACAGGAGTTTACTCTATAACCAGTATTCAATTAACAGTTCAAATTTGTACTGGAGGTATGGTAAATGGTTTTGTGTTGGGAAATTATATTCAATTAACAGGGTTATTCAGTTAAGAGATATACAATTAAGTCGGCTCCACTGTACTCACAATTCAGATTGACTTCTACTGGCAATCTGGTGAAAATTACAGGACTTTTTCTGTTCACTGAAAAATATTCAGAAATGAGGGTATCTTGGACCAGGACACAGTAAAACAAGGCAGTATGGTTATATATGGCGTTTAAAATTTCTCCTTAATATTACAGATACAACTTAACTGGAATTGTGAAATTTAATTGTGTTTCTGCGAAATGTTATATTACTTTATTGGTCGAGAGTTTTTTTTCAAAAACTCAACCTGTAGTTTGATGAAGTGGGCAGATGGGTGGTTGAGCGGGCAGGCATAACCTTTCTCGTTGACTTGATAACTTCAACAAATGTCAATGGATTTGGTCAATATTTGGTATGTGAGACTTTCTAAACAATGTTGTGCTTGAAATCGAAAACAGGTGTGGTCTGGCCATACTGAGTGGAGTTCACCATCATTGAATCGCACCTGCCTGATGTTCATGGTTATGCAGATGACATACAGGTCTACTTCTCTTTTCGACCATCAACCAAGGATCAAACTAAAGCTCAAGAAATTATTGAGTCACGTATTTTGGACATTCGCACTTGGATGATTTCAAACAAATTAATGATGATAAGTCAGAATTCCCAATAATTGGTTCACATCAGCAACTCACTAAAATTGACATCAACTCACTAAAATTTACATCAACTCAGTGAAGGTAGGAGATACAACTATCATGGCAAGTGACAGTGTACGTAATCTTGGTGCTCTCTTCAACTCAAACATGTCTATGGAAAAACATGTTACAAATATGTGCAACAAGGCTTTCGGAGGTCTATATAAAATTAAACAGATAAGACAGTTCCTTACAAAAAGACTCCACAAAAACTCTAGTTCATGCCTTTGTAACTTCACATTTGGATTATTGTAATGCCTTACTGTTCAACTTTCCACAATACCTATACTCTTGCCTGCAGAAAATATTAAATGCATCAGCCCGAGTGGTATGCAGAGTATCATGATCTCAACACATCAGTCCTGTTTTGATGGATCTGCCCTGGCTGCCAATAAAGTACAGAATAATTTCCAAAACTTTATTATTAGTTTTCAAGGCACAAAATAACATGTCACCAGCCCACTTAGAAGAACTCATCAATACCAAGAATGTGTATCAATACAACCTGAGGTCTGATGGTAAAATGCTACTACATGTTCCAAAAAATAGATGCAAAACATTTGGAGATAGGTCACTCTCATTGACAGGCCCTTACTTGTGGAATAATTTACCTGATCATCTAAAAAGACTGCCAAATGTTAACACTTTCAAGAAAGATCTCAAAAACATATCTGTTTCAAAAAGCCGAAGTGATGTTCTGGAATGTAAAATACTGTATATATTCTGTTTGTATATTTGCATGAGCTCAGTAAGATGTACAGCACCTTAGAATATGGTTCTTTATCCATTGAACTGTGACCACCTGAGCGATCAATTCAGACTCCCGCGTTGTGTTCTTGGGCAAGGAACTTAACCCCAGTTGTCCACATGGGGGTACGATGATGCCGTGTACTAAGGCGTACTGCACGTCGATGGTGTGCATGTCTTCAACCAATCTAATCCTGCCTGTGCTGCCGTGCGGAGTTACGATATTGGGGTGCTGGCAGCTGCTCGTCATTGCTCGGTGGTTCTCTCCGGGTGCTCCGGCTTCCTCCACCCATAAAACTGTCACAGTCATGATTAGCCATTGTGCATAAGTATATGACCTTAAACACCAATAAATAAATAAATAAATGAATAAATAAATAAATAAATAAATAAATAAATAAATAAATCCATTGAACTATAATTTTGGCACTATTCTAATTGAGTATATTATTATTATTATTATTATTATGGCCCTTAATTAAAATTTGCCTGTTTTCAGCTTGTTAGCACGATAACTTAACAAATATTAATGGATTTGGTCAATATTTGGTATGTGATACTTTCATAAGAATGTTTTGAACGAGTTCAGAAACTGGTATGGTTTGGCCATTCTAAGCAGAATTATGGCATGATCTGTCAACCGTGATGGCTGCCCATGCCCGAAACCCAAAAACTTTTAGCACAGTCTGCAGGTCATGTTTAATATGGACGGATTTCATTATAACTTGATACGATGACTCTGTATGATGTCTACATGAGAATTTCCCCATTTGGGCATGATCTATCAACCGTCATGACTGCCCAAGCCCAAAACCCGAAAACCTTTAGCACAGTCTACAGGTCATATTTATGGAGGGATTTCAGTGTAACTTCATAGGTTGACTTCATATAAGTTCTACACATGAGAAAGTCCCCTTTTGGACATGATTGGGCAACTGTGACGGCTACATGTGCCCGAAGCCCGAAAACCTTCAGCACAGTCTACAGGTCATATTTATGAAGGGATTTCGAGCCCAAAGCCTGAAAACTTTTAGCACAGTGTACACGTCATATTTATGGAGGGATTTCATTGTAACTTGATAGGTTGACTTCATATAATGTCTAGATGAGAACGTCCCCTTTTGGGCAACTGTGACGGCAACAGAGGCCCAAAGCCCGAAAACCTTTACCACAGTCTACAGGTCATATTTATGGAGGGATTTCATTGTAACTTGATAGGTTGACTTCATATAATGTCTAGATGAGAACTGTGACTGCAACAGAGGACTGAAGCCTGAAAACCTTTAGAATATTCCACATGCGGAACCTTTTTAGCCCGACTGTTTACAGTAAGGGGTATAGTAATGACTTTTGTCCATCCGTCCATCCGTCTGTCCGTCTGTCCATCTGTTAACATTTAGAGTTTTTGGTTAAAGTTTGTGGTTAAAGTTTTTTACTGAAGGTTCAAGTGGTTTTTTTTTTTTTTTTTTTCTTTTCCTGTTTGGTTGACATTTGGAGTTTTGGTTAAAGTTTGTGGTTAAAGTTTTTTATTCAACCTTCAAGTACAGGCTATACCCAGTAGTTCTTGTCTGATCGTCACGAAATTTCATATGCAGGTTTTAGGTCATGTCTTCATGAGAACGTCCCCTTTTGGTCGTGATCGGTCAACCGGTATGGCTGCCCGAGCCCAAAACGCGAAAATCATTAGCACAGTCTACAGGTCATATTTATGAAGGGATTTCATTGCAACTTCATAGAATGCCTCTGTATAATGCCTAGATGAGAACGTCCCTGTTTAGGCATGATCTGTCAACCGTGATGGCTGCCCAAACCTGAAACCCAAAATCTTTTAGTACAGTCTGCAGGTCATGTTTAATATGGATGCATTTCGTTGTAACTTGATACGATGACTCTGTATGATGTCTCCATGAGAAATGCCCCATTTGGGCGTGATCTATCAACCGTCACAACTGCCCTAGCCCAAAACCCGAAAACCTTTAGCACAGTCTACAGGTCAAATTTATGGAGGGATTTCATTGTAACTTGATAGGTTGACTTTATATAATGTCAACATGAGAAAGGCCACTTTTGGACGTGATTGGGCAACTTTGACGGCTACAGGTGCCCGAAACCCGAAAACCTTCAGCACAGTCTACAGTCATATTTATGAAGGGATTTCATTGTAACTTCGTAGGATCAATCCACATGATGCCCAGATGAGAATGTCCCCTTTTGGTTGTGATCATTCAACCATGATGGCTGCCCGAGCCCGAAGCCCAAAAACCTTTGGCACAGTCTCCAGGTCATATTTATGGAGGGATTTCATTGTAACTTGATAGGTTGACTTCATATAATGTCTAGATGAGAACGTCCCCTTTTGGGCAACTGTGACGGCAACAGAGGCCCGAAGCCTGGAAACCTTTAGAATATTCCACAGGCCATAATTATGAAGGGATTTCACTGTAGCTTGGTAGGGTGACTCCAAGTTTGTGGTTAAAAACCCAAACAAACACCCCCACCCCCCACCCCCAATTAGGCTTTTTTTTTCTTCTATTTTCCAATATGCATTTTGAACTATTTACAGTCACTACATGCAGAACCTTTTTTTTAAACTTACGTACACCCCCTGTCCCCTGCCCCCCCCCCCCCCCCCCCCCCCCCCCCACCGAATTAGGAACTTTTTTTTTCCTTTCGTCAAAAATGCTTGTTTACAGTGTTGGTTAAAAACCCAGACAAGCACCACCGCACCACCCCCCCCCCCCCCTCCCCCCAATTAGGCATTTTATTTTTTTTTATTTCCTCCAATATGCATTTTGAACTATTTACAGTCACTACATGCAGAACCTTTTTTTTCCTTTTGTCAAAAATGCTTTTTTTGTCAAAGTTTGTGGTTAAAAATCCAGACAGAAATTATCCCCCCCCCCCCCCCCCCCCAATTAGGCATTTTTTTTTCTTTCCTCGAATATGCATTTTGAACTATTTACAGTCACTACATGCGGAATCTTTTTTTAAACTCACGTAACCCCCAACACCACCCCACCCCACCCACTGGGGGGAGGGGGCAATTCGGCACTTTTGTTTTCCTTCGTCAAAAATGCAGTTTTACAGTTTAGGTTAAAATTTGTGGTTAAAAACCCAGACAAACACCACCCCCCACCCCCACCCCCATGGTGCCAGTTAGGTATTTTTTTTTCTCTGCTCAAAATGCATTCTGAAGGATTTAGACTGACCACATGTGGAAAAAAAATGGACTCCCCTAACACACCCCCATTCTCCTCCACCCCTCACCTCCCATCCCATCTCCTCCTCACCCAGGGCCATTCATGCAATATTTTTTCTTTGGTACAAAATGCATTTTTAGCCTGACAATAGTCAGGGCTATAGTTATGACTTTTGTCCGTCCATCTGTCTGCAAACAATTGGTTTCCAACTGATTACTCCAGTTTGGATTATTTGTTTTCAACCAAAGTTGATATGTGTATTTTCCAGCTAGTAATACAGGCCAGGCTTCAATATAGGTTCCATCCCCCCCCCCCCCCCCCCCCCCCCCCCACACACACACACACACACAAATATGTCAAAATTCCCAAAATGTATTTTGAAGGATTGGGAGTTATTACATGCAAAAAAGAAAATGGCAGATTCGTTAGGTAAACTGTTAACAAAAAATGGCTCCGACTATTTTGCATCTAAGCATTGCCATTCCTGGGACAGTCGGGCTGCATGCGTGACTCTAGTTTTAAACTTACGTACCCCCCACCGGGGGCCAATTTGGCACTTTTTTTTTCTTTCGTTAAAAATGCTTGTTTACAGTTTTGGTTAAAAGCCAAAACACCACGCCCCCCCTCCCCCCCCCCCCCCACACAAATATGTCAAAATTCCCAAAATGTATTTTGAAGGATTGGGAGTTATTACATGCAAAAAAGAAAATGGCAGATTCGTTAGGTAAACTGTTAACAAAAAATGGCTCCGACTATTTTGCATCTAAGCATTGCCATTCCTGGGACAGTCGGGCTGCATGCGTGACTCTAGTTTTAAACTTACGTACCCCCCACCGGGGGCCAATTTGGCACTTTTTTTTTCTTTCGTTAAAAATGCTTGTTTACAGTTTTGGTTAAAAGCCAAAACACCACGCCCCCCCCCCCCTCCCCCCCCCCCCCCCCCCCCGAATTAGGCATTTTTTTATTTCCTCCAATATGCATTTTGAACTATTGACAGTCACAACATGCAGAACCCTTTTTTTCCTTCTGTCAAAAATGCTTTTTTACAGTTTGTGGTTAAAAATCCAGACAGAAATTATCACCACCCCCCCCCCCCCCCCCCCCACCCCCACCCCCTCCCCCCAATTAGGAATTTTTTTTTTTTTCTTTCCTCGAATATGCATTTTGAACTATTTACAGTCACTACATGCGGGACCTTTTTTTTAAACTCACGTAACATTTTTTTTTCTTTCGTCAAAAATGCTTTTTTACAGTTTTGGTTAATTTTTGTGGTTAAAAACCCAGACAGACACCACCACCCACCACCCACCCCCACCCCCATGGTGCCAGTTAGGTTATTTTTTTTTTTCTCTGCTCAAAATGCATTCTGAAGGATTTATAGACTGACCACATGTGGAAAAAAAAATGGACTCCCCTAACACACCCCCACTCTCCCCACCCCACCTCCTCCTCACCCAGGGCCATTCATGCAATATTTTTTATTTGGTACAAAATGCATTTTTAGCCTGACTGTTTATAGTCAGGGCTACAGTCATGACTTTCGTCCGTCCATCTGTCGGTCCATCCATCTGTATGTAAACAATTGGTTTCAGACTGATAACTCCAGTTTTGATTATTTGATTTCAACCAAAGTTGATATGTGTATTTTCCAGCTAGTAATACAGGCCAGGTTTCAATATAGGTTCCACAACTGCCTCCCCCCCCCTCACCCCCCCCCCCCCCCACACACACACACATCCCACACACACACACACACATCCCACACACACACACACACACAAATTGTCACTTAGGCAATTATTCCCAAAATGCATTTTGAAGGATTGGGAGTTATTACATGCAAAAAAGAAAATTGACTCATATAGCCCAACATTGCTTTATGTACTGCATCTTTAATCCTTTACCTTACACAAGTTGAAGCCAACAGTACAAATTATTTTTCTGAAACCTCAGATTTTTTCATTTTTTATTTACTTCTAACCATGGCTTATTACTCCTTATTGGAACAAGCTCATCAAGTTTGTTCCATTAATAGGTCATGAGGTATGTTTTGAAGTACAGAAATGAAAAAATAAAATTTGTATAGCAAATTTTGTAGATCACGAGTGCAGATATGGCAGATTCGTTAGGTAAACTGTTAACAAAAAATGGCTCCAACTATTTTGCGTCTAAGCATTGCCATTTCTGGGACAGTCGGGCTGCATGCGTGACATCACTCTAGTTTTGAAAGCCTGGATAGTGG
The DNA here is from genome assembly GCA_031216915.1 of Pictodentalium vernedei. NCBI lineage: Eukaryota > Metazoa > Mollusca > Scaphopoda > Dentaliida > Dentaliidae > Pictodentalium > Pictodentalium vernedei. Next base: position 150,545,501 of record CM062292.1, read on the forward strand.
CTTCTAGCATTCAACCAGTTAGTTATTAAATTTTTGTCTGTTTTCAGCTCGTTATCAAGATAACTTGAGCAGATATCAATGGATTTGATTTTCTTATAATGACAAGCCTAACAGGTGCAAAAAAACTGGACCATGTGTAATCCTTGTTTAACTTTCTGTGGACATTATGGAACTTCACTGTTCACAAATTGTCATGCATCTCTGTTATAAATGTTCTTGAGCGAGCCTTCACACTAACTGCTATTCTAAAGCTTCCTAAATATTGACTACTTTTTATGCCCCCCCCGACTTAGGTCGGGTGACATTTAGTGATTGAAGTGTGCGTGTGTTCATGTGTCCATCCGTCCATCCATCTGTCCATGTGTGTGTGTGTGTGTCCGAGCCAATAACTCGAAAACAGTTAGGGCCACAGTCATCAAACTTCACAGAATTATAAAGGACCATGGGAGGATGTGTCACACACCATAGCCGGGTTTGTACCTTCAAGGTCAAGGTTACATTTCAAGGTCACACTAAAAATTGGTCAATATTCGCGTCTCAGCCATAACTCAGAAACGATTCATAGTACAATTGTTCAACTTTTTACAAATGTTAAGGGCAGTCAGAAGGTGTGTTGTGTATAATAGTTTCCGCCACATCTGCAAGGTGGAGGTCACAATTGACCTTCATATGTTCAGGGTCACAAATCGTGTCTCAAGCATAACTCCAAAACTATTAGGGCTACAGTCATCTAACATCACTCAATTATAAAGGACAACAGGTGGATGTGTCACTCACCACAGCCAGGTCCGTAAGGTCAAGGTCACACTGAACATGCTTAGGGCCATAGTCATCAAACTTAACACAATTATAAAGGACCATTGGAGGATGTGTCACACACCATAGCCGGGTTTGTACCTTCAAGGTCAAGGTCACATTTCAAGGTCACACTAAAAATTGGTCAATATTCGTGTCTCACCCATAACTCAGAAACGAATCATAGTACAATTGTTAAACTTTTTACAAATGTTAAGAACAGTCAGAAGGTGTGTCACGTATAATAGTTTCCTCCGCATCTGCAAGGTGAAGGTCACAAGGGTGGGGGGGGGGGGGGGGGGGGGGGTCATGTGTTACCTTAGGAACATTCTTCTTGTTTACAGTTATTATGCCCCCGACCTCTGAAAGAGGATTCGGGGGTATCTAGTAAAGCCCTCCCATCCATACATCCCTTTGTCCATCTGTCTGTCCATATTTCTATACAAACATTTTGGATTGTAATTTCAAAGCCATCGGTCGGATTTGGTATGCTAATAGACCCGCATGGGGGAATGGATATGCACAAGGAACAGGTTCTGTCCAATAATTTTTCCACAAGTTTTGGCCCTTTTCCACTCTTTTGACTGACAAAAGTTTTCTGTCCCATAATACCTATAAGGCTACCTCAAACAGGCCTATGGGTTGGAGGCAATGGACCACACTTTGCATAGCCCCTGTTAATTACAATCATGAACACTTTAAAAATTTTAGTCGAGGGGGGTATTATTTGCCATAGTATTTTTTCTTGACATTTCTTAAATCCTGACATTACTCCTTAATGGAACTAGCTGTTTGAAATAAAGTATATAAGCTTAAGTTCTTGAAAGTAAAACTATAATAACAATTTTTGACTGATGGTTTGTATGTATAATGCTAGAGAATTTGACAGTTTATAAGATTAATCCTCCACACACTGATGTAAAAAAAATGAAATTTCAAGCAGAGAAATTTTCCCATAAAGCAACTAGGAATTTAACAAATTCAATCTTGTGTGACAGAGCTTGTGACAGAGCTCAATGAGCTCTGTCAGGCAAGATTGAATTGGTTAACTTCCCAGTTGCATTATGGGAAAAATTTGCTTCTTAAAATATTAATATTTCGATATCAGTGTTAATTAGTTAAATCCTAGTAGCATTACAGTAAATATAAGAATGTTAAAAATTTGCTATTTGGCATCACTCAGCAGAGGGTTAAGTATAAAGTTGCTGTAGATAATATCACCAATGACATTTTTGAAGTGAGTCTTGAGAATTTTCCTTTTTATGAAGCATTATGCAAGGCTGAATGGGAAATTCGATACGATTTTCAAGTTTCATAAATATTAGTAGAGGTGAACTGGAATTGCATATTTTATTTCCAGAAAGGTGTGTTTTTCAGTTGTTATCATCCTTTTAACAACCTTATGAGAGTGCCAGACGGTGATGAATCAGAATGAAAAGGAACTTAGGTCGGGTGGTGTATAATGAAAGATGTGTGCATGTATGGGAAGGTGAGTGGGTGTATGAGGGTGAGTGAGGGAGGGTGTCTGACTAAAAAACTAGTGGGGCTGCAGTCATCAAACTTCACACATTTATAAAGCAGAATAGGAGGATGGGTCACACAAACCAAACGTTGGTCTGTAACCATATGGTAAAGGTCATATGTCAGCATCACACTTAACCCTTTACCTAACATGAAAAGCAGACAACACTTGCCAAAAAAAAGCCTTCAACAACTAATTTTTTTCATTTTTTGTCACAAAAACATAGGTTATGAATCCTCATTGGAACGAGCTCAATGAGCTCATTCCAACGAGGGGTCATAACCTATGTTTTTGAGACAAAAAATGAAAAAATAATTAAAATTAATTGGCGATTTTTGAGAATAGCGCTGATCGGTTTTGGCCATTACATTAGGTAAAGGGTTAAAACCTGCCAATATTTGTGGCCATAACTCAGAAACAAATCAAAGTACAATTATCAAACTTCATACCAATGTTAAGGACAGTCTGAATGTGTGTCGCATATACTAGTTGCTTACACATCTTCAAGGCCAAGGTGATACTTGAGTTCAATATGTTGAAGATCACAAGTCATCTCACAGCTTTAACTCAGAAAATATTGGGGCTACAATCATCAACCTTCATAGCCATAACTCAGAAAATAGTGGGGCTACAATCATCAACCTTCATAGCTATAACTAGAAAATATTGGGGCTACAATCATCAACCTTCATAGCAATAACTCAGAAAATTTTGGGGCTACAATCATCAACCTTCATACAAAGGAGGATTTGTCACATACCATAGCTGTGTCTGTAACATCAAGTCAAGACAAAATTTCAAGGTCACACTTAACCCCTAGTATTCCGGTAGTGCAACAGAATTTTCTTCAATCACTCTGTTTTTCTCTTGTTTAACTATGAATTTAACCAATTATATCCTGTCACTGAGCTATGTCAAACAAGGTACATATATTTGGTTGAATATCAAAACACATTATGGGAAATATTTGCTGCTGAAAACTTTGCCATTTTGACATCAGAGAGCAGAGGGTTAAAATCTGTCAATTTTCATCTCTCATCCACATCTTAGAGGCTCTGTAACTTCAATGTCACGATCAGGGTGAGTTGGATATGCTATTGAATTATTTATGTTGGCTAAATATAAAAATGAAAAATGAAGAAATAGTATTCTTCAGTCTGTTATAAATTGTATTTTTTGAAGATAGTATGTAAAAAGGTTTATTCTGTTGACTGACTTCACACAGAAATTTTATATGGACGTGATATTAAAAAAAAACAACACCTGGAGGTGTCTGTTGCTGCTTTGCAGATTTTAATATCATTAACCAGTACAGATTTCTGCTCAGTATTATTAGAGTTGTAAGATATGTACTTTTTTATGCATTCCATGTGTTTTCTCCAAATAATAACCTTTCAAAACTAATGTGTTTCCTGAAAAAATTAATCTTATATTGTTTTAGACAATGGCATTATGGAATTTGCCTTCATTGTTGACAGTAACAAATGAAGTATCCTGTTGCTGAATATTAAGTATATTACTTTTGACATGTTGTGTTGCAGCAGGGAAGATAATGCTGAACACATTGGGGGCACTTAATATGAATCAACACCATCAACTACAGAAACCAATAGGACTGGTCGGTCACCTTTTATTCATTTTTTGTCTCAAAAACATAGGTTATGATCCCTCATTGGAACGAGCTCGACAAGCTCATTCCAAAGAGGGGTCATAACCTATGTTTTTGAGACAAAAAATGAAGCAATAATGAAAATTAATTGGCAATTTTTGTGAATAGTGCTGGCCGGTTTTGTCTGTTACGTTGAGTAAAGGGTTAAATAAATTTTTTTCAACTGCTGTATTTTTAAATTTTGTGTGCAGATGCATCCATTTCATAAAGTGAAGGGTTAATTTTGCCTGAACTGCATTTGTATATGCTGTTCCTGTAGTTCAATGCACATATTTGTTATTTTTATTATTATTTTAATTAGATATTAGATAATAAAATGCTTATCTCATCCCTTCTTTAATCTGATTGATTGATCACTTTTAACCCTTTGATACTTTTGTACGTCTTATGACATACGAAATCAAACAGCGTGTTGATACTTTGTGGTCATTTGTTTTGTTATTATTTTACGATTTTTTAAAGTTTTAACCTCAATATCTATGTTCTCCCAACTTGTGCTCAGTGACAACCTTTGAGCCAAATGTTATCACAGCTTAAAATACTAATATAATCCTGCTGTCAAGAATTCTTAACTGGTTGAGTGCTAGAAGCCACGATCAAGGCTTTCAAAAAATGAGGATACCAGATCAAAAGCCAACACTATCCTTGCTTATATTTCATATTCAGTCACACAAATAATATTTTGTTTATATAAATTTGTTTTATTACAAATTATTGGAGAGTGCCTGTGGACACTCTCCAATAATTTGTAATGAAACCAGTTTTGAGTAACAAATTCAGACCACCAAAAATAATCTAGCCCTCAACCAGATAATCACTAATGTGAAAAATATCTTGTTATTTGTACTGAATTCCAAGTGACATTTAAACGTCAGGATAATTAAAGTCTCAAAGGGTTAATAGTCAATATTTACATTTGAAGGCCTAATGTGGGCGCGGTAGCTCAGTAGATAGAGGTGCAGGCTGCAAGCAGAGAGGTCCTCGGTCCGAATCCCACCTGCGGCAACCGCGTTGTGTCCTTGGGCAAGACACTTCACCCCCATTGCCCATGTGGGGGCATGGTGCTGCTGAGCACTAAGGCGTACTGCACGTCAATGGTGCACCTGTCTTCAACCAATGCTAACCCTGCTTGTGTGGAGTTAGTATGTTGAGGAGGCTGACAGTTGCTCGCCATTGCTTGGTGGTTCTGTCCGGGTACTCCGGCTTCCTCCACCCGTAAAACTGTCATGGTCATGATTAGCCATTGTGCAGAATATGTGACCTTAAACACCATTAAATAAATAAATAAATAAATAAATAAATTGAAGGCCTAATCGGAAAAATGCTGAGTTAGCGTCTTTGTAAAAATTTTTAAAAAAATTTTATCCAGAAACATTGATCAGGAGCTTTTGATATTTGGTATACAGCATCCATAAGGGGTCAGATACAAGTTTGTTAAAATGAAGCCCCTTGGTTCCTATTTGGGCTCAATACAGGAGCCCAAAGTTTTAACTTAGGGCAATACGGGGAATAATCTTTAAAAATCTTCTTCTTCAGAACCATCAGTCAGATGTTTGGTATACATCATTGTTATGCGGGTCAGGTTCAAGATTGTTCAAATCAAGTCCCTCCCTTAATATTTGGGCTTCCTATGGGGGCGACTTTCAACTTAGTGCAATATGGGGGGATAATCTTTAAAAATCTTCTTCTTCAGATCCTCCACTAGTTAAAATCTTTTGATATTTGGTATACAGCATCCTTTGGTTGGTTAGATCTCATTTTGTTCAACCCAAGTCCCAGGGTTAATATTTGGGCTCCTTGTTGGAGCCCATATTTTAACTTAGTCCAATATGAGGAATAATCTTTGAAACTCTTCTACTCCAGAAACACGAATCATAATCATTTAATATATAACATACAGAATGTTTACAGGGGTTGGATTCAGTTTGTTCAACTCAAGTACATCGGTTGATAATTGGGCTCTCAAAGGGAACACAAATTTTAACTTTGTGCAATATGAGGAATAAACTTTAAAAATCTTCTTCAGATCCACAAGTCAGAATCTTTTGATATTTGGTATTCAGCATCCTTAAGGAAGTCAGATCTAAGTTTGTTCAAATCAAGCCTTTGGGTTAATATTTGAGCTCCCTATGGGAGCCCAAATTTTAACTTTGTCCCATATGCGGAATAATCTTTAAAACTCTTCTTCCCCACAAACACCAGTCAGAATCCTTTAATATATGGCCTACAAAAATCCTTCCAGGAGTTGGATTCAATTTGTTAGTGCAATATGAGGAATAATCTTTGAAAATCTTCTTCTTCAGATCCACCAGTCAGAATCTTTTGATATTTTGTAAACAGCATCCCCAGGGGAGTCAGATAATAAGTTTGTTCAAATCAAGTCTTTGGGGTAATACTTGGGCTGTATGCAACCCTTGCTCTAGTTCAAATTTTGCCTCACAAAGATAGCTTATGATTCCTCATTTAACAGGAAAGATGATGCAAATCAGGACACATGTGTCAGATCTCCATGTTTCATTTAGAAATTGTAACCAGAGATAAAAAATAGATTAGATTCATTGTATCTTGTATTTATTGTTTGATCATTTGAGCAAAGCTCAAGGGAGCTTCAGTGATCACTTTCTATCCACCTGTCCATCCACCATCCATCTGGCTGTCCAGCATGAATGTTACATTATCCACTTCTCATAAACTACTTGGCCCAATTGAGCCAAATTTGATATCCATGTTCCTTATCATATGTCTATTCCAGTATGTTCAAACAAAGTTGCCATGTCTGGTTTGTAGCATCATTAATGGGGTGAGGTTAAAGTTTGTTCAAATCAGCTATGTTAATATTTGGGCTCCCTTTAGGAACTCTGATTTTAATTCTGTCCAATATGGGGGAACTTTTCTTAAAATCTTCTCCTGATCCACTGGTCAAGAATCTTTAGATGATTGGTATAGAGCATCCTTGGGGGAGTCAGATTCAAGTTTGTTCAAACAAACTCCCTGGTGTCATATTTGGATTTCCAGTGGGAACTCAAACTTAGAGCAATATGAGGAATATGCTTTAAAAATCTTCTTCAGATCTTCCAATTAAAATCCTTTGATATTTGACATCCTAAAGAGATTGAGATTCAAGTTTGTTCAAATCAAGTCCCTATGGTCATAGCGGGCCTCCCTGTGGGAACCTGAAGTTTTAACTTTGTGCAGTATGAGGAATATTCTTTAAAAACCCTCTTCTTCAGATCTACCAGTCAGAATCTTTTGAAATTTGGTTTGCCACATTGACCAAATCAAGTCCCTGGGTTCATATTTGGGCTCCCTACAGCAACCCAATTTTCAACTTATTGCTATATGGGGAAATTCCTTTAACAATCTATTTCTTTACATCCACCATTCAAAATCTTTTGATATTTGGTATGCAGCAACCTTAGGAGGATCAGTTTCAAGTTTGCTCAAATCAAGTCTCTTGTATTATATTTGCCACCTTGTGGGAGCCCAAATTTAGTGTAATATGAAGAATAACCTTTAAAAACCTCCTTTTCATCTATCAGTCGGAATCTTTTAATATTTGGTATGGTGCATCCTTGGTGTGGTGACATTCAAGTTTATTCAAATCAATTTCCTGTGTTGATATTTGAGCTCTCTGGGGGAACCGAAATTTTCACTCAGTCCAATATGAGGAAATTTCTCAAAAAATCATCTTCAGATCTGCCTGTCAAAAACTTATGATATTTGGTATACAGCCTCTTAAGGGCTGTCAGATTGAAGGCTGTGGAAAGCAAGTCATTGGAGTCACATTTGATCTCCCTGTGGGAGTCCGAATTTTAACTTGGTGTAACATGAGGAGTATTTTTTTTAAATCTTCTCTATAATTACCAATAAGAATCTTTCGATACTTGATATTTAACATCCTTACAGGGATCAAATTCAGATTTGTTCAAAACTCAAACTTTAACTTTGTTCAGTATGAGGAATATTCTTGACAAATCTTCTTCTTCAGACCTACCAGTCAGAATATTTTGATATTTGATCTGCAGCAGGAGGTTCAGATTTAAATTTGTTCAAATAAATGTCCTGAAGTCACATTTGTGCTGCCTGTTGGAGCCCGAATTTGATTGATTTGCAGTATCCTTTGTGGGGTCAGATTTCAGTTTGTTTACAACAAGTCCTTGTGTTCGTATTTTGGCTCCCTATGGCAAGCTAAATTTTAACTCCGTGCAATTTGGTGGAATTCCTTTAAAAATCTTCTGCAGATCTGCCAGTCAGAATCTTTTGCTATTTGATATGAATCATCCTTAGGAGGTTCTGTTTCAAATTTGTTACAGTAGAATCCTGTTAATTGAATAGCCACTTTTCCAATGAAAATTATTCAATTAACAGAAGTATTCAGTTAACAGAGATTGTGTCACTTTCCTGTATTCTAGAGATAAACTTAGCATTCTATTATATCTTGTTTGACATAGCTCCATGAACTCTGTCAAAAAATATATAATAGATTAAATGCCTGTATTGGATGTACTAAGGCCAAATAGGTCCATAAACAAAGGAACACTGTGGAGAGTCAGGGTAATTTCTCGACAGGTTACAAGATTTTTTATTCAATTAACAGGAGTTTACTCTTTTACCTATATTCAATTAACAGGTTAAATTTGTACTGGAGGTATAGTAAATGGCTTTGTGTTTGGAAATTATATTCAATTAACAGGGTTATTCAGTTAAGAGATATCCAGTTAAGTGAGCTCCACTGAGGTAATATTTGGGTTACCCATTGGGTTAGAGCCCGAATTTTAACTTGGTGCAATATGAGGAATATTCTTTAAAAACTTTCTTCAGATCTACCATCCAGAATCTTTTGAAAAGTATACTTTGTGGGATCAGATTCCAGTTTGTTTAAATCAAGTCCCTGTGTTCATATTTGGACTCCTTATGGCAAGCTAAATTTTAACTTAGCGCAGTTTGGGGGAATTCCTTTAAAGATCTTCTGCAGATCCACCTGTCATAATCTTTTGATATTTGTGATATGCAGCATCCTAAGGAGTTTCTGATTCAAATTTGTTAAAATCATGTCCGGAGGTCATATTTGGGCTACCTGTGGGCTAGAGCCTGAATTTAAACTTGAACAATATGAGGAATATTCTGTAAAAACCTTCTTTTTCAGATCTACCAGCCTGAATCTTTTGATATTTGGTTTGCAGTTTTCTTTGTGGGATAAGATTCCAGTTAAGATTCCTGTTTGTTCAAATCAAGTCCTTCTGTTCATATTCGGGCTCCCTATGGCAACCTGAATTTTAAATTTGCGCAATTTGCAGGAATTCCTTTAACTGGTAGAGTGCTAAATTATTTTTGGCCATCAAAGCTTGTACACATGTCTTTGCCTTGTTACAATTTATGGGAGAGTGCCTTATGGGCACTCTCCCACAAATTGTAACAAGGCAAACCTTTACAGACTAAATAATATCATTTCAAAGATAATACAAAGCACATTCACTGAATATGAGCCTTCAAGCTATTGTACCCACACTTCAGCATAAAGCTCAGACATAGGCTTCCAGCACTCTACCAGTTAAAAATCTTCTTCAGATATTTTGATATGCTGCAACATAATGAGGTTGAAATTTAAATTTTTCAAATCAAGTCCCTTGGGTCATTTTGGGCTCCCTTTGGGATCCCAAATTTTAACTTGTAATATGAAGCATATTCTTTAAAAAGTCTTTTAGACATCCATGAGTCAGATTCTTTTGTTACATAGTATTGACATCCCTAGTGTGGTGAGGTTCAAGTTTGTTCAAATTATATCCCTGGGCTTACTTTGGACTCCTTATTGAAGACCGTATTTTAACTTAATGCAGTATGAGAAATATTCATCAAAGACTTTTTGAGATCCACCAGACAGAATCTTTTGATATTTGGAACATAGCATCACTATGACTCTTAGATTAAAGTTTGTTCAAAGGCATTATGCTTGTCTGATTTTGGTGGGCACCAGAGAGGTTTGAAATTTAACACAGAACCCAAAGGCAAAATTACTATTTGTTTAACCCTTTGAACATTGGTGATATCTTCCATGCCAATTAAATGCCAGAAATTGGAAGAGTACATATCTATTATTTGGGGGGTAGAGCAATTAATATTTTCAACGTGTGTTCCTGGACTGGAAAAGCGGCCTCTTGCATTGAAAGAGTTAAATGAATTGAGCCCACAAATTACAGAGCTGATTGTGGTAAACTTTAGTTAGATGTAAATGTGAGTGGATAAGATATACAAATCAAAGTTTGCTAAGCACCAAATATTTGACACATCATTGTGAAATTTGCTTGATATATTTGCGATATTTTTGGTGGATATGATTAAGGAATGTATTGAAATGGTCCCCAGTGTTTACATTAGCTCTCTTGACATGCAGACTTTTCATGACAGTCAAGGAAAGCATGTACCCCTTGAGTTTCATGATGTTTTCGTGTACTGTCTACAGGTACATGACGTGTAGGGTATTCAGTCTTCATTTCAACACAAACCCTTGTGATTTAATAATTGAATATGGCAAATGAAAATGTAAGAAGACATTTGTCTGAAGCAGAAATGAGGTGGGCTGTAGGGATGGTGGAGCAAGGGGCTACCCATTGTCAGGTTGGTGAAGCCCTTGGTGTGCACCATACGGTGATCACCAGAGCCTGGTCAAGAATTCAGTTGTATGGAACACCAGTAAGATGGCATGGTGGTGGCAGAGACAGGGCAACATCTGCAGCTGAAGACCGTTTTTTGATTTTTCAGGCCCGTAGGAACCGATTTGCCACAGCAACCCAAATAAAATCTTAATTTCTGTCCTTAAATCATTAAAGATATAATTAAATAAAAAATATATACACTTTTCATTACAATATTTCAACTAAAACGTAAAACAGGTAGTTAGATATACTCGGTGCTTTTGAGTAGGAAATTAATGTATTTTAGCTCACCTGACTGAAAGTCAGGGTGAGCTTTTCTTATCACTCTTCGTCCGTCGTCCGTCATCTGTCGTCCGTCATCTGTCGTCCGTCGTCCTGCGTGAAGGTGGTGTTTGAGCCTCTTTCTCCTAAACCACTGGCCACATTTAATTAAATTTCATGTAAGTAATGGTTATATAGGGGCATTTTGATTTCTATGCAAATTAGGTTTCGGCTCATATTGTGCAGAGGGGTGGGGAAAAAATGGCCAAATTTTTTGAAAATCTTCTTCTAATGAACCACCAGTATCAGAGACTTGATATGTGGTATACAGAGTCCTTTTGAGGTTTAGAATCAAGTTTGTTCAAGAGAAGTTTGTCGGGCATTATTTGCCTTCGTTATGGGATGGGCAAAAATTTTGGCCACGCCTAAAATTTCTGTTTTCAGAACTATGAGGTTGATTTGAACCAAATTTGATATGAGATGATAATGGGTCATAAGTAGTTGATTGATGCAAAAAAAAATTTTCTCATTGCCCCGTGGGAACTTCGGGAGCTAAAAATAGGAAAAACCTTAAAACTGCCATATCTCCAAAACTACACAGCACCGAGAATTCTTATTGTGTATAAAGCTTACTTTTATCCAGTAGAATAGAATGGTTAAAAAAAATCCCTATCGGTTTGATAACAAAGTACTTTTTTCAGAACTTTGAAAAAAAACCCTTAAAACTGCCATATCTCCAAAACTACACGGCACCGAGAATTCTTATTGTGTATAAAGCTTACTTTTATCCAGTAGAATAGAATGGTTAAAAAAAATCCCTATCGGTTTGATAACAAAGTACTTTTTTCAGGACTTTGAAAAAGTGCTGAGCCAGCACTTTTTAACACTGTAGGCAATGGGAAAAACATTAAAAAATCTTCTCCAGATCGAGCAGGCAGAATCTTTTGATATTTGGTATACAACATTGTAAGGTGGATCTTATTCAAATTTGTTCAAATCGGCCCCCTGGGTTCATATTTAGGCTCAGTATAGGAACCCGATTTCAAACTTAGTGCATTTCAGGTAAATTTCTTAAAAAAATTTTCTCAAGATCCAGCAGGCAGAATCTTTTGATATTTGGTTTGCAACATTGTGGGGTGGATCTGATTCAAGTTTGTTCAAATCGGCTCCCTAGATTCATATTTGGGCTCACTATAGAAGCTTGAATTCGAACTTAGTGTGTTTCAGGCAAATGTCTTCAAAAATCTTCTTCTCCAGATCCAGCAGGCAGAATCTTTTGATGTTTGGTATGCAACATTATGGGGTGGATCTGATTCAAGTTTGTTCAAATCGGCCCCCTGGATTCATATTTGGGCTCACTATAGAAGCCCAGATTCAAACTTAGTGTATTTCAGGCAAATTTCTTAAAAAAAATCTTCTCCAGATCCAGCAGGCAGAATCTTCTGATATTTGGTATGCAACATTGTGGGGTGGATCTGATTCAAATTTGTTCAAATCGGCTCCCTGGGTTTATATTTGGGCTCAATATAGGAGCCCAAATTTGAACTTAGTGCATTTCAGGCAAATTTCTTTGAAAATCTTCTTCTCAAGATCCAGCAGGCAGAATCTTTTGATATTGGGTATGCACCATGCTTAGGGGGGGAGGGGAGGGGGGGGGGGGGAGATTCAAGTTTGTTCAAGCCAAGTCCCTGGGTTCATATTTGGGCTCACTGTGGTAGCCCGAATGATAACTTAGTTCAAAATGAGAAATTTTCCTAAAAAATCTTCTTCAGATCCAGCAGTCGGAATGTTTTGATATTTGGTATGCAGCATCCTTAAGGGGGTGAGATTCAAGATTGTTGGTGGGAGGGGGGGTCAGACTCAAGTTTTTGCAAATCAAGTTGCTGGGTTAATATTTGGGCTCCCTATGGAGGCATCGAAAAAATGCTGAGTCAGCATATTTGCAGGGGGTTGTCAGATACAAGTGGATTCAAATTAAACCCCTCAGTTAATATTTGGGCTCAGTACAGGAGCCCAAATAATTAACTTAGGGCAATATGGGGAGCAATATTTAAAAATTTTCTTCTTCAGATCTACCAGTCAGATTCTTTTGATATTTGGTATACAACATCTTGAGGGGGAGGGGGGAGGGTCAGATTCAAGTTTGTTCAAATTGGATCCCTGGGTTGATATTTGGGCTCTTTATTGGAGCCCAAATTTGAACTTTGTGCAATATGAGAAAATTTCTTTTAAAATCTTCTTCAGATCCATCAGTCAGAATCCTTTCATATTTGATATACAACATCTCTTTGGGGGTTAGATACAAGTTTGTTCAAATCAAGTCCCTGGGTTAATATTTGTACTCCCTATGGGGGCCTGAATTGTAACATAGTACCATATCAAGGAATCTTCTTTTTCACATCCACCAGTCAGAATATTTTCATATTTGGTATACAGTATCTCTCAGCTCTGTATGCCGGTCACTTACTGATACACTCATCTCTTTTAACAACTTAAGCTAGGTGAGCATTTTAGGCTCACTTGAGCCTCTGGTTTTTCTCTTTCCATCAAAATGAGTTTTTAACAATTTGATTGATTGATTGACAATATTTTATTTCCAAACAAACAATATAAGACGTACAAAAAACAAAAATTACACAATAATAACCTAAACTGTGAATTGGAAAATGGATCCAACAGAAAGCTAATGCTTATGTAAGCTTTCTCCACCTTAGGATTAAACATTGGAGTATGATCATTTGAAGATCACTTTTTGTCGTACTTATAAAGTGGTAATCTGAAGAGTGAGATTGGATTATACATGTATAACAGAGGTTTGTGTTTTTGAATGGTGAATGTTGTAATTGGAAGTAGAGGTTGGAGTAGTTCGACTGGTCAAGTGGGTACTATGGCTGTTAGGCTCGTGTGAGATGGACGAAGATAGGTGGAACTCAACCAGTTAAGACAGTCTGGCAAGAAGCGCATTCAGGTTGGGATCCGGGCAAAGCACCCATTTGGATCAGCGATGTTGAGCAATCAATATATTGAATACGCCATGTTGGAGATTGCAGTGTTGATTTTTGGTATCCGATCTACTGATTGTCAACTGAATCTACGAGTTGCCTCAATATATCTTTGAAGGCAGAGAAAGATTGCAGAGTTGGTTTGTACGTTGAAGTTGACATTGCCGTAGAGAAGAGTTTTCATGTCAATGGCGTAATGAAGTTGCTGTAGTGCCTCCTTATATCTAAATGAAGAGGACAGTTAAAAAGATAATGAGGTGTTTCACACTCCCCACAGACACATAAAGGTGAGCTAGTGAGAAACTATTAAACAGGTGGTCACTGAGGTTGCTACAACCCAGACATAAAGTGTGGGATGGTTAAGTTGGCATTGTTGCGAAGAGAATATTCGTGAGTAGCGGATGTTATCGAGGGGACAAGAGATGATATATAACCTGGGACGAGATGATGAACCATTTTGTAGTACTGTATAAGTTTGTGCTTTTCTCTGCGCATGCGGAGGGTTTCCCAGCCTGTTTTGGCATATAATGAGGCTCTACTTGCACTTCGTGTAGCACCAGAAAATATCCGAGCCGCCTCAAGCTGTATTTTTTCTAGTTTGGAGGATTCGTAATCGTTACAATTATCCCAAACAGTGTCAGCATATTCCAGTAGTGGTCGTATAAAAGAGAAAAATATTTTTTCCAGTGTTCTACGATCAAGGGAAAATTTATACTTCCTGAGGAGTGATATCCTGTTCCAGGCCTTAGTTGTAATTTCCAAGATACGATTGCCCCATGATCCATGGTCATTCAGGATTAATCCCAGATGTTTATGCTGGGTGACTTCGTTAATGTCAGAACCAGACATCTTTAGAGTGGGGTGATCTGGTTTAGTGGATTTGCATGATATTATAAGTGACTCGGTTTTTGCAGGATTGAAGTCATCCCAGCCATTGGGATGCCCACGATTCGATCTTTTGAAGGTAGGCAGACATAAGTCTTGCAGCTTGGACAGGGTCTTCAGCGGTGAGGTAGGGAGATGTATCATCAGCAAAGAGTGGGATATTAGACACCAGTCCGTCAGTTATGTCATTTATGTAGATAAGGAAAATAACGGTCCTAGAATTGTTCCCTGTGGAACACCAGCTCTGATGTTTCTCCAGGTAGAAAATTCAGAGTTAACAATGACCCGCTGGTGCCTATTACTAAGGTACGATTTGAACCAGGACAAAAGATTACTGGTTATACCGATCTTTTCGAGTTTGTACAAAAGGCTACGATGCCATACTTTGTCAAAAGCCTTACTGATGTCACAGAAGACAAATCTTATTTCCTTTCCTTCATCAAGAGTGGGGCTAATGGTGTGGTAAATTTCACTCAACTGGAGAACTGTGGAGTCTTTAGAAACAAAACCTGACTGAAATTTTGTCAAAATGCTATTCGCATAAAGGAACTCTCTAACTTTCTTTGCTTTACAACTTTCAAACACCTTGCCAACACAGCTTAAGAGTGAAATTGGACAGTAATTTGTCACTTGGTCACAAGAGTCTTTTTTGAATATTGGCGATACATTTGCCCCTTTTCACTGGTGTGGAAATATAGAATTTGTGAGACAGAGGTTTGGCTAATGTCGAAGAACATCCCTTTAGAGGAAGCCTTGAATTCTCCCAAGACTTCTAAAGCCCACTAGCTTTAGAGGTCTTGAGAGAATTCAAGGCTTCCTGTACATCTTCAGGCTCAAAGGAAAATATTGTCCAAAGTGGGTCGGTCAGAATAAAAAAAAACAGTGTGGTAGAGGACTATTAGGCCATTAAAAAAAAAACGTGTTCTCAGGCATTTTTGGCTGAAACATCAGACGAGGGAGGGAGGGTTTTTTTTTTTTTTTGGGGGGGGGGGGGGGGGGGTTTAGATTGATTTAGTACCACTGAAGAAAATAATTTTATCATCAAAATTTGTGAATATACAATACATGTATTAATGTTAATGCTTGAAATCTTCTGTATTCTTCCTTTTTAGAAGCCTTTAGATGTGATAATATGAAAATAATATGAGGACTACATGCTGAGTGCTCTTTTAATATAGTGATCATGTTTTTAATAATTCATCACAAGATTTCACTGGTTCAACTTCAAATTTGTTTTCATCTCGGACTCGCCGGTACATTTGAATCATTGAACACGATGTATTCAACTCTCCAATCACAGTCCAATTCAATAAAATCTCCCAGCCGAGTGTAACTAAAGCAGATACAATCATATTGCAAACAGTTCATAACTTTCAAAACAATAACTTTTGTGCTGGGACGTCGACTAAAAACAGTCGGAAATTGCAGTGAAAACATGTGACAAGAAATTAGCTTAATAGTGTCAACGGTGCTTCTAAAATATGCCGGTGCTACTAAAATCTGCTGAAATGTGCCGGTGCTACTAAAATCTGCCGGTGCTCCTAAAATATTATCCTGGAACCAAAAATGTCGAATAAAAAAATGATGCTGTGGTCTTTTTGGTGATGCGGGCAGTGTCTCAGAACCCGGGTTATTTATTTTTTTGGCCTTACCGTCATTAAGACTGGAAATCGAACAAAAGTACTCATTGAATGGCTCGGCCTTCTCTACATTACTAAAAAAGACTAACCCCCTCGTGGATGAGATTAGGTATGTCAGTGTGTTTGTTTCCTAAGAGCAGTTTGAGCGTCTTCCACCAGACGTTAAGGGGTGAAGTACAGGAATTCAGAGTGTTTTCAATTTTGGTAAGATATGACGCCTTCGACTTCCTAATGGATGAGGTTACTTTTCTTTTCTTACGATATCTTGCCCAAGCCAGTTTGATACCATTGCATTTCGCAGAGTGATGAAGGCGCTTGCGCTGGCGTATTAAGTGACGAGTTTCATTATGCATCCACTTTGGTTCGTTGAACCGTAATGTGACTAATTTACTGGGGATATATTGAGTAATTAACTTGTCAAGGTGACTTGTAAGCTCATCAACAATCTGGTCGGGTTGGTTTGAAGACAAGATCATGTTCCAGTTAACTTCCCCAATATATTTGTTGAGATTGACAAGATCATCATTGGAAAATAGCCATATTCGTCGCTTAAGACCTAAGGAAGGCTCTTTTGTAAACTTAATTTGGGCCATTATTGGACAGTGATAATGGACGAACAAAAAAAATGGATCTCCGACATCATGCGATTCGATCAAACGGAGACAATTAGTTGTAATTAAATTGAGCAATGAGGCGGATGTTTCCATAAAGAACGTGTGCTGCTGGATGACCTGAGAAAGTTATAAAGGTTCAAAAGGTTCTGGACTGGGCCATTGTTGGATTGGAGTTGATCGTTGTTAAAGTCACCGGTTATTATCACGGGAAGCGTTTGTACATCTAATGCTCTTTCAACAGAAGTCGAAATAAGATTCCAAGTTTTGGTCCCTAAATTAGGTGGTCTGTAGAAGGCCCCAATGTGGAAACTTTTTTTTAGCTGCAAATATCTGCAACCAGATACACTCAAGAGTGACAATTTCTAAATCAGGGCAATGTATGAAAGCTATTGAGTTTCTGAGGTAGATAATGATACCGCCTCCCCGGAAGGATGATCTTTTCTTATCGGATCATGAAACCCAGGGATAGCCAAATTCGAGTTATCGTCACTGCTTTGGAGCCATGATTTCGTAAGTACACATATATCATGGTTGACGAGTTCACATCTTAGAATGTCAAGTTTGGGTTTTAGGCTTTGGATGTTCAAGTGGAAGAGATTAAGCCCTGTCGACGTATGATTTGGATAATCTTCAGTAACTAAATTGTAAGAGCTTGATGTCACCGATGAGTATGAGGGCCCCGAGTTGTTCTCAATGTCACCAGATAGGAGGAGAAAAACACAAAGCCAGGTAGGTACAAACAAGTACAGACATAATGATTGCATCCGTGAATGTTGACCTGAATGATGCCAATACATTCTTATCAGTTGACTTATAGCGAGCGGTACCTTTTATTTTGATAGGTAGAGAAGTTCAAGTCCGGATAATGCAGAAAGGTGAAATAATTGCACATATAACATTAGCGTTACCCTCCCCCTTCCCCCCCTCCCCCCCCCCCCCCATTCCAAATCTTAAAAGGAGATTTATCATCAGGAATACCGGGTGTGTGAGATTTCCACCTCTGTGTCGTGAAGCTGCACGAGCAATTGGAAAGTAAAGACCCACTCTTAGTCTGTACATAGCCAAGTTAGCCATTGCAATTATTCTGAGGAATATAACCTGTGAACATTCAGAGAGTGGGTATAGAGCTCAATGTCACCGATTCAAATGCTACCTGCACCTGGGCAGCTGTGATGGAAGAGAGTGCCAAAGGAAAAGAGAGATCAGAAGGGGAATACAAGAGAGTGTATACAACATTCAGCCGATGTGTTTGTAGGTGGTTCAAATTGTTTTCACAATGAGTGTGTATAGTAAAGTCAAAAAGGAATGTACAAAAACAGTACAAAACATATTTACAAAAAAAGATAACAGTGCAATTTGGAATGGTAATATTTCTTTGGTATTCGAAGCAACTGGATACAACCATTATCAAGTGGGGCGGAGCGGTAGTTGGTTTATTTAGGTAATTTACTTTATTATTATGGAATGGGGGATTTTGAGGTCATTACAGCATCACCACAGCTCAGGTTTGAAGACTTATCAGCCTGCTAACTGAATCTCCATGATGCGATCTCGATCTCAACCAGCCATTGTGCAGAGCAAAAGATTCAGCACAATGGCTAGTCGCGATTGCAACACAGGTGCAAAATTTAGTATAGTAGATCGTTCAAAGAAACAAAAAAATGGGGGGGGGGGGGGGGGGGGGAACCAATGTCAATGCCTGAAGGTTCATAATAAACTGAGGATTTATTCAGTAGCTGTTTGAATGTCTGTTCATTCAATGTTCACCGGAGAGTGTCTACAGGTGTTTTCCAATAGACCACAAGAAAATAGTTTTGTTATAAAAAGCTATCATTCTATGCCATCATAGAATAGTTACATATCCAGTTTAAAAAGATAGGTAAATTATCATTTTCCACCTGCTGACTAGACGCAAGAAAATTTTTAATAAGACCACACTGTGTGGAAGGGTGTTGGATACTAGGGAAACTTCAGTTATCAACAGAAAAGCCATGGTTTCGATAGATGTTCGTTCACAGCTCACTGGTGAGCGCCCATGAGAGCTCTCCAAAGATCTGTGAGAAAACAGACTTCTTTCAACAAGCTATCCTTGTGTCTATATAAAATATTGTTGATGACAACGTAGGATTAGTTTTCTACCCCCATGAGCTACGGAGAGGAGATATGTAATTTGTCACTAACCATCAGATTGCTTTGTTCAAGAAAGCCATCAGTAATACCATCCTGTATGCATGGATGCTGAAAAAAAGCTTGAACGCTTCTACTAACCAGTTTGAAACATCAAGGTTTCATTATCTGTTTGAGTATCTGTTCATTTGCTTTTCACATGAGATATCCATGTATGCTCTCCAGTAAACTGTAAGAAGGCTGTTCTGTTTCAACAAACTAACATTCCACCCATATGATAAACTATAGTTTGGTGGCAACAGAGAAAGGTGCCATATTTGCCCAATGAAATTTAGGAGAAGATGAACCGATTATCATTAACCACCACAGTTTGGATACAAGGAAAACTTTTATTTATTACACCAAACTATATGTGAAAATAAAGATAAACTGGGAACCTTCTATTACCTCAATATATGAAGTCAGGATTACAATATCTGTTAGAATACATGTTTATTCACAATTCAAATTTGGGCCATTAGAATTAATCTAGCCATCACCAGTTGATAACCAGAGTACCAGAATAAAGGCCAACATTATCCATACTCATATTTTCAATTCATTCAGTGCAAAAATAATTGATCATATGATGGTCGCTTTGTTAAAAACTGTAGGAGTCTATCCGAGGACACTCTCCAACAATTTCAAACGAAACAAATTCACAATATAAAATTAAGCTAGCCCTCACCATCTGGTAACCAGAGTACCAATGTATAAGCCGGCATTATCCTTACTCTTTTTTCCTATTCAGTCAAATACATATATATTATGTTTACATAGGTTTGCCCTATTACTGACTATTGGAGAGTGTCTCCAGGTTACACATCAACCCTAACAACATTATCTTTATTCATGTTTCCTATTCAGTCGAATGCAAAAAATAATTTGATTGTGTAAGTTTGATCTGTTGCGAACTACTGGACAGTACCTAGTGGCACTTTCCAACACTTCGAAACAAAACAAACTTTGAATACCGAATTTCGACCATCAAGGATGACCTAGCCCTCGACCAGTTAGTAACCCAGTTACCACAGTAAAAGCCAACATTATCCCTACTATCGTTTCCTATTCAATCAAATGCATAAGTATTTTGTTTGTATGAGTTTGTTTTATTACAAACTATTAGAGAGTAATTGGGGACAGTTAACAATCTCAAACATAAGAAATTTTAATTAAAATATTGGGACCTAAAAAATACATGTAATCTAGCCCTCACCAGTTAATAACCAGCGTACCAATGTAAAAGTATAAGTCCACTTTATTACAAATTATTGGAGAGTATTTAAGCCATCAAAATTTGTCTAGACCTCACAAGTTAATGACCAGAGTACCAGAATAAGGCCAGCATTATCCATACTCTTGTTTTCTATTCTGTCAATGCAAAAATAGTTGGTCATATGATGTCGCTTTGTCAAAAACCGTTTGAGTCTATCTTGGGACACTCTCCAACAATTTCAAACAAAATAAATTCACAATATAAAATTAATTTAGCCCTCACCAGAGTACCAATGTAAAAGCCGGGATTATCCTTACTATTTTCTCCTATTCAGTGAAATGCATATATATTTTGTTTGCATAGGTTTGCTCTATCACAAACTATTGGAGAGTGTCTATGGTTACACATCAACCCAAACAAATCCCAACATTATCTTTATTCATGTTTCCTATTCAGTCGAAATCAAAAATAATTTGTGTAAGTTCGCGTTGTTGCGAACTACTGGAGAGCACCTAGTGGCACTCTCCAACAGCCTGAAACAAAATAAACCCGGGTAACAAATTTCGACCATCGAGGTTGACCTTGTGTAAGTTCACCCTGTTGCGAACTACTGGAGAATACCTAGTGGCACTCTCCAACAGCCTGAAACAAAACAAACCCGGGTAACAAATTTCGACCATCGAGGATGACGTAGCCCTCAACCAGTTAGTAGCCAAGTTAACACAGTAAAAGCCAACATTATCCCTACTATCATTCCTATTAAATCAAATGCTTAAGTATTTTGTTTGTACAAGTTTGTTTTAGAACAAACTATTAGAGAGCAATTGTGGACAGTTAACAATCTCAAACATGTCAAATGTCAATTAAAATAGTTGGACCATCAAAAATACATGTAATCTAGCCCTAGTTAATAACCAGCGTACCAACGTAAGAGTATATATTCACTTTATTACAAATTATTGTAGAGTATTTAGTCCATCAAAATTTATCCAGCCCCCCACGAGTTAATTACCAGAGGACAGAATAAAGGCCAACATTATCCATACTCTTGTTTTCTATTCTGTCAATGCAAAAATAATTGGTCATATGATGTTGCTTTGTTGAAAACCGTTGGAGTCTATCCAGGGACACTCTCCAAAAATTTCAAGAGATTGAAACCAGCGGGGAGCATAGTAGCCACCGAAGCCGATGGAAGAGCTGGCGTCAGCAGTCAGGGAAATGTCACTGGAGAGAATCATTTGACTGTGCAGGAAGAATGATATACCATTCCATGTAGCGAGGAAGTCGAACCACATAGAAAGATCTTTTCTGCATTCCGCGGAAATATTTACGTGATGCCAGAGTTCAGTGACCGAGGTAGAAAGAGAAATAAGGTATGAAATGAATAAGTGGCCAGGGAGAATAACGCGACATGCAAAACTTAAATGACCAAGAAGACTGAGCAGTTCATGTTTGGTGCATGTTCGTTTGTGAAGGAAAGACTGTAGCATGAGAGTAATGCGGCGCAATTTGTCTGGTGGGAGGCGACTTTCCATTTTTTCAGTGTCAAGAATAATGCCGAGATATTCTAAGGAGTGTGATGGCCCATCAGATTTGTCTGAGGCAAGAGGAATGTACAAGTCCTGGAACACGTGCAACAAGGAAGACATGGCAGTCGTGGGATCATGGCTGGGCAGAGCGATGGCTAAAAAATTGTCTAGGAGGTTTAGAATGTTGGTGATCCCGTAATGTGTACGAGCTATAAAGCAAATGGCCTGGGATAGCTGATCGAAAAGATAAGGGGACGAACGGCAGCCAAAGGCCAGGCTATTGTGAAAATAAATTTTATTGTCCCATTTTATACCATAGAAAGGCCAAAGAGTTGGATGAATGGGCAATAATTTGAAAGCAGACTTTATGTCGACCTTGCACAGCCAAGAACCTGGGTCTGATTCCTGAATAATGTTGATGGCATGGTCGACAGTGATATAGGAAAGTGAAGATTCTTGCTTATCAATGAGGGAATTGATCGAGTCGTGACGTTTGGATGAGTGTGAGGGGGGGGGGGGGGGGGGCAGAAAGGTCGACAACGAGGTGGGATTTATTTGAGAACTTGCGAGTAGCAACACCAATAGTGTTAATTCTATATACTGGAAATGGAGATGTGGAAAAAGGACCAAAAAGAAACCCAGCAGCAATTTCGGTAGTAAGTAACTTTTCCACTATGTCCGGCTGCTGCCTGGCAGAATTTAAATTTTTGAGTTCCAGTGAGTGGGCTGGTAGATTGCTAATACCAGTGTCGAAACCATGGGTCAAGCCTGAGATGAGGTCAAAAGAGAAAGAATGATCCAGGTGCTCTTGAAGGAGAGCCTGCAATGTAGGTAGGTGAATAGGGGTGGTTGCACCTATAGGGATGCAGGAAGCGGGATCAATGGGGCAGAGTCATTTACCCCCAGGAGGCGGTATAGAGTACCCTTTGCGAATGGGGCAGGTGGGGCGTGGATGTGGCCCAGAACAGTTGGAGCATACATGTAAATAACAACAGTTCACCCCGAAATTGCACCCTTTCACAGAATTGAATTGAAGGCAAGTTTCTTTGCGGGAAGAAGGCACAAGTGAAGGCAGGTCTGTGGTTGAAATTGTAGGAGTAGCCGGAGAGGACATACGTGGAGTGGTAGGACGGGATTTTGAGTAAGGCAAGTAGCGCTGTGAAGTGGGCATCGGACAAAATTTTGCGAGATGGAGAGGGCTTCCACATTGATAGCAACTCATGCTTTTATGACCTGCGAAGGTGGAGCAGAATAATTTGTTATCGCGGATGGCCCAAGTGATTTTTTGTCCGTGAGCAAACCATGCTGCTGCCTTCTCAGAAAAGGTCAGATGACAGAGATAGAATGCATTACCATATTGGGCCACAATGTTGATGATGTCATTCTGGTACGTGTCAAGTTCGATTCAACGAGAGGAAAAAACTTCACAGAGAATGGTCTTATATTTATTGAATGCTTTAATGAACTCTGGCAGTGAAAGGTGTTTTGCGAGTCGTGCATCGAATTTTGTGGCATCGTGCCCTGTGTGTGTTATGTCCAAAGGAGGCACGATAAGGCTGTCTAAATTAATGTCTTTCCCCTTAAGTATGTCTTGTCATAGAGCTGGGGACACGGCAGCATCGATGTTGGGCAAGCTGGACAGAGGTATGCCGGTTGAACCCATTAACATGGACGGAGGAGACCCGGGTCCCCAGCAAGGAGATAGCTACAGACAGGTTCCGGGGTAAAGGAAATGGGATTACCTGTTGATGCAATATGGGTTCCAGCGATACATGTATGTGGTATGGAATCAGAATGAGAAGCTATACCTCTGAAACTGTCAGTAGTTTCATGGTTAAAATTCGGAGAGTTATTGGAAGTAAGAGTGGAAGCTTGAAGGTCATTGGCACGCTTCAAAGTTTCAAGTTGTAGAATGTATTGTTGCTGAAGGGCAACTGTCCTCTGAAAATTGTTAGAGGGTGCATTGGTAGAACAAGAGTCCTGAGTAGCGGAACTAAGGTCTTGCAAGATCCGGTTAGAAGCACTTTGTGACATTGTATCGACAGAACTGGGAATGGTCTGTTGAGCCTGTGGAGGGGCTGGGTTGAAGTGCACTGTAGGTATGGAGCTGTGGTTTGAAAGAGAATTGTTTATAATAGGTTGGTGATGAGTTGTTCTGGTAGAAGGAGCATTCGGATGCCGAACATGTGGTCCAGTGCTGGAGGTGAAGCCTGATTCCGAGTGGGCAACAGCCATAATGTCCAGAAAGTTGCAGCGACTATCTCCCGTATTGGCCGTAAGGTGCAAAACATTAGGTGGCGAAACGTCAGTAATGTTATTGTTGTCGTCAGTGTATGACATATTGTAGTTGGAACGAACCTCAGAAATGTCGGCAGGAGCTCCGGAAACAATGTGTGGCGCAGTGTTCATTGGAAAACGTGATGTATGGTTGGAAACTGAATCCGAAGTTGCATGTGAGACTGAATTCGATGAAGAACTGTGGACAAAATTGAGTTTGTATAAAGACCACAACTGGGGTTTCTTCATGGAGGCGGATGTGGCGATTCCTTTTTTATCCAATTCCGAGCGTAGGGCTGCCGTTGACCAAGAACGGTAGTCACTGTCCGATGCCGATGAGCAAAGTCTGGATGATCGTTGTAGCAAGTGGGCACGCTGTAACAGAGGTGATACGGTGTGTGATTGTAAACAGTCTGCCATGTTGGAACTGTGTGCGGCAAGGTGCACAGAAACTTCGGAAAGTTGATCCGATTGAGGCTCCCGAGGGGGGAGGTTTTGTGCATTGTCACTTTCCATGGTGAATATCGATACAAAATTGAAGAAAAGTAAGACAAACGAAAAGTTAGTTATGGCAAAAGTAGCACATGCATTCTGGTCTGGTGTCACAGTCCAAGACTCTGGCGACTAGTGGATGTCGTTCATTGAGCATAATGAAAAGAAAACGTTGAAATTCTGCTGTGGGGAACGAATAGTCCTCAGGTATTCCAATAGTCCTCAGGTATTCCAAAAAACTTTTTCACAGTTTACTTAAGAATGTATCTACCAGGTAAGGAAAAAAAGGACGATCCGTCCATAGTAAGAAGTTGCATAACACTATAAGTCCCGTTGGCATAAAATTGAAACACTTTCAAGCACAATGCGGTATGAACTGGAAAATTACAATGCGTTTGACTAGCTGCGGATATTCTGGAAGACTGAAGATGCGCAAGGACATGTGATGGGAGGAGGGCTATGTGTATTGGGAACCGTCTGCAAGACCAATGAACCGTGTGCAGAGTATTCTTGGAACATGATAGAGTATACATGGGAGTGACTGCTTGATGAACTTGATGAAGTCGTCTGCATGAATTATATGTCCTTGCAGCTGACCGTCGCGTGATATGGAAGGACTGAGTTGGGACATGTGCAAAACACTTCTTATCATGTTAACCTGAATTGACCAGGCTGAGTGTTATATAAACTCTGTTTTGGGGGGTTTTGACAACATTTCAGTAGCCATGGTCACATTGTGTCAGACAGTTTTATGGGTGGATGAAGCTGCAGTACTCGGAGAACAGCACCAAACAGTGGCGTGCAACTGTTAACTTACTAACTGTATATGAGCAGCATTAACAGCAGCTGAAGGAAAGTGCATCATCAACATGCAGTATGCTTTAGTACACAGCACCACAGTGATTCACTGTATCAGCTGAATGAAAAATCTCCCACTGACACAGATACCAGATCTTGGGATAGCCTGGTCCAACTTGATGCAATGCACAGAAATCATTTCCACATTCCAAAATGATCTCATTGTTGTGCAAGTGAAATAACTACTATAGATTTTGAAGCCCAATGAGCAAACTATATTGTAACAAAATATACTTGACTCAGGTGAATTTATTTTTACTCAGTGATATGGCAGTGTTTGGTACTGTGGTAAAGGGCCAGGAACTATTGTACTGGTGATGGCATAGGAGAGGTCCCGAGTTCGATCCCCATCCGGGACGACCCACATTGTGTTTTTGGGCAAGGTATTTTATCCCGGTTGCCCACATCTAGGCACGATGACACCGTGTACTAAGGCGTACTCTATGTCGATGGTGCACATGTCTTCAACCACTGTAACCCTGCTTGATCAGAGCTTGAACAGAGAATGTTGAGGAGCTGACAGTTGTTCGTCGATGCTCAGTAGTTCTCTCCAGATACTCCGGCTTCCTCCTCCTGTAAAACTGTCAAGGTCATGATCAGCCATTGTGCATAAGTATGTGACCTTAAACACCAATAAATAAATAAAATAAATACTGGTGATTGCAAAATTGTTCTCTTTCTCAATCAGATTGCGACCTGATCATGACTCATTTACAGCATTATATTGAGATTTTCAGAAATAAAATATTGCAAAATGAAGCCAGAATAAGAAAAATCAAATGAAAATATCTGTGATGCAATGTTTCATTTCATTCTCAACAGGTGAGTTTGTACAGGTGTTTTTGGCAGAGAAGTGGACACAGAATTTGGGTTGGACAGTGACTACCAGGAAGAAAATGCAGGCGAGTGAATGATCACTCTCCTCATTTTGATTTTGTGAAAGTAAAAAATTCAGTAGAATGATTTTAACCCCTTACCTGTGATGACAGCCCAAACTGACCAGCATCAGACACAAAAATAACCATACAAATTTTGTTATTTTATTTTTGCTCTAAAACATAGCTTATGACTCTCCATTGGAACGAGCTCATTGAGCTCGTTCTAATGAGGTATCATAAGATATGTTTTAAGCAAAAAATGAAAGATTTTAGTTAATCGAGATAATGTTTTGAAAGTATCATCTCTTACTTGGGTCAGGTAACGGGTGATTGAAATGCAATATATAACTTGATGTTTAGACATAATTTCTACAAACATCATGAAGGCAAGTGATTAATTGCTTCCCCAGTGAAATGTTTAGTAGAGTGATGGTGAGAAAGAGCAATCATTCTCCTTTCCCATCCGTCCCTTGTTGGAATACGACACATGATCTCGCGAGATCACGTTGAAATTACCTACATTCTTTTTATTACAATATTATAACACCAGGAATGTAATTTATCTGAAGTGAGCAACCAAGATAAATAATTGGCTAACCTTGATTTTATACACTTGTACAGTTAAAACTAGAAGTCCTGTCATGAAATGCACACAAATAGTACGTCAATCTGTGCGTTAATCTACGCGTTATGACCATAGTAAGGCTATCAAATTCTGTACATATGGCCTGTGCACAAGCAATGTTTGAGCCAATGAACCTCTGGGTAACCCGGAGGTCCATTGGCAGAAACATTGCCTGTGTTTGCTATGAGTAACCAGGAGAACCGGACGTGCTCTGGATGCCATTCAATATGACAACTGCGTGCAATTCTTACGCGCAATTAAGCCTAGATAAGCGCACAGTTTGTGACAGAACTTCTAGTTTTAACTGTAGTTGGTGCAGTATTTGCATAAATATTTTTAGTGATCTTATGCCAATAACTTGAAAATAACCTCACTCTAACTCAGGCCCCTGTTTCAACACGAACTTCCAAAATTTGTTCAGTCTTTCTACCACCTGAAATGATTCTGTTGTTGCTAATTTGATGACTTGTGCAGAAGGAACAGGAGTCTCCATGAGTGACATAGCTAGGGGGTAACCCCCAAACCCCCCCATCCCCCCAAAAAAGAAAATTGCCCCCTCCCCTCAAAAAACATTGGTCCAATGCAAGTTTCACAACACAACATAGAGCCTCAAATTGGTTGCCAATATCTGGGCTAGAATGCTACAAATGCCTTAGATTTGCTCTTAGGGCAGTAAATTTTGCAAAATTTTCTCGGGGGTGTGGAGGGAGTTAGTGCAAACTAGGACCCTTCAGTCATTACCCCGTCCTCCCACTTTCCTTCAGTGAAGCCAGAGGAGGGGGCAATGACCAGCATGTCCTAGTTAGGACTAGGGGAGGCATCTGACCCCACACACAACAGCCTTTCAAATAACATCTTTACCCCACCCCACCCCCACCCCCACCCCAAAACTGGCTAGGGCACCTCTATTATAGAATCCTGGCTATGTTCCTGGTCTGCATGTTTATTTCACTGTCAACTTGATAACTGATACTGTCAATTACCCAGACAGTTGTGAATGAATTTTTAATTATTGCACTTAGTTGTTTAAAACTAGATTTACAGCAAATCATCAATAATAAATATATTGGGTGGTATTGAGCATGTTTTTTAACCTTTTCTGCAAAAAAGTTCATACTTTCATTATTGTTTTCTTTATACAATTCTGCAAAGACAGCGCTGATATTTTTAGATTTTCAAACACATTTTATTCGTTTCAGAACACAATTTACAATGGCTCACAGACATCTGTGGAGGAGCTTTTGCTGTATGCAATGGGTTTTGATATTATCTGGGCTATCACATGGACATCCACTACTTCCAACAGTCGATGTCCATGTTTTATTGTGGATAATAGTGAGTCACCTGGGCCCAATACTATAAAACTTTTACAAATGTATTTTCTGTGCTGAAAAGAACCATTAGCATTTCCAAAGATATCTTTTAAAATACTAATGTCAATGATTACATTTTACTCATTTATATTAATAGGTAGAACATACAGTTCTAGAAAATACAATTGTAAAAGTTTTATAGTATTGGCTCCTGGTCTTGGTGCATGTGTAAAAAAATATGAGTCACAAAAAATAGGCGG
This sequence comes from Pictodentalium vernedei, assembly GCA_031216915.1. Taxonomy (NCBI): domain Eukaryota; kingdom Metazoa; phylum Mollusca; class Scaphopoda; order Dentaliida; family Dentaliidae; genus Pictodentalium; species Pictodentalium vernedei. The sequence continues at coordinate 150,574,156 of CM062292.1, forward strand.
TATGCATGCTCAGTGTGCCCTGAGGGAGGGGCACACTCAGCATTCACCCCCACCTATTTTTTTTTTTTAACTCAAATTTTGTTCACATGCACTGATACCAGGAGACTCAGTAATATCCAGGGGGGGGGGGGGGGGTGAGGGAATGCCTACCTCTCCACAAATGTATGGGACATTGATTTTACAGTAAACATAAGTAGTGTTCTTAGTTAACTGGTGGAGAGCGAAATTATTTTTGGTTCTCAAAATTTGTTCACATGTCTTTTCCATGTTACAGTCTTTGTGAGAGTACCTGTTGGCATGCTCTCATAAATTGTAACAAGGCAAATCCTTACAAAGTAATTTACTCCAACAATAATGTGAAGCACATTCACAGAATATGCAATGTTTAAGTTGCTGAGTCTGCACTTCAGAATGAAGCCCAAAATATGGGCTTTCAACACTTAACTAGTTTATTAGTAGACAGAGTCATTTGTTCTCTCTGCCATTACATTTCTGGGAACAAAGATTAGTTTATCATTTTAGTACGACAGACTAAAGCAGTTATGAGTAGCACATTGTCACTTCTCTTGTGACTTAGCATATAATCACATTTCTTAATTAGTGGGCAAAATAATTTATTCAATTTTCAGCTTTTCTCAGAATAGATTCCCTCAGGTAACGAACTTGTCATCATCAACTTCACGAAGAGCAGTTTTCATCAACAGAACTCTGTTATCTGACACTTCTTAAGACTTTCATTTGCTACTGGAGACTCAGAACAATCATAAAATGCCAGTCAATCACAATTTTTTCTGTTGTTAATGAGAATAATAGATTTAACGAAAGCTAGCTTTTAATTAAGTTTTACTTTGTTAGCACCAAACATTGTTAATTGAATTGTCTTGATAAAGATTTACTGTCAGTTATAGATTAACTAAAACAAGAGCAGGAATTCTGACCAGCATTATATTGTTGAGCACTTTAATAACCAGTTGATGACAATGATGTCTTTTCTGTTACAATTGGTGCTGTTTTCCTTGAATCAGAAATTAATAACGTCCATAATATTTGTGATCATACTGAAAATTTGTCCATACAGTAGAACCCTCTTGATTGACCACACTTTTTGCCAGGCAAAAGTGGTCTCTCAAAACAAGTGGCCTCTCATGACAGGTCCATCACAGAGTAAAACAGTAAAACAATCAAACTGTACAAGGTAACAGCTGTCTCTCAAGATAGGTGGTTTCGCATGACAGTAGTCTCACAAACAGGTTTTACTGTATCATTAACTCCTGCGGGCAGTTATTGCCCAGGACAGCAATCTCTTGCCAGTGGAATAAGTAGAATTTGGGCATTTTAACCCAATGTTCCCCTGTAAATTGAGTCACCCTTTTGATCAATAATTCCCTGATTTAAATTTCCATGACATTTTTATCAAATCTAGTCATGGCTGCTTTGAAGTCATGACTAGATTTGATAAAAATATTTAAAAAGTACTCAGCTTGAAACATAGATTGGTAACCTTTATTTATTTATTTATTTATTTATTGGAGTTTAACGACACTTTGACAGCCAGGGCCAAATTGTGTCGGACAGTTTTAAGGGTGGAGGAAGCCGAGTATCCAGAGAGAACCACTGAGCAATGGCAAGTAACTGTCAGACTCCACAGTGTACTAACTCCACACAAGCAGGGTTAGCATTGGTTGAAGGCAGGTACACCATCAAAGTGCAGTACACAGCACCATCGTGTGCCCACTTGGGCAATCAGGATTAAGTACCTTGCTCAATGTCACAATGCTGTTACCCCTGGTAGGGATCGAACCATGTACCTCTTGGTTTAAAGTTCAATGCCATAACCACTGAGCCACCATGATCCCCATTCATGGTTATACGATGGAATCCTGCCAGTTATGTAGCCACTCGGTCAGTGAAAAATATTCAATTGATAAGAATTTTTTATGTTTTCTAGTAATAAACTGTACTTATATTGTGTTCGATTAAGTTCATGAGGCTCTGGCAAATAATATATTTATATGTGTATTGTGCTTGTACAGAATCTTTTATTAAATGGGCTCGACGTTTGGGGATTTTTAGTGCCAGGTCGTGCTTGGGCGACAAGTAGCTATACCTCCCCCCTCCCCAAAATCAGTCAAGTCACAACAAAAGATTGTATACAAGCACAGTGAGCCTATAACACTTTTATCTTCCCTTTAGTCAACAAAATCAATAACCACTACTTCTCAAAAAAATGCCATTAACCCATTACCTAACACAAAAAGCAGACGACACTTGTAAATAAAATTCTTGAAGCACTAATTTTTTCTATTTTTTGCGTCAAAAACATAGCTTATGACCCCCTCATTGGAATGAGCTCATTGAGCTTATTCCAATGAGGGGTCATAAGCTATGTTTTTGTGACAAAAAATGAAAAAGTAATGAAAATTGAATGGTGAATTTTGTGAATAGCGCTGGCCGGTTTTCCCATTACATTGGGTAAAGGGTTAACAAACAAAAAGCTACACTCGACTGATCAAAATAATGGAACTCCATTTTCAGTTCTCTCAACCCAATGACATGTGGGGAAATTCCTTCTACATGAATGAAATTTACTTTTTCCGTCAGCAATGGCATTTCAAACCAGATTAAAAATTCAATTCATGAGGTCACCTAAGGGATAGGTCGATGGTTTGCAAAAACAACTAGAGAATTATATTTTTGAAGTGTGCAAGAATCACTTTAAATACATGGCGTCATTTCATTTAGAAATGTACATTTCAAAATTTTCCCACTGTAACTTTCAATTTTTGCAATTCACCTTCATCATTTTTCATTTGGTGTTTTGCATGGTGGATTGTTAATTTACTGGATCGTGCAATTCCTTGTGACATGGAATATATGTTGAAGCAAAATGAAAACATTGTTCATTGCAGCATTACATGTTTTAGAAGAAAATGACTTGTGATTGCCAGTGCCACTTTAATAGTCTGTTAGGCATGCGTGTGTTCATTTCTCACAAAATATAATAAAACTGTCTGACACGTAGTGACCCTGGCTGTTGGAAGTGTTGTTAAACCCCAATAAATAGATAAATAAATAACTAGGATGCACTGAGGTCAAGTTGGATTTTAGTGGTTGTTGGAATAATTCTTTGATAGATCACACACATTTTGTTATCAAAAGTTGACTGGACAAGGGGAATTTGGTGATTGTTAGGGAATTTCATGACATATTACAAGGTATTTTATTCAATTAACCCTTTACCCAATGCAGAGGATATCAAAATTTATTATTTTAATTTTTGTTTTTTTTTCAACGAGGGGTCACATGATATGGTTTTGTTGAAATTTTTTGAAAAATATAATTTTTTCAACTGCTTAATTTTTTAATTATGTGGGCAGTTGCAGCTGATTCGTTAGGTAAAGGGTTAACAGGAGGTTATAACCTATTTGCAATTAGCAGGTCAGTTTATAATGAAGATATGATAATGGTTTGGTGTTCGCAAGTTTTCAGCAATCAACAGGGTTATTCAATTAAGAAATGTCCAGTCAAGTGGGTTCCAGTGTACGGAATTTGAATTAAGGTGCATTAATTTGAGAAAAGTTTAACATCAGTGTTATGTTTGACTATAAGCACAGATAAAAAACTGAATTGGAATATTTCATTGATCTGTTCATGACAAACAAGTACGCATTGGTAAAGGTAGAGTAAAAAATCACATTCAGTTGTCCAGTCAGAGGAGTTATAAAATTTTATTGTCAATATCTGTGAAGTTTCCTTTTTTTCTCTTATTAAAAAAAATATTCAAACTGAAATCTGTTTTCTTATTTAACTCTCTTTACACTGATGTCAAAATTGCCAAAATTTCAAGCTGCAGAGTTTTCCCATAATGTGACTAGGAATTTAACCAGTTCAGTATTGTTTGATGATTGAATTGGTTTAATTTCTAGTTGTACTATTAACTGGTTGAGTGCTAGAAGCCACTATTGAAAAGTGCTGGAAGCCACTTTAGTGGCTTTACACTGTATGCATTAGCTTGAGGTTTGATCAGCTGAAGAGGAAAATGTTTTTATATAAAATTGTTTGATTGCAATTTATTGGAGAGTGCCCATTGGCACTCTCCAATAAATTGTAACAAAACAATTATTTATAAACAAAATCTTGCTGAACTGATGCGACTTGTGCTGGTAGCAGGGTATCTTTGAAAAACAAAATATCGATGTTTCAAATCACCTTTGAAAAATAATTTAGCACTCAACCAGTTAAACCTTTGAAACCTAGAAGCTGTTTTAGGCCAGCAACATGATACATCACAACGTCATTACATAGGATGGCTGTTCAGTAAATGTATGGGGTAGACCAATCAATATTTTCAACAAGCAGCCCTGAGGCTGCACATTCAAAATATTGATTGGTCTACTCCAGATAACGAATATGGTCTCTTCTAATTGCTGCCATTGAACTGGCATGGAAGATACCACTAGAGTTCAAAGGGTTAAGACATTTGCAACTTGAAATTTTGATACTTTGACATCAATAAGCTGAAGGTTAAGATATCACTAAAACAGCTGCGTAGTAACACATTGGTTCAAGCACAGGCATGTCAACCTGCACCAGTACCAGTACTGCCAGTTCCCTCACGCTCCAACCGGCACCGGTACTGTAACTTTGTCCGTCGGTACCGGGACAACATTATTTGATGGAGAAATTACTAACTGAACGAGAGTAAACATTCTGATAATTGTGTATGGCACACTTACACGACATACTTTCAGCTTATTTGTGAATGAACATATCAAAACACTCTAAAGGGGCATGTTATGTCTGCACCACCACCTCGATAAGGCCAATCATTTTAACTTTCCAAACGTGGCATCAAAGACAATGAAAGCGCCATCATCGGCTACTTTAAAGAAATTATTCTGTGACGACATCAAAGTAATTAAAAAGCATGATTTTCGTGCTTTATGATTACATTGATGTCGCCGCAGAATAATTGGTACGATGCCAAGAGTCATCACATTATCATTTCTTGTCAGCACATTCTTTTGGGTGATAATATCTTGAATTGGATGGTGAATCAGCTGTATCCAAGTATTTTGGGAGAGTTATTGCCCTTGTTGGACTTAGAATTTCCTGGTATCACATCACCATTACTTGTTTTAACATTTCAAAGAAAACCATTAAAGATTTCCAAATGTAATGTATAGCTTTTTGGTAATAATATCCTTGGGAGAGAGGGGAGGGGGTTAGGGGAGGGGGGGGGGGGGGGGTTCCAGATCACCAGTGTCCAAGAATTTCTTTGAAAGTTATTGCCCTTGTTGGACTTAGCTGGTGGGGAATTGGCCATTCCATGGCATTGTACTTGATTTTAGCTCACCTGACTGAAAGTCAGGGTGAGCTTTCCTTATTACTCTTCGTCCGTCGTCCTGCGTGAAGGTGGTGTTTGAGCCTCTTTCTCCTAAACCAGTGGCCACATTTTAATTAAATCTCATGTAAGTGGTGGTTATATAGGGGCATTTTGATTTTTATCCAAATTAGGTTTCAGCTCATATTGAGCAGAGGTGTGGGGAAAAAATGGCCAAATTTTTTGAAAATCTTCTTCTAATGAACCACCAGTAGCAGAGACTTGATATGTGGTATAGAGAATCCTTTTGAGGTTTAGAATCAAGTTTGTTCAAGAGAAGTTTGTCGGGCATTATTTGCCTTCGTTATGGGAGGGGCAAAAATTTTGGCCACGCCTAAAATTTCTATTTTCTGAACCGTCAGGTCAATTTGAACCAAATTTGATATGAGATGATAATGGGTCATAAGTAGTTGATTGATGCAAAAAAAAAATTTTCTCATTGCCCCGTTGGAACCTCGGGAGCTAAAAATAGGAAAAACCTTAAAACTGCTATATCTCCAAAACTACACGGCACAGAGAATTCTTATTTTGTATAAAGCTTACTTTTATCCAGTAGAATAGAATGGTTAAAAAAAATCCCTATCGGTTTGATCACAAGGTACATTTTTCAGGACTTTGAAAAAGTGCTGAGTCAGCACTTTTTAACACTGTAGGCAATGGGAAAAACATTAAAAAATCTTCTTTTCCAGATCCAGAAGGCAGAATCTTTTGATATTTGGTATGCAACATTGTAGGGTGGATCTGATTCAAGTTTGTTCAAATCGGCCCCCTGGGTTCATATTTGGGCTCAGTATAGGAGCCCGATTTTGAACTTAGTGCATTTCAGGGAAATTTCTTAAAAAATCTTCTTCTCCAGATCCAGCAGGCAGAATTTTTTCATATTTGGTATGCAACATTGCGGGGTGGATCTGATTCAAGTTTGTTCAAATCGGCCCCCTGGATTCATATTTGGGCTTACTATAGAAGCCCGAATTCAAACTTAGTGCATGTCAAGCAAATTTATTAAAAAATCTTCTTCTCCAGATCCAGCAAGCAGAATCTTTTGATATTTGGTATGCAACATTGTGGGGTGGATCTGATTCAAGTTTGTTCAAATCGGCTTCCTAGATTCATATTTGGGCTCACTATAGAAGCTCGAATTCGAACTTAGTGCATTTCAAGCAAATTTATTAAAAAATCTTCTTCTCCAGATCCAGCAGGCAGAATCTTTTGATATTTGGTATGCAACATTGCGGGGTGGATCTGATTCAAGTTTGTTCAAATCGGCCCCCTGGATTCATATTTGGGCTCACTATAGAAGCTCGAATTCGAACTTAGTGCATTTCGGGCAAATTTCTTCAAAAATCTTCTCCAGATCCAACAGGCAGAATCTTTTCATATTTGGTATGCAACATTGCGGGGTGGGTCTGATTCAAGTTTGTTCAAATCGGCCCTCTGGATTCATATTTGGGCTTACTATAGAAGCCCGAATTCTGACTTAGTGCATTTCGGGCAAATTTATTAAAAAATCTTCTTCTCCAGATCCAACAGGCAGAATCTTTTGATATTTGGTATGCAACATTGTGGGGTGGATCTGATTCAAGTTTGTTCAAATCGGCTTCCTAGATTCATATTTGGGCTCACTATAGAAGCTCGAATTCGAACTTAGTGCATTTCAGGCAAATTTCTTAAAAAATCTTCTCCAGATCCAGCTTCAGAATCTTTTCATATTTGGTAAGCAACATTGTGGGGTGGATCTGATTCAAGTTTGTTCAAATCAGCCCCCTGGGTTTATATTTGGGCTCAGTATAGGAGCCCAAATTTGAACTTAGAAGCATTTCAGGCAAATTTCTTAAAAAATCTTCTTCTACAGATCCAGCAGGCAGAATCTTTTGATATTTGGTATGCAACATTGTGGGGTGGATCTGATTCAAGTTTGTTCAAATCAGCCCCCTGGATTCATATTTGGGCTCACTATAGAAGCCCGAATTCAAACTTAGTGCATTTCAGGCAAATTTCTTAAAAAATCTTCTTCTCAAGATCCAGCAGGCAGAATCTTTTGATATTTGGTATGCAACATTGTGGGGTGGATCTGATTCAAGTTTGTTCAAATCGCCCCCCTGGGTTTATATTTGGGCTCAGTATAGGAGCCCAAATTTGAACTTAGTGCATTTCAGGCAAATTTCTTTGAAAATCTTCTTCTCATGATCCGGCAGGCAGAATCTTCTGATATTGGGTATGCACCATGCTTAGGGGGGGTGAGATTCAAGTTTGTTCAAGCCAAGTCCCTGGGTTCATATTTGGGCTCACTGTGGTAGCCCGAATTATAACTTAGTTCAAAATGAGGAATTTTCTTTAAAAATCTTCTTCAGATCCAGCAGTCGGAATGTTTTGATATTTGGTATGCAGCATCCTTAGGGGGTGAGATTCAAGTTTGTTCAAGCCATGTCCCTAGGTCCATATTTGAACTCACTGTGGGAGCTTAAATTGTAACTTAGTTCAAAATGAGGAATTTTCTTTAAAAATCTTCTTCTTCAGATCCAGCAGTTGGAATGTTTTGATATTTGGTGTGCAGCATCCTTAGGGGGGTGAGATTCAAGTTTGTTAAAGCCAAGTCCCTGGGTTCATATATGGGCTCCCTGTGGGAGCCTGAATTATAACTTAGTTCAGTATGAGGAATATTCTTTAAAAGTCTTTTTTTTTTAGATCCACTGGTCAGAATCTTTGGATATTTGGTATAAGCTTTTCTTAGGAGGAGCAGATGCAACTTGTTGAAATCAATTCTCTGGGTTGATATAAATTTAGGCTACCATGTCAGGTGAGCACCCTCAGGCCCCTTGGGCCCTCTTGTATTATTTTCTGCCCTATAAGATAAGAGGAAATGTCCAAGAAATATTTTTCAATAACTGTTGTCATGATAGATACATATAGGTTATAATTTCTATGTGGGTTTCCGAAATGATGTATTGAAGTCGAAACCTCACCTCTGTGCACATATCGACGCATCTGTCAGGATAAGTCGATATATGACCCAGAGGCATGGTCGAGACTTGAATACACCCTCTTGGGAGCCCACATGTTGGTAATAACCAATTTATCTTACAATATTCCTCCCTTTCTTGACTTGTTTTCATAATGAAGGAATTGTGTACAGTTGTAACAGAGTCTATTTAACCCTTTACCCAACGAATCGGCCGCATCCGCCCGCGTAATATGAAAATTCAGCAGTTCAAAAAATATTATTTTTCAAAAAATTTTAACAAAACCATATCATGTAACCCCTCGTTGGAACGAGCTCATCGAGCTCGTTCCAACGAGGTGTCACATGATATGGTTTTGTTGAAATTTTTTGAAAAATTTAAAAAAAATGATATTTAAAATAATAAATTTTGATATCGTCTGCGTTGGGTAAAGGGTTAAACAATCTTCAGCACCTATGAATTGAATTTTCAAGAATGAAAATCATGACATCATGGCTCTGCATTCTTGCTCTGTGTGTGATGAAATCCCCATTATTGGTTCTACTTGTACTATAACCCCTGATGTTTATAGTAGTGTTTCAGCTGTATGTTGCTTTGTTTTATTGGTCGAGTTGTGTTAGCAACCAAGACCAGTGGTTTGGCAACAGTTTGTGTGCATCTTGGTGGGGCGGTTGTCCTCACACTGTTAGCACAATAACTTGAACAAACATTCTCTGATTTGACTAAAGTTTGTCAGACAAGTTTTATGCAATAATATCTCCAGCGAGTTCGAAAACTGGTCTGTCCCTATTTATCATTACCGAGTTATGGGCCTTATTTAGTCAATTTTTATGAATTTTGGTCTCTTTAGCGCAATAACTTGAACAAACGTTCGCCGATTTGACTAATATTTGCCATAAGGTCTTTTGCAATAATATTTCAAGCATGTTCTAAAACTGGCCCGGCCCGATTTTTTATTACAGAGTTATGGGCCTTTGTTCAAGGCATAATGCTAATAAGTTCAGAATTCGTAAACATAAATAAAGGTTCCAGGTTTGACAACCGGCATATGATAACCAGGTTTTGGACATGCAACACTCTCCGATTGCCACCACAACTTGACGCCTGCATCTCCAATATGCACCTCTTGTTTTTCATGTATTCAAAGAAGGAATGCCTTGATGAAGTAGTCAGAATATTTTATCAGTTCGGACTTAAGCTTTCACAGTCATGACAAATCCGTTTACTGAATTCATCATGCCCTGCCACTTAGGACATATCACCCTTATCATTTGTACATATAACTTTTCCATTGCCTCTTGTGACATGCAGATTGAGATTCATGCTTTGACTCAATATCCTTAGCTCAATTTGAATCAATATAGGATCTAAATTGAGATTTGCTAACGAGTAGGGGAATTCACTGAGCAGAACATTGATAACAATTCACAATCACACCCAGCTTGTAGCCTTTAACCCTTATTGGCTCAATGGTTAGAACAATGGACTTTAAACCAAAAGGTCAACAGGTCAATCCTAACCAGCAGTAACTAGGTAGTGTCCTTGGGCAAGACATCTCAATTACCCAAGCCTGAATATATGCAACCTGTTATTTGAAGAATGAGGTCCCCAGAGGGTGAATTTGCTGATGCTATCCCATACAGTGGGCCAATTTGTCCTCTAGGTACATCTTTCTGTTTTGGCTTGAGACCTTGATTCAGACTGAGGTTCACAGAGGGTAAATTTTGTGATGCAACCCTGCTGTGCAGGGTAGCATCACTAAATTCACCATCTGGGGACCTCATTTTGCAGATGACAGTCTGCTTATTTTCAGGCTTGCAATTACCCACATGCAGGCATGGTGGTGCTGTGTTCTTAGGTGCACTGCATGTCAATATTGAGGTGACCTTCAATGACTGCTAAGTCTGCTCATGCAGAGAAAAACTCCAATAAACAAACAAATAGCCTTTACAGTTTATTGTAGAGCACCAAACGGGAATTTTCTGTTTAGTGTAAAAGATGATGAATCATGAGTTCCTGATAAGAAGTGCAAAGCCTTGAATAGTACCAAATCTTCATTAGAAATAATTTGGGGATATGCAAATAAACTTTCAAAAATCTGTATGGATTGTCTTATTACATGTGTGTCACGCCCACTACCATTAGCAACAAGACAATGGTGTAAGGCATTAGGTGGGATAATTTTATTAAGGGTTAACCCTTTACCTAACATGAAAAGCAGACAACACTTGCAAAAAAATTCTTGAATAACTACTTTTTTTCATTTTTTGTCTCAAAAACATAGATTATGACCCCTCATTGGAACGAGCTCATTCCAACGAGGGGTCATAACCTATGTTTTTGATACAAAAAAAAAATAATGAAAATTAATTGGCGATTTCTGAGAATAGCCCAGGCCGGTTTTGGCCATTATGTTGGGTAAAGGGTTAACAGCATTTAGATGAGAGCCAAAAAAAAGTAATGTCTCACAAAACCTGATGATTTCTATGACAAAAGTTGTGAGATTTTTTTTTATGACCAAACCTGTCGATTTGTATTACAAAACTGGTAACCTCAGTTTTTGACAAAACGTGGCTATTTTATTACAAAAGTGATAAGTTGTGACAAAAACTGTGATTTCTATTAAAAAAGTGGGAGCTATGACCAAACTTGTCAGTTATTACAAAAGTGGACATAGCACTTGTGTGATCACATTCGTGTTTCCAACATGAACCAGTGACAGTTATGGCATCCCACAATCAGTACCTGGCATAAGTATTAAAATACAATATTATTGTGTACCATTATTGAGAGAAACAGAAGATATTTAGATCTGTAGAGTAGTCTGTGCTCATGGAAATAGGTGCTTGTTTAATGTACATCAGCCACAGGTTAATTGCAAAAATAGATCTGATTGAAATTTTGACTTATAGTTTATTAAAAAGCTCTCTGTAAGAGAGCTTCCCAATTACCCTTTACCCAACGCAGACGATATCAAAATTTGCTATTTTAAATATCTTTTTTTTATATTTTTTCAAAAAATTTCAACAAACCATATCATATGACCCCTCATTGGAACGACTTGACAAGCTCATTCCAAAGAGGGGTCACATGATATGGTTTTGTTGAAATTTTTTGAAAAATAATATTTTTTCAGCTGCTGAATTTGTATAATATGTGGGCGGATGTGGGTGATTCGTCAGGTAAAGGGTTAAATGATAAGTAAAATATTTGGTGAAGCCTGCTAAAATTACAAAAACTTACCCTTTCTTGAGTATTAAGAAATTCTTCTGGTCATTATGTCAAGTACAAGTGTATCAGTACCTGTCATACATGCAAATTGTGCCTGTCACTGACTATTACAGGCAACTGATTTGCAGGATTGTGGGTGTGGTGACTCAGTGGTTATGGCATTGGACTTTAACTGGTTGAGTGCCAGAAGCCACTATCGGGACGTTAAAAAAATGAGGATACCAAAGCAAAAGCTAGTGTTTTCTTTGCTCATGTTTCATATTTAGTCAAACGCAAATAATATTTTGTTTACCTAAATATGTTCTGTTTCAAATTATTGGTGCTTGCCTGTGGGCACTCTCCAAAAAATTGTAATAAAACAAATTTTTTCAAAAAATTCAGACCACCAAAAATAATGTAGCCTTCATCCAGTTAAACCAAAAGGTCCACTAGAGGTAACTGTGTTGAGTTCTTTAACAAGGCACTTAATCTTGATTGGCCACATGGGGGCACGGTGACACTGTGTACTAAGATATACTGCATGTCGATAGTGCACTTGTCTTCAACCAGTGCAAAACCGGCTTATGTGGTATTCGTACGCAGGGGATTCTAACAGTTGCTCGGTGGTTCTATCCGGGTACTCTGGCTTCTGTCACCCATAAAACAGTCGGACTCGAGCTGACACTGGCTGTCAAAAGTATTATTAAACCCCAATAAATAAATAAATTTGCAGGATTGAAATGAACACTCAGTAATTACAGATGCATGGCAGGATATGAAGTTGAAAGAATATTTGATAAAATGTCTTGAATCAAGTTCATATTGCCCCTTTATTCAGATATGAAAAAACATTTTAATGTCTTTGTTTATATCTGATTATGGAGGCACTACAGAATCGATAAAAAATTGTATATTTTTTCAACTTTCCACCTTGTATTGAGTATTTGTGGGTGATCTCTTAATGATGTTGCCACATTGCAGCACGAAAATTAGGCTTTGCACAAAAAAGTCAAGGAGAAAAATACACTTCATACCAAAATTTTGTCTTTCAATAATGTCATCTGTATCACCTGATTATTATTAAGGAATATATACATGATGGTATAAAGCTATGACAGAAGAACTTGGATATTGGCTTTCAGCCATGTCTGAAGTTGGTTTGGGGAGGGGCAGGGAATTTGCCTCCTTCCTAAACATGCCCATCGGCAAATTGTTGTCAAAGAAAAAATTGTTTTAAATATAGAAAGTTTAATACACACAGTACCAACTGAAGTGAGTTAGAGGAATACCACAGCAAATTTTCCCTCTGTTAAAGATTCCAAGTTTGATGTCATTTCTTGGGAAGTTTTCAATTATCATCAAAGAAAAAAAATATTGTAACTGGAAGTTTTTTGTGGTTACCTCATTACTGCAGTTATTAGCTTAACTTGACAAAGTCAATATAAGCTATTGCCATCACGCATGCGGAAGTCTGTGAGTCTGTTCACATTTTCCTTTAGCACGGGCTATACCCCGCAGTTCTTGTCTGATCGTCACCAAATTTCATATACAGGTTTGGGGGGCATGTCTAGATGAGAACGTCCCCTTTTGGTTGCGATCGGTCAAACGGTATGGCTGCCCGAGCCCAAAACCTGAAAACCATTATTGCAGTCTACAGGTAGTTTTTATGAAGACATTTCATTGTAACTTGGTAGGATGCCTCTGAATAATGCCTAGATGAGAAGGTCCCCTTTTGGGCATGATCTGTCAACCATGATGGCTGCACAAGCCCAAAACCCAAAAACGTTTAGCACAGTCTGCAGGTCATGTTTAATATGGAGGGATTTCATTGTAACTTGGTAGGATGACTCCTTTTGACGTCTAGATGAGAATTTCCTCATTTGGGCGTGATCTGCCAACCGTGACGACTTCCTGAGGCCAAAACCCGAAAACCTTTAGCACAGTCTGCAGGTCATATTTATTGAGGAATTTCATTGTAACTTGATGGGTTGACTTCATATAATGTCTAGATGAGAAAGTCTCATTTTGGACGTGATTGGGCAACTGGGACGGCTACAGGGGCCCGAAGCCCGAAAACCTTTAGCACAGTCTACAGGTCATATTTATGAAAGGATTTCATTATAACTTGGTAGGATGACTCCAAATAATGTCTAGATGAGAACGTCCCATTTTGATCGCGATCATGCAGCCTTGATGGGTGCCCGAGCCCAAAAACCTTTAGCATAGGCAAAAGGTCATATTTATGGAAGGATTTCATTGTAACCTGTTAGGTTGACTCCATATAATGCCTAGATGATGACATCCCCTTTTGGTCGTGATTGGTCAACTGTGATGGCTACAGGTGCCCGAAGCCTGAAAACCTTGAGCACAGTCTACAGGTCATATTTATGAAGGGATTTCATTGTAACTTCGTAGGATCACTCCAGATGATGCCCAGATGAGATTGTCCCCCTTTGGTTGCGATCATTCATCCATGATGGCTGCCCGAGCCCAAAGCCCAAAAACCTTTAGCACAGTCTACAGGTCATATTTATGAAGGGATTTCATTGGTAGGTTGACTTCATATAATGTCTAGATAAGAACGTCCCCTTTGGACGCAATTGGGAAACTGACGGCTACAGGGGCCCGAAGCCCGAAAACCTTTAGCACAGTCTACAGGCCATATTTATGAAGGGATTTCAATGTAACTTGATAGGATGACTCGTTTTGGATTAATTTCACTGTAACTTGGTAACTTTTGTTGATATACGTTAACTGTGAGGGCCACATACATTAACTGTGAGGTTATATTAACCCACCCCTCAGCTCTTTAGTACAGTGTACACCTCATATTATTTTTATCAAAAACATAGCATACAGGGAACAGAAATGAACATATTCCCAATTATCACAATTCTTGTCTTATTTCATAATCCTTTCATAAACATTGAACATTATCCTTTTCATCAAACACAACACACAAGCTAAGCTACAGTGTCATTGACACTTTCATTTTAGATAGTACTGGAGCTTGTTGACAGAAGATAATTCCAAAGTAAATTGCAAAACTAGGCCAAATAGATACCCAGTATAGCTCCAGCTAATACTATTTATGTCTGATCTGTCTGACTTTCACCACCCCACCCTCTCATGTCAGAGTGTCAAGCTTCTAGAGTTGGGAGGTTTTAATTTTTAGCTTAACTTGACAAAGTCAAGATAAGCTATTACCATCACGTATGCTGAAGTCTGTAGGCCTGTAATTCTGCTCACATTTTCTTTAGCACAGGCCTCCATTCCCCCCTCCCCCCTCCCCCCCCCCCACATAGTTCATGTCCGATCATCACTGAAGTTCATATGTAGATTTGGGGTAATATGTAGATGAGAATGACACATTTTGGTCGTAATCGGTCAACTGTGATAGTTTGAAACTCGAAAACCTTTAGAACAGTCTACAGGGGGCGCGGTGGCATTGCAGTAACCGGTTCTCATCAGATCACCGAAATTAAGCAACATCGAGCCCGGTTAGTCCTCGGATGGGTGACCATCTGAGCGATCGATTCGGACTCCTGCGTTGTGTCCTTGGGCAAAGCACTTAACCCCGATTGTCCACATGGGGGCACGATTACGCTGTGTACTAAGGCGTACTGCACGTCGATGGTGCGCATATCTTCAACCAATCTAACCCTGCCTGTGCTGCAGTGCGGAGTTGGGATGTTGGGGAGCTGGCAGCTGCTCGTCGTTGCTCAGTGGTTCTTTCCCAGTACTCCAGCTTCCTCCACCTGTAAAACTGTCATGGTCCTGATTAGCCATTGTGCATAAGTATGTGACCATAACCACCAATAAATAAATAAATAAATAAATAAGTAAATAAATAAATAAATAGAACAGTTGACAGGTCATATTTATGAAGGGATTTCATGATACTCCCACCCCAACTCCCCCACAATGAGTTGAGGGGGTATACTGGAATCACCTTGTCTGTCTGTCTGTCCGACCGTCTGTCCGTCCATCCATCCATCTGTCCATCCATCCATCTGTCTGTCCATAGACATAATTTTGTCCGGAGATTTTCTCAGACATTTATGGACCAATCTGTTCGAAACTTGATATGAATGTTCACCACCATGGGAATCTGTGCACCTGTGTTTGTAGTTCCTGTCAGATTATTTTTGCCAGAATTATGCTTATTTTCGACTTGAAAAAGCAGGCCTAGAATCATTTTCTGGAGATTTTCTCAGAAGTTTATGGATCGATTCCTTTGAAACTTGATATGGATGTTTACTACATCGGAGCATGTGCACCTGCGATTATAGTTTCAAACAGAATTTTTATACCCCCACTTTCGAAGAAAATGGGGGTATACTGGATTACATCTGTCCATCCGAGAATATTCATAACTTTCATAGCTTAAGTAGATTATTATGGAACTTGTTTTCTATAATATTTGGTCATATGTATGCCCACACTAGGCAGTACACCACGTGGGGGTATGCACCGGATGGCAGTGCAGCTCTTGTTTTTTTTTTGCCAGAGTTATGCCCCTTTTTCTCTTAGAATGTTTGAATTTTGTTCAGAGACTTTTTCAGATGTTTATGGGTCGATTCCTTTGAAACTTGGTATGGATGTTCACTACCATGAGATCCTCTGCACCTACAATTATACTTTTGATTGAGCTTTTTTGCCAGAGTTATACCCCTTTTTGTCTTAGATTGCCTGAATTACCCAGAATTTTGTCCGAAGATTTTCTCAGAGGTTTTTTGTTCGATTTCTTTGAAACTTGGTATGGATGTTCACTACCATGGGAACCTGTGCACCTGCGATTATAGTCTTGATCGTTTTTTTTCCCAGGGTGATGATCCTTTTAGTCTTAGAATGTCTGAATTTTGTCTTGAGATTTTCTCAGATATTTATGGGTCGATTCCTTTGAAACTTGGTATGGATATTCACTACTATCGGAACCTGTGCACCTGTGATTGTAGTTTTAATTGAACTTTTTTTTGCCAGAGTTGTGTTCCTTTTCATCATAGACTAATAATGGCGGTAGGGGGTATGGACAGGGCCCTAGTCAACATCTAGTTGTAACTCAGTAGGATGACTCTGTATAATAATGTTTAGATGAGAACGTCCTATTTTGGTTGCGATCGGTCAATTGTGATGGCAATGCGTGTTCAAAACTAAAAAACCTTTAGCACAGTCTACAGGTCGTATTTATGAAGGGATTTCATTGTAACTTCATAGGTTGACCCTGTATGAAGTCTAGATGAGAACGTCCTATTTTGATTGAGTTTGGTCAACCATGATGAACTAGAGCTGTGCGGTATTGAAATTTCAGGTTCAGTATCGGTATATTTCGGGTAAACACCTCGGTTTCGGTATGGTATTCAGTATATGCACAGAACACTGAAAATAGTTGCAAGTTCTGCGCTGACATCTCATGAACTTGACAAGTTACTATGATAACTGATTAGTCTAGCAAGTTATTTAATGAATCACTCAGTTCATTGCAAATCATCACACTGCATCAAGTGATTCATTTAATAACTTGCCAAGCTAATCAGTTGGCCTCTCTGTCCTTCGTACATGTACCATGCCCCTCCCCCATTGAATCGAGCAGAAGAAACATATATGTTCTTCAACTTCAGTGCTTTTCAGTAAGTTTTCACTGGTAGCAACACTCTTGGTCCAACCCTCCCACTCCACCCCCAGCCCTCCCCACCCCCCCCCCCCCTTACCTTTCAAAGTTGCAACAAGATTAATGTCCAGTGAATTCAGTGTCCAATATCCACACAAATATGCAAGTAAATTGAAGTAATTCAACTGTAATTAATCTCTCATTGCTAATCCCAGTTGTGAAAACATGATGCAATCATTGCCAATCATGGAATGTGTCCATGACATGGTGTCATCCACCTTTCATTGTTTGGGTTCATCTTTGATAAACATATAATATAACATGTTTTATGACATTCATCAAGTTACAATTATAGGGGATTTTGAGCGGAATCACTCTATCAGTATTCACTAACTTCACTTCTGGTTCTTGGTCTCATACACATTACTGAAAATTCCAGAGAATCCACGATTTCCATGACAAATTAGGGTAAATTTTCATTTTCCATGAGAAAAAAATGTACAAATCTGTTATTTACTAATAACAGCACATCATTTTCAAAGCATTTGCTGAGCCTTGATAGACGAAATGAACTTCGATAATGCTAAAATGCTGTTTTGTCACCTGTTGGCTTCCATACATTGTTTTTTAATGTGGTTTAAAATTAAATTAAGGTCAATCACGTCTTTCCCATGTGCGCTGTTATGCAGTATAAATTATTTATTCGAAAGAATATGAAGCAGATGATCGGGTGTTAAAGTTTAGGGGCATGTATTTTGATAAAATGCTCAGTTGTTAAAAGTAGCTGCAACCTACAATATTAATGCTGAACTGAAAGAAATGCTATAAAAAAAATCGCCGAGATGCGATAACCACTGGCAGTATTAACCCTTTACCCAACGAATCGCCCGCATCCGCCTGCGTAATATGCAAATTCAGCAGCTGAAAAAATATTATTTTTCGAAAAATTTCAACAAAACCATATCATGTGACCCCTCTTTGGAACGAGCTCGTTCCAAAGAGGGGTCACATGATATGGTTTTGTTGAAATTTTTCGAATAAAATTTAAAAAATGATATTTCAAATAATAAATTTTGAAATCGTCTGCGTTGGGTAAAGGGTTAACGTTTGTAATTTGTATGTCAAATTGTCAACGTATTGAATTTTCACAACCAGTGGATTATTTCCAACCAAATGTCAACCACCCACCCGACCCCCATTGTCCCCTGTGAATAAATCGCACAGCAGTTTTCAGAAAATATATTGTATCAGCCAGGATGTTGGAAACACTGGAACCGGGCTTCAGAAAAGGAAGTACCAAGTTAACAACTTGCCATTTTTCGTTTTACGCCTTCACTTTTTTATTTCTTTCTCCGATGTATTCGCAGTGTCTGCTGTCTACCAGTGGCTTAGAAAGTTCACATTTGCACATTTTCTTATCAATTCGATCAAAATATGTGGCCCACAGGCTTTTTGATTTACGATCCAACTTGATGAGTTAAATTTGTGTCAATTTTGCAGAAAAATATTTATACCGAAATAAGCTGTATTTTGATTTGGTTTCGGTACAGTTTTCTATATCCCTATAATACCGAATCCATACCAAAAATTTTATATACCGCACAGCACTAAATGAACGCCTGGGCATGTGACCTAGATTCCTTTAGGAAAGTCTACAGGTTGCATTTATGAAAGGATTTCATTGTAAATTAGGTAGGATTACTTGGTACAATGTTTAGATGAGAATGCCCTAATTTGGTTGTGATCAGTCAACCATGATGGCTGCACAGGCTCATGTCCTAGATTTGTTTAGCATGGTATACAGTTCATATTTGTGAAGGGATTTCATTGTAACTTGGTAGGATGACTCAGTAGGATGTTTAGACGAGACGATCCTATTTTGGTCTCGATTGGTCTTCTGCTACCTCCGCTTGGGTATGTGACCAAGATTCCTCTAGCACTGCCTACATTAAATATCTTCTTCAGATTCACCAGTCAGAATCCTTTCATATTAGGTATATAACATCTTTAGGGGTGACAGATTCAAGTTTGTTCAACTCGGGTTAACATTTGGGCTCCCTATGGTATTTCTTCAAAAATCTTCTTCTTCAGATCTACGAGTCAGAATGCTTTCATATTTGGTATACAACATCTCTAGTGGGTGGTGGTGGGGGGGGGGTGGGGGGTGGGAGGGGGCATATTTCAAGTTTGTTCAAATTGAGTGCCTGGGTTAAGATTTGGGCTCTCTAAGGGTGCTCAAATTTTAATTTAGTGCAATACGAGGAATAATCTTTAAAAATCTTCGTCTTTAGATCCACCAATCAGAATCTTTTGATATTTGGTATACAGCATCCTTAGGCAGGTCAAATCTAAGTTTGTTAAAAGCAAGTCCCTTTGTTAATATCTGGGATCCCTACTAGAGCCCAAATTTTATCTTGGTCCAGTAATGAGGAATAATCTTTAAAAATCTTTTTCTTGAGATGCAATCAGAATCATTCAATATTTGGTATACAGCATCCTTTGAGGGTTCAGATTCATTTTGTTCAAATAAAGTCCCTGGGTTGATATTTGTGTTCCCTGTGGGGAGGGGGTGGGGGTGGGGGCAAATTTTAACACATTTCAAAATTGGTAATATTCTCAAAATCTTCTTCTCCAGAACACCAGTCAGAATCTTTTGATATTTGGTATACAACATCCTTCAAGTTTGTTCCAATCAAGTCCCCAGTTTGATATTAGGACTCTGTTGTTTTCCATTACTGAAAATCTGGTCATTATTTCTGTGGTAGTAGCCCAAAACTAGAAAGAAATCATATGGCATGGACAGCAGAGTTATAAATAATTAAATAACTTTATTCCTCTGTTGTGTTAACTGAATATAGGACAAAACCCCCTCGGACAAAACACCCTCGAACAAAACCCCCTCAGGACAAAACCCCCTCGGACAAAACCCCCTCACTTTTACTGACAAAATGGACAAAACCCCCTCACTTGAGAAAAAAATGATGATGAAAAAAATGAGGTGATAAATGTTGAAGTGAATAAATAAAAAGAATATTTAAACAAATATAGAGTTTTATTAAATTTGTTTGCAGGTAATTGTAATTAATATTTAATGACATATATATATATAATACTGACAACATGTAACAGCTAGCGATCTTTTTCACACAGAACTATAGAACATACAAATATTATATTAATTAGGATCATCTTGCCTTACAAATTACAACATCTATAAAGTAATTATCCAATGATAATAAATCTAATTGACACTCACAAAAATTCAATATGGTTCAAGTCGCATTTTTGAGTTACCCTGGATCATGTAATAAATAGAATCTACAACGGATCCCTATTTTGTAGCTCTATTTACAAAACTCGTCCAGTAAATTAGGTCTTGGCCTCGCTAAAGCTCGGCCAATACCTAATTTACTGAACTCGTTTTGTAAATAGAGCTATAAAATGGGAACCCGTTGTAGATCCTCTATTTATTACACAAATCTAACCTGTGATATGGATACCATGTAATGTTTTTACCGTGTTGACGGACGGACGTATTGGTGAAGCACTATATTTTTAAAACTGTTTCATATATATGAGTGAAGTTTCTAAAACCGAATACAATAACCAACATATTTCAAGAAGTCTGCCACATTGAGTTTACCCTCACGTCTATCCTCACACAGTTTTACAAGTTTCTTCTGAAGTTTAACTGTGTGTTTTCTTTGACGTTTTGATGGAGGTTCACCTCGTTCATGTCTAAGGAGAGTTGTAGAGACCAATACCTGGTTTTTCTTGAGACTGTCTATTACTCTCCAGACTGTTGGATGTGCATGGCCTACAAGTTTCATAAACCCATTATTCCAACCTTCACAAATGTTATTTGTGCGAGCATTACCACAAACTGTTATGTCATGCACATTCCAAACTGGAGGTGGAAACGTAGGCGGTAAGCGCCTGACTTTAATTGGGGCAAGTGTTCCATCAGGTCGAGATGGTGGTTTGATAGTTCTATAAGACCCAGTCACATATGTATTGTTAAAATAGGCCAAGAGAGGTTCTAGTCCATCAGGGGTGACATCTCGCAGATGTGACATGCCTTCATGAGTATATATATATAATATCTGAGGGGGTTTTGTCCCGAGGGTTTTTTTCCCTGAGAGGTTTTTGTCCTACGATGCAAAAAATGAGGGGGTTTTGTCTGATGGGGTTTTGTCCTGAGGGGGTTTTGTCCTGTTACCGTGTTAACTAGCCATAGATGGTAATTAAATCCTTTTTGAAACAACTTTGGTCAGGTGAGCTTCTCGGGCCCCAAGGGACCTCTTGTATTTATGAGGGGACTTGTTTTGGAATGCTTTTACTGTAACTTGGTAACTTTGGTTGACATATGTTAACTGTGGGGGCTACATTTAACCCAGGCCTCAGTTCTTTAGTACAGTCTACACCTCAAATTATTCTTGTTGAAAACATAGCATGAAGGGTACAGAACTTAGCATATTCTCACTTGTCACAATTCTTGTCTTATTTCATAATCGTTTCATAAACATTGAACACTATCCTTTTCATCAAACACTTCACACAGTCAAGTTAAGCTGCAGCAGGGATAGCATCACTAAATTTACCCTCTGTGAACCTCAATCTCATCAGCGTCTCAAAATTAAACAGAAAGAGGTACCCAGAGGATAAATTGGCCCACTGTATGGGATAGCATCATCAAATTCCCCCTCTGGGGACGTCATTCTGCAAATGTCAGACTGCTTATTTTCAGGCCTGTTGTCCAGTGGACAATCCGGTGGACGAGTCAATGAAGGACAAAATGTGGCAATGACAATTCGACATATTCGCCCCTCTGCTAGGCAGGGACGTAGCTAGGAGGTTTTCAATGCAGGTGTGGGGGGGGGGGGGGTGTGCAGATGTAGGAAAATTCTGACTAGGGATGCATACATGAAGGGAGGTGTTCCCTACCTTAACCTCCAGACCCCCTTCCCTCACCTTCCTCTTACCCCCCCCCCCCCTCCCCCCATCCCCTCTTGGAACATTTTTCAAAATGTTGACTCCAAGTGACTGTACTGGTAGGTGTTAGGGAATTTTGAGAATATTTTCATGTAGCTTACTATGACCAAACGTTCCTGCCACATTACACCTATTCTTAAAAATCTGCACTGGCTGCCTCCGAGGGAACGCATTGAATTCAAAATTCTCATATTAACTTGGAAATACTTAAATGGCGAGGCCCCACCGTATTTGTCCACTTTGGTTTCACGTTACGAACTCGGTAGATCACTACGTTCGAAAACATCACACAATCTTGTCCATGCACCAGGTGACCTCACAACAGCTGGCGATCGGGCCTTCTCGGTGGCTGCTCCATTCCTTTGGAACCTGCTTCCGAGTGGGCTGAAAGCATCCAAGAGTCTCCCATATTTCCGATCAGCTCTCAAATCACATTTGTTCCGGAGGGTATATAACTTAGATGAAGACCGCTGATTGTGATTCATCCGCTTGGAGACAGTCAGCAAATAGGAAATGCAGAGTGATATACATATATATAAAGTTTTTTTTTGTGTGTGTGTGTTAAGCCCAAGAGCTCTATGAGGATTTTCGGCTTTAAACTACATTAAACTACATTTATTATTATTATTATTATAGCTTAAATGACTGCAGCTAAATATCTATGTACATAAATTGAGGTTTTAAGACAGCACAAAATGACAATTTCTTGTGGTTTTGTAGTCTGTAAGTAGGCCATATCTGCCTTCATTAGGCATTAAGCATTGTGTCAAATAGATGAATGTGCATGTATGGAGAATGCTCAAAAAATCAGTATTCAACCAATAATTAACAATAACTAACTCAGCCAATATGTCACAATATGTGTGAGATATTAATCCAACAACACCAAATACAAATCAAAATTTTCTTTCATGACAGTACACAGCCAAAGAAAACTGTGCACAATTTTGGTAGTAAATTTAAAAAATCCAGGACACTGCAGCCCCCCCCCCCTGCCCCCTTATGGCCACCTCTGTTGGAAAATGCCCCCCTTTTACTAGAATTTTGACAAAAGTGGAGCTTATTTGGTCCTTTTAGGGCATTTCCCCAATTTTTTCGGGAATTTTGTCGGAAATTTTCAAAAGTTCCCCCCACCCCCCTCTCCTATAATCTGTTGTCATGGGGAGTCTGGCTTCAGGACATTTTGAGTCCAAATACAAACTGCAATATGTGAGTGAATTGCATATAGAAGAAAACAAAATGTATAAAATGACCACGGTTGTGGAATTAGCCTTGGAGTGGTCAGAAAATCTTGCATTGTTCGATCAGAATTTAGTCTGTGGGAGTCAGTGGTTGGAATTTTCATGGTAGTGGAAAATCACATTCGGAAAAAACCCTAGTAAATCCAATGCTTTGAATTTCCAACTGTTGGAATTTTTGCCTGAAAAATTTCCAACTATCTTTATTTTTTGACAAATATTGGGGGGGGCGGGGGACACACCCCCACCCTCCTCTAGCTACGTTCCTGCTGCTAGGTAGAGTGGTGAGAGTCCATAGGGGTCACTATTCCAGTTCCCTCCCTGTAAGATAGTTTAACTGGTTGAGTGCTGGAAGCCACTACCACTATCATGTTTCATATTCAGTCAAACAAAATAGAAAGTATGCCCCGCATGTGGTAGAACAAGCGAAGCAACAAAAAGAAATGGAAAAATGTAGACAGATTTGTTGACTTAAGCATAATGGCAACACCCCTAATGCAGAATTTTATCTCCTTAAATTAACACGAAAATGGACTTTAAAAAGTAGTTTCATGTGAATTTACGGATATAAGTAGCTTCCGGGCAATAAATTCGCTCTGTTCTCGCCTTCTGTTAATGCGCGAAGATTAGCACATTCCAGAGAATTTAGTTACAAGTCTTTCTCAAACCTGACTTGGATCGCAGCTGTACTGTCTGGGACCGACAAAAATACCGTAGCTAATTTTTAACACAGAGCATCTTGTTGTAAACGTGGTCAGGAAGTCTTCTACTGCAAGTGTGATCTCCTACATGGATATATTTCTATTGTTCTTCACATACCCTATACCTGTATGCTTTCCTTTGTTATATTCATTGTTTTATGTATGTGTAATGTTATGTGTAAATGTTATGTATCATTGTACTGGTACGGAAAACAGTAAATAAATAAATAAATAACACAAATAATATTCTGTTTTTAAATTTGTAATAAAACAAATTTTCATGAACAAATTCAGACCAACAAAAATGATATAACCCTCAACCAGTTAATCAGTTTATGCACAATCACAGTAAAACCGTTCTGCTGGTTTCTGCTGGGTCTCGTGGTTTGTTTTTTTGGTTTGTGGCAAAAACCAGAACTGAACAGGAACATAAATAAACTGTCCAGCTCTGATAGCTTCCACCTAACTTCCAGCAGAATGACAGTTAAAGTTTTTCTGTTACCAAGTAAACAAATTTATACTATCATGCATGGATGGCTTCTTTAGATATATGTAAACATGGGCTTGGTTACCTCTGTTCAACCAGAAATAAATACACTAATATGAAGCAAGAACTTAATTATCTCATTAATATTTTCTTATGAAGCAGAAGCTCAGAACCACTTGACTGCTTGAAACAGTTACCTTGTTGGTCATGATAACATCAGTTTATTGAATGTAGTTCCTTTTCTTATCTCCCTAAGTATACATCTCTGGAATATGCAGGTCACAGCTGGTGACTGTGATTTCTTAAAGAAAAATATAGCTTATTTATTCCATAGCTGATCATAAAAAACAAGGTTATTTTTTAAAAGCTTCCCAGGTAGGGCGGGTGCTGGGATTGCTTGACGTTAGAGGATGGATTGCAAGCCACCAGTCTAATTCTGTTTAGAATTCAATGCTGTTATGGACTGTTTGTTTACCCACTTTTTGTGGAAATTTGCATGCAGATGGCCGATGTTGTAATGTGTGTGATGTGTCTTTACTTACAAAGATATGTTTTCTTTCCTGCCTTGGTTATACATGTAGATTGATATTCCAATCAATAAGTATTTAATTCCCCTTTAAACCATCAAGTTATGGTGGAGCCCACTTAATTGGATATCTTTTAACTGAATAACCCTGTTAATTGAATATAATATCCTAACACAAAACCATTTACCATACTTCCGGTACAAATTTGACCTGTTAATTGAATATAGGTTATAGAGTAAACTCCTGTTAATTGAATAAAAAATCTTGTAACCTGTCGAGAAATTACCCTAACCCTCCCCAGTTTTCCTTTGTATTTAGACCTATTTGGCCTCAGTATATCCAATACAGGCATTTAATCTATTATATCTTGTTTGACAGAGCTCATAGAGCTCTGTCAAACAAGATATAATAGAATAAATGCTAAGTTTATCTCAAGAATACAGGAAAGTGACACAATCTCTCTTAATTGAATACTCCTGTTAATTGAATATTTTTAATTGGCAAAGTGGCTATTCAATTAACAGGGTTTCAATGTATTAACATAATTTGTGGAACTACCCATTGTAATTATAAAAATATGGCTGTGATGAGTCTTCATTTCTGATTGTAATGTCATCAAAGTGTCAATCAAATCAAGTCTCGATTGAGCAACATTTCTAGCTTTGGTTCACAGAAAATGAATTTTCATGAAATTTTTCACATTCATTCATCAGGAATATATCCATTGGTTAGAAAAACAAACCATATGCTCATCTCTTTCATAACCAATTGGAATATTCGAGACATTTGAATCTAATCACAGGCAATGACCTATTTAAATGCTAGACTGGTTCCAGGCCATAACAGCGTAAAAGAGAACAAGATTGGTGGTCTGGTAGCTTGGGTGGCTTGGTTAAAGTTTCTGTTTGAGTGCTGCAACGCTTCAAAATTTGAAATGATTTTAAATCATCCTGATGCTTGGATGCAATTCAGTTCCAGTTGCACTGATTTGGAAATTTTTCAATTCATCAAAATGTTCTCAAAACCCTAACAAGCGTCTCCTCCTGAACACTTCTTCTACCACCAGGTCTCCTGTGCTGGAGAACTGATGAAAAAAGAAATGTTAAGGAGGTTACACTTCCAAAACTCCTTACCGGTCTGGAATATTCCACCTTTTTTTTTTATTGAATTGCTCAAACAGACGAGTCCCCGTTGAATACAGTACTTGAGTGGAGACTGGTAATATTTCCTGTTGTGAGAAGGCGCAATATTTACAATTTGAAGAACCATGAAATTGATTTGATATTATTTGATAACTGATTTGATTCAAAATATTCTGCCTGTTTCGATTCAGGATTCAAAATCTGATTTGCAGAGCCTTAGTTCCTGTCAGTGGCACTTAACATGGCATTCAGCAATTATATCACAAAGAGAGAAAAAAAGCATTGGATTTGGGAGAATGTGCATTTTATTGGTGAGCGTTCTGAGGTCTCCGTGTGGATATTCTGTAGAAATCAGGCATACACAGTTCATTCTAGATATCTGTTTGTCATAATTATGTAACACACATCACAGATTTCTTCTACCATCAAGCTACAGTACCTGATGAAATAAGTTCTAGATAACCAGTAGTGGACAATCCCCATGCATCTTATTTATTTGTGCTGGTTTCAAATAAATGTCAGGATTTCAGCTTTTAAGCTTTATTGACATATTTTTCTGCACCCTAGAGATGACACCTGGGATGGTTCCCACCTCTCCTTTGTCTCTTTGAAAAATACAGTACACTCACCATGGATTGGTCATAATTCACACATGGGTAGTGTAGTGATGTCTACACTTTACCAGGTAAAAAAAAATCATCATCAGCAAAATTTTAATTAATGAAGCACATTAATTAAATTTTCGATGATTATACCTGTAATTAGTGTTCGAAGTCATAATATTATTGCGTCCGTGGAAATATTGCTCACCTGTGGAAAGTGACCAGTCCACAGCCACTGTACTGTAGTCTTGACATTTCTTTGGGAGAGCTTCTCAAGAAATAATGTTACCCCACAAGGCTTGGAATTATCAACACCAAAAATGAGTTGAAAATTCATGCCCCAACTTATTTCAGCTGGTAATTTTCTAAGAACTGAGGTAATTCTTGATGGATGCAGTAGAGTTTTTAGCTCACCTGGTTGAAAGTCAGGGTGAACTATAATGATCACTCTCCTTCCGTCATATGTCATCTGTTGTCCATGAACATGGTGTTTGTAACTTCTCCAAAACTGTTTGACTGATTTCAGTTAAACTTGAGGTGACTGTTCTGACATCGCATTTGTTTTTGTTCAAATCAACTTTCCCTGCCCCAAAGGGAGAGGGTGGGGAAAAATGCTCCTAAATTTTTAAATCTTTTTCTCATGAACTGATGGGTACAATGACTTGATATTTGATACTGAGCTTCCTTTCAAGAGGTAGAATCAAGTTTGTTCAAACAAAGTTCATAGAGCAATATTTGCCTTTGTAAAGGGGGGGGGGGGGGCAAAATTTCTATATTATAGGCGGATCTTTTGATAAAGTTTCCATAGGCGGGTCTTTTGATAAAGTTTCTATTTTGTGAACCAATAAGCCAATTTGAACCAAATTAGGTATGTGGTATTATTGAGTCATACGTACTTGATTCATGCCAAAAAACATTTCCCGGATCCTCGTGGTAACCCCAGGAGCTAAAATTAGAAATACTTTAAAATGCCCTTATTTCCGAAACTGCATGGAACAGAGAACTCATATATATGGTTTAAAGCATCTGTAGGACCAATAGAATCCAATGATTTATCAAAAATTGCCATTGGTTGTGTCATAGTGTACTGCAGAGGGAATTGAAAAAATGCTTATTTATTTATTTATTTATTTATTTATTTATTTATTGGGGTTTAAGGTCACATACTTATGCACAATGGCTAATCGTGACCATGACAGTTTTACGGGTGAAGGAAGCTAGAGCAATGACAAGCAACTGTCAGCTCCTCAACATTCTAATTCTGTTCAAGCTCCGCTCAAGCAGGGTTACAGTGGTTGAAGACATGATGCACTATTGATGTGCAGTACGCTTTAGTACATGGGGCCATCGTGTCCCCATGTATGCAACCGGGATAAAGTGCCTTGCCCAAGGACACTACACGGGTCGTCCCGGACGGGGGATCGAACTCGGGACCTCTAGCATAGAAGTCCAACAGTCTACCACTGAGCCACCGCACTCCCAAAAAAGGCTTGAGTTAGCATATTTGCAAAAAAAAATGTTAAATCTCCAGAGCCACTGATAAGAATCTTTTGATATTTGGTATATACAGCATCCATAGGCGGGTCTTTTGATATTTGGTATACATTGTTACAGGAGTCAGTTTCAAGTTTGTTCCTCTCAAACCCTTCAGTTAATATTCGGTCTCCCTTTGCAGCCTGAATCTTATCCTAGTGCAATGTGAGGAATAATCTTTAAAAACCATTTTCTTCAGATTCTCCAGTCAAAATCTTTTAATATTTGGTATACAACATCCCAGGGAAGTCAGATCCAAGTTTGTTCAAATCATCCAGGAGTAATTGCTGCTGTCCTTATCGCCGGAAAAAGCGACCCCGCAAGTGAGACGTCCTGATGAGTCGGTCTTGTACAGGCCTCGTAACTCTTGGTCGACCTGAACACGGTCGGTCAGCAGCAGATCCAGTGGTTCTGTACCTTCCTAGAGACAGTTAATAGTGGCCACAGTGACTCTGAACTAAGCAGCGAGCTCATCTGAAGGTATCCCAGCCTCATGCATACCAATGGTACGCAACCTCTGATTTTGGGTTAATCTTGGCATTTTTTAAAATGTCGGAAGACAAAAACTAGCGTGTTTTCTCAATAACCCAGGCTCTCTAGCACAACATAACACAAAGAAAATCATCGGTCACCCATTCAATTTGACATTCTTGGGTAGCACGTGCTATTTTGAAATCCGTAGCAAAATTGTATACGGTTGGGTGGACAACAACAACATGTCATTTAACTCTTTGCATGACTTTTTGTCCACAAACATGCAACATTAGAACTATTATATTTCATCCTTTATGCTATTTTTTCACATTTGTTTCTATTATACTTTCTTTTTTGACTCAGTATAGTTTACATCATCCGTACAGGGGTTAGATTTAAATTTGTTTAAATCAAGTCCCTAGGTTAATATTTAGGGAATAATTTTTAATTTTTTTCTTCAGATGAACCATTCCAAATGTTTTGATATTTGGTATACAGCATCCTTAAGGAGGTCAGATCCAAGTTTGTTCAAATCAAACCCTTGGTTGACATTTGGGCTCAGTAAGGGAGCCTTAATTTAAACTTAATACAATATGTGGAATATTCTTTAAAAATCTTCTCCGGAACCATTATTCAGAATCTATTGTTATCTGGAATACAGCATCCTTACTGGGGTCACAATCAAATTTCATAAAATCAAGTCCCTGGGTTAATATAATTTTTACATGGTGCAGTATGAGGAATATTCTTCAAAAATCTTTTTCTCCAGTTCCCTGTGACAGAATCTTTTGATATATGATACACATTATCGTAAGAGGAGTTAGATTCAAGTTTGTCCCCGGGATAAATATTTGTTCTCCCTATTGAACCCCGAAGTTTAACATAGTCCAATATGAGGAGTGATACTTGAAAATCTGCTTCTTTGGATCCAGTGGTCAGAATCCTGATTGAGGGGAGGGGGGGGGGGGGGGGGGGGGGGGGGGTGGATGGTTCCAACCAAGTTTGTTCAAAATAAGTCCATAGGTTGTTATTTGGGCTCCCTTTTTTCCATTACTGGATATCTGGGCATTGGTTGTGTGGTAGCATCTCAATACTTGGACAATAGAGTTATGAATAGTTACATAACTTCATTCCTCTATGGTGTTAACTAGCCATAAAAGCTGATAAAGTCCTTCTATAAACAACTTTGGTCACATGAGTGCCACCGGCCCCATGGGGCCTCTTGTTGATATAATAGGACTTTTTGTCCAACTTTGAAGCAAGCTTCTACCCACATTATTTTTTACATGATGAGTTACAAATTTGTTTGAATCAACTTTCTGTGGTCAGACATACTTTTCAGTATGTGAAACTACAACGCTAGATCAGCTTGCGAGAATTTATGGTTGACCAGTCCAGCCAATCCTGCAGATTTGGGAGTGGAAAGGTTATTGGAGAGTGTGCATGCCCCCCACCCCCCTCCCCCCACATCCGCATTGGACAAGACCCTTGGAAATTTAGAAATAGGATGACAAATCTATAGTGGTATTTAGCCTAATTATGACTAGGAAAAATAAACCAACTGCCTTGCTAATTTGAGGATTTTTCCTGGTGTTGGTGTCATGGAATTCTTCCTTGGGATCCACAGTCACCTGTAATGTGTACACATTTGAATGATCCTTGTGCTTAAATTGTAGCTTGAAATCATTGAGAAGGATTGGTTGACCAGGCCTTTCAAACAAGATATAAGTTTTGAGTTTACATTTTTGAGCCTTCTACTCAAGATGAGCTCAAGGAGCTCTGTCAAGAAGAATATATTAGATTAAATGCTTACACTGGATTACTGAGGTAGAATCAGTCTATAATTGTGGGAAGTCCAGTGGCTGAGTGAGTAATTCCTCAGCAGATCACAAGCTGTTTAATAAAATTAACCTAAGTTTACTCTATAATCTGTGTGCCATTACAGGTCAATTTTTTTTTGTCCCCCGACAAAACGTTTTGTCAGAGGACTATTGTAATCAGCTGCGTCCATCCGTGCATGCGTCCGGAGTGGTAACTAAAGTTTGGTGTATATGTCCCTGACCTCAATGATTAGGTGAATTCTGAATATCGACTAGATCCGATAATTTTTATTGATGTTATGCCCCTTTTTCAATGCTTTTCCGCCCAATTTTGCAACTTTGGAAATTTGGTGTCTGGATAACTTCAGTTTGAGTTATTGAGTCAACTCCGAATTTTGTACATAGGCTTGTCCAAAGAATACGCAGGTCAAGTTTGAATTTGGGTTCGGTCTGACCACTCTTGGCTGAGTTATGGTCATTATTCCATATTTTTGACTTTGAAAATTGGATTTCCAGCTGATAACCTTAGTTTGAGTTATTGAATCAACACCAAATTTTTTTACATAGGTTTGTCGCATGAATACGCAGGTCAAGTTTGAATGTGGGTTCAGTCCAACCAGTTTTGGCTAAGTTATGGCCCTTTTTTCATTTTTTCAACTTTGTTGTCTGGAAATATGTCCAATGTAAGAACTTACTGTAGGGGGACATAGCCCACACCTGGCTGTGGTCTTGTTTTTTTTAAACAATTTTATTTCCTTGATAGAAATATGATTAAGTGAACAGGCACAGCCTAGATGCCGGTAAACGATTCCCCAAATATATTTGTCAGCTTTGTCCAGAAGGCATGGTAAATGGTTCAGTATTAGAAGTTAAATGGAATTGACTGGGTTATTTAATTTCAAGATATCTAGTTAAGTGGGCTTCACTGTATATGTTGTCTGACAGATAAAATAAGATAAATTTCTTATGCTTTGAAGTCCATTGATGCTGCTGATAGACTAGAAATTTGGTGCTTTAAGTGAAAGATGTTACAGTATTTCTAGGGTGATTTGGTACATGGTAACCTGGTGGATTTGACATCAGCCTTTATCATGCCACCTGTTTAATTTGACCAATCATCGTGCTCTAATAGCATCAGTGGATTATGCTATATTAGGTTATTTAATGGGGAATCGGATTGAGTCCATACACTGCCAGTGACCATGTATGAACCCATACACCCCTTCTGCTGGGTGCCATTTTGTTTCCAAATTAATTTTCCCACCTCAAGTTTTCACCTATTTTCATGCAAATAAAAAACATTTTTCTGATAAGTATTCAAAATGAAGTGATTTGGATCTTTTAATTTATTATTTAATTTGTATGGTGGCATGATAAATACATTACATTATGTGAGGCTCAGCATGATCAATATGCTCGGCCTACAGCCTCGCCTAATATTAATCTCAGTTTGCCTCACATGACGCCATACCTGGTAAGTAAACATCCTGTAACTTATAATACCTTTACTTGGTAAATTTGTAGAACCCAGGCTAGGACGAAGCTTTGAAGTTTGATTCAATTTGAAATCATCCAGATGATTTGATTCGATTTGTGCCAGTTCAAAAACATTTGAATCATTGAGATGTAGCGAGTGTGGTGGCTCATTGGTTATGGCATTGAACTTCAGACCGAGTGGTCCACGGTTTAATTCCTGCCAGAGGTAACTGCGTTGTGTCCTTGGGCAAGGCTCTTAATCCCAATTGACCATGTGAGGCCACGATTGCGCTGTGTACTAAGGCATACTGCACATCGATGGTGCACTTGTCTTCAACCAATGCTAACCCCGCTTGTGTGGAGTTAGTATGTTGGGAAGTCTGACAGTTGCTTGCCATTGCTCTGTGGTTCTCTACAGGTACTCCGGCTTCCTCCACCCATAAAACTGTCCGATGAGGTGACCCTGGCAGTCAAAAGTGTCATTAAACCCCTGGGTACTCCAGCTTCCTCTCCTGTAAAACTGTTCAACATGAGGTGACCCTGGCTGTTGAAAGTGTCATTAAACTCCAATAATGAAACCATTGAGATGGTCTGAAAATCTGTTGGGGCCCAGTTTTTTATTTATTAGGGTTAATGACACTTTTGACAGCAAGAGTTACCTCATGCCAGACAGTTTTACAGGTGGAGGAAGTGAGAGAGAACCACAGAGCAGTGGTGAGCAACTGTCAGACTC
The DNA here is from genome assembly GCA_031216915.1 of Pictodentalium vernedei. Classification (NCBI taxonomy): domain Eukaryota; kingdom Metazoa; phylum Mollusca; class Scaphopoda; order Dentaliida; family Dentaliidae; genus Pictodentalium; species Pictodentalium vernedei. The sequence continues at coordinate 150,607,045 of CM062292.1, forward strand.
CCCAACATACTAACTTCACACAAGCAGGGTTAGCATTGGTTGAAGGCAAGTGCTCCATTGATGTGCAGTATGCCTTAGTAATTCATGCCACCATATGTTCAGTCAGGATAAAGTGCATTGCCCACGTACACAATGCAGTTACTGCTGGCAAGGACTGAACCATAGCTGTTTTGGTTTGGAGTTCAATTCTTTAACCACTGAGCCACCACATTTCACCTGCCAGATGGCTGAATTCCTTATAATCCTATGCACACTGTGAAGTTGTACCATCACTGGGTTTCTAAAATGTTGTATCTCAAATTTTCCAACTTTTCAGAGATTTTTTTATTGGTGTTTAACAACACTTTTGACAGCCAGGGTTACCTCATGTCGGACAGTTTTATGGGTGAAGGAAGCCAGAGTATCTGGAGAGACCCAACAATCAGACTATTCAGCATACTCACTCGGCACAAGCAGGGTTAGCATTGGTTGAAAACAAGTACACCATTGACACCTTAGCATATGGTAACCACATATCCCCATGTAGGCCAGTGGGATTATGTGCCTTGCCCAAGGACCCAATGCAGTTACCCTGGTGGGGATCGAACAATGGACCTTTGATTCCATTGCCATCACTGCTCAGCTACTGCGCTCCCTGTTTCTTTTCCATCTATCAGGAACAAGTTGATTACCTCCATTTGCCTTCAAGACATGTATTTGGAGATAAGACATTTAAGAATCAGCATTCCCAGGAGTTTTGAAAAATGCTTTGAAATATGACATTTACAAATTATATGGGAACATTTCAGTCCAAGAAACTCACTTTGCCAAAAAACAATTGCTTCTGCTCTCGTACATATTATGTAATTGGACATAATGTTAGTATTTCTGTGGCTAGTGCTATTCACAAAAATCATTATTTTTCTTGGAGGTTACCTATACTAATCAATCTTTGTCTGTTGTCTGTCCATCGAGCATCTCCCATCAATCATTTGCCTCCAGAATATAGCTTATGAACCCTCACTGAAGGTCAATCCAATGAGGGGTCATAACCTTGTTTTTGAGGCAAAAATGAAAATGTTTAGTTTTCAAGACATTTTTTGCAAGTGTCATTTTCTAGTTGTATTATGTATAAAGAGTTTAACCCTCTGATGTCAAAATATATAAATTTTGGGATTTAATTTTTTCCATAACGCAACTAGTAATTTAACCAATTCAATCTTCTTTGACAGAGCTGATTGGGCTCTGTCAAAGAAGATTGAATCTGTTAAATTCCTAGTTGCAGTATGGGAAAAATGATTACTTGAAGTGTTGGTATTTTGTATTTATTTATTTATTAGTGTTTAAGGTCACATTTATGCACAATGGCTTATCGTGACCATGACAGTTTTATGGGTGGAGGAAGCTGGAGTTCCCGGTGAGAACCACCGAGCATCGAAGAGCAACTGTTAGCTCCTCAACATTCTGACTCTGTTCAAACTCCGCTCAAGCAGGGTTAGAGTGGTTGAAGACAAGTGCACCATTGATGTGCAGTACGCCTTAGTTCACGGAATCATCGTCCCCCATGTAGGCATTAGGCAACCGGGATAAAGTGCCTTGCCCAAGGACACAACGTGGGTCATCCCTGATGGGGATTGAACTCAGGACCACTAGCATAGAAGTCCAACAGTCTCCCACTGAGCCACTGTGCTCCTGTGGTATTTTGACATCAGTGTGCAGATGGTTAACCTTTATATAATGAATCGTCCACATCCATCTACGTAATTCACAAAATGAGCAGTTGAAGAAGAAAAAAATAAATTTCAACAAAACCATATCATGTTACCCCTCATTGGAATGTGCTCATTCCAATGAGGGTCCCATGATATAGTTTTAATATAGTTAGTAGAAATTTTGTGAATAATTTTTTAAAAAAAATTCAAGTAACAAATTGTGTGTCTTGGGCAAAAGGTTAAGAAAATTGTTTTAAGTTAGAAATTAGTCATCAGTTATTGGGAAAATTACAAAAAATTCCACTTATTAATAAGAGTATTTATTTCAATCACTGAATCACTTATCAGATTTCCATTTGATAAAAAATGTTAGGCTATTACAAGAGAACTGGACATTTTCAAACAGAAACAGAAAATGTTGGTTTCAATCATTTTTATCTGATCAAGAAAGACTTGAACAGCCATCACCAATCATTCTGAAACAGGTTTATGAAAAACCCTCTTTTTGGAAATCAAGATTATTGTTCCCATCCTTTAATGCATTCCAAACCCCATTTTACTGTTTTGGATTTTGTTGTTTCTTGTCTAATTTCATGTATACCAGTTCATGTTTATTTATTTATTTATTGGGGTTTATTGACACTTTTGACTGCCAGGGTCACCTCATCAGACAGTTTTATGGGTGGAGGAAGCCGGAGTACCTGTAGAGAACCACTGAGCAATGATGAGCAACTGTCAGACTCCCCAATGTACTAACTCCACATAAGCAGGGTTAGAATTGGTTGAAGGCAAGTGCTCCATTGGCGTGCAGTATGCCTTAGTACACAGTGTCACCGTGCCCCACATGGGCAATTGGGATGAAGTGCTTTGCCCAAGGAACCAATTCATGATAGTGAGTGGATTATGACTAAGATTTAACCTAGGCCCCTGTGAATATTTGAGTCAATCAACGATTAAACCAGAAATATTGCAAATGAAACCATTCGCAATCGGACACCTGGTTTTGGCTAACATATTTGAATTTGATATTCGGTCGACTTGCTATTTTTGGCAAGTTCGAGTCGAAAAAAAAATCTGTAATTTAACCCTTCACTTAACAAATTCTCCATTGTAATTTACAAACTGAGGAATTCTTTAAAAAAAAAATTTAAAAAATTTCAATAAAACCACATGTGACACCCTTAATGGAATGAGCTTGCTGTACTCCTTCCAGTGAAGGGTCACATGATATGGTTTTGTTAAAATTATGTGAAAAATTTGGAAAAAACCATTAAAATCACAATTTGTGACAATGTGTGGTAAAGTGTGAGCAAAATTGGAATTGGCCCCTTAAAAGTAAAAAGGTTAAAACACAGGGTGCTCTAACCAATAATGGTTTCCAGGCTCTAACTTGCCAACACTTCTAGGATCATGAAATTAAACAGGTACACTATGTAGGGAATAGGAGTAAACCCTATCAGTTTGGTAGTCAAAAGGTCAAGGTCACAGGGTGCTCTAATCCAAAAACAGTTTCCCGATTCTATCTTGAAAATCCTTTGGTCAAGGATCAGGACTGAACCCTGTCAACTTGGAGGTCAAGGTCACAAGGTGCTCCAGCCTGAAAACAGTTTCCAGGCTCTAACTCAAAACACTTTGACCTAGGATTATATACAGGGGCCCCAGTTCTGGTATCTGTCACAAAAGTATTATATATAGTTACAACATAAATCCACAGTATGAAGCCTCCAGTAAAAAAAAGCCCCACAAAACACTTGGGTTTTAATTTTAATGCACAACAGACTAATGGATGGACTGACAGATGGACAACCTGTTTAAATCCAGGTTATCCATCTGTCAGTCCATCCATTAGTCTGTTTATTTGCCCGTCCGGAACCATAACTCTGTAATGCTTTGATGGATTTCCATGAAACTTTACACTAGGATAAAGACCAGTGGAAGGTCCTTTGCACAGCAGCACCATTCTCAAGTGACAAAGGTCAAGATCACAGGAATGGGAAAACATAATTCTGTAATGCTTGGCTGACAAAGTTGTCATCTGCTTTCACACTTTCATCATATACAATCACTGTGTGCAGGGTTTCATTGTTTAAAAGGTTAATCTATAATCACTTAACCCTTTATCACCAATTTTTTTTTTTAAATAAATTAAACTCCAATCATGGGGAGAAAAAGTTCTCTTTTTTTTCCAATAAAAGCACTCAAATATCATTGTCAAAAGAACTTGCACATTACAGTACAAGTTGAAGTAAGTTTAACATAACTGCAATAAACTAACTATACTGTGCATTGATAAGACCAGAATCTTACATCATTTTCTAGATAGCTGTCTGCAAGAGCTGTCCAGAAAATGATGTTAGTTTCTGCTCTTATCAGTGTAGGAAGAGAAAGATACATATACTACTCAAAGTTTGCTAAGCACCAAATATTTGACACATCATTGTGAAATTTGCTTGTGACATATTTGCGATATTTTTGGTGGATATGATTGAGGAATGTATTGAGATGGTCCCCAGTGTTTACATTAGCTCTCTTGACAGGCAGACTTTTCGTGACAGTCATGGAAAGCATGTACCCCTTGATTTTCATGATGTTTTCGTGTACTGTCTACATGTACATGACATATGTATGGTATTCAATCTTCATTTCAACACAAACCCTTGTGATTTAATGATTGAATATGGCAAATGCAAATGTAAGAAGATATTTGTCTGAAGCATAAATGAAGCAGGCTGTAGGTATGGTGGAGCAAGGGGCTACCTATCGTCAGGTTGGTGAAGCCCTTGGTGTGCACCATACGCTGTTCACCAGAGCCTGGGCAAGATTTCAGCAGTATGGCACACCAGTAAGATGGCATGGTGGTGGCGGAGACAGGGCAACATCTGCAGCTGAAAACCAGTTTTTGATCATTCAGGCCCATAGGAACTGCTTTGCCACAGCAACCCAGCTTTGCAGTGATCTTCAGAATGCATCTGGGGTAAATGTTTCAACGCAGACTATCCAGGCAAGGTTGCACAAAGCTGATCTCCAATCGAGAAGACCATGTATTCGCATTCCACTGTCCCAGAACCATGCCAGGCACGATATAAATGGGCCATGGAGCACATTAGATGGACCAGAGAAGATTGGCGACCTGTCCTTTTTACAGATGAGTCAAGGTACTGCCAAGACAACACAGATAGGCATTCTAGGATATGGAGAAGACCAGGAGAGCAGTTCCATGCAGCCAACATTGCTGAGCATGACCGCTATGGTGGAGGGTCAATCATGGTCTGGGGTAGCATCAGCAGGGATGGACATACAGAGCTCTGTCCTGGAACGTGGTACATTGACTACACAGCGGTATATTGATGAGATCCTGGATGTCCATGTCAGATTGTATGCAGGTGCAGTGGGTGATCGATTCATTCTGATGGACGATAATGCCAGTCCTCATGTTGTGCATGCTGTTGGGGAGTACTGACAGAGGGAGGGGATTGAGCGTATGGACTGGCCAGCAAAATCCCCTGACCTCCATCCAATCGAACATGTCTAGAATGAGTTGCAGCTTGCAATTTCGGCCCGTCCAGTCCAGTGTCCAGGAGCTTGGTGCCATGCTGATCCAAGAATGCAACAACATCCCAGAAAGGACCACCAGGAACCTGACTGGGAGCATGAGAAGGCATTGTCAAGCTGTAATTAACAGTAATGGGTCTCATACTCGATATTGAACCCATACGAGTTCACTCCGTCAACTTTTTGACAAATTGAAAAATTACCTCTTTTACCAATAATATCCATTTTCCATGGTTATCGTATTCAAAAGCTAAAAAATAATGTCAAACACAAATAAAATCTTAATTTCTGTGCTTAAATCATTAAAGATATAATTAGATAAAAAATATATACACTTTTCATTACAATATTTCAACTAAAAAGTAAAACAGGTAGTTGGATATACTTGGTGCTTAGCAAACTTTGAGTAGTATAGTTTATAGTGATTATCCTACAGCTTTATTTTGACTTGTACTGTATGCCAATTCAAGCGACATTCATATGTGTATGGTTCTGCTGAGAAAGTTCCAACATATTTATTTATTTATTTTTTTATTTATTTATTTATTTATTTATTAGGGTTTAATGACACTTTAACAGCCAAGGTCATATCATGTCAGTGACAGTTTTACGGGTGGAGGAAGTAGGAGAGAACCACTGAACAACGACAAGCAGTTGTCAGCTCCCCACATCGTAACTCTGCACTGCAGCAAAGGCAGGGTTAGATTGGTTGAAGACATGCGCACCATCGACGTGCAGTACGTCTTAGTACACGGTGTCATTGTGCCCCCATGTGGACAATCGGGATTAGGTACCTAGCTCAAAGACAAAACATGGGAGTCCGAATCGATCGTTCAGACAGTCACCCATCCAAGGACTAACCAGGCTCAACATTGCTTAATAATAATGCAATGCAATAATAATAATGCAATGTTAACATCTAGAATCCACCGCAGTGCTCTCTGACTTACATTATTACCCTGTATCACAGGTGTTCACACCCTTTGTTCATTCTATGACATTCTCAGCTCAACTCAATGGAGCATACTGCTGGTGCTCCACAGACAGGTACACAAGGCAAGCACCTCAACAGGTCCCTATTTTACACCTAGGTATGGTGGGGATTGCATAGTTCTAGTGAACATTCTCAACATTCACAGCTGGCATGTGATGCAACATTGCAGAATTACACACTCAAACTTCGCAGATCGCACATCTGCCACTACTATGGGAAGCACCTGAATCAATCGCCGAATGGTCACCCATCCAAGGATAAACCAGACTCGAAGTTGCTTATCTTCGGTGATCTAATAAGAACCGGGCTCACTTTGCCAGTGCTTCGATGATCTGACGAGAACCGGTTACCGCAATGCCACCGCACCCCGTTCCAACATATTAGTGGCTGTATTAACCTTATGGAAATCAGGTCAATACATCTTTTGGCTGTGATATTCAGATGTATTTTATTAAATTTGAAACCTTATGTACTATAGTGAGCACTCAATTCAACACAAAACTTTTCATTCTATTATTATAGGCCATTTGGCCATAGTTCAGGGGCATCCCGGGCAGACACCTCCAGCCTTGTTGACCTTAACTGATAAAATACTTACTGGATCCACTCAAATAGGGCTGATTGGTAAAGGGTCAGTAGGAAGATCTTCAGAGATCATAACTGTAAATTGTAAAAAAAAAACATTTTAGCAGCACATTGTGTTATATCTCCCTGTGAATCATTCACACATTTTAGTGCTATAAAATCAGCGGGAGACATGAACAGTAAAGCTTGGCTTGTACAAATTAATGATTGACACTTGTACAAAAAGGAGAGTATAATCTAAAAGCATTTCTTTTCCAAAGTAAATCACCACAAATTGATAGATTACTTTTAGTAATGGCACTGTAAATCAAGTAAAATGCTAACCAATTTTCATGACTTAGGGGATGGTAACATAAAAAGAATTCATTTTAGGTGTGTATTGTGAAAAAAGTTCCAAGGAATCAAATTAATTGAAAGAAACATTTAAAAGATGAAACAAATATTATATAATTATGCAGGAAGGGCTGAGAGAGACACAAAGGATTATCTGTGATAAAATCTCATTTCATGGAATTAATAAATGAAACAGATGATATTAAAAGTACAGAAAGAATAAACTTAGTGGTTTGTTAAAGAGTGACAGGTGTACTCCATGTGGAGACAATTAATATTATTAGTTTCATAGAGTTTGACTTGGTGAATATGATTATTCACAGCCAGAAGTACTTCAAAATTGATTACCCAGTATACTGTTCTGCATAATTTGGAGAACAGTGGTGCCCATGACTTGCATTTATGTAAACACAGAACAGCACTTCACTGTCACTGTGTGAAAGGTCCTACTAAATACCAAAGGCTACCTAAGGCCACTGAAGGCCACCCAATATAACTAAAACTGTTTCATTTAACCCTTTACCCAACACAGACGACATCAAAATTTATTATTTTAAATCTCATTTTTTTATATTTTTCAAAAAATTTCAACAAAACCATATCATGTGACCCCTCATTGGAACGAGCTCGATGAGCTTGTTCCAATGAGCAGTCACATGATATGGTTTTGTTGAAATTTTTTGAAATATAATATTTTTTTCAACTGCTGAATTTGCATATTACGCGGGTGGATGCGGGCGATTCGTTAGGTAAAGGGTTAAAAGCATTTTGAAGTTAAACAATCTTTATTTATTGTAGAGCAAATGTTTGTAACACTCGTTCTTCAAATTAGTTGGGTTTTTTTAGAAAGAAACTACATTTTCAAATTCGATCTCTGGTTACACCCCACAAGCAGAGACCAGTTTTACCGATGACCACCTAATTCATACTGTTTCAAACGAAATTGCAGTTAATTCACCATTTACATGTGTCCCCAAATTATAGAGAAGGTGTAAAGGCATCAAGAAAAATATATAAATTCTCTGTGCCTATTCTGCATTATAGAATACATTCCATAAAACAGTGGAGCCCTGTAAATTGAATACTCACTTTGCCAATGAAAATTATTCAATTAACAGGAGTATTCAGTTAACAGGGATTGTGTTACTTTTCTGTATTCTTGAGATAAATTTGCATTTATTCTATTATATCTTGCTTGACAGTGCTCCAGGAGCTCTGTCAAACAAGATACAATAGATTAAATGTCTGTATTGGATTTCCTGAGGCCAAATAGGTCTATAAACAAAGGAAAACTGGGGAAAGTCAGGATAATTTCTCGACAGATTACAAGATTTTTTATTCAATTAACAGGAGTTTACTCTATAACCGAAATTCAATGAACAGGTCAAATTTGTACTGGAGGTATGGTAAATGGTTTTGTGTTGGGAAATTATATTCAATTAACAGGGTTATTCAGTTAAGAGATATCCAGTTAAGTGGGCTCCACTGTAATATGACCAAAGAAACACATGACAATAAAACATAACATAATGAAAGTGTTGTTTCTGGTTTTAATGTCCCCAACTTAGGACAAAGCAGCGTCCCTAAAATAGATGAATGTAAAGGCCTGCTTTCACTGGCCAATGTAATACTTATATATACAATTTTTTTTTCATTTTTTAATAAAAATTGTAGCTTATGACCCCTCAATGGATCTCAGCTGGCTCTATCCAGTGAGGGGTCATAAGCTATGTCTTTGAGAGAAAAAATGAAAACATAATGAAAATCGAATGGTGCTTTTTTGTGAATAAATCTGATCATTTTGGTTGTCAAGTTGGGTAAATAAAAACTGTGTTTATTATACCCCCGCTTCGAAGAAGTGGGGGTTATATAGGAATCGCCCTGTACGTCCGTCCGTCCGTCTGTCCGTCCGTCCGTACGTCCGTCCGTACGTCTTTCCGGACATGAAATTCTTGTGTGCGCAACTCCTCCTACATTTATCAATCAATTTGGACAAAACTTTTCAGACATCATCACTACTAAGTGAACATGCGCATATTCCAAGATTTTTGATCTGCGACAATTTTAACCAGGTTTTCTCCCTTTGACTTAGATTTATTGTGTCTTTCCATCCGAACAAATTCTTGTGTGCGCAACTCCTCCTACATTAATGAACCGATTTTGATGAAACCTTTCAAACATCATCTCTACTAAGTGAGCATGTGCATATTCCAAACTTTTTAATCTGCGACAATTTTAACCAGGTTATCTCTCTTGAACTTTAATTTAATATGGGTTTCTACATGAAATTCTTGTGTGCGCAACTCCTCCTACATTTATCAATCAATTTGGACAAAACTTTTCAGACATCATCACTACTAAGTGAACATGCGCATATTCCAAGATTTTTGATCTGCGACAATTTTAACCAGGTTATCTCCCTTTGACTTAGATTTATTATGTCTTTCCGTTCGAACAAATTCTTGTGTGCGCAACTCCTCCTACATTAATGAACCGATTTTGATGAAACCTTTCAAACATCATCTCTACTAAGTGAACATGTGCATATTCCAAACATTTTGATCTGCGACAATTTTAACCAGGTTATCTCTCTTGAACTTTGATTTAATATGGGTTTCTGCATGAAATTCTTGTGTGCGCAACTCCTCCTACATTTATCAATCAATTTGGACGAAAGTTTACAGACATATCACTACTAAGTGAACATGCGCATATTCCAAAATCCGGACATGAAATTCTTGTGTGCGCAACTCCTCCTACATTTATCAATCAATTTGGACAAAACTTTTCAGACATCATCACTACTAAGTGAACATGCGCATATTCCAAGATTTTTGATCTGCGACAATTTTAACCAGGTTTTCTCCCTTTGACTTAGATTTATTGTGTCTTTCCATCCGAACAAATTCTTGTGTGCGCAACTCCTCCTACATTAATGAACCGATTTTGATGAAACCTTTCAAACATCATCTCTACTAAGTGAGCATGTGCATATTCCAAACTTTTTAATCTGCGACAATTTTAACCAGGTTATCTCTCTTGAACTTTGATTTAATATGGGTTTCTACATGAAATTCTTGTGTGCGCAACTCCTCCTACATTTATCAATCAATTTGGACAAAACTTTTCAGACATCATCACTACTAAGTGAACATGCGCATATTCCAAGATTTTTGATCTGCGACAATTTTAACCAGGTTATCTCCCTTTGACTTAGATTTATTATGTCTTTCCGTTCGAACAAATTCTTGTGTGCGCAACTCCTCCTACATTAATGAACCGATTTTGATGAAACCTTTCAAACATCATCTCTACTAAGTGAACATGTGCATATTCCAAACTTTTTGATCTGCGACAATTTTAACCAGGTTATCTCTCTTGAACTTTGATTTAATATGGGTTTCTGCATGAAATTCTTGTGTGCGCAACTCCTCCTACATTTATCAATCAATTTGGACGAAAGTTTACAGACATATCACTACTAAGTGAACATGCGCATATTCCAAAATTTTTGAGCTGTGGCAATTTTAACTAGGTTATCTCCCTTTAACTTAGATTTATTATGGGTTTCTACATGAAATTCTTGTGCGCGCAACTCCTACATTTATCAATCAATTTGGACAAAACTTTTCAGACATCATCACTACTAAGTGAACATGCGCATATTCCAAGATTTTTGATCTGCGACAATTTTAACCAGGTTATCTCCCTTTGACTTAGATTTATTATGTCTTTCCGTTCCAACAAATTCTTGTGTGCGCAACTCCTCCTACATCAATGAACCGATTTTGATGAAACCTTTCAAACATCATCTCTACTAAGTGAACATGTGCATATTCCAAACTTTTTGATCTGCGACAATTTTAACCAGGTTATCTCTCTTGAACTTTGATTTAATATGGGTTTCTGCATGAAATTCTTGTGTGCGCAACTCCTACATTTATCAATCAATTTGGACAAAAGTTTACAGACATCATCACTACTAAGTAAACATGCGCATATTCCAAAATTTTTGAGCTGTGGCAATTTTAACTAGGTTATCTCCCTTTAACTTAGATTTATTATGGGTTTCTACATGAAATTCTTGTGCGTGCAACTCCTCCTACATTTATCAATCAATTTTGACGAAACCTTTCAAACATTATCACAACTAAGTGAACATACGCATATTCCCAAATTTTTGATCTGCGACAATTTTAACTAGGTTATCTCCCTTTAACTTGGATTTATTATGGGTTTTCAAATGGGATTCTTGTGTGTGCAACTCCTCCTACATTAATGAACCGATTTTGAATACATGTTGCACATTGTAAATGTGTTTTTCCAAATGTAAACCATATATGTATGGGCTCTTTTAAGTATTCAGTGCTGTTCTGTGGAAGGCCACATGCAAATACAAATTTCAACAACAAAAAATGATCTTCATGTATACATTTCCTTATGGCCTTCGCCTACATGATCAGAAGTGCATTCCTCTAAAAACCCAAAGCGGGGGTATTAATCACCTTCAGTGATAGTTCTAGTTATTATCAGTCGATGTTTTTGGTGGCGCATTTTCATTTTCTATGACATGGCTTTTTCCCCTGTTTACTGGCATTATTACAATTGGCGTACCATCTGTTGTCCTCGTTGTTTTGTTATTCAATTGTTTTATTTGTTTTAGGAATCTTTTGAAATGTTTTTTGTGGAAATCAGTTGATTTGGAACACCAGATTTCGCGTGAGACTTTGAATCTACGAAAATCTTCGCATAATTTAAAATTGCCAATTCCAAGGAGACTGCATTCTAGTTCTTTGTACTCGCCTTGTACAACATCATAGATTTAATCATGCTTTAAAGTGCGACAGTAGGTATTTTTAGAGGGGTCATCGGTGACGGTGGCCTTTGGTAGCATTAGAAAATAGTTTCTTTCTGAAAAAAAACCAACTAATTTGAAGAACGAGTATTACAAGCGTTCGCTGTACGATAAATAAAGACTGTTTGATTCCAAAAATGCTTTTAATTGCAACAGTTTTAGTTATATTGGGTGGTCTTCAGTGGCCTTCGGTAGCCATTAGTGGCATTCGGTGTTTAGTAGGAGTGCTGTGTGAATGCATTTCTCAATACAGCCAGTGTGGAAGAATAGAATGAGAGGTGCAGCCATTGAGTTCTATCCTTCCGTGATAGCATGAGTGCTGTATTGACAAACGCAATCACACATCATTGTGTTCTGTATTTATTACACACTTCTGTGACATAGATTTCATTAACCCTTCGATACTGTTGTATGTGTTATTACGTACATACAGATTATCATGATTATGTGCATGTCCTGTGATTTGTATCGGATTTGAGGTGGTGTCCAGAATGGGATCTCAACGAGCCGGCTTTGTGATCCAATTTTTGGATACCACCGAGAATCTGATGCAAATCACAGGACATGCACATTATAATGATAATTCATTTATTTAACAATTCTGTGACATAAACAGATTAAATCTTAAATTATTAAAACAGTTTTGGGACATAATGTTGGGTCGATCACTGAGATGCATATAGAATGTATTCATGCGCCATACCAGAAACGAGTTGTCTATATGATACGGAATCAGAATGAGTTGTCTATATGATACGGAATCGGAACACGTTATGTGATACATACCGTTTTTCCAGTTTTTCAAAATCAATATGATTAGCCAAAATCAATATGATTGTTGGATAAAAAATCAAACAGCACGTTGATACTTTGTGGTCATTTGTTTTATTATTTTTTGATTTTTAAAAAGTTTTTACCTCAATTCCTATTTTCTTCCGAATAGTGCTCAGTGACAATTGTTGAGCCAAATGCTATCGCAGCTTAAAATACTAATATAATCCTGCTGTCAAGACTGGTTGAGTGCTAAAAGCCACTATCAGGGCTTTCAAAAAATGAGGATACCAGAGCAAAAGCCAACACTCTCCTTGCTTATATTTCATATTCAGTCAATATTTGTCAATTTGTTAGCTCACCTGACTGAAAGTCAGGGTGAGCTTTTCTTATCACTCTTCGTCCGTCGTCCGTCGTCTGTCTTTTCCGTCGTCCGCCGTCCTGCGTGAAGGTGGTGTTTGAGCCTCTTTCTCCTAAACCACTGGCCACATTTTAATTAAATTTCATGTAAGTAGTGGTTATATAGGGTCATTTTGATTTTTATCCAAAATAGGTTTCGGCTCATATTGAGCAGAGGTGTGGGGAAAACATGGCCAAATTTTTTGAAAATCTTCTTCTAATGAACCACCAGTAGCAGAGACTTGATATGTGGTATACAGAGTCCTTTTGAGGTTTAGAATCAAGTTTGTTCAAGAGAAGTTTGTCGGGCATTATTTGCCTTCGTTATGGGAGGGGCAAAAATTTTGGCCACGCCTAAAATTTCTATTTTCTGAACCGTGAGGTTGATTTGAACCAAATTTGATATGAGATGATAATGGGTCATAAGTAGTTAATTGATGCAAAAAAAAAATTTCTCATTGCCCCGTGGGAACCTCAGGAGCTAAAAATAGGAAAAACCTTAAAACTGCCATATCTCCAAAACTACACGGCACAGAGAATTCTTATTTTTGTATAAAGCTTACTTTTATCCAGTAGAATAGAATGGTTACAAAAAATCCCTATCGGTTTGATCACAAGGTACTTTTTTCAGGACTTTGAAAAAGTGCTGAGTCAGCACTTTTTAACACTGTAGGCAATGGGAAAAAGATTAAAAAATCTTCTCCTCCATATCCAGCAGGCAGAATCTTTTGATATTTGGTATGCAACATTGTAGGGTGGATCTGATTCAAGTTTGTTCAAATTGGCCCCCTGGGTTCATATTTGGGCTCGGTATAGGAGCCCGATTTCGATCTTAGTGCATTTCAGGCAAATTTCTTAAAAAATCTTCTTCTCCAGATCCAGCTGGCAGAATCTTTTGATATTTGGTATGCAACATTGTGAGGTGGATCTGATTCAAGTTTGTTCAAATCAGCTCCCTAGATTCATATTTAGGCTCACTATAGAAGCTCGAATTCGAACTTAGTGCATTTCGTGCAAATTTCTTCAAAAATCTTCTTCTCCAGATCCAGCAGGCAGAATCTTTTCATATTTGGTATGCAACATTGCGGGGTGGATCTAATTCAAGTTTGTTCAAATCGGCCCACTGGATTCATATTCGGGCTTACTATAGAAGCCTGAATTCGAACTTAGTGCATTTCAGGCAAATTTATTAAAAAATCTTCTTCTCCAGATCCAGCAGGCAGAATCGTTTGATATTTGGTATGCAACATTGTGGGGTGGATCTGATTCAAGTTTTTTCAAATCGGCTTCCTAGATTCATATTTGGGCTCACTATAGAAGCTCGAATTTGAACTTAGTGCATTTCAGGCAAATTTCTTAAAAAATCTTCTTCTCCAGATCCAGCAGGCAGAATCTTTTGATATTTGGTATGCAACATTGTGGGGTGGATCTGATTCAAGTTTGTTCAAATCGACCCCTTGGGTTTATATTTGGGCTCAGTATAGGAGCCCGATTTCGAACTTTGTGCATTTCAGGCAAATTTCTTAAAAAATCTTCGTCTCCAGATCCAGCAGGCAGAATCTTTTGATATTCGGTATGCTACATTGTGGGGTGGATCTGATTCAAGTTTGTTCAAATCAGTTCCCTAGATTCATATTTGGGCTCACTATAAAAGCTCGAATTCGAACTTAGTGCATTTTGGGCAAATTTCTTCAAAAATTTCTTCTCCAGATCCAGCAGGCCGAATCTTTTCATATTTGGTATGCAACATTGCGGGGTGGATCTGATTCAAGTTTGTTCAAATCGGCCCCCTGGATTCATATTCGGGCTTACTATAGAAGCCCAAATTCGAACTTAGTGCATTTCAGGCAAATTTATTAAAAAATCTTCTTCTCCAGATCTAGCAGGCAGAATCTTTTGATATTTGGTATGAATCATTGTGGGATGGATCTGATGCAAATTTGTTCAAATCGGCTCCCTAGATTCATATTTGGGCTCATTATAGAAGCTCGAATTCGAATTTAGTGCATTTCAGGCAAATTTCTTAAAAAATCTTCTTCTCCAAATCCAGCCGGCAGAATCTTTTGATATTTGGTATGCAATATTGTGGGGTGGATCTGATTCAAGTTTGTTCAAATCGGCTTCCTAGATTCATATTTGTGCTCACTATAGAAGCTCAAATTCGAACTTAGTGCATTTCGTGCAAATTTCTTCAAAAATCTTCTTCTCCAGATCCAGCAGGCAGAATCTTTTCATATTTGGTATGCAACATTGTGGGGTGGATCTAATTCAAGTTTGTTCAAATCGGCCCACTGGATTCATATTCGGGCTTACTATAGAAGCCCGAATTCGAACTTAATGCATTTCAGGCAAATTTATTAAAAAATCTTCTTCTCCATATCCAGCAGGCAGAATCTTTTGATATTTGGTATGCAACATTGTGGGGTGGATCTGATTCAAGTTTTTTCAAATCGGCTTCCTAGATTCATATTTGGGCTCACTATAGAAGCTCGAATTTGAACTTAGTGCATTTCTGGCAAATTTCTTAAAAAATCTTCTTCTCCAGATCCAGCAGGCAGAATCTTTTGATATTTGGTATGCAACATTGTGGGGTGGATCTGATTCAAGTTTGTTCAAATCGACCCCTTGGGTTTATATTTGGGCTCAGTATAGGAGCCCGATTTCGAACTTTGTGCATTTCAGGCAAATTTCTTAAAAAATCTTCGTCTCCAGATCCAGCAGGCAGAATCTTTTGATATTCAGTATGCAACATTGTGGGGTGGATCTGATTCAAGTTTGTTCAAATCAGTTCCCTAGATTCATATTTGGGCTCACTATAAAAGCTTGAATTCGAACTTAGTGCATTTTGGGCAAATTTCTTCAAAAATCTTCTTCTCCAGATCCAGCAGGCCGAATCTTTTCATATTTGGTATGCAACATTGCGGGGTGGATCTGATTCAAGTTTGTTCAAATCGGCCCCCTGGATTCATATTCGGGCTTACTATAGAAGCCCAAATTCAAACTTAGTGCATTTCAGGCAAATTTATTAAAAAATCTTCTTTTCCAGATCTAGCAGGCAGAATCTTTTGATATTTGGTATGAATCATTGTGGGATGGATCTGATGCAAATTTGTTCAAATCGGCTCCCTAGATTCATATTTGGGCTCATTATAGAAGCTCGAATTCGAATTTAGTACATTTCAGGCAAATTTCTTAAAAAATCTTCTTCTCCAAATCCAGCAGGCAGAATCTTTTGATATTTGGTATGCAATATTGTGGGGTGGATCTGATTCAAGTTTGTTCAAATCGGCTTCCTAGATTCATATTTGTGCTCACTATAGAAGCTCAAATTCGAACTTAGTGCATTTCAGACAAATTTCTTAAAAAATCTTCTTCTCCAAATCCAGCAGGCAGAATCTTTTGATATTTGGTATGCAATATTGTGGGGTGGATCTGATTCAAGTTTGTTCAAATCGGCTTCCTAGATTCATATTTGTGCTCACTATAGAAGCTCAAATTCGAACTTAGTGCATTTCAGGCAAATTTCTTAAAAAATCTTCTTCTCCAGATCCAGCAGGCAGAATCTTTTCATATTTGGTAAGCAACATTGTGGGGGTGGATCTGATTCAAGTTTGTTCAAATTGGCCCCCCTGGGTTTATATTTGGGCTCAGTATAGAAGCCCAAATTTGAACTTAGTGCATTTCAGGCAAATTTCTTAAAAAATATTCTTCTCCAGATCCAGCAGGCAGAATCTTTTGATATTTGGTATGCAACATTGTGGGGTAGATCTGATTCAAATTTGTTCAAATCGGCTCCCTAGATTCATATTTGGGTTCACTATATAGAAGCTCGAATTCGAACTTAGTGCATTTCAGACAAATTTCTTAAAAAATCTTCTTCTCCAGATCCAGCAGGCAGAATCTTTTGATATTTGGTATGCAACATTGTGGGGTGGATCTGATTCAAGTTTGTTCAAATCAGCCCCCTGGATTCATATTTGGGCTCACTGTAGAAGCCTGAATTCAAACTCAGTGCATTTCAGGCAAATTTCTTAAAAAATCTTCTTTTCCAGACCGAGCAGGCAGAATCTTTTGATATTTGGTATGCAACATTGTGGGTTGGATCTGATTCAAGTTTGTTCAAATCGGCCCCCTGGGTTTATATTTGGGCTCAGTATAGGGCCATTTCAGGCAAATTTCTTTGAAAATCTTCTTCGCAAGATCCAGCAGGCAGAATCTTCTGATATTGGGTATGCACCATGCTTAGGGGGGAGGGGGGGGGGGAGATTCAGGTTTGTTCAAGCCAAGTCCCTGGGTTCATATTTGGGCTCACTGTGGTAGCCCGAATGACAACTTAGTTCAAAATGAGGAATTTTCTTTAAAAATCTTCGTCAGATCCATCAGTCGGAATGTTTTGATTTGGTATGCAGCATCCTTTGGGGGTGAGATTCAAGTTTGTTCAAGCCATGTCCCTAGGTCCATATTTGGACTCACTGTGGGAGCTCGAATTGTAACTTAGTTCAAAATGAGGAATTTTCTTTAAAAATCTTCTTCTTCAGATCCAGCAGTCGGAATGTTTTGATATTTGGTGTGCAGCATCCTTTGGGGGGGGGGGGGGGGGGGGGGGGGGGGGTGAGATTCAAGTTTGTTAAAGCCAAGTCCCTGGGTTCATATATGGGCTCCCTGTGGGAGCCTGAATTATAACTTAGTTCAATATGAGGAATATTCTTTAAAAATCTTCTTTTTTTTTAGATCCACTGGTCAGAATCTTTGGATATTTGGTATAAGCTTTTCTTAGGAGGAGCAGACGCAACTTGTTGAAATCAATTCTCTGGGTTGATATTTAGGCTACCATGTCAGGTGAGCGCCCTCAGGCCCCTTGGGGCCTCTTGTTTATATAAATTTGTTTTATTACAAATTATTGGAGAGTGTACAATAATTGTAATGAAACAAGTTTTGACTAACAAATTTAAACCACCAAAAATATCTAGCCCTCAATCAGAAATCACTGATGTTAAAAATATCTTGTTATTGGTACTTTCCGACGTTTGACGTCGGATTTTGAAAAATGTTGAAGAAACTGAATTCCCAGTGACATTTGAACGTCAGGATAATTAAAGTCTCAAAGGGTTAATTTAAAAATTTGGTCAAATTTGTAGAATTTGACAGTTCTGACTTCTCATTTCTACTTGAAATAAAAACAAAAACAAAACTCAGGTGTGATTGGCAAACACTTGTGAGAGGTCGATACATAAACAGTAAAATATAAATGAAAATTGTGTCCAGAGGTTATTGATTCATATTTTTTTAAAATTAACTGCCATTATCTGAGAAATATTCACTTCAAAGTTGGAACATGAGTGTTGTGACAAAACTATTTTCCAGTTGACATTTGATTTATTGACTGTCATTACAGCTTCCAAATTAATCTAGGCCAGAAAAATACTCAAACTGCAATGTTTTGATTGGCCAATTACAAAAATGAGCAGAGTCTAGTTCTAGTTCTTTAGATGGATCCATGTCTCAACACCTCATGAGAGCATTAGACCCATTCGTCATGCATTTCACACCTCTGACTTCAGAGTGAGAACTACCAATTAGACATGGATTTCCTGCCTGAAAAAATCAAAAACACCTTGCTGGTGCTGGATGCCAGCTCACTTCTCAACTGGAATGTCCAAGTTGAGAATGACTGCGTCCAGCTTAACATTAAGTACGAGACAAAGCCCACCTCGGGGAGTGGTAGCACCTTTCGCGGGCCAACCCGCACTGGTCCACCTCAGAGGAAGGGAAAGGAGACTACCACCTCGACACCCATGAAAGCAAAGAAGCCAAAGACGAAGAAGTCACCAGCCGCCAAACGTCGGAATGCCAGACGAATGGAGGCGTGGATCGAGTGGAAAAAGGTTGCTACCGAGGAACAGGAGACGGAGAGAGTAACGATTGTCGACTCACCTCCTAAATCTGCATCACCAATCCCAAACCGTACCTCTACACCAAAGAGGTCGGAGGGAGAGGAGAAGCAGGAGATGGAGGAGGAGGTGATGGAAGTTATCCAAACTGTACCTGGATCTCCAACCAACCCTATCCAACCGGACCACAATTCCAGTTCGACCTCGGACTCCGAGTACGAAACTGTGAAGGCAGCAGACATGTCCATAGGGATGTATATTGAAAGCCTGGATGAACGAGCCATTGAGCGCTTCGGCGAGCTCAAGTTGGATTTTGACGGCACCACAGATGACTTCTGGGAATACCTAAGAACTAAGGAAGGATGGGCGGATGGAGCTTATGACTTTCTCATTAACAAACCTGAGCACTTGGAAGCAGCCAAGGTGCGCAATCCCTACTTCCACAAATGGCTGCGACTAAAGACAGCAAGATCAGCAAAATCAACAACTGCAACGCCTTCTCCTACACAGCCACCACCAGCTAAGAAAAAGAAACAGAAACGGTACAGGCACAACTGAGTACCTGAACCCTCTCCTCCCTTGCCACGCTCAAACATACAAAAAAATCCAACATACTGTTACCGAGGGTCGAAAGGGGCTTGCTTCCCATACCATCCCTGCGCGCCTTAGGCGCGCAAAAATCATTTCATTTCATTTCATTTCAACACTGGGTCTTGTGACATCATTCGCACCTCTGACTTCAGAGTGTGAACACCACCTGAACAATCACAAAGCATTCAGGATGGCTACTTTGGATTTACCATCCAACCTACAGAAAGCTGTGTCAGCTCTGGGCGTCTCTTGCCCTCTCAACTGGACTCTCCAGACAAGAGGCAAGAGTGTCCACCTGACGCTGGAGTTTGACTCAGAGGAGAACACCACCACACCTTCTTCGGGGAGAGGTAGCACCTTTGGTGAGAGGAACCCCTCTCACACTGGTCCTCACCCGAAGAAGCCTGGACCTGGCCCTGAAAAGAAGAACAAGAAGAAAAAGAGCCCATCCACCGGCTGGAATCGTTCCTGAAAAGGAAGAAGGAAGAGAAGGTGGAAGAGAAGACGGACGAGGCCACTACTGTTTCACCCCCCCCCCCCTCCAACTCCTGTGACTCCCATCCACTCCCCAGCTGCCTCTCCTTTGAGGGGCAACCTGGAGGATGGCGATGTCACCAGCGAGTCGGAGACAGAAATGGAAACTGGTTCTCTGAAGTCTCCTTCTCCAATCTCAACCCTCCTTCCAGATGAGGATCAGGCATGGATACTGTTACAGCAAATACGGGATGAAATCAGAGAAACAAAGAAAGATCAGCTGAACGCACCAAGAACACGATGGCACTCCTGGAACAATGCACCAGCCTCAGCACCAGCCACAGCACTCCAGAAGCAGCAAGGACTCGACCATTCCACCATAGTCAGTCCTCCATCATCAACAGTCCAACTACACCAACAACCACTACAGTCTCTCCTTCCCTGCCACCTCCACCCAAAAAGAAAAGCAAATGGCATAAGCGATGCTAAACTGTCAGAGAGGGTTGAAAGGGGCTTGCTCCTTAAACCGTCCCTGCGCGCCTTCGGCGTGCGAAACCATCCAATTCAACAGAATATCCACCAAGAGAATTTTCTACTCAGAACTGTTTATAAGTATTTTTTGAATATTAGTTTTATTTCAGGGAAGTTTTTATATATTTAATTTTGCATGTGTGTTTGGGGAGGATCGTAGGGTGTAATAAGGAGGTTTAGTTGATAGGTTTTTCCAATTTTGCTGTTTGTTTACCATAGTTACCTTTTTTCAAGTGTTTGTTGCCTTGGTGTTTTGTCATTTTCAGTCATTAGATTCTATAAAATATTTATAATCATGAATGGTAAGTGCACGATGGGTGTACAGATGGAGATAAGTATGGGTATTAAGGGAGGTCTGGGGGGAGGTGAGTCGAGGGGTGCAGGTGGGGGAGAGTGAGGATACGGAGGTGTGCAGACAGTGTAATATGAGGTATGGTGGTGGTCGGCCAATGGAGAGTAGTGGGGTATGTGTGAATTGCAGGGATATTTTACAGTTGTTAGAGAAGTGTGTTGGATTCGAGCGGGAGATTGCTGAGCTGAGAGGGAGGTTAGGGAGGGCCGGTGTATCTGGAGTTACCCCGTTGAAGGTTACCTATGATGGTGAGGTGGAAGGTGGGTGGAAGGTCATTGTGGACTCAAGGAGGAAACTGGGAAGCAGGAAAAGTGGGGGAAGAATGCTTGATGTGGGGGGTGTAACTGAGGAGTGGGGTTCTAGTAGGAAAATTCGGAAGGTGGCATCAGGACAGGGTTGTGTCGAGTCTGGAAACCAGAGTCGGCATAAGGCTCCTAAGGTTGCTAAGTGGTGTTTAGAAAACAGGTTTAGTGTTTTAGATTCTGATACCCCTAGGGACGAGAGTGAGGGGGAAATTGTGGGAGGTGAGATGGTTGTTGATGTTGATAGGCCAGACGGGGTAAGGAGGGCGGTGAAGAGAAAGAGGGGGCCAGGGGCATGCTAAACGAGAGGAAGTGCAGATGATATAGGAACTGGGGCCAGAAGAAGAAAATTAGTTGTAGCGGGGAGCAGCATTGTACGTGGGATTGACAATGTGGTTTGTGGTCCTGATAGTTCCAATCGAACAGTCTTGTGCTTTCTGGGGGCGAAGGTGGAGGATCTCAGGGACTGGGTAGATGGCATTGTGGCAGGGTCAGGACTGGAACCGGTAGTGGTGGTCCATGTGGGGACCAACAATATCAGGGAGAGAAGGTCAGTAAGTTTGGTGGAGTCGAATAGAGGCTTAGTCAGCAAACTGCTAAGTAGGAATGCAAGGGTAGTCGTATCCGGGATCCTTCCTGTCCTTGGAGGTGGGGACGAACGGAACTCAAGGATTTTGGCACTAAATGAAGAGTTGGAGGACTGCTGTGTTGATCTGGGAATACCCTTTATCGACCATTGGGACACGTTTTGGGGCAATGGGAGCATGTACGGGCGTGATGGGCTGCATCTTAGCAGGGTGGGGAAATGGGTATTAGGGGGTAAAATTCTATGGGTAGCAGAGCCTTTTTTGGAGAGGAGCGGGGTGGAAGGTCAGAGGCAAGTATAATAAGAGTGGACATAGGTGGAGGGAACAAGAGTGGGGGGGGGGGGGGGGGGGGGAGGGCAGAATAAGTTTACCAAGGCTAGCGCCAGAAAACAATGGGCCTGGTAGGCAGAAGCCAATGAACCTCGGTACCCTGATAGTGGGTTATCCAGGGTCTTCACCGGAAAGTAAGTGAAATTGCTACATTGATCGAGGCAGAGGAGTTTGATGTCATGGGCTTAAGCGAGACGTGGGTAAGTCACGAGGAACGGGTAGAACAAGTAAGCGGGTGTGTTTGGATAGGTGTAGGGTGAACGGAAGGCCAGAAAAAGGGGGAGGGGTAGGCATGTACATTAAAGAGGATTTAAAACCGTCGCTGATCACAGATCTGTAAGATATCATCACCTCGGCTGAGGTGTCAAAAGAAATTGGATGGGTAAAGATCAGTCTGAGAAACAAAAGTATTGCCCTTGGGATTGTGTACTGTGTGGTGGAGGGAAGTAAACCCGAGTGGAATGACTCGATATACTCAACACTAAGGTCCAATATCACTGAACTAGAAAACAGGGGCTCGGTATAATTCTGATGGGCGACTTTAATGACACATAGGTGATAAGGAAGAAGGCATAGCGGGTGGGGACAAGAAAGTCAACAGGAATGGAAGGAAGCTGTTGAACTTCACGAATGAGCTCGGTCTGAAGATTCTGAACAGGGACGCGAGATGTGAGGGGAAATGGACCAGGGAGAGAAACGACAGAAAATCAATAATTGACTACATTATCACAGATATTAATTTATGGAGGGAGGTGATAAGGGTAGAAGTGGATGATGAGGGCAAAATGGAGTTGGATAGTGATCACAACTTGCTTACAGTGACGATCAGGCCAAAAACCTAGATAAAAGCAAAGGAAGCTTCAAGGAGTTTTGGGAACTCAAAATTGATGCTGACTGGGCGAAGTTCGAAGAAAAACTGAAACCAAAGCTGGCAACCGTACACAAGGGGGGCAGTGTCCAGAAGATGGCCGACGTCATAGTTGCGAGCCTAGTGGAGGCAGGGAAGGAAAGTGTAGGAAAGATTAGGGTGCCAACACGGGAACTTGGGTACAGAGTGCACGAAGAACTGAAAAGTGCCATTTATTTATTTATTGGTGTTTAAGGTCACATATTTCTGCACATTGGCTAATCATGACCACGACAGTTTTACGGGTGGAGGAAGCCGGAGTACTCGGAGAGAACCACCGAGCAATGGCGAGAAACTGTCAGCTCCCCAACATACTAACTCCACACAAGCAGGGTTAGCATTGGTTGAAGACATGTGCACCATCGACGTGCAGTACGCCTTAATACACAGCGTCACCATGCCCCCACATGGGCAATGGGGGTGAAGTGTCGTGCCCAAGGACACAATGCGGTTGCCGCAGGTGGGATTAGAACCGAGGACCTCTCGGCTTGCAACCGGCACCTCTACCAACTGAGCCACCGTGCCCCCCCCCCCCCCCCCCCCCCCACCGAAAAGTGCCATAAAGGGTAGAAAAGCTAAATGTGCTGCATTGAGGAGAATTAGAAAACTTAAGGGGGTGGAAAGCAATGAGGCCATGGTAGCAAAGGAAGAATACCAATAAGCACGAAATAAAGTAAATAAGATTAAAGACGACAACCCGAGAGTGCAAAATAGCAGTCTTATTAGGACGATAAGAACGACAGGGGGGGGGGGGGGGTCGAGTTCAAACGTATTTTGGAAATGGGTGAACAAACGTAACAAAGGGAGTAACCCACAGAGTATTAAAGTAGATGGCAGAGTTACAGAAGAGCAAGATTAAATCGCATTAGAACTAGTCAAGCACTGGGAAAAGGTAAACGATAAGCGATGGGGCATGGGGAACCCACCAGAGTGTCCGAACCAGGTCGAGGAAAATCTCTCGGACTTCGTGTGCAGCAAAATCAAAACTGAGGAGGTATGAAGGGTGATCTCAAAATTAAGGAATCGAAAAGCGGGAGGGGTGGACGAATATTCCTAATGAGTTTATCAAAAAAGGGGGAGAGGAACTCTTGGAAAGCCTAACTGCCCTATTCAATTTAGCCATAGAAAAACAAGAGGTTCCAAAGGAGTGGAGGGAAAGTAAAGTGACATTTATTCACAAAAAGGGGGAAAAAGACGTCTTGGATAACTATCGAGGGATCTCTGTCAGCAGCAACATTGGAAAAGTCTTTTGTAAAGTCCTGTATGGGAGACTAGAGGAGGTGATTGAAGAGAAGGGTTTTTTGGGAGAAATCCAGAATGGCTTCAGGAAGGGAAGGAGAGTCACTGACTATCTTTTCACGCTATCCCAAATGATAGAATCCGCGAAAGCAAAAAGGAAAAAGATGTTTATGTCCTTTTTGGATGTTAAGAAGGCATACGATAGAGTGTGGAGTGAGGGTATGTGGTGCAAGCTGGAGGCTCTGGGCTTGGGAGGTGAGTTTGTTGGGATTATGAAAGCATTATATAAAGATGTACAGAGTGAACTTAGCCTGGGAAACATTACAACAAAACGTTTGCCTATGGAGATAGGCCTAAAACACGGGTGTATCCTTTCGCCAATTATTTTTGCATTGTACATCAAAGGTTTAGGAGATGAACTCCTGCATTGCAACGAGGGGGTTGGAGTTGGTGACTTGAAGATCCCAGGGCTATTTTTTGCAGACGATATGGTGCTAGTGTCAGAAAGCTAAGAGGGGCTAGCGAAGATGCTGGGAATTGTTGGGAAATATGGGAGCAAATGGAGACTAAAACTTTATGAAAGCAAGAGCAAAGTTATACCTGTGGGCGCAAAGTGGACCCCACTCGAAGGTGGAGAGTGGGGGAGTTCTGCATTCCGGAAGGTTGCAGAAGACTTCTTAGTGTAGGAGAGACAAGTGACTATGAGTACCCGGGGGTAAATATAAACTTCACAGGAAGAGGCATCTACCGAAACCACACAAATAAATTGATTCTGAAGGGGAAGCGAATCCTTAACCAAATGAAACTTATAGGGAGAAACAGTTTCAATAAGGTTTTCGTGGGGAAAACCACTTGGGAAATGCTGGGTCTGCCAAGTATGACATACGGTACGGAAGTTGTACCCCTAAACCGGCTGTTAAGAGCTTGGAAATCCTGCAGAATGATGCAGGTCGATGGATAACAGGGTCGAGTAATGCTTCATCACTAGAAGCAATCAGGGGTGAGCTTGGGTGGATGAGGATCAAGACAGGATAGACCTATTGAAACTTGGTTATCTTAATTATTTGGTAAATCTCCCCGATTGCCGATGGTGTAAAGTAATGTTCCTGAGAACTTTCAACTCAAATATCAAGACAGGGTGGATGGTCCAAGTGAGGGAGCTAGTAGAAAACTACTCATTGGAGATCTCGGACCTTGACGTTGGGGCAAACCAGGGTAAAAAGATTGTCAGAGAAAGGGTCATGGATTGTAACCGTAATTGGCGAGAGGGGGTCAAATCAAAGAGATCTTTGGGTGCGCGATAAAGAGAAGCCTGGTTTTGAAGAGTAACTCGATGGCACCTTTGGGGGGTCACTGTTGTTCAAGCTGAGGTCGCGGTCCCTGGAGCTGAGGGGAAAAATTGGGAAAAACAGTGAAAAGGAGTGACAGATGTGTAATTTGGGTGTAGTGGAGACCTTTGAACACTTTCTTCTAGAAGGCCCAAAATACCAGTCTAAAAGAACAAGATTCACGGGGAGTATAATGGGGAAGTGGGATGGGAGAATGAAGGACATGTGGTTAGGGGGTGACTCAAAGGAGAGCGTTA
Source organism: Pictodentalium vernedei (assembly GCA_031216915.1). Classification (NCBI taxonomy): domain Eukaryota; kingdom Metazoa; phylum Mollusca; class Scaphopoda; order Dentaliida; family Dentaliidae; genus Pictodentalium; species Pictodentalium vernedei. Next base: position 150,633,014 of record CM062292.1, read on the forward strand.
ATATGCTAATCGGAGAGATTGGGAAGAATGAGGCATGGGATGTCATCAAGCAGTTCGTCTCCGAGTGTTGGGAGGAGAGAAGAAGTGTGGGAATAGGGAGGCAGTTGGTAGAACAGGGGTAACCAAGGCCTTCTCATACGAGAACCGCGACAAATCAGTGGCCGGTCAAAGTGTTATTATTATTATATTACCACAGTAAATAGCAAAAACTAATGCATGAGCTCGCAAAAGCCTGATCGTGCATTAGTTACTGCTATTTATTGTGGTGGAAATTATGTTAATATGTAAACAGAACACATTATTTCCATAGGTTACCACCACTTTATTTAGCATAAACTGCTAACAGGTTACATTGCCAGCTCTTTATTTCCAAGCCTGGTAATAGAATAACCATCCTGTGTGGGAACTGTACGAAGTGAAGCAGTGCTTATTCCTGTGGTAAATAGTTTCTGCTCCACTGGTAAAATAAAACTAAGTAACCGATACCTGGGGTGGAAGTCCTCAAAAGTGGTAACCTAGGTATAAACAATTGGCTAAACTTTACTTCACCAATGTTGTGCTCATGATATAGTCATAGATTCTAACTGTGACCTTAAACACAGGTCTGGAAATAAAGAGCTTACATCATAATCCATTAGCAGGTTATGCTCAAGCCAGAAAATAAGCAGACTGTCATCTGCTAAATGAGGTCCCCAGAGGGTGAATTTAGTGATGCTACCCTGCACAGCAGGGTAGCATCACTAAATTTACCCTCTGTGAACCTCAATCTGAATCATGGTCTCAAAACTAAACAGAAAGAGATACCCAGAGGATAAATTGGCCCACTGTATAGGATAGCATCATCAAATTCCACTTCTGGGGACTGCATTCTGAAAATGTCAGACAGCTTATTTTCAGGCCTGGTTATGCCAAAGAATGTGGTGGTAACCTGCAGAAATAATGTGTTGTGATGCTTTTCTGCCTCTCTGTTTTACTATTCCGGTCATGCTTTCTACGTCTTAACAGAATTTGTGCCACAATAAATAGCAACAACTAATGATTGATCTCGCTTTGGCGAGATCATGCATTAGTTTTTGCCCTTTATTGAGGCGCAAATTCTGTTAAGACATAAATGACATGCCATTCTACTCATATGTGGATGCAATGTGCAACCAATGAGCCGAGCGTGTCTGAGAGATTGTCAGGTCCGGCAGGCAAAAGATTCTTGATTGGGAATGTAACCCTTTACCCAACGTAACTGCAAAAACAGGCCAGCATTATTCACAAAAAATCATTCAGTTTTCATTATTTTTGTCCATTGAGCTCATTCCAATGATGGGTCATAAGCTATAATTTTGATGCAAAAAATTAAAAAAATTAGTTATTCAATAATTTTGTTTGCAAGTGTTGTCTGCTTTTCATTTATACCAGTTGTTCATAGTATAGTTGTTTTTCATGTCAGGTAAAGGGTTAATTTATGTTGTATTATTTTGTTGCAACCTGCAGTTCATTTGCATATTTCTCAATTGGTGTAATCCCCACGTAACTTAAACAATTGTTCGCTGGTTATTTCCAGGCCTGTAAACACCAGTGAAATAAAAATAGAATAACCCTGTTACAGTACTGTGATCACGAAAGTGGACAGAGAATTTTGACTGGATTACAGTTGGATTGCAATCCAGTCAAAATTCTTTGCCTGTTTTCTTCCCCCACAATGCTGTCAAATTTTGCTTATTGAAAAGGAAATATGCAAAAATTCGGGCCTGTCGATTTAAGGCAAATGGCCATTTGGGTCTCGTGGAGGTTACCTAAAATGCAAAACATGTGAACGAAAAACAGTTCGCCCCAAATTATCTCCAGGTCATGCAAAATTTTTGCAAAGTTGAATGATAAGGTACGAATGAATGGTGGAATAATGTTGAACATCAACCAATCATCAGCTGCTCACGTGTTTGTATCTGTCTGAAGTATAGCTATACTTCAGGCAGATGCAAACACCTATGCTGATGATTGGTTGATGCTCTACATCATTTTAAACTGTCGATCATCTTAAGATGAAGAATAGGTACAAAATCAGGAAATGGCAATAATTCATGTCATGGGTAATAATTGTACAGTTGTGCAGGTGTCCAGAGATATTTTGGACGAGGCAAAGCCTCGTCCAAATATTGGAGGGCACCTGCACAACTGTACAATTATTTAGCCATATAGTACACAAAATAGTGATATATGTGATTTAATCCACAGCCCCTCAATGTTAACAAAAGTCAAAAAAATTATATTTTAGAAAGTTTGACACGAGTAAAACCACATTTTAAAACACGTTTTGCTTGCTCTACCCCCGAAAAACAAAATGGGCATAACCCATTGTTTGCTTGCTAGAAAGTCTATTGAAGTTATGACACGCATCAGGAGTTCAGATATTGTGAACAGATCTGTGGCTTCGAAGTGAACTCACATCATGACGTAATTTGTTCTCCCGCTAATATAATGTCTCAGCTCAAGGGTGGAACACTTATTCAATCCCTCATCGAAAGTGCGGCGGATAAATTTAATAATCGTTCATTTTTAAAGCATTTGGAAGAATAATTCTTTTTTTATCTGAAAAAGAGGTTCGCTTTCCCTCAGGGGTGGCGGGTGGTGGTGCCTGATTGCCATCTTAATATTTGAAAAAGGGTGTTTTTTTTACTGGTGTTTATGGTCACTTTTCTGCAGCTATGGCTAATTGTGACTGCAAAAAAGGTGTAAAGTCAAGTTTGGCCAATCGTTTACACCCATGCTGCCCATTTTAGGGGACTTCTACCCCGGGCACTGGTAACCAGATCCTATTTTACCAGTAAAACTGAACTTGTTTACCACAACAGACAAGCACTGCTTCACTTCCGAGGTTTCCACAGGAGTCCTTTTTAGGTTACCAGGGCTGCTGGTTATTAAAAGCAACAAAAAATTAAAAAGTACATTATAATTTGGACACGATGCACACTCAATTCAGTAGCCCTGTCGAGAAAAGCTTGTCGATAATTCATGTGTTAGAAAGTTTTTCACACCTCCTTTACAGCATCTTTACTTTTGAATGGTTATGATTACAGTACCGTGACAATCGTACAAATATCTAGTTATTGGGACTGTTTCAAAACCGTCCCAATATCCAGATATTGGTACTGTTTTACTGAGCTGTTCTCATCAAAACCGTACTTGGTGTGATTTTATAGGGCTTGTTTTCATGACAGAGAACAAAAGAAATATTAGGTAGCTGTGGATTAAGAAGAAAATGCTTTACAAAAAAAAAATTGAATATATATTTTATCATGATGTATGCCTTTGAGGAGGAAACAAAACCTCTTTGAAATTTCTGTGTAAATGAAAGATGCTATCTCAGTCCTATCTCAGATTGAATATTGTGTAATGGCTGCCAGGCTTTATCTTATCAGAAAGTGACACCTGGAAGTATAAGTTTTTGAGTAGTTTGTTCTCTACTTTATCCAGTGTAGGATTTAATAACTTGTCAGAATCATCTCTCATGGAAACCAGCAGCAGAAATGAAAATTAATTCCATCAATAATAGCAGTAGTACCTGTTTGTTTGGAGATTTTTCACACTCCTGTTCTTCTAACATTTGTGGTTTTATGTGGTGTCTGAAAATTTTAAAATAACTGAATAAATAGTATGAATTAATTTATATCGGTATATCTACAAGTGAAAGGATGGGTCCCACAAGGTAGATCTTCTGTTTCTCAGGCCATTTTTTGTAAAATTGCATGTGGGCAGGCATTTTTTTATGTTATTTTTTTTAATTTTTGTAATTATTTCTTTGCTATCAAACCTTCGTGTTCTTTGATTTATTTAATGTTTTAGGCCTCATAACCTACAGAATATCATGGGTGGTGGTGTATTTCATCCCTTGAGTGCAAGAAGGCTTTGCAATGTTAAAGCATTGAAAAGCCTTGTTTCACTTGAGGGACAAATTTATCAATTTTATTAACTTGGGTAAAATATCAGACATAAACCATGTATTTTTTTATGTTTTAGCTCATCTGACTGAAAGTCAGGGGTAGCTTAAGTGATCACTTTCTGTCAGCCATCTGTCCAGCATGAACTTTATATTAACTACATCTACTCATAAACCACTGGGCCAAATTGAACCAAATTGTTTTCACGGCATCAGGCAGTTTCACCAGAGTGCAATTGAACCTTAGAGCTAGGGCACTAAAAGCTTACTTTAAATTAAATCACCTGTTTTTGTCAGTGTCTAAGGATAACATAGACATGAGAGAATAACTCTTCAATGCATTAGTGAAACCTGTTCTATATTGCTTGGAAGCATGGGGAGACCAGGCTGTCCAAAATAACGAAAAGCAGATTGAATCGGTACATTTGCAGTTTTGCAAAAATATACTGCAAGTACACTCAAAATCTTGTAATACTGCAGTACTGGCTCCATTAGGTAGGTACCTACTGGCTATATGCACTGGATGTTTCCAAAAAATTAAACTTGTTTTATATCTATACACTTCCTGCGAAGGAAAGGTGATTTGTCATGAGATTCTGTATTAGTGCTCATAATAATAATAATAATATCCCCATTTATATAGTGCCATAATTATAGTTCGGTGGATGAAGAACCATATTCTAAGGCACTGTACATGTTACTGAGCTCATGCAATTATACAAACAGAATACATACAGTATTTTACAGTCCAGAACATCACTTATAGGCTTTTTGAAATAGATATGTTTTGAGATCTTTCTTGAAAGTGTTGACATTTGACAGTCTTTTTAGATGATCAGGTAAATTATTCGACAAGTGAGGACCAGCAAATGAGAGTGACCTATCTCCAAATGTTTTACACCTATTTTTTGGAACATGTAGTAGCATTTTACCATCAGACCTTAGGTTGTATTGACACACATTCTTGGTATTGATGAGTTCTAAGTAGCCTGAGGACATGTTATTTTGTGCTTTGAAAACTAATAATAAAGTTTTGAAAATTATTCTGTACTTTACTGGAAGCCAGTGCAGATCCATCAAAACAGGAGTGATGTGTTGAGATCGTGATATTCTACATACCATTCAGACTGATGCATTTATTACTTTCTGCAGGCGAGAGTACTGATATTGTGAAAGGTGGAACAGTAAAGCTTTAAAATAATCCAAATGTGGAGTCTTTTGTAAGGAACTGTCTTATCTGTTTAATTTTGTATAGACCTCTGAAAGCCTTGTTGCACATATTTGTAACATGTTTGTCCATAGACGTGTTTGAGTCAAAGAAGGCACCAAGATTACTTTCACTGTCATGTGCCCTGATGGTGGAATCTCCTACCTTCACTGAGTTGATGTCAGTTTTAGTGAGTTGCTGACTTGAACCAATTATTAGAAATTCAGTCTTATCATTTATCATTAATTTGTTTGAAATCATCCAAGTGCGAATGTCCGAAATGCATGATTCAATAATTTCTAGTGCTTTAGTTTGATCTTTGGTTGATGATCAAAAAGAGACCTATGTGTCATCAGCATAACCATGAACATCAGGCAGGTGCGAATATTTTTGAAATATAGAATAGAAACAAAACAGGACTAAGGCAACTGCCCTGTGGGACTCCACATTCCAGATGGAAGTCTTTTGACAGGTTACCATTTATTGGTACACACTGCTGTCTGTTCTTCAGGTATGATGATAGCCAGCTAATGGCTACACCACTAAGTCCAAAATCAGAGTTCATTGTCTCTATTAGAGTTTTATGACAAATGGTGTCAAAAGCAGCTCTAAGGTCTAAAAGAACAAGCAAGATTATCCTTCCAGACTCCATATTAAGCAGAAGCTTTTGAAGACAAGTTCTGCACCTTGTTTCTTCAGAAGAGGGTTTACAATCACGATTTTTCACACATCAGGCACATATCCTTCTAGCGGACATGTCGATCATTTTTGTGATTACAGGAGCCGAAGAGTCTACACATGATTTGATAATGGATGTTGCCATTGGGTCGAGTTGACATGATGCATTTGAGGGTTCTTTTATTAATTTGGTTACCTCGTGGATTTCTAATGGTCGAAAAGTTGCAAATTCTTTTTCTGATGGTCTCTGTTTGATGTCAGTTTTATCTACCTTTATGTTGTGATTTTTTTCTTGATTTAATTTGATTTTTTTAATGAAGAACTCACCAAATTGATCATCTAGCTTTGATGGATCGACGTGTGGAGGTAATGACACACTTTCTTTTTCTGTACACAGATCTTTAACAACTTTAAACAGTTTTTTTGCTGTCACCATTACACGCTTCAATACATGTTGTGCAGTTAGATTTTCTGGCATCTTTTAGTTTGTAATAGAACTGGATACGAATAGCCAGAAATGCTGCTTCCTCTTTGTAAGATTTAGATCTTTTCCGCTCTTGATTTTGATGATTAACTTTCAGAGTTCTTAGTTCGTTGGTAAACCAGGATATGCTTGGCCAGATAATAAATGTTTTTGTTTTCAGAGGAGCATGCTCATCAAGTAGACAGGACAATGTGTTGTATGATTTCTCCAGATTATCTAGGTCAGCACACTGAGAAATGCATAAATCTGATTTTTCGATGTCACATTTGAGCTTGTTAATGTCAGTTTGATTGAGTTTTCAAAATGTTACTTCTTTACTTGTCAGTGATGGTTTTTGAACACCTAGTGTGCACTCAACAAATGAATGATCGAATAGTCTGAACGGGGTTAATGGCTTAGTAAGCTGAAAGTCATTAGTGCATGTGACATGTTGCTGCAAACCAAATGTTTCTAAAAGGTTCGTAAACTTGTTAGCATCGCTGTCATCATTGTCATCAACATGTATATTACAATCACCAATAATAAGAAGTTTTCAGAACACATAACAATGGCTTCAGGCAAGGTACACAGAAAATTCTTCGAAGAAAAAAATGGTCAAGACAGGATGATTTTTTCATGTCTTGGAGATAGAGCGTGGTCGCAATCAAAAGCTGACACCAATACCCAGGGAACAGAGGCACTGCAACAGTGTAAGACAAATTTGGTAGAAAGATGAACTACATGCTTTCTTTGCCTGTTCTAAATACAGCATTTCTCAAAATGAGCTTTGAACTTTGTCAGCAAGTGACATCCACACTTCCACCTTCTGCGGCAACTGGAAAGATTTGTGTTACTATTTGCCTCTGAAGATGTTAAAGTTATTCGCGAGGTCGGTTGGTTTGTAACCCATATTCTGACGCACAGAAATCAGTAGAGTGATTAAAGCTCAGTGTGGTCATGACTGTATGTACTTTCGAAAGCCTATCATCCAATATATTGCTGATGAAAACTACCAATTTATCTTTGCCCGAGGCCATGTTCATCTAATTGGTTTGGATTGTCCATGGGTTTCGTGCATCGTATGTCCACTCACAGGAGTGACGTAACAGAGGAGATTAATCTGTTTAATCTGTTACTCTTATAATGTGTCGCATGGTTAACCCATTGCTTATTTTAATTGTTTGTGTATTTTGTGTATGCCATACCATTTTATTCATGGTTGTGCAATAAACTTTATCTTATCTTATCTTATTGGAGCCCAAAGTTTAACTTAGTGCAAATGTGAGGAAATTTCTTTAAAAAATCTTCTTCAGTTCAAGTTTCTTCAAATCGCTTCTCTGGGTTAATATTTGGGTTCCCTAAAAATCTTCTTCTTCAGATCCAACAGTCAGAATCCTTTCATATTTGGTATCTAACATCTTTAGGATGGTCAAATCCAAGGTTGTTCAAATTGAGTCCCTGGGTTAATATTTGGGCTCCTTGTGAGAGCCGGAATTTTGACTTGGTGCAGTATGAGGGAATTTTTTTGAAAATCTTCTTCAGATTCACCAGTCACAATCCTTTCATATTTGGTATGTGACATCTCTGTAGGTGTCAGATTCAAGTTTTTTTTTAATCGAGTCCCTGGCTTAATATTTGGGCTCTCTATGAGAGCCCAAATTTTAACTTAGTGGAATATTCTTTAAAAATCTTTTTCATCAGGTCCACTAGTGGAAATATTTTGATATTTGGTGCGCAACATTTCTATGGGGGTCAAATTCAAGATGTTCAAATTGGGTCCCTGAGGTAATATTTGGGCCTTATATTGGCGTCCAAAGTTTAACTTAGTGCAATATTAGGAAATTTCTTTAAAAATCTTTTTCCTCAAATCCACCAGTCAGAATCCGTTCATATTTGGTGTACATTTCATTGGAGAAAGCCAGCTTGCACACTCCAATAAATTACATGGGAATAGTTTATTGCTGGGGGTGTGGGCTGCACTGCAAGAATATACATATTTCAAGCGATTGTTTTATTTCAGTATGGTACTAAAATGGTGTTAAGGTTTAGGTTTAAGCTGCAGGCTTCTGCTACATCTTTGGTCCCATCAATCAACCATCCTCAGTTTTTTGGTTGCATTTAATGGTTGTGCAATAAAGTATTCTATTCCATTCCATTCCATTCTACATCTTTAGGGTGGTAAAATCCAAGGTTGTTCAGTCCCTGGATTAATATTTGGGCTCTCTATTTCTATTTGGGGGGGGGGGGGGGGGGGGGGGGGGGGGGGAGGTTATGTTCAAGTTTGTACAAATTCATTCCTTAGCATTGTTCCATAAAAATTTGCCTTTCAAACTGCAGTGACATAACAACCCTTGGAAGTTTGGCAGTGCTTGTCTACAGCTGATAGAATTTGAAGCAGTCAGGAAGACCTTTGATAATAATCATCTGACATGGACACCAGAGTTATGAATAATTTCATGACTTCATTCCTCTGTAGTGTTGATAAACCACAACTAACTGAATGTGACCCAAAATACTTCTTTGAACCACTTTGTCAGATGAGCGATTAAGGCCTCTTGAGGCCGCTTGTATTTTTTTTAGTTTACCTGACTGAAAGTCATGGTGAGCTTTTGTGATTACTCACTATCCGTCATCCGTGAACATGTTGTTTGCAACTTCTCCAAAACTCCTGCACCGATTTCAGTTAAATTTGAGGTGATTGTTTGTTCTGACATCGCAGTAAGGGAAAATTCTCCCAAATTTTAAATATTCTTCTTTTGAACCAGTAGGTAGTGAGTACAATGATTTGATATTTGGTACTGAGCTTCCTTTTGAGGTGTAGAATCAAGTTTATTCAAACAAAGTTCAGAGAGCAACATTTGCCTTCTAAATGGTAGAGGAACCCGCCAAAATTTCTGTTTTCTGAACCGATGAGCTGATTTGAACCAAATTTAGTAGATGGTATTATTGAGTCAGGAGTACTTGATTCATACAAAAAAAGTATTCCTGTATCTTCATGGGGACCCCAGGAGCTAAAAATAGAACTATTCTCAAACACTTATATTTCCCAACCTGCACAAAAACAGAGATGTGTTATTTGGTATAAAGCATCCTTAGGACCAGTAGATTGGAAAGGTTAAAAAAAATTGCCATTGGTTGTGTCATAGTGTACTGTAGAGGGAATCGAAAAAATGCATATTTGCAAATCTTAAAATAATCTAATAACACTGTTCATAATCTTATGGTATTTGGTATACAACATCCATATGGGGGTCAGATGCCATTTTGTTGAAATTAAATCCCTTGGTTCATATTTGGACTCAATAATACAGGAGTCCAAATTTGAACCTGGTGATATATGAGAAGTACTCTTTAAAGAATCTTTTTCTCGAGAACCACCAGTCATAATCTTTTAATATTTGGTATACAACATCGCTATAGGGGTCAGATTCAGGTTTGTTCAAATCAAGTCCCCAGTTAATATTTGGGCTTCCTATGGGGGCCCAAAATTTAACTTAGTGCAGTATGAGGAATAATCTGTAAAAATCTTCTCCAGGTCCACCAATCAGGTCCTTTTGACATTTTTGTATACAAGTATAGCATTCTTCTAAATTTGTTTAAACCAAGTCCCTTTGTTAATATTTACGCTCCCTGTTGGGACTAAAATTTTAGCTTAGTCCAATATGAGGAATAATCTTTAAAACTTTCTTTCTCCAGAATCACTGATCAGAATCTTTTGATATATAGTATACAGAATCCTTACAGGCGCCGGATTCAGGCCCATCAGTTAATAATTGGGCTCTCTGTGAGAGTCTGAATATTAACTCTGCATTCTAGGGAATAATCTTTAAAAATCTTCTTTGGGCCCACCAGTCAGAATCTTTTGATGTTTGGTATACAGTGTCCTTACGGGGTTCAGATTCAAGTTTGTTCAAAGCAAGTCTGTTGATTAATATTTGAGCACTCTGTAGGAGCTCGAACTTTAACTTGGTGCAGTTTGAGGAATATTCTTTCTCCTGAACCCTCAAACAGAGTCATTTGATATATGATATACACCATCCTTAGTGGAATAATATTTATGTTTTTAAAAATCAAGTCCACTGGTTAATATTTGAGCTTCCAATTGGAGCCTGAATTTTAATTTAGAAAACAGTTTTCAAAACAGAAAGATACTGACTTTATTTACAATGACATAGCGGGGGTTCAAACCCCTGCCAAGAAAGTTTCCATCGGCACAAACTGCCTAGCAAAACTATATTAAACCATGCACACCACTTGACCACCGACAGACCCTTAAGGGAATTCTAGTTAACCAAGGATATGCAAGATCAGTACAGCACACACTGAATACCCAAACCCAATTTTCTTTCAGTTATTATGCCTGAGGAACTAGTTCCGTCTTATGAATGTTTCAAGAATTATGGCCCTTTTTCCCTTCTGTCTGTGTGTCTGTACAAACATTCTGCATCGTAACTTCAAAGCCATTGGTCAAATTTGGATCTCCTTTGGTATGCTGATAGACCTGCATGGGGGAATGGATATGCACAGAGAATAGGTTCCTTCAATTGATTTTTCCCAGAGTTATGGCCCTTTTCCCCTTCTGTCTGTCTGTCCATACAAACAGTTTGGATTTGGATCTCCTTTGGTATGATGATTGACCTGCATGGGGGAACAGATATACACAAGGAACGGGTTCCATCCATTAATTTTTCCCCAAGTTATGGCACTTTTTCTCTTCTGTCTGTCTGTCCATGCAAACGTTTTGCATTGTAACTTCAAAGACATCAGGCAAATTTGGATCTCCTCTGGTATGCTGATAGATCTGCATGGGGGAATGGATATGCACAATTAAAGGGTTCCGTCAATAATTTTTCCCACAGTTATGGTCCTTTTTTACTCTTTCGACTTAGAAAGAAAATTTTTATGTCCCACAATACCTTTAAGTCTACTTTGAACATGCCTGCAGGTCAGGGGCAGTGACCCACGCTTTGGTTTGCCCTTGTTCATCATGTATTTGCATCACTTAATTCTACATACTGCACTACATGAAAATCAGTGAGAACGTCTCTTTTTTAAATATACTGTGTGCCACAGTATCAAGAAAGGACGCTGGTTTTATTTACAGTGGCATAGTGGGGGTTTGAACCCATGCCTAGAGAGTTTCCTTCGGCACCAACTGCCTAGTGAAACTAGACTAAATCATGCACACCACTCAGCCACCGACAGACCCTCAAGGTTCTGTCAGTGGCCGAGTAGTGTGCGTGGTGACGCAATAACATTATGCGTATAGGACAGTTTCTATGAAATTCTTCAAATTTCAACAGCCATGAGCACCCTTTAAAGATATCCTTATAGGGAATGACTTTGTGAATTAAAACCGGGGTGTAGCCAGCAATTTTTTTAGGGGGATTGCCCACAATGCAACTCAAGGATGAGAAGGCCTGGCAACTAAAAAGACTGAAAACTTGGTCAGGGACAAACCTTGGCCAAATGTAAAGTTGGAGGAGATTATGGGAGGGGGTGACCCCCTCCCATAATCTCCTCCAACTTGACTTTTGGCCACCGGTGGGGGTCCTCCCCTGGAAAAATTCTTCAGTATTTGATATCGGCAATGATCAAAGATTCCTGCTGAGTGAAAGTGAATCAAATTCAGTGTAGATTTATTAGATTGCTGCGGAGAATATCGGCCACGGATTGGTGGGGGAGGGGGGTGCTGTTATACAACCCCCATGGCCATCTCTGGCTACACCCTTGTAATATATTAAAACAAAACCATCTGGATCAACCAGTCTGACAACTATCAGGGTTACCAGACAGTCTAAAAATGTGCTTGTGTGAATTTGAAATAACATAAGCAACCACTTGCATAACAACTCACTGAACTGAACTGTACACTTGCTAATTTGAAAATTATGGAACAGAAATATCTGTCAGACCAAGAAGAAAAAAGAAAATTTATGTGGCCATTGGCAAAAATAATTTGATGCAAAACTGCCAGCTTGGAATAATTAATACATGTTTTTATTTCTCAAAAAAGAGAAACTGGCACATGTATTTGTTTTCATAATTTGACAGTGAAATACAGTGTAAATAACTTGTTAGTTATGTCACTTGTAAAGAATTATATTCCTTCTGTTTGGAAAGCAATATACATTGAGGCTACAGTTAAAACTAGAAGTCCTGTCACAAACTATGGGCTTATCTAGGCTTAATTGCACGTAGGAATTGCGCACAATTGCCATATCGAATGGAATCCAAAGCATGGCAGGTTCTCCTGGCTACTCATAGCAAACACAGGCAATGTTTCTGCCAATGGACCTCCGGGTTACCCTGAGGTCCATTGGCTGAAACATTGCTTGTGCACAGGCCATATGTAGAGAATTTGATAGTCTTACTATGGTCATAAAGCGTAGATTAATGTGCAGATTGACATGCTATTTGTGCGCATTTCATGACAGGACTTTTAGTTTTTACTGTACTTCTGATATTAGTTAATTTCCTATGGTTTCTATTTATTGAACCAAGTTTGTTTTTATAAAAAAATTTAGTCCTAGAAAACAGTTAATTGTTTCTTTTGTTACGAACATCAAAACACTTGATGAGGAATAATCTTTACAACTCTTCCTCTCCAGAACCATTATTCACAATCTTTTGATGCATGGTATGGAATCCTTATAGGGGTCAGATTCAAGTTGTACAAATCAAGCTCATCAGGTAATAATTGGTCTCTCTTTAGGAGCCTGAATTTTAACTCAGTGCAATCTGGGGAATAATCTTCAAAAATCTTTTTCATATCCACCAGTCGGAATTTTTTGATGTTTGGTATATGAATAATTACATGACTTCATTCCTTTTTAGTGTTAACTAGCCATAGATGCTAATTAAATCAATCGTTGTGAGGTGTGTGCCTCAGGCCTCATGGGGCTACTTGTTGTGAATTCAGTTGATGTCCCTCTCTAGACATTGGTACAATTGACACAATCAAATCGAAAACCAGCAGAAAGGATAGGAATTATAGTAAGAATGATATGTTCCTTTTGTGGGTAAATTGTTGCTACACATTTGGTTTATATATATGTAATTTACCATTTTGCTGTCTTTTTATCCCCCCGGGGGGATATAACCGTGACGCTGTCCATCTGTCCACCGAGTTGGTTTCTGCTCGTTAACTAAAATTCCCCTCAGCCGACTGAAACCAACCTTGGCTTGTGGATTAGGTATGATAAGAGGAAGAACCCTATTCATTTTGGCATCATTGTGCTGAAGGTCAAGATCACAGTGACCTTGAACTTTATTTTTTTATTATCAGATTTGGTTTCTGCTCTGTAATTAAAGTTTTGCTTGGCCGACTGAAACCAAACTTAGCCTGTGGATTAGGCATGGTGAGTTGAAGAACCCTATTCATTTTGGGATCATTGTGCTGAAGGTCAAGGTCACAATGACCTTGAACTTTAATTTTTTATCAGTGTTCGTTTCTGCTCTGTAATAAAAGTTCTGCTTGGCTGACTGAAACCAAACTTGGCATGTAGGTTAAGTATGATGAGAGGAAGAACTCTATGTATTTTGAGGTCATTGTGCCGAAGATCAAGGTCACTGTGACCTTGAACTTAAACATTTACCAGAGTGGGCTTCTCTAATTGAAGTTTTGCTTGCCCGATCAAATTAAACTTGGCTTATGGGTTGAGCATGATGAAAGGAAGAACCCTATTTATTTTTGTGTTATTGTGTGAAAGGTAAAGGTCACAGTCACCTTGAATTTTAAGTCTTATCAGTCAGGGTTGGTTTCCGCTCTCTAATTAAAATGTTGTTTGCCTGATCGAAACCAAATTTGGCATGTGGATTGGGCATAATGAGAGGAAGAAAACTGTATTTTTTACGTCATTGTGCCAAAGGCCAAGGTCACAGTGACCTTGAAATTACTATTTTATCAGTCAGAGCTGGTTTAGGCTCGCTTAATTATTAAAGTAATGCATTCCTGATCGAAACCTAACTTGGCATGTGGGTTGAGTATGATGAGTGGAAGAACCCTACATATTTTAGGTCATTTTGCCAAAGATCAGGTCACAAAGGCCTTGAACTTAAAATGTTATCGGTCTTGATCGAAACCAAACTTGACATGTCATCAAATACAGGTAATCTTTGAGTAAATACTAACAACATTGGCTGTATTAATTTAATGTAATATATTACCAAGGTTAATGTATCGGGTATTTTTCAGGGGGACTGGCCACACCTGGTGGCTACCTCTAGTTTTATTAGGCGATATCAAAATATTATGAAGTATTTATATTTTGTTGGGAGCAGAGGCCAGTTTTACTATCCCAAGATAGTACATTTCAAAACTATGTTCCTTGATCAGTCTTTGCAGATCAGACCACGAGAAAGCTTTATACTAAATGAACTTTGAATGTATCTATCAACATGTTTACAAATACTGTTACACAGGATTATTTTTAACTCACTGATTGTTTATTTGGGTCACACTTGTTTACTTGAAGTTAGACAGAATCACCAAGAAACATAGTGAGGTGATTTAATTGAGCCAGTCAGCAGTTAGTGGAACAAAAGAACATTAACTTTCCACTTGATGACTATCTAACCCTCTGTCAGCATACCTAAGTCATTCATCTGATGGTTTCATCTCACATACACATCATTGAGAAGTGACAATTGTTTATACATTCAGCATTCATTGAACATTGGAGAGTATTATTACAGGACAGTCCATTATTGTAGATAGCAGCTGAGATTATTATATATTCTGAGGTATATAATTTTTGTGACCTGTGCATCATTTGCGTTACTGGAATAGCAATTTCAATATTTGAAGAGGATTATGTTGTGAACCTGATTTAACTGAATTCTTCAATACTTGTTGGATATTATTTCAATTCAAAGTTTGCTGATTGACTGCTTTATTAGAATTTATTTTTCACTGTTGGATTTTGGAGTGAACCTTTCTGATTAGAATTTATCCTCCACTGCTGGATTTTGGAGTGAACCTTTCTGACTGAACTTTTCATTACAGTTTATTTGATACTGTTTCTGCAGAACATTCTAAGACATTATAATACCAGCTGAAAAGTTTCTCCATCACACCTGTTGAACTGTATTTTGGACTAACTGATAAGCATTTCTGTTTTATTTTTCTGTAAGCCCCACATTGTAAAAGATTTTACACCATTTTTCTTTCAAATTATATTTTTATTAAATTTCGGAATAGTTAAATTGGAGTTTTGTTATTGGATCTCAGATTTCTTTCTGTTAACAGAATTATTATCACACCACACCGTAACAATGTGAATCCCCAAATGCCGAGTTATACATATGGTACACCTGCGTTTTCCACAACTGAAGCACTGGTCCTGTCACTAAAACATTTATCTTGCATATTGGCCATTTCTGGCCACCACTATTCACAATTAGATTTTATTATATTAAAAATGTTTGCCTTGAAAATGTAGGTTATGACCCCTCACTGGAACTAGTTCCATGAGCTGTCCATTAAGAGGTCATAACTCAGGTTTTGGAACAAGAAATTGGTAAGTTAATCAAGAAAAATGTTTGCAAATGTTTTCTCCAAACCATATTTGCATGTTGATGGCAAGTATTGCCCAGGACATACACAGAACGACACACGTGTGTGAATGGGTTAATCGATATGGCATGAGTGCCAGCACTGAAGGATAAAACTCAAGGCCTTCTGCAATGGCAAAATGCCATGTCGATAACCCATTCACACCCATGTGTCATTCTGTGTTTATTACATGCCTTCACACGTGTAAAAAACAATTATTACAAGGACACTCAGCAATTCATTTGACAGATGTCAACAAAAACAACACATTTTATCGCCAACCAAATTTGCAAACAGAACTATCACTGTTACTATTTCATCCCCGTAGTTCACATAGAACACACTGGAACTCAGGGGACGATTTTTAGCTATCACCAGCAATTCAAACTGTAATTGTGGCGCACGATTTGTACAAAATATCAGTGAAATTTCACTTCTTTATAAAAATAGTTTGTCAACAATTTCTGCATGGTTTAGTGTTACTGTAGATGGGGGTTTCATAGAACAAGCATATAATAAAACAAATCTCTTGCCACTAGAATAATTATCATTTTCACCTGGAACTTAATTAAGCAACCCCTGTTTTTTTCGCAGTGGTGTTAATAGAAACTGTCATTACTTTCATGCTGCCTTTAAGATCCAGAAGTGATTGTTTACAGAAAGAATGGTCTATTGACAAACGAAAGATAACACAATGATGAAAATATGCAGAATTTTAATGGCGCAAATTACACATATCTGTCACTAAAGTTTTTGATGGAAAATGTTCTCTCAACAAGTATGGTGCTGAATGGTCCATGATGAAACAATGCCAGTCATTACTGACAAAAATTGTAACTTGTGATCTCCTGAACATATAGTAGTGTCTGACATCAGTAGCAAGTGTATCCACCATGTGCCCGGATGACAGCCTGAACCCCCCCCCCCCCCCCCCCCTAATGCTACGAGTGGGCCTTCTGATATGGTCCAGAGGCAACTGCTGACATTGCTCATGCAATGCAGCTTCCAGATTGGCCAAATGCTGTACAGATGGATCCCTTGCTTGCACACAACGTCCACGAAAGTCCCAGATGTGTTCTAAGGGATTCAAATCGAGGCTCATTGCAGGCAAAGGTAGTGTTATAATAGCGTTGTTCTGAAGGAATGCTCAACGATGTGGCCTTGCATTGTCATCCATGAATACAGGATGAGTATCCAATGGGTGGTTATCAAAACGAGGCACAACAACCAGATTGAGCATGGCCTGGATGCACTGATGACCATTGAGATTCCCACATACAGTCACCATATCAAGTTTACAATCATGAGAGAGGCATCCCCAGATCATTACTGATCCTCCACCATAAGAAACAGTAGGTCGGATGTTCCTGGGCATGTAAGCAGTATTTATATGCCTCCACACTCTAATATGACCATCTGTGATGTGAAGCAGGAACCAACTCTCATCTGACCAATGGACTTTCCTCCATATCCTGAGATTCCAATGTTGTCGTGCCATATACCACTCCAAACATCGTCTTTGATGCTGATCGGACAGAGTTGGACGCTCCATGACACTTCTGGACCTCATACCCAGTGCTTTGAGATGGTTTCAGAAGTTCTGTTGCACGAACGCCTGTTGGGGAGCCAAAGGCATTTCAAAACCCCACTTTAAGCAAAGGGTTCATGCCAAACAGGGCGTGCCAGACTCCGATCTTCCTGAGAAAAGGTTTTTTGGGGTTGTCCAGGCCTTGGTCGGTCCTTAACATCGTTGATTTGTTGATTGTTTCAGACAAGTCTGCTGATGACAGAATGACTAAAGCCAAGTTGCCTTCCAATGCTTTGATTGATTGGCCATCTTGGCGCCTCTGACAGTCTCCTTGCCATGTCAACATTTACTGATAAAAGAAGTGACAAATTTTCTTGTTTTATACCCAGATATTGCATGTGGATGATAGTGTTTTTTGTGACATTCATGGGTAGCATGCTTCATGTGGACGAGGGGATGTGTTTGGGGTACACTATCAACCAGAAACATCAGGTTTCTGGAGATGAAATATGCTGCAAGACATAGCAATCATTAAAATATAAAAATCAGTAACAGCAACTTCACTGCCAGGAAACATTTCAAGGTGTGCTTAATTAAGTTCCTGGTGTATATTTAGGAGTGTGGTAACTGTGTTGTGTCCATTGGCAAGGCATTTAATCTTGATTGCCCATGAGGGGCTTCGTGGCACTGTGTACCAAAGTGTATTACAGGTCGATGGTGCACTTTCCTTCAACCAATGCCAACCCCACTTGTGTAGAGTTAGTGCATTGGGGTGTCTGATAGTTGCTTGCCACTTCTCAGTGGTTTTTTCCAATTACTCCAGCCTTCTCCACCCATAAACTGACACAAGGTGACCCCGGCCTTTGAAAGTGTCATTAAAGGCCAATAAATAAATAAGCATTTTTAACAAAATTTTCCCTGTAAACTGAATCACATTTTGACCAATAATTCCTGGTGTTAAATTTTGATGACATTTTTATCAATAGTCATGGCTGCTTCACAGCAGCAATGACTAGATTTGATAAAAATGTTTTTAAAAATACCCAAGCATTAATCTTAAAGTAAAGAATCTAGATGTGGTTTGGATCAGCTGTTGCTGCATTTGCCACACAGCCTGCATCTTGTCATTGAATTGATTTATTTCCACAAAGGAATTACAGTGATTTACTAGAACAAATTCAACAATAATGTGTTTTTGCACACTTGATTATTCCCTGTTTGTAATAAGAAATAACATTTTCACCTGTTCATGAAGAAATAATTATTTTTCCTTCTGCTTTCAGGAGCATTTGGAGTATTGCAGTTTGGTTTTTGTAAGTATCAAAAATATTAGCGAGTTGTTTTCATAATTTCTTTGATCAAACATTGGCACTCATGATTTCTTTTTTTTCTGTTATTATTTGTACTGTTTCATTAGTATTCCATGGAAGCTTCCAACCAAATGGAGTAAAATTCTTGCAGCTTAATTCAATTTTGTGTATGACAAGAATAATGTTTCCTCTGTTCTTTAACTCCCCACTTGCCCCGTTGACATACTGGGAAGTGGGGCAGTGCTTGTTTATAGTGGAAATAAGTTACCTCTTAACCCGTTGAGTACTTTCAAAATATTTTGCTGTTGAGCATCCATGACTAGATTTGGGAGCATGGTGGCTCAGTTGGTAGAGGTGCAGCCTGCAAGCCGAGAGGTCCATCGATTTGAATCCCACCTGTGTCAACTGCGTTGTGTCCTTGGGCAAGACACTTAATCCCACTTGCCCATGTGGGGGCACAGTTGCATTGTGTACTAAGGCATACTGCATGGCGATGGTGCACTTGTCTTCAACCAATGCTAACCCTGCTTGTGTTGGGGAGCCTGACAGTTGCTTGTCATTGCTTGGTGGTTCTCTCAAGGTACTCTGGCTTCCTCCACCCATAAAACTGGCCGACATGAGGTTACCCTGGTTGTCGAAAGTGCCATTAAGCCCCATTAAATAAATAAATAAATGAATAAATAAATGACTAGATTTGATGAAGAATTCATCTAAATATAACTCAAGAAGCCATCAGTGAAAAGTCTATAAAATTTACAGAGAGGAAATTATATTAAATGTGCCCAAATTATACTTATTTCAGTGGCAAGAAAAAGTATGTCCTGGGCTGGAATATCCGCCAGCAGGATGCAAGGAGTTAAACTTGACTTCATACCTGTGTTGCTGTCAGGATATTGCTTAACTGGTTGGGTGGTAGAAGTCACTATCATGGTTCTATTGAAAAGTGTTAAAAGCCACTTTATTGGCTTGACATTGTGCATTAATTTGTTCTTTGCTGAGTGGTAGATAAAAAATTGTTTATTAGCTCACCTGACTGAAAGTCAGGGTGAGCTATTCTGATCACTTTTTGTCCGTGGTCTGTCGTGAAGGTGGTGTTTGGGTCTTTTTCTCCCAAACCACTGGCCACATTTTAATGAAATTTCACATGAGTAGTGGTTATATAGGGGCATTTGGGGGTTTTCTTCCAATTGGTTTCTGCTCATATTGAGGCGGGAGTGGGGCCAAAATGCCTCAATTTTTTTAAAAATCTTCTCATGAACCAGCTGTAGCAGAGACTTGATATTTGGTATACAGCTTCCTTTTGAGGTGTAGACTAAAGTTTGTTCAAGAGAAGTTCGAGGGGCAATATTTGTCATTTCAAACACCCATATCTTCAAAACTACATGGCTCTGAGAATTCTTATGAAGTTTCCTTAGGACCAACAGAATGGAATGGTCCAAAAAAGTTGCTATCGGTTTTATCATTGGGTACTTTTTCTGGACTTTGAAAAAGTGCTGAGTCAGCATTTTGTAACACTGTGGGTAAATGGGAAAATCATTTAAGACTACTCTTCTCCCAAACCACTGCTCCAAAATCTTTCAAATTTCACATATAACATCTTTGGAAGATTCTTTCACACGTTTATTGAAATCAAATCCCTGGGTCCATATTTGGGCTCTCTATGGAAGCCCAAATGTTTAAATTAGGGCAGTATGAGGAATATTATATAATTCTCTTCTTCAGATCCACCAATCAGAATCTTTTGATATTTGGTATGCAGCATCCTTAGGGGAGTGAGATTCACGTTTGTTCAAGCCAAGTCTCTGGGTTCATATTTGGGCTCCCTGTGGGAGCTCGAATTATAACTTAGTTCAATATGAGGAACATTCTTTAATAATCTTCTTCTTCACATCCACCAGTAAGAATCTTTTAATATTCAGTATGCAGCATCCTTAGGGGGTGAGATTTACATTTCTTCAAGCCAAGACTCTGGGTTCATATTTGGGCTCCCTGTGGGAGCCTGAATTATAACTTAGTTCAATATGAGGAATTATCTTTAAAAATCTTTTTGTTCAGATCCAGCAGTCGGAATGTTTTGATATTTGGTATACATCATCCTTAGGGAGATGTGATTCAAGTTTGTTCAAGCCAAGTCTCTGAGTCCATATTTGGGCTCCCTGTGGGAGACCGAATTGTAACTCAGTTCAATATGAGGAACTTTTTTCAAAAATCTTTTTCACATCCACTAGAAAGAATCTTTTGATATTTGGTATTTTGATATTTAGTATGCAGCATCCTAAGGGGGGTGAGAATCACCTTTGTTCAAGCCAAGTCTCTGGGTTCATATTTGGGCTCCCTGTGGGAGGCCGAATTATAACTTAGTTCAATATGAGGAATTTTCTTTAAACATCTTCTTGTTCAGGTCCAGCACTCGGAATGTTTTGATATTTGGTATACAGCATCCTTAGGGAGGTGTGATTCAAGTTTGTTCAAGCCAAGTCCATATTTGAATTGTAACATAGTTCAATATGAGGAACATTTTTTAAAAATCTTCTTCTACACATCCACCAGTGAAAATCTTTTGATATTTGGTATTCTGTATCATTAGGGAGGTGAGATTTAATTTGTTAAAGCCAAGTCCCTGGGTTTATATTTGGGCTCCCTATGGGAGCCCGAATTATAACTTAATTCAATATGAGGAATATTTTTTTTTTTTTTTTTTTTCGATCAACTGGTCAGAATGTTTTGATATTTGGTATATGGTTTTCTTAATGGGGCAGATGCAAGTTTGTTCAAATCAGGACCTTCGATTGATAGTTGTCAGTGTCAGGTGAGCACTCTCAAGCCCCTTGGGACCTCTTGTATCAATTTGTCAGGTCAAAATATATTGGAGAGTGCCAATAGCACTCTCCAATAAATTGTAACAAAACAATTATTTAGCAACAATATATTGCTAAACTAAGGCTCCTATTGCTGGTAGAATAGCATCTTTGAAAAAAATACTCATGGTTCAAATGACCATTGAAAAATAATTTAGCACTCAACCAGTTAAGATAGATACTGAAAGTAATGTTAACCCTTTACCTAACATGAAAAGCAGACGACACTTGCAAAAAAAATTCTTGAATAACTAATTTTTTTCATTTTTTGTCTCAAAAACATAGGTTATGACCCCTCGTTGGAACGAGCTCGTTGAGCTCGTTCCAACGAGGGGTCATAACCTATGTTTTTGAGACAAAAAATGAAAAAATAATGAAAATTAATTGGCGATTTTTGAGAATAGCGCTGGCCGGTTTTGGCCGTTACGTTGGGTAAAGGGTTAAACACCAATAAATAAATAACTCCTTATTTGCATATTTTGCTAATGATGGTAGCAATTTGTTACAACAATTAGGCCTGCATGGTTTTTCGGTATTTAGTCATATCGCGATATTGTTTTCAATACCGTGTAGTCGATATTTAAAAAAATGAATAGTCGGTTTATCGCCGTTCGTGGTATTAAAAAATATAGGCGGTATTTTGTTTTGCATAAATTCATTTTTGATGTTCGTTATAAATTTATTAAATGTTCATATATTATGAACGCAAAGAAACCTGTGTCTGTCACATTGAAACTTTCACAAATATGCAAAGCTAACATTACATCCCTTTTGCATTAAAACTTTCAGAATCATGTAAAGCTAACATTACATCACTTTCGTATCAAACGTATTAATTATGAGTGAAAAGCTGGAAGCGACTTCAAGCGAGAGACTAATTACATAACAGTTACTGCTGGATTTGAGAAATATAATGACCAACAATAAAAGCTCAGTTATACGTAGGCCTGCACGTTTTTTGGGTATTTAGTCATATCGTGATATTGTTTTCAATACCATCTAGTCGATATTAAAAAAAATGAATAGTCAGTTTATCGCCATATTAAAAAATATAGTCAGTATTTTGTTTTGCATCAATTCATTTTTAGCTCACCTGACTGAAAGTCAGGGTGAGCTTTTCTTATCACTCTTCGTCCGTCGTCCGTCTTCTGTCGTCCGTCATGAAGGTGGTGTTTGAGCCTCTTTCTCCTAAACCACTGGCCACATTTTAATTAAATTTCATGTAAGTAGTGGTTATATAGGGTCATTTTGATTTTTATCCAAAATAGGTTTCGGCTCATATTGAGCAGAGGTGTGGGGAAAAATGCCCAAATTTTTTGAAAATCTTCTTCTAATGAACCACCAGTAGCAGAGACTTGATATGTGGTATACAGAGTCCTTTTGAGGTTTAGAATCAAATTTGTTCAAGAGAAGTTTGTCGGGTATTATTTGCCTTCGTTATGGGAGGGGCAAAAATTTTGGCCACGCCTAAAATTTCTATTTTCAGAACCGTCAGGTCGATTTGAACCAAATTTGATATGAGATGATAATGGGTCATAAGTAGTTGATTGATGCAAAAAAAAATTTTCTCATTGCCCTGTGGGAACCTCGTGAGCAAAAAATATGAAAAACCTTAAAACTGCCATATCTCCAAAACTACACGGCATAGAGAATTCTTATTTTGTATAAAGCTTACTTTTATCCAGTAGAATAGAATGGTTAAAAAAAATCCCTATCGGTTTGATCACAAGGTACTTTTTTCAGGACTTTGAAAAAGTGCTGAGTCAGCACTTTTTAACACTGTAGGCAAAGGGAAAAAGATTAAAAAATCTTCTTCTCCAGATCCAGCAGGCAGAATCTTTTGATATTTGGTATGCAACATTGTAGGGTGGATCTGATTCAAGTTTGTTCAAATCAGCCCCCGGGTTCATATTTGGGCTCAGTATAGGAGCCCGATTTTGAACTTAGTGCATTTCAGGCAAATTTCTTAAAAAATCTTCTTCTCCAGATCCAGCAGGCAGAATCTTTTGATATTTGGTATGCAACATTGTGGGGTGGATCTGATTCAACTTTGTTCAAATCGGCCCCCTGGATTCATATTTGGGCTCACTATAGAAGCCCGAATTCGAACTTAGTGCGTTTCAGGCAAATTTCTTAAAAAATCTTCTTCTCCAGATCCAGCAGGCAGAATCTTTTCATATTTGGTATGCAACATTGTGGGGTAGATCTGATGCAAGTTTGTTCGAATCGGCCCCCTGGGTTTATATTTGGGCTCAGTATAGAAGCTCGAATTCGAACTTAGTGCATTTCAGGCAAATTTCTTAAAAAATCTTCTTCTCCAGATCCAGCAGGCAGAATCTTTTGATATTTGGTATGCAACATTGTGGGGTGGATCTGATTCAAGTTTGTTCAAATCGGCCCCCTAGATTCATATTTGGGCTCACTATAGAAGCCCGAATTTGAACTTAGTGCATTTCAGGCAAATTTCTTAAAAAAATCTTCTCCAGATCCAGCAGGCAGAATCTTTTGATATTTGATATGCAACATTGTGGGGTGGATCTAATTCAAGTTTGTTTAAATCGGCCCCCTGGATTCATATTTGGGCTCACTATAGAAGCCCGAATTTGAACTTAGTGCATTTCAGGCAAATTTCTTAAAAAATCTTCTTCTCCAGATCCAGCAGGCAGAATCTTTTGATATTTGGTATGAAACATTGTGAGGTGGATCTGATTCAAGTTTGTTCAAATTGGCCCCCTAGATTCATATTTGGGCTCACTATAGAAGCTCGAATTCGAAGTGCATTTCAGGCAAATTTCTTTGAAAATCTTCTTCTCAAGATCCAGCAGGCAGAATCTTTTGGTATTGGGTATGCACCATGCTTAGGGGGTGAGATTCAAGTTTGTTCAAGCCAAGTCCCTGGGTTCATATTTGGGCTCACTGTGGTAGCCCGAATTATAACTTAGTTCAAAATGAGGAATTTTCTTTAAAAATCTTCTTCAGATCCAGCAGTTGGAATGTTTTGATATTTGATATGCAGCATCCTTAGGGGGGTGAGATTCAAGTTTGTTCAAGCCATGTCCCTAGGTCCATATTTGGACTCACTGTGGGAGCTTGAATTGTAACTTAGTTCAAAACGAGGAATTTTCTTTAAAAATCTTCTTCTTCAGATCCAGCAGTTGGAATGTTTTGATATTTGGTGTGCAGCATCCTTGGGGGGGGGGGGGGGGGGGGGATTGAAGTTTGCTAAAGCAAAGTCCCTGGGTTCATATATGGGCTCCCTGTGGGAGCCCGAATTATAACTTAGTTCAATATGAAGAATATTCTTTAAAAATCTTCTTTTTTTTTTTTAGATACACTGGTCAGAATCTTTGGATATTTGGCATAAGCTTTTCTTAGGAGGAGCAGATGCAACTTGTTGAAATCAATTCTCTGGGTTGATATTTAGGCTACCATGTCAGGTGAGTGCCCTCAGGCCCCTTGGGGCCTCTTGTTGATTTTCCTTATAAATTTATTGAATGTTCATATATTACGAGCGCAAAGAAACTTGTGTGTGTCACAAAGAAACCTGTGTCTGTCACATTGAAACATCACATCACTTTCGCATTGAAACTTTCAGAAACATGTAAAGCTAACATTACATCACTTTTGTATCAAACGTATTAATTATGAGTGAAAAGCTGGAAGCGACTTCAAGCGAGAGACTAATTTCATAACAGTTACTGCTGGATTTGAGAAATATAATGACCAACAATAAAAACTCAGTTATACGCCACAGTTTATTAATGTACAGTTTTGTAATTAATTGTTACTAAATAAATTTCCTGAGCCCTGTGTTTACTTAATGTCAGGAAGACTGGTTGACATACAACAGTGCTTTGTTCGTTTAATTTTAGTAATGTAAACATCTTATTGACACTCAGTACTCAACATGCAGTAGATATTGTCCGAAATAACTTAAAACTGAGAATAACCTTTCATTCATTCATCAAACTGAGAATAAAAATAAAATGGAGCTTGTTGCCAAATCGAACACAACATCGCCAATATGGGCCTACTTTGAATTTGAGAAGGGTGATAACTCTAAACCAAAAGATGAGACACATGCAATATGTCGATTATGTCGGAAGGCTGTTGCATGTAAAGCTGCAAATACGTCAAATCTTATAGCTCACTTGAAATCGAACCATCCGGCAGCATATACCAAATTAGAAACAGTTCGCAAACGTAAACGAGAGGAAGCTGGAACTCCAACAAAGCAACCAACCATCACAAATGCTATACAGAATTCAACTTCATATGACAAAAATTCTCAGCGGTGGAATGCTATAACAACAGCTGTTACACAATTCATAGCCGGAAACGTGGTGCCAATATATACAGTTGATCGCAAACATTTTAGAAACATGCTAGCATTGCTTGATCAGCGGTACAAACTACCAAGTCGTAATTACTTCAGTGAGACGGCAATACCCAAACTGTTTAATGAAGTCCATCAACAAGTAGCCAATGAACTCAGTGATATAAAATATTTTTCTGCTACGACAGATATGTGGTCATCTGTTGGTATGGTTCCATACCTTGGTTTTACAGTGCATTTTATAGATTGTGAGTGGAATCTACAGTCTCGTGTGTTGGAGACACTATATTTCCCAGAAAGTCATACCGGTGAAAGTATTGCAGGAGTGCTAGGTGATGTTCTTAATTCGTGGAGATTAGATAGTTCACATCTTGTATGTCTAACAACGGATAATGGATCAAATATCATAAAAGCAGCAGATGAACTCGAATGGCAGCGCCTGTCATGCTTCAGGCATAATCTCAACCTGGCCATAAATAATTCTATAAAAGATGACAAACGTGTGTCGAGGGCATTGGGTGTGTGTCCGTCAGTGGTATCTGCATTCTCAACCAGTTGGAAATGCCGTCACAATTTAAAATTGTTGCAAAATGAACTAAACATGAAAGAACATTCTTTAGTAACTGATTGCCCAACAAGATGGGGTGCTAAATTTGCAATGATGAAGCGCATTGCAGAACAAGAGGTTGCAATACGGAAAGAGCTTAGTTCTGACATAAAAACATTGTACTTGGTTCCTACTTGGCAAGACAACCAAATTATTGAGGCTGTTATTGAAGGACTGGATCCTGTATCTGACTTCACTGACATATTATCGGCTGAGAATTATGTGACAATTTCCTCAGTGAAACCAATGATGAGTTTATTCAATTCTGAGCTGTTGGATAGCACCAATGATAAACATAAACTGACACATGACATTAAGAAGCGCATTAAAAGCTACATGGCAGACAAATATGAGGACGAGGACACTGATAAACTAATTTGTGTTGCCTCATTTCTTGATCCATGTTTCAAAAAAGGGTACCTCAGTGAAGAGGAGTTTGTCCAGATTAACGCCGATCTTATCGAGGACACTAAAATGCATGTTATATCTGGAAAACCCAATACTAAATCAGAAGAGAAAACATCAGATGACTCTGACCTGCCAGCTGCAAAACGCAAAAGGACATTGGGCAGTCTTTTTTGTGCTAGTACACCAACCAAAAACATTGACTCAGGTGATTCAGGTATATCCACTGAGATTGCCAGTTACATTTCTACCCCTCATGCAGACAGTGAGAGTGACCCTTTAGATTGGTGGAAATTGCACGAAAAAATATTCCCGTCACTAGCAAACTTTGCCAAGAAATATTAATTTTATTTAATAAATGGTCACGGGTTTGAAATTCACTGTGTGTTTTTTGTTTTGATGTGTTTTGATCACAGCGAGTCATGGGCAGCCTGCTACCGGACTTTCAATGAAGAATGAATAAATAAAATGCGAACAGAAATGAAAATATCCCTTCTCTTTATAAATATAAAGTGAGGGGTATTTTTTTTTCTTTGCATATTTTATTTATTAATTCTTCATCAAAAGACTGGTAGCAACTGCCTGTTATTTCCCCCTTTTCAAATTACACCATATTTGTATTTCCGGTGTCTGATGATCACATGTTATGTGAAAAGTTTATTCATGAGAATATCCACAAAAAAGTAAGAATTTTCATTTAAAATCATTTCTGTTGGTTTCTGTCTACCTAACGAAAAATGACAAACATTTGAACTACATTACAGACTACAGTCTGTAATGCCGTTGACATGTTTGTCATTTTCTGTAGAAAACGAAGACACATTTCGCATTTTCAGCGATATTTAGTCATACCACGATATTGTTTTCAATACCATAGTCAGTTTTGTAAATGTCAATACCGTGAAGCCCTAACAACAATGCATATAATTTGCAAATTTTGTTAATCCTAAAAGACCCAGGGATTTTTCATACATTTTTGCTACAGTATGACAGTTTATGTTCTATGACTTTGCAGTTGTGTCTAGAAAAGCTTTGTTAAGTCCCCAACCTCCGAAGGAGGTTTCAGGGGTATATAGTCGAGGACTCTGTCTGTCCATAATTCCATACTTCCATACACACATTTTGAATTATACTTCAAGAATCTGTTGTTGGATTTGTATGTCCTTTGGTATGGTGACAGACCAGCAGGGGGGAAAGGATATCCACATATTGCAGGCTTTTGTCCACGTATACATACCAGAGTTATGGTCATTGTTACACTAGCAAAATTTTTGTCCCAATGTTTTGCATTATAACTCAAGCATCAGTTGTTACATTTTGATTGCCATTGGTATGTTGAGAGACCCGCTTTGGGGGGAAGCATATCCACATATTTCTGGTTCTGTCCCTGTATACAGAGTTGTGGCTCTTGTTTACACTTAGAAAACATTCCGTATGGATGTTATGCATTATAACTCAATCATTGATGGGGCAGAATTTGATGTCCTTTGGTATGGTGAGAAACCAGCATGGGTGAAAGGACATCCACTTATTGTGGGTTTTGTCCATGCATATATACCAGTGTTATGGCCCTTGTTACACATAGAAAACTTTCTGTATGAACATTTTGCATGATAACTCAAACATCGGTTGATCGATTTTGATGATCTTTTGTAATAAACCAGTATGGTTGGAAAGGATATCTACATATTGCAAGTTTCATATTGCAGGTATTGCAGATTTTTGTCCATGTATACCGCAGTTATGCTCCTTGATAGACTTAGAAAAACTGTCTATGAACTACCAAAATGAGACCAAATTGATTTTATCCATGGGAATAATTTTTAGCGCTCAACTTGCTGAAGTCAAGCTGAGCTATTGCTGTCACTTTCAATCTGTTGGCGCACGTATGTACATCCACATACACATGGCACATTGCACAGGTCGCATTTCTGATCGGATTGCTTTAAAACTTGGTTTGCTTGTTTGGGGTGACCACTGAGATGGGAACTATTGATTTTCTTCCATTGCCATCAAAAAACATTGCCGTTAGCAATGACCTTTGAACGTAGTGCATTTGTGTATCAGTATAAACTTGGTATGCTTATTTGGGGTGACCTCTAGATGGGAGCTATTGATTTTCTTTCATTTCTGTTGAGAAACATTGCCGTTAGCAGTGATGTTTAACTTATTCAATTTGTATGTCAACAGTTTCCTTTGGCACACTGCACAGGTCTCATTTATCATCAGATTGCTTTGAAACTTGGTATGCATGTTCAGGTGACCTCTAGATAGGAGCTATCAATTTTCTTCATTTCTGTTGAAAAATGTTGCTGTTACCTTGACCTTTGAACTTTAGGGATTTGTGCAACAATATTTTCCTTCAGCAAGCCCTGTAGAGTGCATTCATGAATGGATCGCTTTGAAACTAAGTATGTTTGTTTGGGCTGACCTGTAGATGGGAGCTTTTGATTTTATACCATTTCCGTTGAGAAACATTGCCATTAGCAACGGCATTCAACTTATCTGTTTGGACGTTGACAGTTTCCTTTGGTACACTGCAGAAGTCGCATTTATCATTGAATCACTTTGAAACATGGTACGCTTATTCAGGGTGATCTCTAAATGGGAGCTATCGATTTTCTTCCATTTTCATCAAAAAAGTTGCCGTTAGCAATGACCTTCAAACTTAGTTCATTTATGCATCAGCATTTTCCTTTGGCATGCCCTACAAGTTACATTCATTAATGGATCCATTTGAAACTTGGTATGTTTTGGGGGTTGACCTCCAGGTGGGAGCTTCTTTCATTCCCATCACAAAAAGTTGCTGTTAGTAACAACCTTTGCCCTTTTGTGCATTGACAGTTCCTTTGGCACACCACACAGGTCACATTTACCGATCCGATCACTTTGAAACTTGGTGTACTTGTTTAGTGTAACATTTAGATGTGAGCTATGGATTTTCTTTCATTGCCATCTAGAAACATTGCTGTTACCAATGGTCTTTGCACTTTAACATTTTTGTATCAACATTTTTCTTTGACATGCTCTGCAGGGTGCTTTTATGAATGGATCGGTTTGCTTGTTTTGGGTGACTTCTAGGTGAGAGATATATTTCATTTCCATCAAAAAATATTGCCATTAGCAATGACATTGAACTTTGCCATTTTGTCTGTCGACAATTTTCTTTGAAACCCTGCACAGTTCACATTTATGATTCGATCGTTTTGAAACATGGTGTGCTTGTTTGGAGTGACCTCTGGATGGGAGCTATTGATTTTCTTTCATTTCTCTAGAGAAACATTGCCAAATGTTGTCATTAGCAATGACCTTTGAACTCACTGAATTTGAGCTTCAAAATTTTCCTTTGGCAAGTATCAGTTTGAAACTTGGTATGCATGTTTGGGGTAACCCCCAGATATGAGCTATTGATTTTCGTCCATTTCCATAAAAAAGGGCGTCAGCTATTACTTTTAAAACTAGTACATTTGGCAATTAGCATTCATTTCTGTGAAAAAGGCTGTCATTTACAATGACCTTTAAACTTTCTGCATTTGTGTATCAACATTTTCCTTTAGCCAGGCCAAAAGTTTACATTTAAAAATGCATGGATTGCTCTGACGTTGTACACACAGAATGCTTTTATGTTGAAGTTCCACCAAATAACATTGGAACCAATGATCTTCATGATCTTCATTTTGGCCATTTCACTTATAACTTACCAAGTTAAGGTTTGTCAAGTTGAGCTACAGTGTCATTGGCACCTTCATTGTTGAATGGCAGAAGAAAATTGAATAATTTTTACATTGTGCATGTTCATTGGGTAGGCGGGGGAGTTTAACCGAGTTAATCTGCATGTGTGTTCATTTCTTTATTCAAAATGGCACACATTTATACCATCTTGAAGAATACTACCACTCCATTGAGGAGCGAATGTTGTTAGTATTGCTTGAGGGGACATATGTAATGCTTCACATTGCTCTATTTATGCTTATTGCTCTATTTGTACTCAGGCAGCCAAGACTTGTCTAGAAACAACTAACAATATACTTGCAAGTTTACCCAAAGACTGAATGTTAGGGTACCTGTTCTAAGGTTTTAAAAAGGTTTTAAAAATTAACCAAAGTCGGAAGTAGGGTTAATACAAGCTGAGATTAGTATGAGATTGTGAGCCATCGTTTGGAGTGCATTAGGTAATTTTTCTGGTAATATTTGACAAATACATCCTTGGATAGCAAATGAGCAAATTTCAAAATTAAATTTTATTTTCTTCCAGGATATCAAATTTGTTTGTATATGCTTTGTCAAGATGAGTGCTTCATAACTCAGTGACCGTTTTTCCTTCTGTATTTAGTAGATAAACATCTCTTGTTGAGTTAGACATTCGGGAATTTGACTATGGAAAACCATTTGTTAATGAGCCCCAAAGGGGTGAGTTAACAAAATGGTTTTCCGTAGTCAAATTCCCAAATGTCTAATGAAACAAAAGACGTTATCTGCATTATAATTCCTGTCATCGTTAGAAGTGAAAAAATCTCCAAACCCATTTAATTTGAAGAAAAACAATTAAAAAAATGTCATTTTCAATCTCGGTCTATTTTTCATGATTGAATTTACAAGTTGTACTTCGAAGCACGGATGCTGACAACTGTTTCCATAGAAAACAACTCTGGTGTGTGTTTGATCTGTGATATGAGTGGTTTAGCACCATTGTTCATGCATATCGTGGATAGAGACATGTTCTAATTGACCTGCTTCCAACAATTAGAGCACAGTAAAAGTGAACTTACCTGAGATTAGTGCATGGAGCCGACTGGCTACCAGCCAATCAAATTACAGGTTAAGAAAGAGCAACGAGGTCAAATTTAACAGATGAATTACAATGAGTGTTAAAGTGGTCCTCTAGTGGGTAGTTTTGTTGTAGTACTACAATTTGTTTTGTTATCAGAATGACAAAACGATTATATGAAACTCACACAATCGTAGTTGTTCATGCACTGTTGCTTACTTGAGAAAACATCCTCCCACAATGGGAGGATGTTTTCTCAAGAATGCAATAGTGAATGAACAGCTGTGAATAGTCTCATAGTCCTTGGGGAGCATTAGATGAAGCAAGTAAAGATTTCTTTTTTAGCTGCGACTAGCAGCTCTATAAGTGGCAATGTCGGTCTGTCTGTCGGTCGGTCGGTCGGTCTGTCTGTCACCAACAAGTTTGTCTGTGACCAATGAGTTTCAAAACTCAATAACTTTTGAAATACTTGATGGAATGAC
The DNA here is from genome assembly GCA_031216915.1 of Pictodentalium vernedei. NCBI lineage: Eukaryota > Metazoa > Mollusca > Scaphopoda > Dentaliida > Dentaliidae > Pictodentalium > Pictodentalium vernedei. The sequence goes on from CM062292.1 coordinate 150,665,140, forward strand.
TTTATATTTGGCATGTAAGTGTATCTTATTGATGTCTAGCCACTGTTCAATGCATGTGTTGTTCCAAATATTTTTCTTGGTGTTATGGCCCTTGATGAACTTAGAATTTTGTGAAATTGCACCACCCGTCGCAGCTACAGCGTCGATGTCGCGATTTTTCATGGAATCGGCATATATGTAGGTACAGATGGAAAATTTTCTAGCTCACACCAAAAAGAGAGGGGAAGGGCAGCACCTGTAAAAATGATGGACTAAGAACCCCAGTAATCATGTATGATTACAGAATTTGTTCATGTCCATTCCACTTCTTTGAACAGGAAGAGATGTGAATAAGTACAGTTAATAAAAAGGTAACTTGGTTGGTTGAAAACCCACCTGCCAGTACACTAAGTTGGGGTGTTGATTTTTTCGTTTCTGCATACACTCTATGGAAGACGTAGAAATGAGTAAAATTTGAAACTTGTATGCTTTTAGGTGACGCAGTCTATTTTTTTTTGCCTCTTCAGAGAGAGATCTGTTCTCCTACGTTGTTATGTAGCCATGTGTAGTTTGTTTATTGGGATTTAACGAAACTTTCAACAAGCAGAGTCACATCATGTCGGACAGTTGTTTGATTGGAGGCAGCCAGAGTACTAGGAGAGAACCACCAAACAGTGGCGAGCAACTGTAAGACTCTCCAACTTACTAACTCTGCACAAGCAGAGTTAGAAGCGGTTGAATGCAAGTACACATTGACATGCCACCTTGATGGCAATAAGGATTAAGTATCTTGCAAAAGGACACATACACAGAACGACATGCGTGTGTGAATGGGTTAATCAATATGGCACGAGTGCCAGCATGGAAGGATAGAATGAGAGGCAGCGATGGAACAAGTGCCATATTGATTAACCCATTCACACATGCATGTCATTCTGTGTTTATTACATACCTTCACGTCTATAAAAACAATTATTAGAAGGACACTCAGCAATTCATTTGACAACTATCAACAAAAAGAACACATTTTATCGCCAACCAAATAGCGAGGAGAACCCATGTTACTATTTCGTCCCCTGAGTTCCATTGTGTCCTGTGTGTCTACTGGCACATAGAACACATTGGAAGTCAGGGGACGATTTTTAGCTATTGCTAGCAATTCAAATTGTAATTGCAGTGCACGATTTGTAGAAAATTCCTTTGAAATTTCTCTTCTTTTAAAAATAGTCCGTCAATGGATTTTCATTTTCCACTTGGTTTAGTGTTTCTGTAGATGGGGATTTCATAGAACAGGTGTGCAATAAAAACAGTTACTGTTGATGAAGATCATGTCATTGACCTTTTGGTTTAAAGTCCAATGTTCTTACCATTGAGCTACCACGCTCCCCAGTCATGTATAGTATAGTACAGCTCTGGACTGGATAAGACAACACTATGGGATAACAGTTTCTTTCTTTTTACACACTCAAAATAGACTTTTTGCATGCTACAAATTACATTTTCATACATTTTATAATTATATTGTACACTTCTGAGTACTTTATGTATATTTCATAGTACACTGAATTGCTACAGTTAGGGGGTTGGCCAACAAAACTTTAAAAAAAAATTTCACTCATGCTCTATGCTCTAAAGATGAATTGAAGGACTGAATAGTGGTATATTATATGTTAAAATAATGACTAAAGTACACAGTGCTTGAATTTATCCACTTTTTCCTGAAAAAAATTTCATTTTTTACTTTTGATGACAAAGAATTTCCCATTGACAAAAGTAACCAACAGGAATATTTTTCTTTTTTCTTTTACTTTTCTTTTTTTTTTTTTCTTTTTCTTTTCTTTTAGGTTCTGTCGCTTATCGCCATGGTATCGCCTTGGTTGCTGATGTGGAATTGAGCACCAATAAAAGATAATAGTGATCCATGTATCAATGTATCTGTGAGAGAATGTGTGTATGTGTGTTTATATATGTATGTATGCAATTATTGTATAGCCATTGAGCACCGTGTGTGGATTCTAGGCTTTAAAATTATTATTATAATCCCACCTGCGGCAACCGCGTTGTGTCCTTGGGCAAGACACTTCACCCCGATTGCCTACACGGGGGCACGATGACGCTGTGTACTGAGGCGTACTGCACGTCGATGGTGCACATGTCTTCAACCAATCTAAACCTGCCTGTGCTGCGGTGCAGAGTTCAGAGTTACGATGTTAGAGAGCTGACAGCTGCTCGTCGTTGCTCGGTGGTTCTCTCCGGATACTCCGGCTTCCTCCACCCGTAAAACTGTCACGGTCACGATTAGCCATTGTGCATAAGTATGTGACCTTAAATACCAATAAATAAATAATAAATTAAAATTATTATTATTATTATTATTAATAACAAAAGGTATATCAGTAATTCTAATGTCTGAGAGGAAAATAAAAGACTCCACACTCCAGGCTCAGAGAAAGCATATTCACCATGTTGTCTCTGATGTGTTGAAAAATCTCCGAGGAAAATGCACATAAACAAAATATAATTGCATTGGGAAAGATGTGCTGGTATTGATCATGGTATTGGGTCAAAGTGGTGGAAACATTACGTTTTCAAATATCTGAATTCTTCAAAAACTCTATTGCTGTTTTCAGATGTGCAAGATGATGTAACTGAAAATGCATGATACATTCACAGGAAAATATTCAACTAATAATGTAATAAATTTGAGATAAAGTCTTCTGTTACAATGTTGAATCTGAAAACTGGATTCCGATTACCGAAAGTTATGCAAGTTTCAGAAAGGGATCAATATGTCACTGATTCGAACTACTATAATTTTGTTGTTGATAATATGCAAACTATCAAACTGGAAAATTATGTTTGAAAACAAAAATATATTCACATCAACATTCATTGCAGTCTTCATAATTGTATATTTACGAAACATAGTTTGATTGAAGTTGAACTATATTTCTGATGGATGACCTGGAAAGAAGGCTTTGTGAAGTCTGCTATCAGATACGAAGACCAGAGTTTTGAGATCTTTTTCTGTTTTCCAAATATAGTGAAATTTAGTATCAACGTAATTTAAATTTCTTTCTCATGCAACCACACTGATTATAAGATGGATCCGTGTCACTTTAGTCACCAAAGTCCTATGATATTACAGTATCTGTTACCGGAAATAGCATCAAAAACAACCCGTTGCCGGTGACACACAAATTACCAAAATGAGACAAAAACACACCGGCATTTTTCAGACAGATGAATTTAACCCTTTACTCAACGAATCGCCCGCATCCGCCCGCATAATATGCAAATTCTGCAGGTGAAAAAAGTATCATTTTTCGAAAAATTTCAACAAAACCATATCATGTGACCCCTCTTTGGAACGAGCTCGTTGAGCTCGTTCAAAAGAGGGGTCACATGATATGGTTTTGTTTAATTTTTTTTTTAAATTTAAAAAATGATATTTAAAGTAATAAATTTTGAAATCATCTGCGTTGGGTAAAGGGTTAATAACTGAAATGATTGTGACTGTCATGCATGGCTATCAAATTGATACCAGTAAACAGATCAGACATTATTGTTGTTGAATTTTCTGGTGTAAGCAACAGTAAAGCATTCCCAGAGAGATCATACAGAAGGATAATAGTTTCAAAACAAATAAGGCATACAAAACCATGTACAAAACTGAATTTGAATTCATGCTTTCTAACTCAAAGAAGGTGATTGATATAAGTCCTCTACACATGGGGAAGGACTTTTTTATTAAGAACTGAATCATGATTGTTTGAAATCCAAAGACGTTCACGGTTAATTTGCATGTGATCAATTTGTTTCATCACCTCATGGATTTCGAACAGTCATGATTCAATTCTTATGTTTATTCCTGTCATAAAACATAATTATTTTATGTCTGGACAGGATATCGAATTGGCTTATCTAAAAAAGAAACAAAACAAAATAGCTTCTGATTCAAAATAGTTCCCATAAACTGTCAATTTAGTGCCTTAAATACAATTCAGGTTTGAGTTGCGGAAACCGTCTATTTATAGAAGGTAAACAGAAATTACAGAATGTAAGTATAGACTCTGGAAAATCGAATGTAGTGCGTAATATCAATACGTGATGTTCAAATGTTAAATGATCAACTGACATTCATGAGATAAATCACATGGTCAGCTGGTATTCATAGGAAAATAACATCACCTGAGAATCCACTGACAATACAGTGTTCATTGAAGAAAATTTCGGTTGTGGTGTAAAACATTTGTTTTTGGCTATACTTGAGCACTCACGGGGCCCTATTACAGTTATCATTGCTCGTGCAACACCAGAAACTGTCACAAATGATACCAAATAAGGAAGTTAGGTAGCTCTTCCATTTTGGTGTGTCAATTTCATCTTTTGTTTTTGCTAATTTGACACAAATCTTGTTCCAAATGTCACAGAATTGTGGGGATATGAGCATTGCAGACTGAAAAAAAAACACATTAAACATTCTTGATTCTTCACATTTCTCATGATCCCATACTTTTTCTTGTGAACTATATGAATTTGACTCTTGGTGAACTCCCTAAAATGTAAACAAACATAAGAACAATAGCAGTACTTGTGAAATCATGACACACTCAGTTAGAAATAGTCTTACTATCCATTCCCTTCATGAATGAGAAAGAGATTTCTCTGAGTCTCTACAAGAAGATTGCAATATTTTTTTATTCAGTAATTTAACCCTTTGAACTCTAGTGGTATCTTCCATGCTAGTTCAGTGGAAGAATTTGGAAGAGTCCATATTCATTATTTGGGGTAGACCTATCAATATTTTCAATGTTCAGCCCCGAAATTTTGATGGGTCTACCCCACACATTTACTGAACTGCCATCCTATATAATGACGTTATGACGTATCATGTTCTTGGCTGGAAAAGCGGCTGCTAGGGTTCAAAGTGTTAAGGAATTTTATTGTAAAAATTCTGGTCTCTTGCTTATGCCATATCAGACTTTTAGGCGATACTTTCTACCACATGATAGCAGTTCCATGGGAAATTTTAATTTCCACATGATCAGTTCCAAAAATTTTGATATTTAATTTATTGGGGTTATTTCTTTCTTGCCATTTTTGGACAAGGGAGAAAATTACTTGAAATTGGACCCAAGTTTTGTTGGATTACCCTGTATTAAGTTATGACTCAAACAAATAAAAGAAGCCTGAAGTCCTCATATTTTAAACAAACACTCCAACAAGTTTCAGTGACTTGTGTGAAGCCAGTATAAGCATTTAATCTATTGTATCTCTAGCTCTGTCAAACAAGATATAATAGAATAAATACTAGAATACATGAAAATGGCCACCAGAATACATAAAATGACGAAATTCTTGTTAATTGAAAATTCCTGTTAGGCCCCACAAAATAGATCTTCTGTTTCTCAGGCCAATTATTGTAAAATTGCATGTTGGCGAGCATTTGTTTATTTTTGTATTTATTTCTTTGCCATCAAAAGTTCATGTTCTTGTTTGATGTTTTAGGCCTCATAATCTACAGAATAGTATGAATGGTGGTGCATTCTGTCCCTTCAGTGCAAGAAGGCTTTGCAATGCTAAAGCATTGCAAAGCCTTCTTGCACTCAAGGGACAAATTTATCAGTTTTATTAACTTGGTTAAATATCGGACATAAACCATTTAATTTTTATTTTTATACCCCCACTTTCGAAGAAAATGGGGGTATACTGGATTACATGCGTCCGTCCGTCCGTCTGCCAGACTGTCCATCCATCCGTCCATCTGTCTGTCCATGTGTGAGTCCGTCCGAGAATATTCATAACTTAAGTAAAGTATTATTAGTTTTTATATTTGTTGGACATAGGTATGCCCACACTAGTTATTTTTTTTTTAGCTCACCTGACTGAAAGTCAGGGTGAGCTTTTCTGATCACTTTTCGTCCGTCGTCCGTCGTCCGGCGTCCGTCGTCCGTCGTCCGGCGTGAAGGTGGTGTTTGGGTCTTTTTCTTCCAAACCACTGGCCGCATGTTAATGAAATTTCATGTGAGTAGGGGTTATATAGCGGCATTTTGATTTTTGGGCAAATTAGGTTTCGGCTCATATTGAGCAGAGGGGTGGGGCAAAAATGCTCCAATTCTTAAAAAATCTTCTTCTCAAGAACCAGCAATAGCAGAGACTTGATATTTGGTATGCAGCTTCCTTTTGAGGTGTAGACTCAAGTTTGTTCAAGAGAAGTTTGTAGGTCTATACTTGGCGATGTTATGGGAGGAGCAAAAATTTTGGCCCCACCCCAAATTTCTATTTTTTAAACCGAGAGGCCAATTTGAACCAAATTTTATGTGAGGGCTTATTGGGTCATAAGTACCTAATTTATGCAGAAATTTTTTTTCCTGTAGCCCCGTGGGAACCACAGGAGCTAAAAATAGAAAAAAATTAAAACGCCTATATCTCAAAAACTGCACGGCAGTGAGAATTTTTATTTGGTGTGAAGCTTTCTTGGGACCAACAGAAAGGATTGGTAAAAAAAAATTGCTATCAATTTTATCATAGGGTACTTTTTCGGGACTCTGAAAAAGTGCTGAGTCAGTATTTTTTAACACAGTAGGCAATGGGAAAAAAATAAAGAATTGTTTTCTTCCAAACCACTGCTCTAAAAGCTTTCATATTTTACATATAACATCTTTGGAACATTGATTCACATATTTGTAGAAATCAAATTCCTCGGTCCATATTTGGGTTCCCTATGGGAACCCAAATGTTCAAATTAGTGCAATATGAGGGATATGTTTTAAAAATCTTCTTCTTCGGATCCACAAATCAGAATCTTTTGATATTTGCTATGCATCATCCTTAGGGGGGTGAGATTGATGTTTGTTCAAGCCAAGTCCCTGAGTTCATATTTGGACTCCCTTTGGGAACCCAAATTGTAACTTAGTGCAATACGAGGTATATTCTTTTAAAATCTTCTTCTTCGCATCCACCGGTCAGAATCTTTTGATATTTGGTATACAGTATGCTTAGGGAGGTGAGATTCAAGTTTGTTCAAGTCAAGTCCTTCGGCTCATATTTGGTCTCCCTGTGGGAGCCCAAATTATAACTTAGTTCAATATGAGGAATATTCTTTAAAAAAAATTTTTTTTTCAGATCCACCAGTCAAAATGTTTTGATATTTGATGTACAGCATTCTTAGGGGCTGAGAGTGAAGTTTGGTAAAGCCAAGTACCTGGGTTCATATTTGGGCTCACTGTGGGAGCCCAAATTATACCAAAATTTTTATTTTCCAAACCAAAAAGTCGATTTGAACCAAATTTGATATGAGGGCTTATTGGGTCATAAGTACCTAATTTATGCCGAAAATTGTTTTCCTGTCCCCCACGGGAACTGCAGGAGCTAAAAAATTTTTTTCTTTTTAAATGCCCATATCTCCAGAACTACATGGCACTGAGAATTTTTATATGGTGTGAAGCTTCCTTAGGACCGGAAGAAAAAAATGGTAAAAATTTTATCATAAGGTTCTTTTCTAGGACTAAAAGTGCCGAGTCATCATTTTTTAACAGTGTAGCTAATGGGAATAACGTTGAAGAATCTTCTTCTCCGAAAACACTGCTTCAGAAGCTTTTATTTTTGGGCTCCCTATGGGAGCCCATGTATAACTTAGTTCAGTATGAGAAATATTCTTAAAAAATCTTTTTTTTCTGTTATTCCTGTCAGAATCTTTTGATATTTGATTTTTGATTTTCTTAGAAGTGGCAAATTGAAGTTTGTTCAAGTTCTGCTTTATTGATAAAATTGGGCCCAGTAGTAACCAATTCGTGCATTGAAAGCCCTATAAAGTGGGCAGTGATAGGCATAAACGATTGACCAAACTTGATATTATAATTACGCCTCTGTAAGATGTAGCCTTAGAAAGTGACCTTAAATTCCAATAAATAAATAGATAAATTATTGAGTACCCAATATGGGGATCTAACATATGAACACTCTGGGTTACTAAGTAGAGAAAACACTTTTATGTTGAAAAACTGATAATAACCACAAGGCAGAATCCCTTGCTATTTTGGTGATATGACTCGGCCAGTATCAGGTGAGCGCCCTCAGGCCCCGTGGGGCCTCTTGTTTTATTACTCGTTCACTTAGAAATTATGTCCATTCGAGCCAAATTTTGTCTGTTCAGCCTGTATCTCGGGTATCGAATGTTCTATTGCAATGAAATTTGCCATGAACACTGCTTATGGTATAGGCTTTAAAAAAAGGATTCAACGACATTTCTCACATTCTCCTTTTTAGAGTTATCCCCCTTTTTTGACTTAGAAATTGTAGGAAATAGACATTATTTGTCTGTTCAGCCTGTATCTCAGGTATGTGTTATCAGATTTCAGTGAAATATGGCATGCAGTTTGCCTATGACAAAGGCTTCTGTCTCATTGCATAAAACTTACAAACACCAAACAATTTACCATACCTTTTGACTTAGAAATTGTTGGAAATTGTTGAAAACTTTTGAAGAAAATGGGAGGTGGGGGGGGGTATACTGGATTACGTCCGTCCATCTCTGCATCCGTCCGTCAGTCCATAGGAGAATATTCATAAATAATATTTGTTGGGCATAGGTATGCCCACACTAGGCGGTACACCACATGGGGGTATGCACCGGACGAAAGTCTAGCTTTTGTTTTATGTTTGGATTGGTTATAAAAAGAGAGCTTGCGGCAGCCAAAAGGACCGTGTGGGAGGGCCTGAGAAACAGATTTTTAACTTTTTTTAGGGCTTATTTGAAATTTTTTTTATTGGCTATTCATTTAACAGAGTTGCACTGTATTAGTAATACATGTAATGAGGTGGAGGATTTGTTTGAGAGGTTATGACAGTAGGCAGACATGAACTCAACACACTGACCTTAGTCAATGCTATAGCATCTGTGAATTTAAACACTTCATGGTGAGAAGAAATTTATGAGTGGACATTTATTCATTTTTTTGACACTTTCTTTATAACAGTAGGATTATTTTTGATTGCTGAAAGATTTAAGTTGTGATCATGTGATAATCTCATCAACTGGAGGTTTCACAACAACTTGCCATTCCACTGTGGGAACATTTTATTGGTAATAAGTTCTATTGGTTTCAAAGAATTTGTTCCAGTTTGCTTCATTTTCTGAGACATTAGAAACTTATAAAACTTTAAAGGAATTCAAGAATCAGCTGCTATCCTCTTATATATACTGAGTCAAAAAAGAAAGTATAATAGAAACAAATGTGAAAAAATAGCATAAAGGATGAAATATAATAGTTTTAATGTTGCATGTTTGTGGACAAGAAGTCATGCAAAGAGTTAAATGACATGTTGTTGTTGTCCACCCAACCGTATACAATATTGCTACGGATTTCAAAATAGCATGTGCTACCCGAGAATATCAAATTGAATGGGTGACCGATGATTTTCTTTGTGTTATGGTGTGTTAGAGAGCCTGGGTTATTGAGAAAACACACTAGTTTTTGTCTTCGACATTTTAAAAAATGCCAAGGTTAACCGAAAATCAGAGGTTGCGTGCCATTGGTATGCATGAGGCTGGGATACCTCCAGATGAGCTCGCTGCTTAGTTCAGAGTCATTGTGGCCACTATTTATCATCTCATTGGAAGGTATAGAACCACTGGATCTACTGCCGACTGACCGCATTCAGGTTGACCAAGAGTTACGACCCTGCACAAGACCGACACATCAGGGCATCTCACTTGTGGGATCGCTTCCTTCTGGTGATGAGGACAGCAGCAATTACTCCTGGTAGAACTAACAATAGAATCAGTGCACAAATTATCCAGAACAGACTCGCTTAACATGGCATCCGCAGTAGGCGTCCATACCACGGACCAATCCTTACCCAAAGTCATTGTACCGTCAGAATGGAATGGGTACGTCAGCGTGTTTGCTGGACTCAGCAGCGTTGGAGCACAGCTGTTTTTAGTGATGAATCATGATTTATCTACAACGTGCTGATGGTAGGGAAAGAGTGTATCGCCGATGAGGAGAACGGTTTTCTGAGGCTTGTATGTGGGAATGTGACTGTTTCGGCGGGGATAGTGTAATGGTTTGAGCAGGAGCTTCCTTGCACTATTGAACACAGTTGAACTTCATCGATGGTAATCTGAATGAACAGCGATATAGGGATGAAAAACGCTGTTGTTGTCCCGTTGTTCAATGCTAACGTCGGATTGCAGTTATTACAGCAAGACAATGCCTGATGTCACATGGCATGTATCTGTCGTGACTTTCTTGAGGAGCAGAGCACCAAACTTCTTCCCTGGCCCCCACTTTCGCCAGGTTTGTCGCTTATCGAGCATCTTTGGGATAAGTTGGACCATCGGGTACAACTTCATGATCTTCATACATAATGTTCAGGAGTGGAACGCAATACCACAGGGTGACATCCAGAGACTTATCGGGTCCATGTGCCGTCGATGTCTTGCCATCCAAGAGGCAAACGGTGGACATACATGCTATTGACTGCATGTGTGAACTTTTCACCCCATTTCTGAATTGCGACATCCTGACGTGACGCTGGCAACAGTAAGAACATGAAATATATGCAAATATATGCAAATTCATACAGCTAGACTCGAAATATGAATTTACAATAATTTGTTTGGGATTAAAGTCGATAATACTAAAAAATTGTTCATCAAAGTTTATTATACTTTCATTTTTGACTCAGTATATAAAGAATAATTAAAAAAAAAAATTTCACTGCCTTCAAAGTACTTGGAAAATGGCTTTTCATCGCCAAGAGCCCTTGAAAGTACTAGAAAACAGTGTTAGATTTGCCAATATTCTTGCTTTCCAGTTGCAAAATTCTTTGAAAGTGCTGAAATAAATTTAACCAATTATGTACCGTTTGATAAAGCTCATTCAGCTCTCTGGAAGAAAATATAAATGGTTGAATTGTCAATTATAAATGAAAGATTTGCCACTTAACCCTTAAGCCCCCATACAGTGACAAACTGCCCCTTTTACACTGTTCTGAAAAAGTTATCCCAAGTGTATTCTTCTTCCTTGAGAACTCTACTTGTAGAATGCTTTTATCTTGATAGTATTTTTACATCATTGTTGGCAGCCAACAATAATGTAAAAACACTGTTAATTCATCTGCAGCTATGTACTTATATATGCAGTAGTTATTAATGTAAAGTTAGTGGTGTGTTAACCCGTTGGGGAACATCAGGTAAGAAATTTTAATATTTAGATATTTTTACTTGTTCACAACTTTTTAAATTATGGACACAAATGCACTCAGAGTCTAGGAAATTGCATTTTTTTTTAATCTCAAATTTTAAAATTTTTCTCGGGGGAGGATCCCCGGACACCCTCCAACAAGAGGGGGATGCCCCCTGTTGTGCTCTCCCCATCTTGCTACTGCGTGGCTCAGATGATGATGCCTTCATATTTTGTATGCCCCCCCCCCCCCCCCCCTGGATATTACTTGCACCCCTAACTTTGATATCCTGGCTATGGCATCTGTGTAAAATTAATCTGAGGACTTAAGAGTTAAGGGTATGTTAACTGGTAGAGTGCAAAATTAGTGCGCCTATCCCTAGCCATAGAAATGAGAATGAACATCATTTACAAACTAGACTTTATGATTCTGGAGAATCATGGCTTTTCCCGATTAGATTCCATGATTTTTCTTGACCCCACAGTGTTTGATGAATTGTTTTTAACTGTCTCACTAAAGTTCCTTCATTGATGTTATGAGAAAGGTGAGTATAGTAGTCTCAAATGACTCGGTTTGGGTTTGATAAAAAAATGTTTAGGTAAAACCCATCATTAATGGTAGAATGGGTTAATATCAATATCAATGTTTCCCCATCAGTTTTGCGTCCGGTAAAAGAAGTTACGTTTCTCTGTGGCATTTCCATTTGATGTTGTTGGTGTCCAAAAACAGACTATTTCCTCAATTTTTTTTACATTTAGCAGCCCATGAAGGGTTAACAAATGCCTACCAGAATAATTGATCCATGCAACTGGTCATATGACACCAAGACCTATCAACGGCCATTTTCTCTTGAAAACCCCACAAAATGTTTGTAAAGAAATCCAGGGAAAACGATTTTTTAAGCTTTTGATGGGTATCCCTGTTAACCTCCCCAAAAGGGGTTAACGCTTGGCTTTTTGAATACCTTTATTACTTACAAAAATGGTCCTCTGTGAATTCCACTTCAAACAAAGGAGATTATGTTTATCTCTCATGTTTTCATTAGGTGTTGTGCGTGTCTGAAAACAGTCCCATGTTAACAACATTACGATGCTTGGCAGCTTGTAGATGGTTAAAAAACGCTCACCGGAGTATTTTGTCCATGCAACTTGTAATGTCACATAAACACCTACGAATAGTCAATTTGTCTTGAAACCCTACAAGTTACCGTTAGGGAAATTCACAGAAAATGGGAATTTAAAGCTTTCAAGGGATATCTCTCTTTAGCCTGCCCAAAATGGGTTAAGACGTCGACTTTTGAATACCCTTACTACTTACAAAAATGTTTCCATATAAATTGTACGCGCGATAAAAGAAGGCACTTTTCTTTGTGGTGTACCCTTTGGGTGCTGTTGGTGTGCAAATACAGCCCGTTTTATCGCAATTTTGACCTTCAGCAGCCCGGGGAGGGTTAACTAATGCTGACCGGAATATTTTGTTCATGCGACTTGTAATGTCACACCAAGACCTGCAAATAGCCGATTTTTCTTGAAAACCTACAAGATGTTGTTAGAGAAATCCACAGAAAATGGGTATTTTAAGATTTTAATGGGTATCTCTCTTTAACCAGTCCAAAATGGGTTAAGATGTCAAATTTTGAATACCCTTACCACTTTCAAAAATATTTTCCGATCAATTTTGCATCCGATAAATGAAGGCCCCTTTCCCTGTGGTATATCGTTTGGGTGCTGTTGGTGTCTAAAAACAGCCCATTTTATCACAATTTTTACGTTTAGCAGCTCGGGGAGGGTTAACTAATGCTGACCGGAATATTTTATCCATGCAACTTGTAATGTCACACCAAGACCTGAGAGTGACCAATTTTTCTTGAAAATCTACAAGACTCGTTTAGAGAAATCCACAGAAAACATGAAGTTTTGAGCTTTTTGGGGGTATTGCTGTTTAACCAGCCCAAAACGGGTTAACACTTGTTTTTCTGAACACCCTTATTACTTACAAAAATGATCTTCGGTGAATTCCACTTCCAATAAAGGAAGTTATGTTTACCTCTCGGGTATCGTTTGGGTGTTGTGGGGGTCTGAAATCGGCCCATTTCATCAAAATTTCGATGTTTGGCAGCCTGTGGAGGGTTACCATATGCATCGCCAAATATGTCGTGTGTATCAAAGGTTGTGTCATAGGCAGGTCTAGTAATGATGGATGTTTAAAAAAAATCCTAAAGACGTGTTTCGAGAAAGTGCCGATAAACCCCAATTTTGGCAGTTTTTTGCCAATTATGGCGAATTAAGGGTTAAATCGAAAATTCCGCTTCGGTACATTTTTAGATTTTTTGCCACTCTATGCGTGTGCCAAATTGTGTGACAATCGGTTCGAAAATGGCTTCTAAATCGTACGGACAAAAATGTGTGAAAAAAAAAAAAAAAAAAAAAAAAAAAACCCCAAAAAAAAAAAAAATAATCCGTAGAAAAACAATAGTCTTTTCCAGAGGGAAAAGCCTAAACCCCCCCCCCCCCCCCAAAAAAAAAATAATAATCCGTAGAAAAACAATAGTCTTTTCCAGAGGGAAAAGCCTAATGATATTAAGTCATTGTTTTTAGCTTAACTTGACAAAATCAAGATAAGCTATTGCCATCATGCATGTGGAAGTCTGTTAGTTTGTGAGTCTGTTTGTCTGTCAGTCTGTACACATTTTTCGTTAGCCTAGGCTACACCCTGTAGTTCTTATCTGATCGTCACGAAATTGCATATGCAGGTTTGAGGTCATGTCTAGATGAGAACGTCCCCTTTTGGTCGTGATCGGTCAACCATGATGGCTGCCAGAGCCCAAAACCCGAAAACCTTTACCACAGTCTACAGGTCACATTTATGAAGGGATTTCAATGTAACTTAGTAGGATGACTCTGTTAAATGACTAGATGAGAACGTCCCCTTTTGGTCATGATCTGTCAAGTGTGACGGCTGCCCAAGCCCGAAACCCAAAAACCATTAGCACAATCTACTGGTCATATTAAATATGGAGGGATTTCATTGTAACTTGGTAGGATGACTCCGTATGATGTCTAGATGAGAACTTCCCCATTTGGTCATGATCTGTCAACCGTGATGGCCGCCCGAGCCCAAAACCCAAAAACCTTTAGCACAGTCTACAGGTCCTATTTATGGGGGGATTTCATTGTAACTTAGTTGGATGACTCCATATAACATCTAGATGAAAACATCCCCTTTTGATCATTATCGGTCAACTGTGATGGCTACAGGGGAAGCCCCAAAACCTTTAGCACAGTCTACAGGTTGTATTTATGAAGGGATTTCATTGTAACATGGTAATATGACTCCAGATAATGTCTAGATGAGGACTTTCCCTTTTGGTCATGATCGTTAGCTGTGATGGCTGTTCAAGCCCAAAACCCGAAAACCTTTAGCACAGACTACAGGTCATATTTATGAAAGGATTTCATTTTAACTTTGTAGGATGACTCAGTATAATGTCCGGATGAGGATGTCCCCTTTTGGTTGTGATGGGTCAACTGTGATGGCTGCCACAGCCGATGCCCAAAAACTGTTAGCACAGTCTACATACCGTATTTATGATGGGATTTCATTGTAATTTGATAGGATGACTCGTTTTGGAATAATTTCACTATAACTTGGTAACTTTGGTAGACATACATTAACTGTGAGGGCCACATTAACCCACCCCTCAATTCTTTAGTTCAGTCTACACCTCAAATTTTTTTTATTGAAAACATAGCATACAGGGAACAGAAATTAACATATTCTCAATTATCACAATTCTTGTCGTATTTCATAATCCTTTCATAAACATTGAACAATATCCTTTCTTATCAGCCTACCTTACAATTGTTTACTACAGGCTTGCACTACAGTGGAAGATCCCAACTCGGAAAATATACTCTCTATTTTGATCTTTCCCAAGCGATTTGGGAAAGAAAAGTGGTGCAAAAGCACCAAGAAAAAATAAGCCCAAACTGGGTCGAGTGCAACCAGCGCACACCCAGTAGGGGACGCTCTTCTTTTAGTACAAATCCACATCTTTCGGTCCCAGTGTGCAGACACGTAGCTAATGACTCATTCTTTTTTCGTCCGCCCGCATGGCGTGACGTCCATATTTGCTTTAAGAAACAGTGATAATTCAACTCGTTGATAATGGTTACCTGTGACTGGAATTATGGATCTGAGGATCGTATAATAACAGGACTGTGTTTTATATATTCTCATTATTATTTTCAACCACCTTTTCATTGTATTTTATATATTCTCTGTGTTCGCACGCAACTTTCATGTACCGTGTGGTTCAGACATCAAATTTTTTGGTTGATAAATTTATGTTATCCTTCTGGATATTTTTATTATTATTGGAGTTAGGTGTCAATGGGGGGCTGTATGGACAGGATTTCTCCTCTCTGTTGAGGGCAAAATTTCTGTTTCTTTTGGTCCCTGTCGGCCATCTGGATTCAGTTGTGTTCCCACCGTTCCTTTATTTTCTGCCACCTCGAACCAGCCGACAAGGGCCGTGAACTTAGGGCGGCCCTCTCCTTGCTCACTCAGGTTCTTTCCATGAGCCTTCCCGTTGCTTCCTGCAGTGCCACCTCCCGGGATTGGAAGCTGATCCCTCAGGTGTGCCTACACCATGAGAGGCATCGGCTGGTTCGCCCATGATGGGCTATGTGTCATCTGACTCAGAGGATGAGTCAGACATACCTGATGTCGAGAGCCAACAGTCTTCTGACTTGAGGCCGCTCTTGATTTTGTGTTTGAGTTCCTTCCAGATCTCAAACCGTCAAACCAGCCGACGATGTCAGCCAGGCCGCGATCATCATGTGGAGCAACCTGCTTCTGGGCACCTTCTACCATGCCAGTCGGTACAGGTGGTTGAAGCGTTTACAGCTTTGGACTCTAAGCTGAGTTCCAAGGCTATGAAGACTTCATTCTTCACCAGGGCTGACACTTTTTTTTGCCTCCAGTGCATTATCGTTCCTACGATTCCGCCAAACCATCAGTCTGTCAGACTTTGACAGTCTTGGATCAGGACTCCACCTCCCTCGGCCTTTCCAAGCCCAAGTCGGCCGTTATTCCTATGGCGACTCTGGAGTCCCTGTTGGGCTTATCGAGAGAGATGCTGGGCATGCTTTCTCTCTCAGATCATGTTGTCTCTGCTTTAGCTGCTTATCTGCCTCCAGATAAGTTTGACGGCATACAGGCTCCTTTGCATGTGCCTTCCAAGGTGCTCATGCATCTTACTCACACGCATGCCTGTAACATGGCTAACTTGGAATTAGTTCGCCGGGACGATGTGTTGGATACAAGCCGTTCCCTTCCTGAAGGGTAGCGCGCTGCTCTTCGATCTGCTTCTTTGGCAGGTCCGCAACTATTCCGTGGTTCCGTGGCGATGTCCCACGTCATTCCAAAGATCAGTTGCTCCTTTGTCAGCTTGATCAGCCTTCTGTTGGAGGCAGGGGCCATCGAAAGCCTAACAAGTGCCCTTCTGCTTCCTCTGCGAAGCCAAGGGCTGATCCTCCTGCCGCCGCTTCTACTTACTCACAGGGTAAGCGTAAGCATTAGAAGGCTAGAAAGAGGACTCCGGATTCTTCATATAGTAGAGGAGGTGGTTTCTCCTCTCGCGGGCCTCGCCGAGGCTCGAAATGAAGATCGTCACCTCGATTCATCCCAGGTTGGAGGAAGGATATCAGAATTCGCAGACCAAAGGGACTCAATCACATCCGATCCTTGGGTGTTAGATGTTGTTTGTCCGGGCTGCGGATATCCTTCCGGAGGCATCCCACTCTGTCGAGAGTGCCTCTTCCAACACAAGTTCCTTTAGACGTTACACGTCTGGAACTTTTGATCATGAAGATAGACAGTCTCCTGTCAAAGGGGTCGATCGAGTTCGTCAAGAACATTCATTCAGTGGGATTTTATTACCGCCTGTTCTTGGTGCCGAAGAAGGACGGCCGACTCTGACCGGTTATCGCTCTGAGTATCCTGAACCAGTCTATCATTGTTCCAAAGTTCAGCATGGAGACTTTCAGGTCGGTTCGCCGCTCCATTCACTAGGGAGATTTTCCTTCTAGCATCGACCTGCGAGACGCTTACTTTCACGTTCCGATTCATCGGACATCGCAAAAGTATCTCAGGTTTGCCGTTCTGGGGCGAGTTTACCAGTTCAAGGCCATGACCTTCGGCCTCAACCTGGCTCCTTGGGCCTTCACCCAACTGATGTCGCATGTGATAGCCTTCCATCGCACACAGTCCAGGGTGACTACTTCGGCATATCTAGTCAATATCCTCCAGAGGCCTTCCAATGCTGCCTTTCTGGAGTCAGAGTTCGACACACTGTTGAGCCTGCTCACATCGCTAGGGTTCAGAGTCAATGAGGAGAAGTTGGACTTGGTCCCTTCTCAGTCATTTTGTCATCTGGGTATGGACTTCCGTACTCAGCTGAATACGGTGGCGGTTCCCCGGGCAAGGGCTGTGATTCTCTCAGCTATTGCCCTGACCATGTCCTAGTCCACGACCGCGACAGCTCGGAGTATTCTCCGGCTGCTCGGTATATGGGGTTCGGTGACGGATCTCATTCCTCTTGGTTGGCTGCATGTCAGTCAGACCTCTCCAACACTTTCTGCTCAGTTGTTGGAGGCCGAATGTCCATCCTCTGGATCTGGTGCTTCAGTTACCGGAGTCTCTTCATCGTCACCTTCTCCTCTGGACAGATATTCAGTGGATTATGTATGGAGTTCCATTGGGCTTACCCACGTCCGATCGTGTTCTGACGGCAGACCCCAGTGATCTCGGATGGGGTGTGACGAAGGATCCTCTAGGTCTTTCCCTTCATGGGGCATGGGACCAGGATCAAGCAGCTCTTCACATCAACCAGAATGAGCTTATTGCTCTTCTTCTGAGTTTCCGGCAGTGGATCCCCCACCTTTCGAATCGCCAGGTCCTTCTGTTGTCCGACAATTTGACAGTGGTTGCTTACATTCTGAACCAGGGCGGCACGCACTCAGTTCCCATGTACGAATTGGCTCGGGATCTTCTACTGCTCACTCAGGATGTCAACGCCAGAGTGGTGGTTCGTCACATTCCCAGTCGTCTGAACGTCCTAGCCGACTCCCTGTCCCGACGAGGCAGGGTCATTTCCACTGAGTGGATGCTCCACAGGGCGGTGTTCCTGTCGCTTTGCGATCTCTGGGGTCATTGCCACATCGATCTCTTTATGACTCATTGGAACCATCAGGTGGACACTTTCATGTCCCTGTGTCCAGATCCTCTGGCTTTTGCCGTGGATGCTCTGTCACTCGATTGGAACGGTCTTGTCGGCTACACCTTCCCGCCGGTTCCGATTCTGCCTCAGGTTCCAGCCAAGATACAAACCTGCAGTTGTCGAATCATTCTGATCGCTCCCCTGTCGCCTCAGTGGGTGTAGATCAATCAGCTCCACTCTCTGTTGGCGGCGGTTCCGGCACATCTCCCTCAACGTCATGACCTTCTTTGCCAAGGTCACTCAAGGAGGTTTAAAGCTGACCCAACTTCATTGTGCCTTCACACATATCTTTTGTCAGGTCCTGTCTCCTCTGTAGAGGTTTTTTCGAGACGAGCAGTGGAGTGCATTTCTTCTTCAAGGAGGCACTCCACTGGTTTAGCCTATGCGGCTAAGTGGAAGGTCTTCAATCTGTCGATAGTGTGCTGATCACTCTGTTGATTATGCCAATCCTTCGATTTCACAGATTGCAGAGTTTCTGGTATATCTGTTTGTTTCTCGGTGTCTCCAGCCTGTTACCATCAAAGGGTACAGGTCCATGTTTTCGGAGACCTTTTCGTATGTGGAACAGCATCGTATCAGCACTAATCCATACCTCTCCAAGCTTGTTCGAACCTTTATCCCAGGTGGATATGCATTTCCTCACATACAAGATGGCTTTTCTGATGGCTTTTGCCTCAGTCAGACGGTTTAGTGAGCTTCACGCCCTCTTGGTTGATCCGGCCTTTTCAGGAGCTCTCCCAACAGTGTTACGTTTACCACTGATTGCCCCTTTCTGGCCAAGAATCAGATACCAGAAATGACTCCACCTCCTATCTGTATCAGGGCTCTTCCTTCTGCTGAGGGTAATCGCCCTTTGCTCTGTCCAGTTCGTGCAATTCACTTTTATCTCAATCGGACGCAGTTCATTAGGAAAGGCAGAAAATTATTTTTTCTGTCTCTTATGCCTGGTCGACAGAAGATCTCTCCTCAATCCATTTTCTCGGAGGATTTGTCTTGCTATTCGTGTGGCTTACGCTCGTCTAGCGACTGATGATTGTTTTACCAATCGTAATTCAGCCCACAAGATGCATGCATTGTCTACCTCTTGGGCTTATGGTAACTCTGTCAAGTTGTCGGATGTTATGCGGGTAGCCTACTGGAGAAATGTTTCTACTTTCTCACCTTCTATCTGCGTCAGTTGCAGGAGCCATTAGGTTTCTTACAAGGTCAGTTCCAGCTCTGTGCTGTTACTGTCCTTTCTGTCTGTGCATCGCACAGAACCGTATGCCTCATCTCTCATTGTCTTTTACTAATGATTGTGATGCTATGGTTTGATAGGCCTAGGGACCTCTTCCTCTGTCCACGGTTCCAGTGCAGTTGGGTTATGTGGGGGTTGGTTATGTGATTCCCTCCATAGTATTGTCTATTCAGCCTGTAGTAAACATTTGTAAGGTAAGTTGATAAGAAATTAAAATTTTATAGTAAATTTCCTTTCTTATTTTACCTATCACAATTGTTTACATGGAGGCCCTCCCGTCTTCTTATTCGGGTAAGAATCCTTCCTCCCCACTGATCACATAACTCCCAATGTTGGCGGATTCAAAAGAATGAGTCATTAGTTATGTGTCTGCGCACTGGGACCGGAAGCCGTGGATTTGTACTAAGAGAAGAGCTTCCCCTACTGGGTGTTCGCTGGTTGCACTTGACCCAGTTTTGGCTTATTTTTTCTTGGTGCTTTTGCACCACTTTTCTTTCCCAAATTGCTTGGAAAAGATCAAAATAGAGAGTATATTTTCCGAGCTAGGGACTTCCACTGTAGTGCAAGCCTGTAGTAAACAATTGTGGTAGGTATAATAAGAAAGCAAATTTACTATAAAATTTAAATTTTCACAAACACAACACACAGTCAAGTTAAGTAATAGTGTCATTGACACTTTCATTTCTTGTCCCTGTCAGATCAGGCCATCACTGCTTTTAAGTATTTTTCACATGTTTAAGTTATGCAAAACAGTAATTATTGCCACCAGGGGCCTAGTTCTGCCTTTAGTAAACATTGTGATCTTAGGACATGTGCTGGGGGTACATGGTGACTCAGTAGGTAGAGGTGCAGGCTGCAAGCCGAGAGGTCCTCGATGTGAATCCCACCTGCAGCAACTGCATTGTGTCCTTGGGCAAGACATTTTACCCCCATTGCCCATGTGGGGGCATGGTGGCATTGTGTACTAAAGAATACTGCATGTCGATGGTGCACCTGTCTTCAAGCAGTGCTAACCCTGCTTGTGTGGAGTTGGTATATTGGGGAGTTGACAGTTGCTTGCCATTGCTTGATGGTTCTCTGGGTATTCCAGCTTCCTCCACCCGCAAAACTGTCATGGTCATTATTAGCCATTGTGCAGAAATATGTGACCTTAAACACCAATAAATAAATAAATATATAAATAATAAGACATGTACCTCAACTTGTAGTTATGAGGTAGTGTTCCAGGAAGTGTCAGATTATTCTGGCTGTGATTTATCAGGTCTTTTCTTGACTGCATGTCACTGCCAGGTTACTAGTCATAAAGGGTGTTGTGTTATGTCATTTTAAAAAAATATTATCCAGGCCTTTAATCGTTAATAAATCTAGTATGGTTCACAAAAGTCAACATTGTAGAATTTCTTAATTAATTTTTTGTATATTTGGAAAACAATGATTTTTCTACTTTCTGGGAATCATGTAATGGGAGATAATGCATTTTTTTTGTATTACTTCATAAATAGCCCTTATCTGTACAGCACATGGACAGGAACTCAACTCTGAAAGCCTCAAGTTCATTTGGACAAATCATAAGGCCTCAGAACAGGTGCTCCACTATGCAGTCATGGTGGAGAGTTCTAGAAAAATGTCACACTGTTCTCACAACAACTTCTGATCAGGTCTTGGTAGCCTATCTATGCAGCGAAGAATTGACTAGCTTTGTGAACTCTACAAAGCAGGATTGAATTG
Organism: Pictodentalium vernedei; assembly: GCA_031216915.1. Lineage (NCBI taxonomy): Eukaryota > Metazoa > Mollusca > Scaphopoda > Dentaliida > Dentaliidae > Pictodentalium > Pictodentalium vernedei. The sequence continues at coordinate 150,686,559 of CM062292.1, forward strand.
GTTAACCCTTTACCTGGAATGAAAAGCAGACGGCACTTGCAAACACAATTATTGAATAATTAATGTTTTTCATTTTTTGCGTCAAAAACATAGCTTATGACTCCAATTGGAACGAGCTCAACAAGCTCGTTCCAATGAGGGGCCATAAGCTATGTTTTTGAGGCAAAAAATAATGAAAATTGAATGGCAATTTTTGTGAAGAGAGCTGACGGTTTTGGCATTACGTTGGGTAATGGGTGAAATTTAAATATTTCAACATCATTGTGTAGATAGTTAAGAAAGTAGTTTAGCATATCTCCCAAGTTTACAATGATCCTTTTCAGATACACTGAAAGGGTTAACTATTATTACCCCTGATGAGTACATAATAATCTGCGCAGTGATACTATAGCATACTATAGTTTACCTCCTATAAGCATGTAGCCTTCTCATTCGCTGAGATCTGATACTATGCCACTCAGTTTCTATTTTTGCAGGACACAACATACATTTTCTCCCCATGGGAACCCCTGGATGATGAAGCAGCGCTTGTTTACTGTGGTAAACAAGCTCTGTTTTACTGGAACAATAGGACCTTGTAACCAATGCCTGGGGTGGATGTCCTCCAAAAATGGGCAGCATGGGTATAAACGATTAGCTAAACTTGACTTTATATCCATGTTGCGGTCACAGTTAGCCATTGTGCAGAAAGAAGTGACCTTAAACACCAATAAATAAAAAATACATATATTTTCAGATGAAAAGTAAATGTTGATGAACTGATAATTTCTTCAAAGTGAACAGTCAGTATTGTAGACATCATTTTTATCCCTCCCCCCCCCCCACCCCCCACACACACACATACTACTCTCCCAATTTCTAATGAGAGGGGGCATTACATGTATATCAACACATGTCCACTAATTGTCTGTCCATCTATCATCAATCTTCCCCTCTGTAAACTTTTGGTTTCCTTCAATTAACCCTTTACCCAACGTAACAGCCAAAACCTGCCAGTGCTATTCACAAAAATCATTCAATTTTTATTATGTTTTTTTCATTTTTTGTCTCAAAAAATAGCTTATGACCCTCATTGGAATAAGCTCATTGAGCTCATTCCAATGAGGGGTCATAAGCTATGTTTCTGATGCAAAAAATGAAAACATTTAGTTATTCAAGAATTTTATTTGCAAGTGTCATCTGTTTTCATGTTAGGTAAAAGGGTTAACTGAAAAGTGCCATCGTTAATCATTCTCATCTCTTTGTATTGTGTTGAGGGTGGGTAATGGAAGGTTCCTTTCGGTAATTGTCCTCTCTCATGGGAAAGCTGGGAAGTCACAGTGGTAAAATAGTACCCAGTCACCAATGTTCTCTAAAATGGGCATTATGGGTAAAATCGATGTACTAGACTTGACTTTATCCCTGTGTTTCTGTCACAATTAGCCATTGTGGAGAAATATGTAACCTTAAACACCAATAAATAAGTAAATAATTGTCCACCATGGCAGCCATTTTGATTTTGGTTTCGACCAATTAACTCTAGAATGCTTTCACTGATCAGTCTTGTCTCTTGGTGCTGTATTGAGTATGGGTAGTGACAGGTTTCTGTTAATAATTGTTTGGATTCCATATTCAATATATGGCTGCCATGGAAGCCATATTGATTTGGCTATGTCATCCATCTTGATTTGGGTTTCCATCAGTTACCTCAAGAATGCCTTCACTGATCAGTCTCATCTGTTGATGATGTGTTGAGGGTGGATAAAGGAAGGTTCCTTTTGATAATTGTCTGGATTTGACATCCTATGTGGCTGCCATGGCATCTATCTTGATTTTGGTTTCTGTCAATTAACTCGAGAATGCCTTCAGTGATCAATCTCATCTCTTAGCGATATATTGAGGATGGGCAGTGGAAGGTTCCTTTTGGATAGTGTTGCCAAAGCTCAGCTTCACACTGATCTATATGAACCAATTCATACCACATGAAACCCACATTACTATAATAATTTCAGTTCTATTTGACTGACAAAGCCTAAAAATGTTAAAAATCTGTTTCTCATGTCCCTCCTCCATGTGATCCATTGGGCTGCTGCATGCTGTCTTATTATAACCAATGCAAATGTAAAAAAATAATAATAAAATGGTTTATGTTGGATATTTTACCCAAATTATTAAAATTGATAAATTTGTCTCTTGATTGCAACATGGCTTTGCAATGCTTGAGCATTGCAAAGCCTTCTTGTACTCAAGGGATGAAATACACCACCACCCATGCCATTCTGTTGATTATGAGCCCCTAAATATAAAACAAACCAAGAACATGAACTTTTGGTTCCAAAGAAATAATTACAAAAATAAAAAATAAAATTGAAAAACGCCCGCCCACATGCAATTTTACAAAAATGGCCTGAGAAACAGAAGATCTACTTTGTGGTGCCTTACCATGATAATTTTATTTCTATTTTACTGATAAATAGAATGCTGTAACTAATGCATGGGGAAATGCATGTAGTGTGGGCAATAAGTATGAACAAGTATGAACAAAATTGTCTGAACTTGAATTCATACTTGTGATGGGGTCATGATATAGATGCTGAAAGTAACCTTAAACACCACAAAATAAATATGAACCAGTTCATCAAAAATGCAAGCCCATTTGATTCACAGCAATAATTTTGCAGGCATCGCATTTTGTTAAGTGACTGTAATACTTCATTCCACAGTGCTTCAGTCCACCTGCTGAGACCACTCACCAGCAGTGAGACCACTTATGCTTCAGGGCATAAATGGAAATCAAAAATTTTGCCGCTCACATCTTATTTTAACATATATCTATGGGGAGCATGATGGCTCAACAGTTGAAGCAATGGGACTTTAAACTGAAAGGTCAACTGTCTATCCAGATCAGCACTAATGCATTGTGATGTTTGACAAGACATTTGATCCCGATTTCCCATGTTGGAAAACAGTCTGTATACTAGTGCATACTGCATGTTATTGGAGCACTCACCTTCAACTGCTGTTAACCCTACTTGAGCAAAATTAGTAAGGTGGTGAGTCTGACAGTTGCTTGCCACTGCCCAGTTCTCTCTGGGTAATCCAGCTTCCTACACCATAAAAATGACACAAGATAAAACTGGCTGTTGAAAGTATTGTTAAACCCGTTAAACCCCAATAAATAAATAAAAGCAGTAAGTGAATAAATGATAAAATGCTCGTGGGACTGAAATGGGATATGTAATTTAATTATGCACAAACTGATCAGGTGCTGCTAGTGGCATAGCCATGGGAGAGCCTGGCCCCAAAAATCCCCCTAAAATCCTGCATTCTACGTTCTGCATGGGGCATCAACTGATGAAATTATAGATTATATACCACGCTTGGGGAAAACTGACACTCTTTAAGTGGTTAAGTACTAGAAGCCACTATCATGACTCTACTGAAAAGTGCTGAAAGCTGTGCAGGGTAGCATCACCAAATTCACCCCCTGGGGGCCTCATTTTGCAGATGACAGTCTGCTTATTTTCAGGCTTGATTAAAACATGTCTTGTCGATGACCATGTCTGTATAGTACCCAGTGGGGGTGGGATAAATCCCTCTGATTTACATCGGAAACTGTACCATTCCACTGAGCTCTATACAAGTGTAGGCAACTCCAAGTCATACTCATTCATTAAATATGCCAGTACAAGTAAACCTTGAGATGTGTACTTAGTTGATGACTGAGATGTGCAGTTCTGCACGAAATGTTTTGACAAACCAGTCAAGAAATTACAATACACACTGTGCTCCTGAATTTCTCTGGGGGCAGCTGTTGTATTAATCTATTTTATTTTATTCATGAATATTGAAAAACCTTTCAGAAAAAATATAGTACTTGTCTTATAAAAAATTTAGTGGGATAAGGTATGTTTCACAATAAACTCATTTAAATTCATCATCAAATTAACTAAGTTAATAATTTTTTGTTTAACCTTAAGAGGGCAAGTGGGTTTCGAAAATTTCCATATCCCACAAACTGTTAGTCTAATGTCATGGCAGTGATTCCCAGTGAAATCATGGCTGCCTGTTTTGGCAGCCAACCATTCCAATAGGATGGATGTTCATTCCAGTCTTGAAATACTTTTTCATCACCTGTGGGAACCCTGGGAAGTGGAAAAGTGCTTGTTTACTGTGGTAAAATAGGACCTGGTAACCAATGTCTGGGGTATAAGTCCTTCAAGTGGGCAGCATAGGTATAAACTTCACTTTATCCTTGTGTTATGGTTATGATAAACATGTAACCATAATGCTGAAAGTGATCTTACCTGGTTGAGTGCTAGAAGCCAACAGCAGGGCTTTAAAAATATATGGATACCAAAGCAAAGGCCAACATTTTCCTCGCTCATGTTTCATATTCTGTCAAGTGCAAATTATATTTTGTTTATATAAATTTGTTTTATTACAAATTATTGGATAGTGTCAACAGGTACTCTCCAATAATTTGTAGTAAAACAAATTTTGATGCACAAATTCAGACCACCAAAAAAAACCAAGCCCTCAGTCAGTTGAACACCAGTAATTGCATACTTCTTAACTGTGTCTTAACTCTTAGAAGCCAGGAAATCAGAATGAATTTATTGAACATGACATACTGCGAAAAACTTACAGTAAAGCAGGTGCTTCTAGTGAAGTGTCGTCTGCCTATTTAGGCAGACGACACTTCACTAAAAGCACCTGCTCAGTGTTTAATTCTCCCCCAGCCCAAAGATAGGCGAACTGTCACAGCCAGATTACCTGCCGTATTATATCACAGGCAAGAAAACTCGACTCAATGCTTCTAAGAGTTTATGCATCTTGTTCCAAGAACAAAAAGTTTATCCAAGTTGAAAATAGGACAATATGGGATAACTTATTCTGAATTGATTTAATTTAGAATGAAATTTGCATATTTTTACAGTATATCACATGTTGGATGCAATACTTTATTTAATTTCAGATTTTATTATATGTTCTCTTATAGGATAATACGAATGTTGAAAAAGTAACGCTCAATATCCATCAACTCATATATTTAGTTATATTTTCTTGTAGCTTGCATGACATCTGGTAACATTTTTATTCTTGTTTCTTCTCTGAAAAAGTTTGAATTTAACCCTTTACCCAATGTAATGGCTAAAGATGGACAGCTCTATGAACAAAAAAATCACGAAGGTGGAATGCATTTATGTTGACCATCTTGTCATGATTAGCCATTGTGCATAAGTATGTGACCTTAAACACCAATAATAAATAAATAAATGTTGACAGTGTTTTTTACATCATTGTTGGCTGCCTGTACAGGCAGCCAACAATAATGTAGAAACACTGTTAAGTCATCTGCAGTTGTGTATTTGTATATATGGTAATTAAAAACTTGAAATTAATCTGAGAACTTAACGATGAAATTCTTAATTGCATGTTTGTAAGATTTTACCACTGGAAATTGTGACATCAGTATGTCGAGGGTTAACATGGTTCCAATGAATTTATAACTTAGGCACACAAAGATCTGTTTCTCAGGTCAGTTTTTGTTGTTAAATTGCTTGTGGGCAGGCGGTTTTTTATTTTATTTTTTACTTTTGTAATTATTTCTTTGCCTTCAAAAGTTCATGATCTTGGGTTGATTTATGTTCTAGGCCTCATAATCTACGAAATAGCATGGGTGGTGGTGTATTTCATCCCTTGAGTGCGATGGTGGTGTATTTCATCCCTTGAGTGCAAGAAGGCTTTGCAATGCTAAAGCATTGCAAAGCCTTGTTGTACTCAAAGGGACAAATTTATCAATTTTATTAACTTGGGCTAAAATATATCAGACATAAACCATTTAATTTTTATTTTTTTAAGTTTGCATTGGTTATAAAAAAGAGAGCATGCGGCAGCTTAAAGGATCATGCAGGAGTGCCAGAGAAACAGATTTTTAACTTTTTCAGCCTTACATGTTTTACCTTTTTAATTTTTCCATGTGGAGAATCTGGAATGATTAATTGCTTGGATTTTTTTCTCATTATATGGGAGATGTCTTCTTGTATCAGGTTTTGAATCACCCAACAGGCTGACTGCTTCCAATGAACTTGTAGAGCAGTGCATTCATTTTTGCTAAACATTTAATTTCCTGTTTCCAATATTATTTGTTGCAAAAGAGTGTGAATAAGTGACTGCTGTTGATTGAGTAAAAGCTTTGTCATCTGCAGGTGAATAGCAAAATTTTAATAGTACGACTGGCTGTAAAAATGTAAATTTGTGTGATTTGGATTTTATTAAAGGAAATGTTCAGAAATAGTTGCCATAGGAGATCATTTTTTTTGTATCCGTATTGGTTAACTCCCCCACAGGAACCCCAGGTAGTGAAGCAGTGTTTGTTTACTGTTGTAAACAAGCACTGCTTCACTACCTGGGGTTCCCCCTATGTTTTACTGGCTAAGTCACCAATTCTTGGGGTGGAAGTCCTAAAAAAATCGGCAGCATGGGTATAATTACCCCCCCACCCCCCCCCCCCCACCCCCCCACACACACACACAGAGGAACCCCAGGTAGTGAAGCAGTGCTTATTTATTGAATGATAAATTGTTTGGATTTTTTTCTCATTATACAGGAGTCTTGTCTCAGGTTTTAAATCACCCAACAGACTGTGGTAAACAAGCACGGGTTCCCCACCTATCTTTTACTGGTAAAATAGGACCCTGTCACCAATGCTTGGGGTGGAGGTCCTAAAAGAAATGGGCAACATGGGTATAAACAAATGACCAAACTTGACTTTATCTCCATGTTATGGTCACAATTAGCCATTGTGCAGAAGCATGTGACCTTAAACACCAATAAATAAATAAATAAATTGGCTAACTTGGAGAATGATCATGAACAGTTGGTTTCCACACTTTGTTGTCAAACTCTTGGTATTAAATGTTATGAAATAAGATGCAAACAATTGAATCAATACATAATTTATAGATTGTTCAAAATTGGCATGTGAAGGTTATTAACAGTATCATGCTTTAAAGAAAAGTTTAACGTCAAAATGAATTGGCCCACTGTGCTGTATGGATAATCATTTGTGAAGGGAATGTGCCAGAAATATATTGACAAATTCTGTGTAATGTGATGCATTCTTTCTAATGGCTTCTACTGGGTATTTGCTGTTTATTGTTTTACGTTAAAGCAGTGATCATACCTGACAGAAGTTGCTTTGCTACCTCTTCATTTTCAATTTGGTGTAGTTCAAACTGGCATGCACTTTGTTGTCAGATATTAACCCTTAAAGGCCTAATTCCAACTTGTTTGACCTCAGAATAGGTACTCATAACTTGCCATCATGAGAAAAGTTTGCAGACAATAGACAAATTTATCTCTGCAGTGGTTTCTAGTCAAGTCTTGGCTGCCTTAACAGGCAGCCAAGAAATGATTAGAAACCCCTGTGGCAACCCTAGGAAGTGAAGCAGTGCTTGTTTATTGTGGTAAACAAGCTCTGTTTTACTGGTAAAATAGGACCCAGTCACCAATGCTTGGGGTGGAAGTCCTCTAAAATGGGCAAAATGGGTATAAACGATAGACTTGACTTTATCTCCATGTTGTGGTCATGTTTAGCCATTGTGCAGAAGTATGTGGCCTTGAACATCAGTAAATACAGTAAATACATGATTAGAAATCACTGCCAAGCCACTGGACATGTACAGTCTGTGGTCACATGTTATCTCAGGTTAATTGTCCAGACCCCCAGGGGTTGAGGCTCCAGAAGCATTTTTACTGAAGTATTTTAACTGGTTGAGTGCTGGAAGCCCATATTTGGGGTCAGTCATTTATTATAGCCCCGACTTGAAAAGTCAAAGGGGTATCTAGTGGAGACCTCTGTCTGTCCATCCATCCATCCATCCACCCACCCATCTGTTCATCCATCCATCTGTCCATCTGTACTAACATTTTCCCTTGTTTCTCAGCCACTGCTACTCTGATTTGAATGATATTTGGTGTTGTGATAGAGCATCACGGGGGAACGATATCTGTATAGCGTGAGCTTCTTCTGCACATTTTTTCCAGAGTTATGGCCCTTTTTCACTCTTTCGACTTAGAAAATCTTTTTGCAGTCGAGAGCATTAGCAGGTCTCCTGTTGGATATGATTTTCTTTCCCAGAATTGCCCTTATCATATGATTTTCTTTCCCAGAATTGCCCTTATCAAACTTGGCTGATATCACTTAAAACTTGGCTGATATGACACTGATCATGGCCAATTTGCACCAAGCTAGAGTTGTACCCCTTGATGGGTTGTAACTAGGCACAACCAAATGTTTACATCAAATCTGTTAGCTGAAGACCGCAGTCTCGAAAACGGGCATTATATAATGGAGTAGTTTGAAGCAGAGTTTTTGAATAACGATGATTCATGGCAATGAGTGAGGATTTTGTGGAAGAAAAAAAGTGCGTTAAAAATGCAATGTAAACTGCCATTCAGTTTCAGAGTCGCAATCAAAGATTTGGCTAGGTGGGAGAAGAGGAAACATCTGACTGCATCAAAGAATGAGAACTACTAACACCCTGAAGACAACTGCTACAGATCTGAAAACATTCTGTAGTTATTTGTGTGAAAACAACAAAAACGATTAAACTGCATTGCAGAAATTCCCCCTTGTGAACTAAATCTATATTTAGCTAAATTTTATCTAGCTACCAGGAATGTTGAAGGTGTAGAATGCAAGCCAGCAACATTGAAAAGTCATTCAGGGACACCTTGGAGAGCTAGGATCGAGCATTAATATTTTAACTGACCATGAATTTTAGCAGTGTAGAGATGTTCTAACTGCAAAAATAAAGGACTTGAAAGAGAAAGGCATAATTAAGGCGTAATTAAACAAAGTCGAAGGCAACACTTTTGGAGAAGGGTTGATGGGAAACAGGCAATCTGGATAATCTTATAAATACAATGTGGTTTAATATGCTAACTCATTTCATTTTCTGTGGCCAACAAGAACTCACTTCTATGCTGTGGGGAGATGTTGAATTGAAGAAAACATCACAGAGTGAAGAATATTTAGAATTCTCAAAAAGTTCAATGAAAACAAAAAATGGAAGCACCTCTGCTTGTAAATTTCCACCTAAAATGTTTGCTATTCCAGGTAATCGCAGTATTTATTATTTATTGGTGTTTAAGGTTACATATTTCTGCACAATGGCTAATCATGACTGCGACAGTTTTACGGGTGGAGGAAGAGAACCACTGAGCAATGGCAAGCAACTGTCAGCTCCCCAACATACTAACTCCACACATGCAGGGTTAGCATTGGTTGTAGACAGGTGCACCATCAATGTGTGGTACACCTCAGTACACAATGCCACCTTGCCCCCACATGGGCAATAGGGGTGAAGTTTCTTGCCGAAGGACACAACGCAGTTGGTGCAGGTTGGATTCGAACTGATGACCTCTCAGCTTGCAGCCTGCACCTCTACCTACTGAGCCCCCCCCCCCCCCCCCCCCCACCAGTAATCCCAGATGTTCTCTGTCAGTATACTAGGAATTTCGCAAGAGAAGCCCTTCAGAATGCCTTCTTCCAGATTCACCCACATTGGGATTAAGTATTTTGCCCAAGAACACAACACAGATACCCCTGGTGGGGATCAGCCCATGGATCTTCTGGTTTAAAGGCCAATGCTGTAACCACTGAGACACTGTGCTCCCTCCATAGAGCAATACACACAGCCTTGGTAAAATTACCTCACGCAAATGTTGCACCTAATAACACTGTACCTGCTAAAGGATATTTTTCAGCTCAAATGTTTTAATGAAGAAAATGAACTTTAACCCTCCACCTGACCATTTTCTTTATTTGATCTGGTCTGTTGTTCACTTCTTCAAAAGTCCCAGTCCCTCACAAATTTTGTAAATTTTTCACTTTTTGCTCTCCAAATCATTGGCTTTTGAACCCTAAATGGAACAAAACTCAATGTAGTTGTTCTATGAGGAGGCATGGGTTATGTTAGGTAATGATGTAACTGATTCATCACCTTTCAACCCTGAGTTCTTGAATGAGATTATCAAATCCAATACTGAATATAGGAGTTGTGCACATTTTCCTTCAATTTCAACTTTGAGCACTGGCTTGTAAGTTGTGCAGTGGAACCCACTTAATTGGATATCTCTTAACTGAATAACCCTATTAATTGAATATAATTTCCCAACACAAAACCATTTACCATACCTCCAGTACAAATTTGACCTGTTAATTGAATATAGGTTATAGAGGAAACTCCTGTTAATTGAATAAAAAAATTTGTAACCTGTCAAGAAATTACCCTGATTCTCCCCAGTTTTCCTTTGTTTATAGACCTATTTGGCCTCAGTACATCCAGTACCTGCATTTAATCTACTTTGCTCCTGGAGCTCTGTCAAACAAGATATAATAGAATAAATGCTAAGTTTATCTCTAGAATACAGGAAAGTGACACAATCCCTGTTAATTGAATACTCCTGTTAATTGAATAATTTTCTTTGGCAAAGTGGCTATTCAATTAACAGGATTTCACTGTATAACTATTATTTCACAAGCATACATGATATATTTGATGTTATGTTTTGTGGGGAACGTTACATGAATGAGTTTAGTGAGTGAATTACGACCGACTAGTGCATTCAGTGGACAAAATTACGGCCCACTGATGTGTTATTGGAAAAAGAATATCATAACATTCAAGTCAAAATGTAGTAAAAATATCATGTAAATAAGGCACTAATAGTGTAAGTAGGTTTCCACTTTTATTCTAGGCTGACTTGTATGAACTTAGTGTGAAGGTCAAGTCTTGTTTTTCAGAATTTTGTACTTTCAGATTTATCTATCTTGTTTACATAAAATGTTTGCTTTTTTTTTCAGTTTGATGCATTGAAACATTCTACTGACGGTCCTCAAACCCGTGAGATTTACAGACCTAATATAAAGCCTTTATTTTATTTTATCTTGTTTACAGAACTTGGTGAGCTCTGTCAAATAAGATATAATTCGAATAAATTCTCAGTTTATTATCAAACTGTTGTGGAATGCCTTTATTCTGTTTAATAGAATACACCTGTTAAATGAGTAGATTTCACAGGCAAAGTGGCTATTCAGTTGACATGGTTTCACTATATCATAGAGTGATTGCTTTTACTGAAAGTGCTGAGACCAAAGGTGAGAAAGTCGGAGGCTCTCGGTATTTTTGTTTTGATACAGCACAATATTTTATATAATTAGCAGGAATTTATTCAGTATCCAGTTTGACAGGTCACAATTTTTTCTGAAGACAAGGTCGTGTTTGGTTTGATGCTTGAAAGTTATTTGCAATTATTAGCACTTCAAGCCAGAAAATAAGCAGACTGTCATCTGCAAAATGAGGTCCCCAGAGGGTAAATTTGATGATGCTACCCTGTATGGCAGGGTAGCATCACTAAATTTACCCTCTGTGAACTTGAATCTGAATCAGGGTCTCAAACTTAAACAAAAAGAGGAACCCAGAGGATAAATTGGCCTACTGTATGGGATAGCATCAGCAAATTCACCCTCTGGGGACCTCATTCTGCAAATGACAGATTGCTTATTTTCAGGCTTGTACCACTTTATTCTCTTGTTGATTAATAAGATTTTTACCCACTGTAAAATTCTGTAATTTATAGCATCATGCAACTGGATGGGGGTGGCTGGCTATTAATGAAAAAAAAATTAATTAACAGCCTGATGCCCTCTTCCGATCCATGGTAATAATAGTTATGACTTTGTCAGGCTCATTAGTCGTCCTTGGGACACTTCTAAGATGTTGGGCTGTTAATCATTTCTGTTGGGCTTATATGAACCTTATCACCATTGAAAATGATATTATTGATATAATAACAGTATTTTTCTGTTTTACAATATCCAACTAAGTGGAATTCGCTATACTAACTGCTGGCATTTCAGATCATATCCTTCCATCATGTACAGTACGGTCGTCATGGAAAGGTCAAAATCTATGAGTGGGCCATATTTCTATGCATGCATTAACAGTGAATCTCTGGCATAAAACAATGGAATAGCCATCAAATTTTCAATGAATGAAGCACCAGGTACTACCTGGTGATTCTTTCACTGAATATTAGCTGAAAACTACTGATTATTGATTGAGAAAAGTGGCTGTGGGCAATACTGCCCATGCATGGATTTTGACCATTCCATGGTGGCTGTGCAGTACCAAAATATTCAGAACTCCAATCAGCAATTTTGCACTGCTTGGGCAATTTCTGCTGGCATGGGCAACATGTAGCTGTAGGTGTTATGTGTACTGTAAAAAATTTGTTTTATCACTCAGGTATGGTGTTAAGTAGTAAACATTGTTCTTGCATGAAAACAAATGCTATATATTTGGTCTCACCTTTCTGGCATTCAGGTTAAATTTTCTTTCCCAATCACCTTGTTATATCAAAAGATGATCATAGCTTGTGGGTGTGTGTATTGCTGTGAGTCAGTTTGCAACAAATTATCTTTATCAATTGTTTGCATATGGTAACATAGTACTGTATTGCTTCAGAAATGTCAGCATAATACACCAAAGAAAATATCAACCTCATCATTGTTTTCCATTTGTTATAGGTTTTCTCACCTGATGTTTTTTGACTGATCACTTTGATAGGTTTGTGCTGGAGGTTATGTTGCTATCTTGAGCATGGCAATTCAAAGTGATTCAGACCTGAGTTGTTGTGAAGAAAAAGAGAGGTTTTCTTGTGTGGTGGCATTATGCTACTTACCTGCATTTTTTGTGTCTTTAGGGCATTTCAGTATTTTGGTACTTATGTATGACTGTTGGAATCCTAGTCTGTTATGCCTCTGTTCTCTTAATTTTTATGCCCCCTGACTTAAGTTGGGTGGCATATAGTGATTGAAGTGTACATGTGTCCGTCTGTGTGTGTGTGTGTGTCTGAGCCAATAACTCGAAAATTGTAAGGGCCACAGTCATCAAACTTTACACAATTATAAAGGACCATGGGAGGATGTGTCGCACACCATAGCTGGGTTCGTACCTTAAGGTCAAGGTCACATTTCAAGGTCACACTAAAAATCGGTCAATATTCATGTCTCAGCCATAACTCAGAAACGAATCATAGTACAATTGTTAAACTTTTTACAAATGTTAAGGATAGTCAGAAGGTGTATTGCATATAACAGTTTCCGCCGCATCTGCAAGGTGAAGGTCACAATTGACCTTCATATGTTCGGGGGGGGGGGGGAGGGGGGGCATGTGTTACCTTAGTAACATTTTTCTTGTTTATTCATTATTCTTGCTCAATTTCAGTTATCAGTTTGTTTAACCCTTTACCCGAGAGAGCTGTGACTCAGTGGTAAACTGTTGGACTTCTATGCTAGAGATCCCCGTCCAGGATGACCTTGGGCAAGGCACTTTATCCCGGTTGCCTAAATGGGGGCACAATGATGCCGTGTTCTAAGGCGTACTTTACATCGATGATGCACATGTCTTCAACCGCTGTAACCCTGTTTGATCGGAGCTTGAACAGAGTTAGAATGTTGAGGAGCTGATAGTTGCTTGTTGATGCTCAGTGGTTCTCCCGGGTACTCTGGCTTCCTCCACCCGTAAAATTGTCACGATCACGATTAGCCATTGTGCATAAGTATGTGACCTTAAACACCAATAAATAAATAATAACCCTTTACCCAATGTAACAGCCAAACCAGCCAGCACTTTTCACAAAAAATCACCATTAAATTTTCATTACTTTTTCATTTTTTGTCACAAAAACATTGCTTATGACCTACTCATTGGAATGAGCTCAGACCCCCCACACAAATGCACGTCCCTTCGGCATGTGCGGCAATCGCCTTCGGTGACTGATGCTAGGACTATGTTGGATCACATCAGTCTCCCCCCACCACGTATTTTAATTCCACGATCCACCCATGATCTCACGTGGGAACCCTAAGAAGTGAAGCAGTGCTTGTTTATTGTGGTAAACAGGCTCTGATTTACTGGTAAAATAGGACCCAGCCCCAAGGAGGTGGATGTCCTCGAAAATGGGCAACGCAGGTATAAATGCTTGACAACACTTGACTTTATCTCCATGTTGCAGTCATGATTAGCCATTGTACAGAAATTTGTGACCTTAAACACCAATAAATAAAATACAGGGCACAGCGATGGTATACTTTCCTTCAGTCAATGCTAACCCTGCTCATGCCAGGTTAGTAAGTTGGATAGGCTTATCGTTGCTCGGTGGTTCTCACCAGGTACTCTGGTGAGCTCCATCCATAAAACTGTCCGCCACCATGTGAAGATAGTTATAAGTCTGGTACTAGTCATTCAGAGTGTGTAAATACATCATATAGTTACTAATGGGAACTCCAGGAACCAACTGCCATGTAAAGGATGAATTCTTTGTCTTCGCTATTACAATGACAAAAATTCATTCACAACGGTAGTGTCATGTCATATTCTTGGTAGAAAACCATATTCTATTTTCAATTTATGAGGTATTTTTATATCCCTCAGGGACATTTTGAAATAATTGTTTTTGTACCTTGTAAAGTGACAGAATTCAACATTGAACACATCACTTCTAAACTGTTATTTTCAGAAGTAATTTCTTAAAATGCTTTAACCCTCACGTCCTCAGATTAATTTTATGTAAATAACTACACAGCGGCAGGGGACTTAACACAGGTGTTTCTACATTATTGTTGGCTGCCTGTACAGGCAGCCAACAATGATGTAAAAACACTGTCAAGATAAACGCATCCTACCAATTGAGTTCTCGAGTAAGAATGCATTTAGGACAACTTTTTTAGAGCATTTTTAAAGGGGCAGTTGGGGAGCCCAGTGGCTCAGTGGTTATGGCATTGGACTTCAAATCAAAAGGTTCAAGGTTCAATCCCTGCCAGGGGTAACTGTGTTGTGTCCTTGGGCAAGGCACTTCATCTCGATTGCCCACATGGGAGCATGGTGGGGCTGTGTACTAAGGCATGCTGCACATCGATGGTGCACTTGTCATCAACCAATCCTAACCCTGCTTGTGTGGAGTTAGTACATTGGGGAGTCTGGCAGTTGCTCGCCATTGCTTGGGGTTCTCCCCAGGTACTCCCAACTTCCTCCACCCATAAAACTGTCCGACACAAGGTTACCCTGGCTGTTGAAAGTGTCAGTAAACCCAGGGGTAACTGTGTTGTGTCCTTGGGCAAGGCACTTCATCCCGATTGCCCACATGGGAGCATGGTGGTGCTGTGTACTAAGTAGGGACCTGCGAACCTTCGATTATTCGATTCGATTTCGAATCCTTGCAGCTATTCGATTCGATTCGATGCTGGTGTCATGGGTTCGAAATTTTCGAATCTCGTCGGACAATGTAGGGAAAACTTTTTTCACGCCACTGTGCCGATACGTGTGTTTCTGCTCCGATAATAGGCTTGCAATCACGTTCGGTTATCAGTTAGTTAGGCACGTGCATCGGAGTAGCACCCCCACCCACCCCCATCCGGTAACATTCCCGTTATAATATAACCTCGCAACTTGGACTTAAATCAGCATGCTCGCATGATCGCATCGTATATGCATTATGCACACCACTGCGTGTTACGGGAGTTCGACGAAACCAGCATGTTTTACAGTAAAGTGCAGTATAATAGAATTACCCCCCTTACATCGCAATTTGCAATGAAGCGGTCACGCATTTACATAAAGACGCCGACACGGAATGTATATAAAATGGAGAGGTCAATGTGTGTTTATATGCATCGTGAATCACTCGTGATTAAAGATCAGGGGAAGTTGGTAACAGCAGTTATTGTCGATACATGTGATGACCCAATGAAGTTGAATGAACGTACCAGAACGAGCTAACTTATGTGATATACCAGGCTGCAGAATTGTGTTTTGTTTAGTTTGAATGGTTTAATTTAGCTTTCGATATTTTAATTCGCGCGTGACGTGTGTTTACAAAAGTTCAGTATGGCCAATTATGTTTCCGTTTCCCGCCAGTTATCACCGCCGGTCTATTATCCAAAAATGTCAACGATCCTACGGCACCCGAAACAACAATTGTCAGCATATACACGACCACTATTCGATATTCGAGATTCGATTCGATTAGAAATCCTCGTTCACATTCGATTCGAGATTCGATTCGAGACAAAATTTGATATTCGCAGGTCCCTAGTACTAAGGCATGCTGCACATCGATGGTGCATTTGTCATCAACCAATCCTAACCCTGCTTGTGTGGAGTTAGTACATTGGGGAGTCTGGCAGTTGCTCGCCATTGCTTGGGGTTCTCCCCAGGTATTCCCAACTTCCTCCACCCATAAAACTGTCCGACACAAGGTTACCCTGGCTGTCGAAAGTGTCAGTAAACCCCAATAAATAAATAAAGGCTTGTGGAGGTATGGGGACTTCAGGGTTAACTTTTGCTGTGCTGAGGACTATTTTTCCATTCTTTGTATATCAGAATTTTTACAACCTTCATGTAATTGAATCAGTGGAGATAGCTGCTTGGGCTTCCATTTCTGAATCTCAGAAATCATTTAAATGTGGAAGTATGCCATGTTGGACGATTGACCTGTTTTTTTTCAAGTACCAGGTCATGCTTTTTAACTCTTGGAAGCCGAGGAATCAGAATGAATTCATTGAACATGACATACCACGAAAAACTTACAGTAAAGCAGGTGCTTCTAGGCAAGTGTCATCTGCCTATTCAGGCAGACAACACATGAAGAGGCACCTGCTCAGTATTTAATTCCCCCCCCCCCCCCCCCCCCCGGCCCAAAGATAGCCAAACCATCACAGCCAGATTACCTGCTGTATTATGCCACAGGCAAGAAAACTTGACTCCCGTCTTCTAAGAGTTAAGTTGCCTGATTAAATCATATTCATTGCTGAGTGATAGCAGAATATGAATCTGTGCAGAAAAAGTAAACTTTCTAATTTTCTGATTGACAACAGCAGTATGGATTAGAAATGTGTTAAAATCATTATATCACTAATCAGAGAAATGAAATAAAGATGTTCTGCGAGCTATCCTCAACCCTTTTCTTAATCAGAATAAATGCCAGGTGTATAGATTTACCTTCAGTACAGATTCTTTCATCAATTTTATATTTGTTTATGAGGTTCCCACCAACACACTTCATTTCTTATGCACTAATCAATTCATTCTTTTTCCATATTGTCCATCAGTCATAATGTATCATAGTTATACCTCCGTCATTCTTGTGTGTTCATAGTTTCCAGTCATTCTTGTCAGTTCATAATTTCCAAGATTACTGACTAACAGAAAGTGTCAAATTGGCTTCCATAAGTAAATTCATATTTCTGTGGATCATATTTTGACCTCATCCTAAAAGCAACTAACATCAACAAAACTATAAAATTCCACAACCTCAAGAAGTCCAATATCAAGTTTGCCTACATGAAACCTTGAACTACTTTTTTTTGGTAAGATTCTGGGGTCCAAATTTGAAATTGTACAGAAATATTTGATTGCAGTATCACAAGAAGTATCACTCTGGGAATTCTGATAAATGGTGCAGTGCTTAACTCTTTGCGTGCTGCTGGCGGATATCCCTGCCCAGCATAGGGTTTCTCTTGTCACTGAAATCAATATAATTTGGGCTCATTTTATTTCATTTTTACCCTGTAAATTGAATGGATTATTTTATCAATTATTTCTTGTGTTGTATTTAGATTAATTTTTCATCAAATCTAGTCATGGATGCTCCATAGCAGCCATGACTCTATTTGATGAAAAATATCTTGAAAATACTCACTGGTAAGAGTTAATTATGGTGGTAAACAAGTTCAGTTTTATTAGCTCACCAACTTTAGTTGTGTGAGCTTATGGCATGGTTCGATCGGTCGGCGTCGGCGTCAGCGTCAGCGTCGGCGTCGGCATCAGCGTACGTGTCCAATAATTTAAAGTTTCTGTTTAGGTCGCTTATTCGCCCTATTTCCATATCATGGCTTTTATAATGCTGCTAATGATGATTATTATCATTTTACCATGATTTAACCCCTCATACCCAACATTTTAGCCATTTTTCTTGACATTTTTAGTTGCGTTTAGTTTTCTGTTTAGCTCAGAATTTCATGTTTAACTAAGTGTTTAGGTCAGCTGCTGTGCTCCTTCTCTTCCAATGGCACTTATATTCATCATACATGTTCCTCAGTATCATTGTTCCATGATTAACCCCTCATACCCTGCATTTTAAACATTTTTCTTGACATTTTTAGTTGCGTTTAGTTTTCTGTTTAGCTTGGAATTTCATGTTTAATTTGGTGTTTAGGTCAGCTGCTGTGCTCCTTCTCTTCCCATGGCACTTATATTCATTATACATGTACCTCAGTATCATTGTTCCATGATTAACCCCTCATACCCTGCATTTTAAACATTTTTCTTGACATTTTTAGTTGCTTTTAGTTTTCTGTTTAGCTCAGAATTTCATGTTTAACTAAGTGTTTAGGTCAGCTGCTGTGCTCCTTCTCTTCCAATGGCACTTATATTCATCATACATGTTCCTCAGTATCATTGTTCCATGATTAACCCCTCATACCCTGCATTTTAAACATTTTTCTTGACATTTTTAGTTGCGTTTAGTTTTCTGTTTAGCTCGGAATTTCATGTTTAACTTAGTGTTTAGGTCAGCTGCTGTGTTCCTTCTCTTCTCATGGCACTTATATTCATTATACATGTTCCTCAGTATCATTGTTCCATGATTAACCCCTCATACCCTGCATTTTAAACATTTTTCTTGACATTTGTAGTTGCGTTTAGTTTTCTGTTTAGCTCAGAATTTCATGTTTAACTAAGTGTTTAGGTCAGCTGCTGTGCTCCTTCTCTTCCAATGGCACTTATATTCATCATACATGTTCCTCAGTATCATTGTTCCATGATTAACCCCTCATACCCTGCATTTTAAACATTTTTCTTGACATTTTTAGTTGCGTTTAGTTTTCTGTTTAGCTTGGAATTTCATGTTTAATTTGGTGTTTAGGTCAGCTGCTGTGCTCCTTCTCTTCCCATGGCACTTATATTCATTATACATGTACCTCAGTATCATTGTTCCATGATTAACCCCTCATACTCTGCATTTTAAACATTTTTCTTGACATTTTTAGTTGCTTTTAGTTTTCTGTTTAGCTCAGAATTTCATGTTTAACTAAGTGTTTAGGTCAGCTGCTGTGCTCCTTCTCTTCCAATGGCACTTATATTCATCATACATGTTCCTCAGTATCATTGTTCCATGATTAACCCCTCATACCCTGCATTTTAAACATTTTTCTTGACATTTTTAGTTGCGTTTAGTTTTCTGTTTAGCTCGGAATTTCATGTTTAACTTAGTGTTTAGGTCAGCTGCTGTGTTCCTTCTCTTCTCATGGCACTTATATTCATTATACATGTTCCTCAGTATCATTGTTCCATGATTAACCCCTCATACCCTGCATTTTAAACATTTTTCTTGACATTTGTAGTTGCGTTTAGTTTTCTGTTTAGCTCAGAATTTCATGTTTAACTAAGTGTTTAGGTCAGCTGCTGTGCTCCTTCTCTTCCAATGGCACTTATATTCATCATACATGTTCCTCAGTATCATTGTTCCATGATTAACCCCTCATACCCTGCATTTTAAACGTTTTTCTTGACATTTTTAGTTGCGTTTAGTTTTCTGTTTAGCTCAGAATTTCATGTTTAACTAAGTGTTTAGGTCAGCTGCTGTGCTCCTTCTCTTCCCATGGCACTTATATTCATCATACATGTTCCTCAGTATCATTGTTCCATGATTAACCCCTCATACCCTGCATTTTAAACATTTTTCTTGACATTTTTAGTTGCGTTTAGTTTTCTGTTTAGCTCGGAATTTCATGTTTAACTTAGTGTTTAGGTCAGCTGCTGTGTTCCTTCTCTTCCCATGGCACTTATATTCATCATACATGTTTCTCAGTATCATTGTTCCATGATTAACCCCTCATACCCTGCATTTTAAACATTTTTCTTGACATTTTTATTTGCGTTTAGTTTTCTGTTTCGCTCAGAATTTCATGTTTCACTTAGTGTTTATGTCAGTTTCTGTGTTTTACTTTTACAAGGTTGTGTTTAGGTAAGCTTTGTTGCATGTTATGAGCCTATTTGATACAGTTCTTGTGTTTGCCAAAGTTACTATCAAAGAGGAATGTTGGTGAGCTATAGGGCGTTGGTGTCCTTCTTGTTCAGTTTTGTATCTTAAATTTTATTTCACAAGCACTGACAAGAAGGGACATAATATTTATCATCCATGAAAACAAATGGGCATCCACCACTGGATGTCCTTGTGTTACCACCGATGTTATTGTACCCCAGCTATAGCTCCTGCATGGGTCTCCTGTGAGGTGTTATAAATTGGCTTCTTCTTTTCAAAATTTGAATGAGTCTATAAAAAATGGCGTGAATTTTTTTATGGGAAAATATTGTTATGTACAAAGATGCAATCATAGAGCCACACTGACCTTCCATTTTCCAAAGTTTTTCCCGGGGAGGCCCCTGGACTACACCGACTATAATGAGATACCTCCTCACATGCTCATCTCAGCTACGTGTACGCTCCCTGTAAAACACTACCAATCGACTCCCCACTAACTGCTCTATGAGGTGGGGTATCAAAACCCAACCACATGACTTCAATAAGACGTACTACCGGTTATAATTAGCACGAAGTGTTTCCCAGTGTTGTGACAAGGTTATGCTTCCGACCCAAAATTTGGACCTCCAAACATCATTTCTCTGCAAAACGGCCGTTGATAATTAGGGAAAAAAGCACATTGTTCCCAAACTACACATATAAATAAAATCGTTAAAATTTATTTCGAAATATCGTACAAAATGACTTTTGAGGGCAGTTTCGATTTTGCATGAATATTTGTGAAAACCTTCTCGTTACTTTTTGTCGATGTCGGTGTTTCTTTGATCCCGTAATTTTTGGATACCAATTAGCACATTTTTCCAACCAGTCGGGCAAATACTATTCTTAATATTATAGGGAAATTTTAAAAACGTGTTTAGTTTCGAATATATTGAGTAAAAATCAGTGCAATTTCGTCCTTGAATTTTTACAATCCGCCTATTATTAGCAAAGTTACGCCAAAAATGGTAATAATAAAAAAAATCTCATTTGTAACAGGTTGAAGAACCTTTCGAAAAGAGTCATTCAAATACACACCTTTTTTATTCTGCAGTGGTAGACATATTCCGGGCAATAAAAAAGAACTTTACACAATTTGGTTGCGTTTCCAGGTATTCGCATGAAGGACAGCTGACTTCGACTTGAAAGGTTGAGAACAACGTAGTTTCGTTACCCACTAAACGGGCCAAATTGCCAGAGTTATTAGACCACAGACATCTGGAAACATGATCTAAATCACCCCTACCTCAAAACACCTCATTCTTATCTGCACCCCCACCCCCCTCGAAATATATAATACAGATCTGTGTGTTATTTATTTTGGAAGTGTGTGTGGGGGGGGGGGGGGGAGGGATGCACATCAACTCCAAATTACGACATGCCCTTTAATCCTAGGGTGATATACAACATTTCTGAATAAAAAAAATAAGCGTTCAACGGGTAATGTTGGATTTCAAAGTGTGCAGAGAACGAGCCGGTCCATTGCGAACTCGCCCCAGTGATGCGCCAAAGCATCCATGTTTTACAAGGCAATGTTCCCACTCAACTTGGCGGGGCAAAAATACAAAAAGAATACCCAAAAGACGGGTGCAGAATGTTAATCTGCCCCCCTCCCCCCCCCCCCCCCCCCCCCCCCAAAGAAAAATGTTCTTGGTAAAAAAAAATGCAGTGGAAGACCAGTCGGGTATAGATATGATCTGACTGGTTGTTGGTTGGTTGGGGGAAGGGGGAGGCTAAGTACAAATTCAATGGAGGCAGAGAGCTGACTGTTATAGGCCTACCATCTTGCCATCAGAGGGTGCAGTTGCATAGGCCAACCCCACAAACATTTAATGTCTGTGATTCTGTCTCCTAATGTTCAGTGTTGCTGTAAGCCTACTACTTGTGGGCCTAGGCCTATTAAAAAATTTCCGGTGAACTTGGGTGGGGTGGGAATCTTATGTAGCATCAAGTGGGATATGCTATTGTGATATAGGTATTGCTCCTCGCCATATGGGGCGGAACAAAATTTCCTGACAGACCAAAATAATTTCCAGACTGATTTCAGATGTGGAACCAAATTTGATAAACAAACCGCGCGTGCACCTACATATCGGTTCCCGGATGTAAGATGGCACTATGCTGAAATCGTCTATTATCCTTGAATAACATGTGGGATGAGAAATCTGAGTCAATTCCTCTCCAACACAGTTTCGTCCAGCATGCGGTTCGACCCATTGTTCAGGTGAACAGAATATTCTTTTACATTGAACCATGCAGGGCCTTTGAAACACTGTGGATGACCAAGACTGTAATTGTGGATATCCTGGAACCCATCAACGGTACATGGAGAGAAATTCTAAACAGAAACACTAACAGATTGGAATTTTCACACATATATCGTCTTAACCCATGTGAAAGAAGCATTTCATTTAACTGAGGGGCCTTTGAACGACAACCTACGGTCCATCTGCAGAAATATGTTGTGTTCGATGTCCCTTTTCCACCGAAGCTGAGAGCATATTTTGTGAGTGGAAACCTCACTCCTCAAGTGTTTTAGCAGAGACCCTTCTTTATGTGGTGAGATGGGACGCGATGTGTCTGAATGTATCTGAGATCAGTTAAAAATTATAAATTGGCAGAATTTGGGAGAGTTTTCAGTTTCTCGTCTGAACTCAGCAAAATTAGAAGAAACATATACAAATATTTTATATTTCATTAAAAACGATGCGTATAGCTTGAGGTTTGTTGCTTTGGACCACTGAGAAATGTAGACCCAGGCTGTTGTAATATAACTGAATATAACACAACACTTAACATGATCAGTTATTGAGTTCTCACGGCAGCAATAAAATTTGGTAGCAATCACATTTCCTAATCCGAACTAATCCTTTAATTACTCTTCCAAAGATGTAAAACAAGAGCCGACAATAGCTACTGATTGTTTCTGAAACAGCCTCTGATCGCAATGAAAACATTGACTGGTGACAATAGATAAAGCATAAATTACTCCTATGAAGTTTATTCTTTTGAGGTTTCCAACATCAGAAACTGGTTAAATTGAATTACAATTATGTATATCTATATACTTTTATATTTGTACTGCGACTTGTAAAGAAAATTTTGTTTCTAACATTTGACCTACCATTTAACAATTTTATTAGCACTACAACAAATGTTGAAATTATTTTGAATCTATTTATAGGAAAAGACAGCGCTCGTGTGGTGTTTTCCAACAAATAGTTGCAACACAATGAGAAAAAATTCAATTTCTAACATTCGGCCTGTCACTTATGTTAACCGTGCACATGTATATTATCACTACGAAAAAGTCCTGGGCTGATTTAATCCGTGGACCAATTTAGGAGCATACCTCAGTTGCTGACTTTGGCCGACTTCTCCCATGGGCGACTTCATTTGGGGGCGACTTCCCACCATTTAACTCTTTGTAGACTTTATACCACAACAACAAAGCTTGAATTGTTTTTGCGACAATTTATTGGAAAACATCCAGCGGTGTTTTGAATAGATAGTTGTAAAAAATGAGATAAAAACAAAACAATTTCTACAGCCCCGTGTCTTGCAGCACACTGAGAGACCATGTGTTCAAGTGTTATTTTCTTAATACTGGATAGCTATCTAGTAAGAGCAGGCTTTGACACCCTTATAGTTTAAAGTCCCCCCCCCCCCCACCCCCCATAAATAACAGATGTACCCCCCCCCCCCCACCACAACAGTTGTCAAAATATTTTTTGCTTCCAAAACACAGCTTTTGCTTCCAAAACACAGCTTTTGACCCCTGATTGAAACAGACGCTACACGCTCGTTTCAATCAGAAGTCATAAGATATGCTTTGGAAGCAAAAAATTAAGATAGAAACCTAAAAAAAATGGGAATGACGAATTTCGTGTATAGCGCTGGCCGATTTTTACAGTTATGTCACGTAAAGTGTTAAATGCAAATATGAATATTACACAGTAATTAGACTTGAATATTTCTCCATTTGAACTTTATATGCCAAGATTATTTTAATGTGATTTTTTGTTTTTGTTACAAATTACAATTAATTGAATATATTGATATATATGCATTCCCAATAAATTATAGCAAAATACAGAATAAATTTCAAAAAGATATTTAATAACATTTGATAAATAAAAGTTGTCAGAAAGGTTATAAACAACATCTCAAAAGTGTTATGCTTTATCAGACCAGTGCTGGAAAACCCCATTAATTAGCTCCGCCTACTCATAAAAAGTTCCTCTATAAATAGACACAGAGATCTCAATTGAACCGGATTAACAGTGACTGCATTATGTAATCATATGTAACAACTGGGGTAATTTGGAAGACTACTTTTACAGGGACTGTACACGTAATGGTCGGATGATGCTTGACCTTTTGAACCTGAGAGGCCATTTTTTTCATTCTAGAATCGTGACATGACCTGGATTTACAAAGCGATGGTTTCTCTGCAAATTTGTATGACAGAGCAATCAATATTTTCAGTGTGCAGCCCCAAGGCTAATCTACCCAGAAATAGTGAATATAGACTCCTATAATTGATGACATTGAACAGCGATGGAAGATATCATCAGTGTTCAAAGGGTCAAACATGAATGAGAAAATCCAAACATTTCCAAGAACTGATGGGTAAGGAAAATGATGAAACTTTATTGCAAGCAGGTTACGAAAATCTGCATCAAGTGTTTTTTTGGGGTCGCAAGGAGGTACAATTCATACCTATTTTTAGCTCACCTGTTTAAAGCTCAAGGGGAGCTTAAGTGATCACTTTCTGTCCATCATCTGTCCGTCTGTCATCTGGCCAGCTGGCATGAACTTCACATTATCAACTTCTCATAAACCACTGGGCTGAATTAAATCAAATTTGATATGCATGTTTCTTATCATATGTCAATTCAAGTTTGTGCAAATAAAGTTTCCATGCCCACAGGGGGAGGGGCACCACAGGGGGGATAATTCTGTTAGCACCCCCATAAATTTAAAAAAACAAAAATTAAAACATGTTCTTCAGAACAACCAATCAGAATCTGTTGATACCTGGTATACAACATCCTTAGAGGTGTCAGATTCAGATTTGTTCGATACAAGTCCCTGAGTTCATATTTGGGCTCCCTATAGGAACCCAAATATTAACTTTGTGCACTATGAGGAAATGTTTTTAAAAATCATCTTCTTCAGATCTATTAGTCAAAATCTCTTGATATTTGGTGTACTGCTTCTTTAGGGGGTGGGGGGGTGGGGGTGGGGGGGGAGAAAGGGTAGCTCGAAGTTTGTTCAATTCATCTCCCTGGAGTTATTTTTGGTCTCCCTATGGGACCCCAAATTTTAAATCAGTGTAATGTGAAGAATAATTTTAATATTGGGAATGTAGAATCCTGAGTGGGATGACTAAAAATTTTAAAAATTTTCTTCTTCAGATCCATCTGTTAGAATCTTTTGATGATTGGCTAAGAGCATCCTTGGGGCGTCAGGTTCAATTTTGTTCAAATCAATTCCTTGGGGCATATTTGGACTTCCATTGGGAACTTGAAACATTAACATAGTGCAATATGAAGAATATTATTTAAAAATCTTCTTCTTCAGATTTACCAATCAGAATATTTTGATATTTGATATGCAGCATCCTTAGGAGATTCAGATTCAAGTTTTTTTGTCCAAATCCGAGTTCATATTTGGGCTCTCCATGGGAACCCGACTTTTCACTTGGTATGATATGAGGAAATTTATTTTAAAATCTTTTTATCTACCAGTCAAAATCTTTTGATATTTGGTATACTGCATCTTTACGAGGGTCAGCTTGAAGTTTGTTCGAATAAAGTCCCTGAGTGATATTTGGGCTCCCTGTGGAAGCCCAAATTTTAACTCTTAACCTGTTGAGTATCTTCTAAATATTTTTCATCAAATCTAGTCACGGCTGCTTTAAAGCAGCCATGACTGGATTTGATGAAAAATTAATATCAATGTAACACAAAAAATTATTGGTGAAAAAATTCATTCAATTTACAGGGGGAAAATATGATTAAATGTGCCCAACATATACTTATTTCAGTAACAAGAGAAACCCTGTGCTGGGCAGGAATATCTGCCAGAAGCATACAAAGAGTTAACTTTGTGTAATATGAGAAAAAAGTTTGTAAAATCTTCTTCAGATCCCCCAGTCAGAATCTTTTGACAATTGGTATAGAGCAGGAGGGGGAGATTCAAGTTTGTTCAAATCAAGTCCCTGAGGTCATATTTGGTCTCCCTATGGGAACTCTAACTTTTACTTCATGCAGTATGAGGCTCCCTGAGATTTAAGTGTGTTCAAAGCAATCCGGGGGTCATATTTGTGCTCCCTAACATAGTGCAATTGGAGGAAATTAAATCTTAGTTTCCAGTGAATTTTCTGTACAATTCTTTTCTTTCATCTCTTCATCCCACCTAATCATTTCTTATTGCCATCATTAATTACTTATCAAACAAAACTTGGCATCAAACCACTCCACTATGCCTGACAATGTCAATTTTCCTGATAGCATTTGAAAAATAACTGTGAGCATTTCGATGTAAACAAATTGGTTGTGCCAAGTAATGCACCAAGGTGGACAACTCTAGTTTGAGATCAGCATCATATCAGCCAAGTTTGAAGCCACATCAGCCAAGGTTGAAGCCACATCAGCTGAGTTTGAAGCCACATCAGCTAAGTTTGATAATGTGCAATTCTGGGAAAGAAAATCATATCAAATAAATAAGTGTCAGTATTTTAGTTTGTTTCAGCCTTTACACTATCGTTGGTAAATGTGTTAGTTTTACTTTAACTTTTGGTAGCTCACTGTTTACTCCATTGGACTTCATATGGAAAGGTCCATGATTCAATCCCCGCCAGGGATAACTGCTTTCTGCACGTCAATGGTCATACTTTTCTTCAACCAATGCTAATCCTGCATGTGTGGACTTAGTATTAGTACGGTGGGGAGTCGGACAGTTGCTAGCTGTTGCACGGTGGTTCTCTGTGTACTCCAGCTTCCTCCACCTGTAAAACTGTCCGACACAGATGACCCTGGCTGTCGAAAGTGTCATAAACCTCAATAAATGAATAAATGAGTGCAGTGGCTCAATGGTAGACTGTTGGACTGCTATGCTAGAGGTCCTGAGTTCGATCCCCGTCCGGGACGACCCACATTATGTCCTTGGGTAAAGCACTTTATCTCGGTTGCCTACATGGGGGCACGATGATCCCGTGTACTAAGGAGTACTGCACATCAGTGGTGCACACATGTCTTCAACCACTGTAACCCTGCTTGAGCGGAGCTTGAACAGAGTTAGAATGTTGAGGAGCTGACAGTTGCTTGTCGATGCTTCTTTCCGGGTACTCTGTCTTCCTCCACCCATAAAAATGTCACGGTCACGATTAGCCATTGTGCAAAAGTATGTGACCTTAAACACCAATAAATAAATTAATAAACAACTTAATCCTGATTGCCCACACAGGGGCATGGTGGTGCTGTGTACTAAGGCACGGTGCACTTGTCTTCAACCAATGCTAACCCTGCTTTTGCAGAGTTGGTACATTGGAGAGTTGGTATGTTGGGGAGTCTACCAGTTGATCTCCACTGCTCGGTGGTTCTCTCCAGGGACTCCAGCTTCCTCCGGTATTTAAACCCAAATAAATAAATAAATAAATAAATAAATAAATAAATAATTACTTTTCCTTTTTCTTGCTAAAAAAGGTCAGAAAATGTGTTGCCTATAAAGAAAGACAGTAAGCTATTCTTAGGTTGCCTTAATTTGTAATTTTTTCTGGCCTGGTGTATTGGTATTTTGATGGGTAATCCACTGCATAACAGGCTATAGTTCTGGTTCTGTTTAAGGTGTGGTGCAGTGCAAATGAAAGAACAAATGTGGCATCTGTGAGCAGAGAGTTAATGATATTTTCAGTACATCTGTTTGTGCATGTTATGAAGATGTCATTTTTTATATATCCTGTCAGAAATGTTAGAGCATAAAATCTTTGTTCTGCTAACCTGACATCTAGTTATGAAGGATATATTTCTTAACCCTTAAGCCCCCATATAGCCCCAAACCGCCACTTTTATATTGCATTGAAGCAGGTGCTCCCTTGTGTAATCATTTTTATTACTCTTGTGTGTAGACTGAATTTTCCCTGGCAGTGGTTCTACATCACTGCTGGCTGCCTATATATGCAGCCAGCAGTGATGTAGAACCACTGCCAAGTCATCAATAACTACGTAAACAGAAAAAGGCCATAAATACTTTAAAATTAATCTGAGGACTTAAGGGTTAATATACTCTGGTAAGTATTTCAGAAAAAAGGAATAGTTATTCTAGACTATTCAAGTACATCAATGCATAGAATAGTTATTCTAGACTATTCAAGTACATCAATGCATAGCTAATAAAATGGAAAACAGTGTGTGTGCATGAAAATGATTGTACAGTACATGGAGTGTGGATTGTTACTGCATCATTCGTGGGGTGGTGTCTCCACTCAAGACAAAAAATCCTTGTCTGGGAAAATGCACTGCAACGACAAGAAAAGTTTCAGCCAAGGAACCAACAGGTAAAACACAGGGGGGCCCTTGGCTAAAACTGTGCTTGTCCTTTTCAAGCATTACCACAGGAATCGTCTGTTGTTGTCTGGGTGGAGACACCACCCCATTAGTGACTTAGTAACAATTCACGTTCCGTGTACTGTACATATGTGTGTTTGAAAAATACATTTTTTTTTATTCCTTTTTGGATGATTCATGAACAAAAGCTCTACAGTTTGTCCTTAGACAGTAGACCTAAATTTTCACAACATGACAATACACTTTGTCAAAAGATAATGTACTGAGAAATGCTTTCACATAATCTGTCCAAGAATGTTTAATAGGTGTATGGTAATAAAGTGATTATGCTTTTATTATCTCAGTACAACAAAAGATGTACCCATGCCTACCAAAGCTCCCACCCCCTCCACCATCCCCACCCCCATTCAACCCTTTACCTAACACAGTATTTTTTTAAAATGAATTAAATTTCACATATTTGAGAAAAAAAATTCACAATTTTTTCAATAAAACCATACAAATATGACTATCAATAGAACGAGCTCAACGAACTGGTTCTAATGATATCCATATTTGTATGGTTTTATTGAGAAACTTCCGAGATATTTTAGGCTGTAGTATGTTTATGCTGGTTCATTTTCTGGCCATTTTGGCCGCTATGTTTGATAAAGGGTTAATAAATGAGTCCATGTCATAAATTTGGCAGAATGTTTGTTTTCTGTTGATTTATTTATTTATTTATTGGTGTTTAAGGTCACATACTTATGCACAATGGCTAATCGTGACCGTGACAGTTTTACGGGTGGAGGAAGCCGGAGTACCCGGAGAGAACCACCGAGCAGCGACGAGCAGCTGTCAGCTCTCCAACATCGTAACTCTGAACTCTGCACCGCAGCACAGGCAGGGTTAGATTGGTTGAAGACATGCGCACCATCGACGTGCAGTACGCCTCAGTACACAGCGTCATCGTGCTCCCATGTAAGCAATCGGGGTGAAGTGTCTTGCCCAAGGACACAACGCGGTTGCCGCAGGTGGGATTCGAACCGAGGACCTCTCGGCTTGCAGCCTGCACCTCTACCAACTGAGCCACCGCGCCCCCTGTTTTCTGTTGAATTTGTTTCACAGAAAGATTGTTGTTCACACTTAAACTAATTGCCCTAGATTGCGCTCTTTGGACACAAGAAATTTCTAAAGTGGACCAATCAATCAACAAAGCAGAATATACCAAAACAGCATCAATAGTGTGCTGGAAGTAGAACCACCTTGAATTCTTCTTCTATCATTAGGTCACTTGGGGAGACACTTTGTAAAATTTTGTGAAAGAATTGGTGTAACTCAAATCATCAGGACAGTTTTTAATCAAATCAAATTTTGAAGCTTTGAAGGGCCCTAGAATTCCTCCTCTAAATACAGAACTGAAGGCCATGTAATTTCCAACAGAAATTTGTGATGTAGATCATCACTGTGTGCCATACAGTGGGAAGTTTTAAGTCACATTTGTCCACCAAAACAACTATCAACAACATTGAACTGTGTTGCTGCAACTGATATTTGTACTGACAAATATTGCATTTTTTCCCTCTTGACACTAGTTAACATAATTTAAAATCTGGAACAAACCAATCCATAATAATTGATGGCACAGTGACAAATCAGACAAAGTCTAGTTTGCTCTGTTGGGAACACAAGTTGGTCTCAACCCAGGTGACCTGAATACAAACCCCACTTGTGCCCACTTCACAAGTTGAACCATCTGACAGTCACTAACCACTGCCAGGT
The DNA here is from genome assembly GCA_031216915.1 of Pictodentalium vernedei. Taxonomy (NCBI): domain Eukaryota; kingdom Metazoa; phylum Mollusca; class Scaphopoda; order Dentaliida; family Dentaliidae; genus Pictodentalium; species Pictodentalium vernedei. Next base: position 150,717,029 of record CM062292.1, read on the forward strand.
GAATGCCTCCAAGGACTCCATCTAATCCTTTGGCAGAAAGTTTCAGTCAGCAGTCAGATTTTGTCGAAAATGTTAAGTGAAGGTTTATTTGTTGTATTTGAAATCTCATGATACATGAACAGTCCCCTACCCCCCCCCCCACCCCACCCCCCACCCCCCCAACCTCAAAAAAAAGAAAAGAAAGGAAATTTAAACAAAATAAGAACTTGGGACTTGCATGTATAGTACGGCTGCCGTGTACTGGTCACTTTCCATGGGTGGGCAATATTTCCATGGCTCAATAATATATTCCAAACACTAATTATAGGAATAATCATCAAAAATTTATTTAATTAATGAAGCACCTAGTACAACCCGTTGCTTCATTAATTATAATTTTGCTGATGATGATTTTTATTACCGGTACCTGGTAAACATACGCGTGGACATCACTAATACCACTCTATAGCAACTGGACTGTACCTGTAAATATATTGGTCATATTTTGTTGAAAATATTAGGTGAAGGTTTACATGTTGTATTTTAAATCTCATGATGCATGAATATTATAAATCCCATGATGCATGAAGAATTCCCCCACCCCCCAAAAAAAAAATTAAATTTAAAAAAATAAAAATTTTAACTTCATGGTCTAGCTCTTCTCGAATACTACAAAGGGATCTTTAGCCTGCACGGAGTGTGTCTCTCTCTGCACAGAGGACAGCCATTTTACATCCTCACCCGATAGGATGGTATGCTGTGACAGCATCACCCCCACAATTGATGCTGACAGAGAGTGTTCGGACACCTCGGGAACTTTCCCCAACCGGCGATCGATCATTGGACCTCTGGCATCAGAGACCAGCGCACTTATCCACTTGGCCACCACTCTCCAGCTGCTAATGTAATATCCAAGAATGTGTCATGTCTGCGGAAACAGTATCAAAATGATTGTAATGAAATGTTCACATCACTCAAAAATCTAGCAGTATCCAATAAATTTGAATCAAGTACTGCAAAATTCAAAGGAAAACAATATCCAACAAGTATCAGCTCCACAGGTAGTTTGAAAATATTCTGTTGAATCTTGTTTTTTTCACAAGAGTAAATCCTGGTTCACAAGAAGGATACATTTCTCTTCACATTTTGGAAATAATTTTCCAATACAAAAAGATGTACAGATCACAAAAATAATCTTCCATAGAATATATAATAAACTGAGTTGCTGTGTTTAATAATAATAAGGCACTGTCCTGTAATAATAATCTTCAATGTTCAATAAATGCTGAATATATAAACACTTGTCACTTCTCAATGCTGTGTATGTGAAATGAAATATTTATTTATTTACTGGTGTTTAAGGTCACATACTTATGCACAATGGCTAATCATGACCGTGACAGTTTTATGGGTGGAGGAAGCCGGAGTAACCGGAGAGAACCACCGAGCAACGACGAGCAGCTGTCAGCTCCCCATCATCGGAACTCCGCACTGCAGCACAGGCAGGGTTAGATTGGTTGAAGACATGCGTACCATCGACGTGCAGTACACCTTAGTACACGGTGTCATCGTGCCCCCACGCGGGCAATGGAGATGAAGTGTCTTACCCAAGGACACAACGCGGTTGCCACAGGTGGGATTCGAACCTAGGACCTCTCGGCTTGCAGCCTGCACCTCTACCTACTGAGCCACTGCGCTCCCATGTGAGATGAAACCATCAGATTAATGACAGAAGTCTGCTATTTATATAGTCATCAAATGGAATGTTCTAGAAAGAGAAATGTCTCCAATTTCTTTTGTTCCAGTAATTGCTGAATTAAATCCACCTTATTAAGTTTTGTGGTCATTCTGTCTAATTTAAAGTAAACAAGTGTGACCCAAATATTTATTTATTTATTGGGGTTTAACGACAGTTTCAATGGTCAGGATCACCTTGTGTCAGACAGTTTTACGAGTGGAGGAGGCTGGAGTACCCGAAGAAAAATATCGAGCAACGGCGAGCAACTGTCATGCTCCCCAACATACTAACTCCACACATGCAGGGTTAGCATTGGTTGAAGACAAGTGTACCATCGATGTGCAGTACACCTTAGTATACAATGCCACCATGCCCCCACGTGGGCAATGGGTGTGAAGTGTCTTGCCCAAGGACACAACACAGTTGCTGCAGGTGGGATTCGAACCAAGGACCTCTCGACTTGCAAACTGTGCCTCTACCTAGTGAGCCACCGAACCCCAGTGACCCAAATAAATAATCGGTGAGGTAAATATAGATCCTGTGTAACAGTATTTGTAAACATGTTGATAGGTACATTCAAAGCTTCTTTAGTGTGAACCAGTGATCACCCTAGCCAAAGTCTGCTTATTCTAATTAGTCCCCTACCGGCATCGCCAGATGGGACTATAGGTTTGCACTCTGTCCATCCGTCAGTCTGTCAGTCACACTTTAGTTTTCCGGAGTTTTTTTGGAAATGCTTCAACGGAATGATTTCATTTTTGGTAAACTATTATAGAACGATGACTTACAGATCAAGTTTGAGTTTCATGCTGATTGCATTATTCTTATGTGAGTTATGGCCCTTGGAAATATGGAAAAGCGCCAAAATGTCAGTTTTCCGGACTTTTTTTTGGAAACGCTTCAACGGAATGATTTCATTTTTGGTAACCTACTATAGAATGATGACTTACAGATCAAGTTTCATTTACACTCTGTCCATCCATCTGTCAGTCTATCAGTCAGTCTGTCAGTCATACTTTAGTTTTCCAGACTTTTTTTGGAAATGCTTCAACCGAATGATTTCATTCTTGGTAACCTACTATAGAACGATGACATATAGATCAAGTTTGAGTTTCATGCTGATTGCATTATTCTTGCATGAGTTATGGCCCTTGGAAATATGGAAAAGTGCCAAAATGTCAGTTTTCTGGACTTTTTTTTGGAAACGCTTCAACGGAATGATTTCATTTTTGGTAACCTACTATAGAATGATGACTTACAGATCAAGTTTGAGTTTCATGCTGATTGCCTTATTCTTGTGTGAGTTATGGCCCTTGGAAATATGGAAAAGCGCCAAAATATCAGTTTTCCGGACTTTTTTTGGAAACGCTTCAACGGAATGATTTCATTTTTAGCTCAACTTTGGCAAAGCCAAATTTGAGCTTTTGTCATGGCCCGTCATCCGTCTGTCCATCTGGCCGTCCATCCATCACGCCGTACACACGGCTCGGGCTAGAGGCTGTATTTATGAACCGATCTTTACAAAACTTCTTGGGTACCTTTGTTATCACCATGGGATAATAATAATTTTCTGTGTGAATGTTTAGTACCATGGGATACATCACATATAATACAGGTTTTTTTCTCGTGCGTAAATTATGCCAATTAGACTAATTTTGATTTATTTAGTGTTACTTTCAGTACTGTTTGTTGTCACCTTTGTTGTCACCTTGGGACGAGAATGAGTGTTTTGGGTGCAGTCCGAAATTCGAGATGGCTGCCGGCAGCCATTTTGTACCAAAATTGGTGCAATCAGTTTTTTGTACAGAACTTTTGTATGAAAGTTCTGATTTGAATAAATTTCTGTATGAATGTTTAGTAACATGGAATACATCACATATAATACAGGTTTTTTTCTCGTGCAAAAATTATGCGAATTAGATGAACTTTGATTTATTCAGTGCTACTTATACACAGTAAGTGCACATGTCAATACAGCTCAGGCTAGAGTCTGTATTTATGAACCGATCTTCACGAAACGTCTTGGGCACCTTTGTTATCACCTTGGAATGAGAACGAGTGTTTCTGGGTGCAGTCCAAAATTCAAGATGGCTGCCTGTGGCCATTTTGTACCGAAATTAGGTCCAATCAGTTTTTTGTAATAACTTCTATACATCTCAAGCTAGAGGCCATATTTATGAACCGATCTTTACGAAACTTCTTGGGTACCTTTGTTATCACCGTGGGACAAGAATGAGTGTTTTTGGATGCGGTCCAAAATTCAAGATGGCCACCAGCAACATTTTTGTACCAAAATTAGTGCAATCAGTTTTTTGTACAGAACTTCTGTATGAATGTTCTGATTTGAATAAATTTTTGTAGGAATGTTTAGTAACAAGGAATACATCACATATAATACAGGGTTTTTTCTCGTGCAGAAATTATGCAAATTAGATGAACATTGATTTGTTCAGTGCTACTTATACACAGTGAATGCACATGTCAATACGGCTCGGGCTAGAGTCTGTATTTATGAACTGATCTTCACAAAACTTCTTGTGTTTTTGGGTGCCTTTGTTATCACTGTGCTATGAGAACAAATATTTTTGGGTTCAGTCAGACCCACTCTGGGACTCAATTGTTTTAATGACAATTTAGACCCTGGCTGTCTAAATTGTCATTAAACCCGAAAACTTTTCCAGTTTAGCATCTAACTGTCGCCCACATTTACAATACTTTACCTACACATTTGTTACAGGCTACGGTCAGCATTTATGTACAGACCGTTACAATACTTTACATGTACCTTTGTTATCAGGTCATTACCTAGATGTTTGTCGTTGCAGTGTCACATACTATACATGTACATGTCTTAAACAAGTTGAGCTACAGTGTCATTGACACTTTCATTGTATATAGTGCTGGTCGGTTATGGCCAATGCATTAGGTAAAGAGTTTACTGGTCAATTGCAGGAAGCACATATTTGGGCTTCATTCTGAAGTGCAAGTACCATAACTTAAAGGCTTCATATTTTGTGGATGTTCTTCATATGACAGTGGTACCCTGGGGGTGCGGTGATGTTGTGGTAACTGGTTCTTGTCCATTCACTGAAGTTAAGCAACGTCGAGCCCAGTTAGTCCTTGGATGGGTGACCGCCTAAGCGATCAATTCAGACTCCCGCGTTGTGTCCTTGGGCAAGGCACTTAACCCTGATTGTCCACATGATGGCACGATGATGCCATGTACTAGGGCATACTGCACGTCGATGGTGCGCATGTCTTCAACCAATCTTATCCTGCTCATCATTGCTTGGTGGTTCTCTCCAGGTACTCTGGCTTCCTCCACCCATAAAACGGTCACCGACATGATGTGACCTTGGCTGTTAAAGTGTTGTTAAACCTTAATAAATAACTAAATAGTGGTACCCTGTTAATTGAATAGCCTCTTCTGTGTGTGTGGTAAATGGTTTTTGTGCTTGTAAGTTGTAGTCAATTAACAGGGTTATTAATTTTAGAGATATCCAATTAAGTGGGTTCCATTGTATCTTTAAAGTGAACTAATTTCATCTGTTTGGATTTGACTTAATAGAATTATTGGAGAGTTCCTGTAGGTAATCTCCCATAAATTGTAACCCATCACTCTTTGAATGCAGCTGGGAGATTTCCCTGTGCAGGATAGGATTTTTCTTAACACTGAAATATGTATAATTTGGGCACATTTAATCCAATTTCCAGGTAGTGCAGTGACTCAGTGGATTACGATATTGGACTTCAAACCAAAAGGTCCATGGTTTGTCCCCTGCCAGGGGGTAACTGTGTTGTGTCCTTAGACAGGGCACTTAATCTTGATTGCCCGCGTGGCACTGTGTGTTTTGCACTTGTCTTCAACCAATGCTAGTCTGACAATTGCTTGCCATTGCTTGGTGGTTCTCTCCAGTTACTTTGGCTTCCTCCAACATTAAACTGTCCAACACAAGGTGACCCTGGCTGTATAAATTGTCATTAAACCCGAAAAAAATATAAAACAAACAATCCAATTTCCACCCTGTAAATTGAATGGGTTTTTTCACCTCTGATTTCTTGAGTTAAATTTAGAAGTGTGTGTGTGTGTGTGTGTGTGTGTGTGTGTGTGTGTGTGTGTGTGTGTGTGTGTGTGTGTTTGAGGTTAAAAAATCGCACTGGCACAGATATTTCATACTGAAACGTTTTTTTCTTTTAATATGCCGCCGAAAAATTGTTTTCATTTACTGAACCCTGATTGGTTTCAAACATGACAAAAAAGTACACAAAATTGATTTAAACTAAGTGATGAGCTTAGGAACTGGTTAAACTGACTGGCAGAAATTGGTGTTATTCATTGATGGGCTCTAATTTAGTCCTTACAAGGATGTTACGCAAGCTTTTGTTTTTCTTATAGGCGATGACAGGTCGAAGATTCAAAGGTTCATTTAATTTAGCATTGGTGAAATTGAATTCATCTTTTAACATTTTTGCTATTTCGATATTCATTCTGTTGTACGTTAAAGTGAAAGGAATGATGGACCTCCTTTCGCATTCGCCCTCTGATATGTTCATACCAAATGGCCAGAGAGTTTGAAGCGTATTGATCCAAAAAGCTTCACGTTTTTTTCTAAATTCATCCGTTTCTTCTAATGTGTCTTTAATTGGTGGTTGTTCAATAGGATGGATTTCGAAATCGCCCAAAGAATGGCCAGGAAGGTTAAAATGTTGTGCTACTGGGGCATCAGCATTATGTTTTATATCCTGTTTGTGTCTAGTAGCACGTTCTCGAAAAGGATTTTGACTTTGACCAACATACTGTTTCCGACATCGCTTACAAGTGATAAGGTAAATAATGTTTGGTGAATCACAATGGAGAGGGTTACGGATCTGATAATGATTTTTCGTTTGTTCGGAGGAAAATTCCTCTTTCTGATCAAGCATAAAAGTATGCAGTCTACAACGAGGCTTTTTGCAATTAAATACCGCGCCACTACCATTCTGCAACGGTCTGTTGTGTTCAATCTTCAGTGGTTCGAATTCGGTAGTTTCAGCTGGACTTTCGAGCTTTTTCAGGGTTTGGGATTTCAGGCTACGCAAGAGACGCAGCGAGTACCCTCTCGATCTGAGGGCGCCAAATAGAGTAGAACAAGCCTCATTGAAATTTACCTTATCACTTGAATTGCGGTGGAAACGAATGAGTTGTGATTTGATGATACCTTTAAATGTATGTTGAGGATGAAATGATTTTGTGTGCAACAATTGATGTGAATCAGTTGGTTTAAAATACACTTTATAATCTAAATGACCGGACGCCTGAAATTGCTTGCCTTTATACACGGTCACATCGAGAAAATCAACAGAATTTTCACTGATAGTAGCTTTCAATTTAATATTTGGATCGTGATTGTTCAAAATTTCTAAAAATTCATCAAAATCTTCTTTTGAATGTTCCCAAATAATATAAATGTCATCTAAATACCTGAGATATACGAGAGGATGCTTTGCACATTTGCTTAAGGCATTTTCCTCCCATTCCGCTACATAAATGCTTGCAAAATTAGGACTGAATCTTTTGCCCATAGGACAACCCATTATTTGTAGAAAATATTCTCCATTGAATTGAAAGTCATTACCTTTTAAGCTCAGCTCTAAAAGATCCAAAATTTGTTCATCCGGGCGTTTCGCATCCGGATATTTTTCAAATGCATTTTTAACTGATTTAACACCTTTATCAATATCAATGTTCGTATACATACTGTCGATATCCAAAGTAGCCAGAATTGCATTTTTCGATATTTTCAATTTCGAAATTTTTGACAGGAAATCCTGTGTATTTTTTAGATAGCTCGGATGTCTATTTGCTATAGGTTTCAGATGATAATCAATTAATTCCGAGATCGCATAAGATTCCGAATTACAATCTGATACAATTGGCCTCCCGGGTGGAGTTAAGTCATCCGTCCATGAAGAACGGTCCTTGTGGATCTTTGGTAGGATATAAAATTGTCTTGTTTGAGCACTGAGCTTAGCTGTTAAATATTTCAATTGTTTTTTGGTAATGTGACCTTCGTCGAGGAGAAATTTTAAGATCTTATTGAATTTTTCGATATTACTAGGCCAAATAAGTGAATCTATTTTCTTATAATGTTTAGTATTGCTGAGTTGTCTCATGGCTTCCTTTATATAATTATCCCGAGATAGAACAACTACCGACCCACCTTTGTCGGCTGGTTTAATTACTAATTTCTTATTTTTTCGAAGTTTCGTGAGGGCTCTCCGTTCACCAGCTGTTAAATTGTCTTTATCGGAGAGTATGTTCATGCTGAACACCTTTTGGATGATTCGTTTACTAGCCTCAATAATTTCGGGATCTACTTCACTATCTGGAGGTGACCAACCAGATGATTCTGTGAAAGGAAGTTTCCGACCGCTGGAGTTTCTAAAGCGGTCTGCTAATTTCATTTGCCTAAGAAAATTACAGTTGTATGATGGTAAATTTGTTTGGTTATCAGTTTTAGGCTTTGGTGCTGGTACAAAAGTTAAACCGCGATCTAAAAGAGATTTCTCTTGGGTTGTTAGGTCATTGGTGCCAGACAGGTTAACCACATTAGTTCCTAATCCCACATCTGTTAGGCGGCTGTTACCTTTGCCTTTACTTAGTTTAAATTTAGGTGGTTCAACCAGTGATCGTACATAATATTGGCGGTTCTCGTGGTCCAATGGATTAAATCCTGAGCAACATCAAACTTCGCGTCCTCAATTTTAGGTATAACGTTAACGTCCTTCACTTTCCGAGTTTTTGCGAAAAGTTTAGTTCAGCGAAATAAATTTTTGCTGATCTAAACTTGACCCTGATATCGCTAAGCATATTCCGCAACTGCTTAACTACGAGATCAGAATTATCGTTTCGAGAATTCACGCCAGTATTTAATAATATTTTTTGGGGACTGGACTGGCCCCTGTGCCCTTTAAACATAGAGCGCAGATGATTGAATTTGGCGCCGGGGTAACACTCCACCTGGATGTCCGGATGGGGATTTCGATCAATGCGTCCTAAATTTGAACTTCCAATCATAAGGATGTTTTTACAAACATCGGGGAGGCGCCAATTCCTTTTGTCAAAATTAACTCCGCTTTTATGCCGAAACTGGGAGAATTTAGAATCAAATGAGCGGCCCGAGTTGCGGCTCGGTGACTTGACTTTCTCTGAGTACGATATACCTGGTTGAACCACACTAGAGGCAGGAGAAGGGGGAGAGGAAACAGAAGCAGGAGAGGAAGCAGAAGCAGGAGAAGAAACAGAAGGAGGAGGAGGAGTTCTAGTGAGAGCACTAGGAGAACCAGAGAAGAAAGGCTGAGGAGGAGTAGGAGGTAGAGGAACAAGACGAGGCGAGACAGCGTTACTCAATTTGCGAGCATCTTCAGTCACAATATGGACCGGAGATGTTTGCAAATTGAGGCGCTTACTCTGAGAGAAAGAAGAAGTAGAAGGAAAAGAAGAGGGAGAAGTGCTTTGCCTTGATCTTTTCTTATTTTGCTTTTCGCGTTGGGGTAGAGGGACAACACGGGCCGGAGTTTGCTTGCTCCCTCCCGTATTGTTCCTTACTCCAGACGCTGGGCGAAGTTCCGAAATGTAAGACTCATAGGCCGAAATCGTCTTGTCTGTCAACTTATTTTTAAAGTTTTTTTGAGCCCAGATCAAGGCACGCGCCGAAGCGCTGTTGAAGTCTATTTTTTCGAGTCCAGGAGGTGGTCGCATAGCCAAAGTTATCTTAGACTTCAACTGGTTTAAATTTATCTTGTAATGCTCAACTAAAGCATTTAACGTTTGGTTGGCCCATCCCACACTAATCTGTCGAAAAACAGAAAAAATGTGTGGGGTGGGAAGAGCCGGCTTTAGAAAGCCACCTAACTCATCTACTTTCTTCTCCAACTGTTTCGGGAAATCCCGGTTGGCCAAATGCTGCTCTAGGAGCCCAATATGGTGCATACACTGAATCACCTGGAAAAGGGCCTTGACCAATCTAGAATAGGCCTGGAACGATTGTTCCTGGCCTCTTCCAGACTGGGCAACTCTCTTTCCCTGATGCTTCTGTCTTTTTTGAGCCATTTGAAGAATAGGTAGATGAATTTAGAATGAAATTAAAATGAAGAAATGAAATAAATTAAAATGAAATCTAGATATTACCTATTAGAGAAGATACCTGGATTGGTTGTAGTCTTCAGCAAAGGTAGAAAATAATCCGTCTGTCTCGACGCGTTTCGCTTGGTTTGGCTTTTTCAAAGAGACTTTGAGGAAAATGAATCCAACTTTGGGAGGGCATGCATGGTATATATCCATATGTGGGCTGGGGGTGTTTTTCACAGCTCAGTATATAATTAAACTCGGTAACAAGCTGACAAATGTCACTCATCTAATTAATTCTTTTCAATCTGAGATGTCCCAAGTTTGTTTTTCACAACTCAGTTTGTGTCGTCCAAACAAATTAGATGAAGCTCTATTGATTGGCTTCCATTGGATTTTAATCAGTCAGTGAGTGATTTGCTTTACTGACCCCATGAAGCCCTATTGGTTGGCTTTGATTTAAGTAAAACCAATCTGGAGCGGTTTGCTTTACTGGCTTCAGAAGTATGTGAAAATAATATGAAAAAATGGTTTGATAAAATATATTGAGACTAAAGAAATAAATGAAAAAATAACGCCAAAGATCATGATGCCGCACGAATGTTATCAGTTGGAATGAAAATCCCCCGACGGAGGTTTATGACGGAAAATATTTTACACCACGTAGAAATTGTGTGTTTTACCTTCTGAACCTCTACATTGTGTGAAAGGTATGAAAAATTAAAATTAAAATAAAAATAATAATTTAAATAAATGAATCAACCAAATAAATAAATAAATAAATAAATAAATAAAAATTAATAAAAAATTTAAAATAATCAATAAATAAATATATAAATAATAATTTTATTTAGGAAATACATACACATGATTGAAATTAGAACCTATTTTGTTTTTGGGCATATATGAACTCTGGCACTCGCCTGTGTGTGTTTGAGGTTAAAAAATCGCACTGGCACAGATATTTCATACTGAAACGTTTTTTTCTTTTAATATGCCGCCGAAAAATTGTTTTCATTTACTGAACCCTGATTGGTTTCAAACATGACAAAAAAGTACACAAAATTGATTTAAACTAAGTGATGAGCTTAGGAACTGGTTAAACTGACTGGCAGAAATTGGTGTTATTCATTGATGGGCTCTAATTTAGTCCTTACAAGGATGTTACGCAAGCTTTTGTTTTTCTTATAGGCGATGACAGGTCGAAGATTCAAAGGTTCATTTAATTTAGCATTGGTGAAATTGAATTCATCTTTTAACATTTTTGCTATTTCGATATTCATTCTGTTGTACGTTAAAGTGAAAGGAATGATGGACCTCCTTTCGCATTCGCCCTCTGATATGTTCATACCAAATGGCCAGAGAGTTTGAAGCGTATTGATCCAAAAAGCTTCACGTTTTTTTCTAAATTCATCCGTTTCTTCTAATGTGTCTTTAATTGGTGGTTGTTCAATAGGATGGATTTCGAAATCGCCCAAAGAATGGCCAGGAAGGTTAAAATGTTGTGCTACTGGGGCATCAGCATTATGTTTTATATCCTGTTTGTGTCTAGTAGCACGTTCTCGAAAAGGATTTTGACTTTGACCAACATACTGTTTCCGACATCGCTTACAAGTGATAAGGTAAATAATGTTTGGTGAATCACAATGGAGAGGGTTACGGATCTGATAATGATTTTTCGTTTGTTCGGAGGAAAATTCCTCTTTCTGATCAGGCATAAAAGTATGCAGTCTACAACGAGGCTTTTTGCAATTAAATACCGCGCCACTACCATTCTGCAACGGTCTGTTGTGTTCAATCTTCAGTGGTTCGAATTCGGTAGTTTCAGCTGGACTTTCGAGCTTTTTCAGGGTTTGGGATTTCAGGCTACGCAAGAGACGCAGCGAGTACCCTCTCGATCTGAGGGCGCCAAATAGAGTAGAACAAGCCTCATTGAAATTTACCTTATCACTTGAATTGCGGTGGAAACGAATGAGTTGTGATTTGATGATACCTTTAAATGTATGTTGAGGATGAAATGATTTTGTGTGCAACAATTGATGTGAATCAGTTGGTTTAAAATACACTTTATAATCTAAATGACCGGACGCCTGAAATTGCTTGCCTTTATACACGGTCACATCGAGAAAATCAACAGAATTTTCACTGATAGTAGCTTTCAATTTAATATTTGGATCGTGATTGTTCAAAATTTCTAAAAATTCATCAAAATCTTCTTTTGAATGTTCCCAAATAATATAAATGTCATCTAAATACCTGAGATATACGAGAGGATGCTTTGCACATTTGCTTAAGGCATTTTCCTCCCATTCCGCTACATAAATGCTTGCAAAATTAGGACTGAATCTTTTGCCCATAGGACAACCCATTATTTGTAGAAAATATTCTCCATTGAATTGAAAGTCATTACCTTTTAAGCTCAGCTCTAAAAGATCCAAAATTTGTTCATCCGGGCGTTTCGCATCCGGATATTTTTCAAATGCATTTTTAACTGATTTAACACCTTTATCAATATCAATGTTCGTATACATACTGTCGATATCCAAAGTAGCCAGAATTGCATTTTTCGATATTTTCAATTTCGAAATTTTTGACAGGAAATCCTGTGTATTTTTTAGATAGCTCGGATGTCTATTTGCTATAGGTTTCAGATGATAATCAATTAATTCCGAGATCGCATAAGATTCCGAATTACAATCTGATACAATTGGCCTCCCGGGTGGAGTTAAGTCATCCGTCCATGAAGAACGGTCCTTGTGGATCTTTGGTAGGATATAAAATTGTCTTGTTTGAGCACTGAGCTTAGCTGTTAAATATTTCAATTGTTTTTTGGTAATGTGACCTTCGTCGAGGAGAAATTTTAAGATCTTATTGAATTTTTCGATATTACTAGGCCAAATAAGTGAATCTATTTTCTTATAATGTTTAGTATTGCTGAGTTGTCTCATGGCTTCCTTTATATAATTATCCCGAGATAGAACAACTACCGACCCACCTTTGTCGGCTGGTTTAATTACTAATTTCTTATTTTTTCGAAGTTTCGTGAGGGCTCTCCGTTCACCAGCTGTTAAATTGTCTTTATCGGAGAGTATGTTCATGCTGAACACCTTTTGGATGATTCGTTTACTAGCCTCAATAATTTCGGGATCTACTTCACTATCTGGAGGTGACCAACCAGATGATTCTGTGAAAGGAAGTTTCCGACCGCTGGAGTTTCTAAAGCGGTCTGCTAATTTCATTTGCCTAAGAAAATTACAGTTGTATGATGGTAAATTTGTTTGGTTATCAGTTTTAGGCTTTGGTGCTGGTACAAAAGTTAAACCGCGATCTAAAAGAGATTTCTCTTGGGTTGTTAGGTCATTGGTGCCAGACAGGTTAACCACATTAGTTCCTAATCCCACATCTGTTAGGCGGCTGTTACCTTTGCCTTTACTTAGTTTAAATTTAGGTGGTTCAACCAGTGATCGTACATAATATTGGCGGTTCTCGTGGTCCAATGGATTAAATCCTGAGCAACATCAAACTTCGCGTCCTCAATTTTAGGTATAACGTTAACGTCCTTCACTTTCCGAATGGTTTCGTTGATGATGCTCAGGGTTCTCCTCTCAGCCTGAGGGAGTTTTTGCGAAAAGTTTAGTTCAGCGAAATAAATTTTTGCTGATCTAAACTTGACCCTGATATCGCTAAGCATATTCCGCAACTGCTTAACTACGAGATCAGAATTATCGTTTCGAGAATTCACGCCAATATTTAATAATATTTTTTGGGGACTGGACTGGCCCCTGTGCCCTTTAAACATAGAGCGCAGATGATTGAATTTGGCGCCGGGGTAACACTCCACCTGGATGTCCGGATGGGGATTTCGATCAATGCGTCCTAAATTTGAACTTCCAATCATAAGGATGTTTTTACAAACATCGGGGAGGCGCCAATTCCTTTTGTCAAAATTAACTCCGCTTTTATGCCGAAACTGGGAGAATTTAGAATCAAATGAGCGGCCCGAGTTGCGGCTCGGTGACTTGACTTTCTCTGAGTACGATATACCTGGTTGAACCACACTAGAGGCAGGAGAAGGGGGAGAGGAAACAGAAGCAGGAGAGGAAGCAGAAGCAGGAGAAGAAACAGAAGGAGGAGGAGGAGTTCTAGTGAGAGCACTAGGAGAACCAGAGAAGAAAGGCTGAGGAGGAGTAGGAGGTAGAGGAACAAGACGAGGCGAGACAGCGTTACTCAATTTGCGAGCATCTTCAGTCACAATATGGACCGGAGATGTTTGCAAATTGAGGCGCTTACTCTGAGAGAAAGAAGAAGTAGAAGGAAAAGAAGAGGGAGAAGTGCTTTGCCTTGATCTTTTCTTATTTTGCTTTTCGCGTTGGGGTAGAGGGACAACACGGGCCGGAGTTTGCTTGCTCCCTCCCGTATTGTTCCTTACTCCAGACGCTGGGCGAAGTTCCGAAATGTAAGACTCATAGGCCGAAATCGTCTTATCTGTCAACTTATTTTTAAAGTTTTTTTGAGCCCAGATCAAGGCACGCGCCGAAGCGCTGTTGAAGTCTATTTTTTCGAGTCCAGGAGGTGGTCGCATAGCCAAAGTTATCTTAGACTTCAACTGGTTTAAATTTATCTTGTAATGCTCAACTAAAGCATTTAACGTTTGGTTGGCCCATCCCACACTAATCTGTCGAAAAACAGAAAAAATGTGTGGGGTGGGAAGAGCCGGCTTTAGAAAGCCACCTAACTCATCTACTTTCTTCTCCAACTGTTTCGGGAAATCCCGGTTGGCCAAATGCTGCTCTAGGAGCCCAATATGGTGCATACACTGAATCACCTGGAAAAGGGCCTTGACCAATCTAGAATAGGCCTGGAACGATTGTTCCTGGCCTCTTCCAGACTGGGCAACTCTCTTTCCCTGATGCTTCTGTCTTTTTTGAGCCATTTGAAGAATAGGTAGATGAATTTAGAATGAAATTAAAATGAAGAAATGAAATAAATTAAAATGAAATCTAGATATTACCTATTAGAGAAGATACCTGGATTGGTTGTCTTCAGCAAAGGTAGAAAATAATCCGTCTGTCTCGACGCGTTTCGCTTGGTTTGGCTTTTTCAAAGAGACTTTGAGGAAAATGAATCCAACTTTGGGAGGGCATGCATGGTATATATCCATATGTGGGCTGGGGGTGTTTTTCACAGCTCAGTATATAATTAAACTCGGTAACAAGCTGACAAATGTCACTCATCTAATTAATTCTTTTCAATCTGAGATGTCCCAAGTTTGTTTTTCACAACTCAGTTTGTGTCGTCCAAACAAATTAGATGAAGCTCTATTGATTGGCTTCCATTGGATTTTAATCAGTCAGTGAGTGATTTGCTTTACTGACCCCATGAAGCCCTATTGGTTGGCTTTGATTTAAGTAAAACCAATCTGGAGCGGTTTGCTTTACTGGCTTCAGAAGTATGTGAAAATAATATGAAAAAATGGTTTGATAAAATATATTGAGACTAAAGAAATAAATGAAAAAATAACGCCAAAGATCATGATGCCGCACGAATGTTATCAGTTGGAATGAAAATCCCCCGACGGAGGTTTATGACGGAAAATATTTTACACCACGTAGAAATTGTGTGTTTTACCTTCTGAACCTCTACATTGTGTGAAAGGTATGAAAAATTAAAATTAAAATAAAAATAATAATTTAAATAAATGAATCAACCAAATAAATAAATAAATAAATAAATAAATAAAAATTAATAAAAAATTTAAAATAATCAATAAATAAATATATAAATAATAATTTTATTTAGGAAATACATACACATGATTGAAATTAGAACCTATTTTGTTTTTGGGCATATATGAACTCTGGCACTCGCCTGTGTGTGTTTGAGGTTAAAAAATCGCACTGGCACAGATATTTCATACTGAAACGTTTTTTTCTTTTAATATGCCGCCGAAAAATTGTTTTCATTTACTGAACCCTGATTGGTTTCAAACATGACAAAAAAGTACACAAAATTGATTTAAACTAAGTGATGAGCTTAGGAACTGGTTAAACTGACTGGCAGAAATTGGTGTTATTCATTGATGGGCTCTAATTTAGTCCTTACAAGGATGTTACGCAAGCTTTTGTTTTTCTTATAGGCGATGACAGGTCGAAGATTCAAAGGTTCATTTAATTTAGCATTGGTGAAATTGAATTCATCTTTTAACATTTTTGCTATTTCGATATTCATTCTGTTGTACGTTAAAGTGAAAGGAATGATGGACCTCCTTTCGCATTCGCCCTCTGATATGTTCATACCAAATGGCCAGAGAGTTTGAAGCGTATTGATCCAAAAAGCTTCACGTTTTTTTCTAAATTCATCCGTTTCTTCTAATGTGTCTTTAATTGGTGGTTGTTCAATAGGATGGATTTCGAAATCGCCCAAAGAATGGCCAGGAAGGTTAAAATGTTGTGCTACTGGGGCATCAGCATTATGTTTTATATCCTGTTTGTGTCTAGTAGCACGTTCTCGAAAAGGATTTTGACTTTGACCAACATACTGTTTCCGACATCGCTTACAAGTGATAAGGTAAATAATGTTTGGTGAATCACAATGGAGAGGGTTACGGATCTGATAATGATTTTTCGTTTGTTCGGAGGAAAATTCCTCTTTCTGATCAGGCATAAAAGTATGCAGTCTACAACGAGGCTTTTTGCAATTAAATACCGCGCCACTACCATTCTGCAACGGTCTGTTGTGTTCAATCTGTGTGTGTGTGTGTGTGTGTGTGTGCGTGTGCGTGCGTGCGTGCGTGCGTGCGTGCGTGCATGCGTGCGTGTTAGGGCCACAGCCATCAAACTTCACACAATTATAAAGGACCATGGGAGGATGTTTCACACACCATAGCCATGTTCGTACCTTCAAGGTCAAGGTCACATTTCAAGGTCACACTAAAAATCGGTCAATATTCGTGTCTCAGCCATAACTCAGAAACGAATCATAGTACAATTGTTAAACTTTCTACAAATGTTAAGGACAGTCAGAAGGTGTGTCGCATATAATAGTTTCCGCTGCATCTGCAAGGTGAGGGTCACAATTGACCTTCATATGTTCAGGGTCACAAATCATGTGTCAAGCATAACTCCAAAACTATTAGGGCTACAATCATCTAACTTCGCTCAATTATAAAGGACAACCGGTGGATGTGTCACACACCACAGCCAGGTCTGTAAGGTCAAGGTGGGGGGGGGGGGGGTGGGCTGGGAGGGGGCATGTGTTACTTTAGTAACATTTTTCTTGTTTTCATCAAATGTAGTCATGATTAGATTTGATGAAATATATCTTGAAATTCTCTGTGGTTTAAGTGTTAAAAGGCATGTTTTGATGACAAATATAATTTAGGCATGTGATGTAGTTTTGATAACTAAAATAATATAGCACTTTACCAGTTAAGTTTTCAGCACATCTCTCAATCAAGCCTGGAAATAAGCAATCTGTAATTTGCATAGGGCCCTGCAATTACTCGAATTTTGAGTCGATTCTCGAGTTGTGATGCAAAATCGACTTAACTTGTCTCCGATTCTTGGATGTCCCTTTTCTCGAGTCGATGCGGTCCCGATAAATGACAGAGTTTTCATTGTGAGTTCTTTCTTTAAACGATGCAATAATCCAGTTTGGCCACAAAAGAAGTAAGAAAATATGCTACAAAACCCTATTTGTATCGCTGTTAAATGATATCAACATGATTTACTGACACCTCATCGCGGCCTTAGTAAAGTCGGCACTATACATAAGTCATAACAGGATTCATCACCTGAAGATAAGACTTTGCTCCCATGGTGAAATGCCCAATGGATGGTAGATAAGTCTATATGTGTAGAATGAAGTGCACTCTGAGCACTCGAGTCTGTACACTTCCGTTTAATGGAAGTATATGGACTCGAGTGCTCAGAGTGCACTTAATCTATTATTGGTGTTTTGACTGCATGAACAAACCAATATGTCATGCCTAATTTGGAAAACATGTTCAAACTTGTCAAGATTGTTACATGGAGGTTCTAACAGGCAAGAAAGATCGGTAGCTTGTACCAAAATATGTATACATGGAATAGTTAGCCGATTGAAAGTCGCATTTAAGGGATGAAAGAACGTTAAATCCCTCTCTGTTGAGAAGAAATTGGGCTGTCAGTTTTATAAGAATCGACTCGAAAAATGACTCATCTCGCGAGTTTTAAACTGGAATCGAATTGAGAATCGACTTGAACTAAAATATCCGATTTGCAGGGCCCTACATTTGCATAATGAGATCCCCAGAGGGTGAATTTGCTGGTACTGTCCCACACAGTAGGCTAGAATCCCCCATTTATCCTCTGAGACATTGATTCAGATTGAGGTTTACAGAGGGTAAGTTTGTAATGCTACCCTGCTGTGTGGGGTAGCATCACCAAATTCCCCCTTTGGGACCTCAATCTGCAGATGACAGTCTCCTTATTTCCAGGCTTGCTCTCAAGAGAATTCTGGTTGTGAATCAGTTAAATAGGTAGTAGGGTTGGTACACCAATACAGGATGTTATTAAGATAAGATGGGGAGTGATACTTGAAAATTGTGAGTGGGTAACTTTATTACTGTAACAACACATTAAGCCAGACTTACATGAAATATCTGTTGAGAACTAATCATCTCATTCTCAGTATATCAGATATACTTTTATATATTGACAGTTTACATGTGGCTTCCAATATTGGAAAATGTTTATAATCTCATGCTCTTGTATTTGGAACTTGAGCATCTTGCCCTGCTTCTTATCCTGATAATTTTAATCTAGGCCAGTTTTATTTTTTGCTATCACCCACACCTGGATTTTCAACCCAGTGTGCATTTTTCAGTTTTCTTTGGAGTACTTCAGACATTGATTCACCTTTTCTTGTAGATAGTGTCTTATGAAGTCAAGCCAGGAAGCTGTGTTAATTGTGTGAAATGATAAACTATGAGGATCAGGCAAGTCTCAATAGTGTGTTTTTAGAAGTGTAAATTATTTCATCTTTTACCCCTGCTCATTGATACCAGAATATCAAGCAGCATATTTTCTCCTAAGATGCAACCAATTCATTCTTTTGTGACAGAGATCTTTCTTTCCCAGTTCCATTATGGGAAAAAATTGCCGACTGAAATTTTGGTATTTTGACATCAGTGTGCAGGCAGGGTTCCCACTCATATGAACTGTCCTTGAAATTTGGGCCTTTCCTTGAAAAGTGCTTGAATTTGCTTCTATCCTTGAAATGTACTTGAGTTTCACCTTCCTCCTTGGAAAGTACATAACTGGTAGAGTGCAAAATTATTTCACTTCAAAGATGATATGAAGAACATCCACAGAATATGATGCCTTTAACTTGGGGCACCCACACTTCAGAGTAAAGCCCAAATTTGGGTTTCCAGCACTCAACCAGTTAAATTCAGTTTTACCTGTAACTTTAGAGACAAGAAGTTTCATGATAACCCACCCCACATATATGCAACATCACAAAATCGATCTGGAACCACATCTCTTTTGATCTCTTTGCATACTCTCACATGCTAAATAATAGTGATGTCACTATTATTAATGTTGAAGAAGGGGGCGCGGTGGCTCAGTTGGTAGAGGTGCAGGCTGCAAGCCGAGAGGTCCTCGGTTCGAATCCCACCTGCGGCAACCACGTTGTGTCCTTGGGCAAGACACTTCACCCCGATTGCCTACATGGGGGCACGATGACGCTGTGTACTGAGGCGTACTGCACGTCGATGGTGCACATGTCTTCAACCAATCTAACCCTGCCTGTGCTGCGGTGCAGAGTTCAGAGTTACGATGTTGGAGAGCTGACAGCTGCTTGTCGTTGCTCGGTGGTTCTCTCCGGGTACTCCGGCTTCCTCCACCCGTTAAACTGTCACGGTCACGGTTAGCCATTTTGCATAAGTATGTGACCTTAAACACCAATAAATAAATAAATAAATAAATAACGTTGAAGAAAAATTTTGGTCATCACTGTTATTTGGAAATGAGACAAAGACTGAAAATGCCATCACTATTATTAATTTTAACTAAAAATACAGGACACCACTATTATTCAACTATCACTATTATCAGGCAGGTGGGAGTGTGTTGTCCCTTGAGTGCAACAAGGCAGTATCCGCAGTGCTTCAGCATTAGAGATGCTGCCTTGTTGCACTCTAGGGACGAAAAATATCTAGCTAGTTGGATTTTCAAGAAATCAGGTTCTTGAGGTTAAATTTTTTTGTGTTCATGGTGGTAAGTTCATATGAAAATTATTATAGTCCTTGAAAAATATGTCAAGGGTCCTTGAAAAGAGCTTAAGTAGTACTTGAATTTGATTCTTCTTTTGTCAGTGGGAACCCTGAGAGGGGTTAACATGCTGTGTATATTCAGTAGCTAATATTACACATTAAGGATTAGATCAAGGGCCTAAATCTTGGGGGTGGGGGGGGGGGAGGGTGGTGTCACACCATTCCAACATTCCTTCTCCTTTTGGGCAGTAATCAAGTAGAGTACTTTTGTACAATATATGTCACATGACTTTCCCTTCTTTGGATTGGCTGAGCGTAGGGCCCTGCAAAGCTTTGAAATTTGATTTCATTTCAGTTGTGCCGATTCAAAAATTTTTGAATTGTTGAGATGTTCTCAAAAGCCTACAAAGTTTCTCCTCTTGAACTCTTCTATCATCAGGTCTCCTGTACAGGTGGGGAAGGGTGGGGTGTCCTGTACAGGAGACCTGATGATAGAAGAAGAGATCAAGTAAGTTCTGCTTCCTAAATTACATTGATTCTGTTCTGGAATATTTTGTTTTTTGCTTCCTTTACATGAGTCGCTGTTGCACACAATACTTTAGTGGACACGGACAATATTATGATTGTAAGAAGTTTCAATATCCACAACTTGAAAAGTGTTGAGATTTGATTTGATTTGAAATCTGATGCCTGATTCGATTCAAGATTCAATTTGACCCCAAATTTGAGGTTCGTAGGGCCCTAGCTGAGAGGTACTAGACTATTTCCTATTGAAGGTTCTGAAAATAACCATGCCCTATTTTCATGAACAAGACACTTTCTAACAATGGCCATGGAATATTCTAGTATGTTATACTGACGGAACACAATGCACCCTTTTTAGAGATTTTTTCTGGAATTCTATTTCCTAATTTTCAAGTTCAAAGCAAGGTCCTTAACAATAGGCAGTGTACTTCGGATTGGAGTCTCTCTTCCTCAGTTTATTCAAAATAAAACAATAATTGACCACCAGGTGGCCTTTTGAGAGATTTTTTGTAGAATTCTTTTTCATTATTTCTAAGTTCAAGAATTAAAATGCCTGTCTTTGGCAATGTCCTTGACAGTAGATAGTGTACTTTGGGTTGGTATCTTGATGATTCTTCCTCTGTTTGTTCAGTGTAATATAATAATTATTGCATAGCATGTCACCGACAATGCCAGAACAGTGGTTCTTGAGGAAGACTAGTACTCTTGCCTCCAGCATGTGGTCTGTTCTTCTTCGAGGACCACCATTTTGGCATAGTCAACTCCAAATGTGCAATATTTATTATATAGTTCTCTAACCAAGATATATCATCAGATAGTTGCATCTAAGCACTTAATTTTAATGCCAATGTAAACAAGATATATCATATAGTTCTCTGGCAAGCATATTCAGGGTTCTCACTCCAAATGAAAAGTCCTTGAATTTTGGCCCCTTCCTTGAAAAGTGCTTGAATTTGTTTCTAACCTTGAAAAGTTCTTAATTGTCCACTGCCACACTTGAAAAGTACTTGAATTCAGTTTACTTATAAGCCCTTGAGATAAGACATTTCATGATAACCCACCCCACATACATGCAATATCACAAAATCTGTCAGGAACCACATCTTATTGATCTCTATATTATTCCTTGAGTGGAGCATGGTGCCATCTGCAATGCTAAAACACTGCAGATGGCACCTTGTTGCGCTCAAAGACAATATATATCTAGCTCATTGGGGTTTCCAGAAATCAGGTTTTCGAGGCTGAGATTCTTTGGGCTCATCATTTTGTTGTAAGTCCATGTTAAAATCATATTAGTCCTTAAAAATCAGGAAATTCTTGAAGTGATAACACCAGATCTGGTGCATATGTATATAGATAACAGTCCATTAACCCATTACCCAACTAACGGCCAAGACCGGCCAGCATTATTCACAGAAATTGCCATTCAATTTTCATTTTTTTTTGCCTCAAAAACATAGTATAAGACCCCTCATTGGAACAAGCTTGTTGAGCTTGTTCCAATGAGGGGTCATAAGCTATGTTTTTTTATGCAAAAAAATGAAAAAAATAGATATTCAGTAATTTAGTTTGCAAGTGCAGTCTGCTTTTCATGTTAAATAAAGGGTTAACAGATTGAAAATCTTCATCGGTCACTCTCATTCCTTCTTTAAATGAGTTGCAACTAGTATTCTAATACAATGGGCAACTTATCTTGCTGATTCTCGCTGGGAGGGGGGGGGGGGGATAGAGGTGCGGGGCAAAGGCTTGGCACAGGAGTCAAACTTTGGGAGACCCAGGCCTGATCCAAGAATCCTGGGCCAAGCCCAGACTGTCCCCCCCCCCCCCCACACAAGTTATGGGCCCCATGGTTACTCCCCAGTGTCCCTCACCCTCTCCCTGGCCCTGTATATGTTTTACAGTATTCTGCACGATAACACTAGCTTTCTCAGGCAGAATGTTTTCAAATGTTATAACTGTACTTAAAACTCTGTGGTGCAAAGGTTTAGTTAGATTTTAAGAATTTCAGCAAAAGTAGTTTTCAGTGTTATGACCCTTGATCTTGCAAGTACTTTGCTATTTTTTTGTTTCTGCTTGATATCTTTACCTGTATGTGGTGGAATGTTTTCAAATTAGAAGTTTTTCTTATATAGTTGAGTCCACTTAATTGTATATCTCTTAACCCTTTACCTAATGAACCCGCCACAACCGCCCGTGTAATTTACAAATTAAGCAGTTGAAAAAAATAAAAATTTCAAAACATTCCACCAAAAACTATATCATGTGGCCGACGAGCTCGTTCCAATGAGGATGTCACATGATATGGTTTTCTTGAAATTTTTTGAAAAATTTGAAAAAACAAACATAAAAATAATTAATTTTAATATTGTGTGCATTGAGAAAAGGGTTAACAGAATAACCCTATTAATTGTATATAAATTATATAACTTATAAGCACCAAAGTTACCATACCTTCAGTACAAATTTTACCTGTTAATTGCATATAGGTTATAGTATAAACTCCTGTTAATTGAATAAAAAATCTTGTGATATGTTGCAAAATTACCTCAACTATCACCATTTACCCTTGTTAATAGATCTGTTTGGTCTCAGTACATCCAGTATTGGCATTAATCTATTATATCTTGTCTGACAAAGTTCTATAGAACATACAAGGTATAATAAAATAAATGCTTAGATTATCTCTTGAATACAGGAAAGTGACAACTTCCTGTTAATTGAATTATTTTCATTGGCAAAGTGGCTATTCAATTAATCCTTTACCCAACGTAATGGTCTAAACCGGCCAGTGCTATTCACAGAAATCCCCATTCAATTTTCATTAGTTTTTCATTTTTTGTCACAAAACATACCATATGACCCCTCATTGGGATGAGCTCATTGAACTCGTTCAAATGAGGGGTCATAAGCTATGTTTTTAATGTAAAAAATGAAAAAAATTAGTTATTAAAGAATTTTGTTTGCAAGTGTCATCTGCTTTTTGTGTTAGGTAAAGGGTTAACAGGGCTCTACTGTAGTTTCAAAACAAAAACCAAGTTTAATTTTTGGAATTCTATCACCTGTAGTTCCAAAAGTCATGATTCTTGATTGTAAATCTATAGTTATGACCCTTGACTCTTAACCCACTGAGTATTTTCAAGATATGTCTCTTCAAATCTAGCCATGGCTGCTGTGAAGCAGCCATGACTAGATTTAATGAAAAATTTGACCTAAATTCCTCTCAAGAAATCATCAGTGAAAAAATCAATTTAATTTACAGGGGGCAAATTTGATTAAATATGTCTGTATTATAAAAATTAATTAGCAAGAAAAATCCTGTTCTGAGCATGAATATCTGCTAGCAGCATGCAAGGAATTAAATGAACTGTTAATTCAGGGTTTCTGTATGGTAACTTAACCTACCTTTTTTATGATCACAAAATAAAGTACAAGTTCAATTTTCAGGTTTCTAATGCACATAATTCCGTAGTTATCAATCTTGTGAACAAAATTTTGTGTTTCTACATAACTTTACTTCCCTTTGGCATTTTGATTTGAAATTTACCCATTTTTTGTGACCACAAAATGAAAGCTTTATTCATTTTTCAGATTTCTAGTGCACAAAATTCCATATAATAGTTTATAGCCCTTAATTGTACAACAGCTTTGTCATGATTTTTAATTTCCACGCAATAATTTTGCTTTTCTTTGGCAGATTGATTTTTTGAAATTTTTCTTATGATCACAAATCAAAGACCAAGCATAATTTTTAGATTCATAGTCCTTTTAATTTCACATTTCTCACTGTGGATTCTGGAGAAACTGTATCTCATGTTCTCTGCACAGTTACTCTGGTGGAGACATTATTTTGTTATGCATTAAATATTGTTGATATCTGGGCACAGTGGCTCAATTGGTAGAGATGCAGACTGCAAGCCGAGAGGTCCTCAGTTCGGATCCTACTTGTGGCAACCATGTTGTGCACTTGGACAAGACACTTAATCCCAGTTGCCCACGTGTTGGCATGGTGGCATTGTGTACTAAGACGTACTGCATGTCGATGGTGCACTTGTCTTCAACCATTGCTAACCCTGCCTGCTTGTGTGGAGTTAATACTTCGGGGAGTCTGACAGTTGCTTGCCATTGCTCAATGATTCTCTGCAGGTACTTCAGCTTCCACCACCCATAAAACTGTGACCCTGGCTGTTGAAAGTGTCATTGAACCCCAATAAATAAATTGTTGATATCTTCTATGTAATAAATAAAAATAAGCACTTTTTATACGCACATTTGAAAAAAAGAGTCATGTTATGTAAATGGCTTGCTTGTCCGTCAGTCCATCCAGATTGATTTTTGTCCAGAGCATTTCTCAGCCATATGTTGTCCAATCTTTTCAAACTTGGCACATAAGTTAACCACCATGATAACCTGTGCAAATATGGTTTTGAGTTTGATAGGATTTTCTTAACCAGAGTTATGGTACAGTCTGACTTAGAAATTATACCAGAGTCATGGTACACTCTGACTTCGAAATCATAGTCTGTGGACACATTTTTGTCCTGAGCATTTCTCAGCCATTTGTTGTCCAATCTTTTTTAAAACTTGGCACAAAAGTTAACCACCATGAGAACCCGTGTAAGTGTGATTTTAAGTTTGATTGGATTTTTTTAACCAGAGTTTTGGTACAGTCTCACTTAGAAATTATACAGTCTGTGGACACATTTTTGTCTGGAGCATTTCTCAGCCATTGGTTGTCCAATCATTTTCAAACTTGGCACGTAAGTTAACCACCACGAGAACCTGTGCAAGTGTGGTTTTGAGTATGATTGGACTTTTTTAACCAGAGTGGTTTGTGTCTCAGTCATACTAAAATACAGGTTATGTTCAAATTGGTGTTCGATACGATGTTAGTGGTTGGATGAAAACAGTAGTTATGTACAATTCGAAAAAGCCTACCAGGCGTATTATGCATTGCAAGGCAGTACTCTTGTTGAATGATAATTGTGCCCAAGCCTGGAAATAAGCAATTTGTCATTTACAGAATGAGGCCTCTAGAGGGTAAATTTGCTGATGCTATCCCATACAGTGGACTAGAATCACCCAATTTATCACCTGGGTACCTCTTTCTGCTTAGGCCTGAGATCCTGATTCAGATTGAGGTTCACATAGGGTAAATTTAGTAATACTACCCTGCTGTGAAGGGTAGCATGACCAAATTCACCCTCTGGGACCTCATTCTGCAGATGACCGTCTGCTTATTTCAAGACTTAATTGTGCCTAGTTTCAGCAATGAGCCAGTTATCAATTTGTATATTTTATATATTGATCTTGGCAAAATGAAACATTATTCTGAATTATGGATCTACTGCCATGCGGTAACTTTTCTTAATCAGCTAGTATAGTGATTGAAATATTAGCTCTTTTATATTTATTGCATTTAAATTCAGCTCAGTTATCAAAAAGCAGCGAAAATCTAATGAGATGATGGTTAATTAAGTTCGAAGGAATGAGTTGGTTGAATTACTTACTCCAGACATTAATCAGTGTTATCCTGTTCAATATAGATTTTTTTTCTTTGGATGATATAAAAACTTATGTAACATTATCCCTTCAACTCTTAACCAGCAGAGTATTTTCAAGACATTTTTCATCAAATCTAGTCATGGCTGCTAGGAAGCAGCCATGACTAGATTTGATGAGAAATTAAACTAAGTATAACACAAGAAATCATTCCACTTACAGGGGGAAAATGTGATTAAATATGCCCAAATTATATGGATTTCAATGACAAGAGAAACCCCATGCTGGGTAGGAATATCCGCCAGCAGCATGCAAGCAAAGAGTTAATGCTCACCCAATGTAATATAAAAAAAAAGCTTGGCACTATTCACAAAAAATCGCCATTCAAATTTATTACTTTTTCTTTTTTGGTCACAAAATAATAGCTTATGAACTGTCATTTGGGCTTGTTCCAGTGAGGGGTCATAAACTATGTTTTTGAGACAAATAATTAAAATGTTTAGTGATTCAAGAAGGTTTTTTTTTTGCAATTTTGTCATTCTGTTTGTGTTGGGTAAAGGGTTAATATCCCCATGGTAACCCCAGGAAGTGAAGCAGTGCCTGTTCACTGCAATAAACAGGCTCTGTTTTACTGTAAAATAGGACCCAGTCACCAATGCTTGGGAGGTGCAAACCCTCTCTAAAATGGGCAACCTGGCTTATTAACACTCACCCCTAGGATTGAGTTGATACTCATGCTGTGGTTGTGATTAGCCATTGTGCAAAAATATGTGACCTTAAACACTAATAAATAAATAAATAAAGAAATAAAGGGTTAATAGGCCTGGAAATAATGCACATACAAAATGTTTCTAAGAGGGCCATTTTAGCACACCTGTAAATCTAGGTTGATTATCAGTGATGTTCAGAATCAACACTTGAAAAGTCAAATGAAATATTTTCATCCTTCATTTAACACTTAAAGGCCTGGAGATTTTTATACATTTTGGCAGCACTTTGACAGTGTACATTCTGTGGCTTTGCAGTTGGTTCTAGGCAAGCCTTGGCTGCCTGTAAAGGCAGCCAAGACTTGCTTAGAATGAACTGTTGAGGTACTTAGACTGTATCGTGCAAGTTTATTGAGAGGCAGCATGTTTGGGCACCTGTTCTATTACAGTAAATGTGATCAAAGTCAGAACTAGCCTTTAAGGGTTCAATCAAAAGCAAAATGAAAAACAACAGTTATTTCCCCTGTCTTACTTGGGTTTGGGGGTGGGGAGTCCATAAAAAATTATGATTATTGCTTCTTGTTTTTGTCTTTTGGCTACAGGAATAATTTATTGAATTCCAGCAGAATTAGCTCTCCTTCACATTTTCCATTGAAAACACTTTTGGGTTTTTTGCACTTTATCTTGGGACCAATGACAAATATGTCAAAACACCTTAGGGGTTCAAAATATGAGTCAATGTCTCTGGGGTTTCTCAGCGGTCATTGAATTCGTTTTCCAAAAATTCTGGAAAGCCGTTTTTTTATGCCCTCATATACTTTTTTTGAATATCATTTTTGAATTTTACTGCTCAATCAAATAGGTAGATCCAAAACAAAGGGGTTAATGTTCATTTTCCAGGCATGGTATGACACATCAACTAGAGGGTAAAACCAAAGAAGTTGAATCTTAGTGGGAGGGTGTGGGGACAAGGGCAAAATCAGGTTTTAAATTTTGGAAATCATATTTCAAGACCTTGTAATACATTCCTAAATCTTATTATTAAATTTTGGGGCCGGAAGAAGAGGGCAGAGCCCAAAATTTTGAAAGTGGGGTGCACTTATATTTCAGGCATGGTATGACACATCAACTTATTATTTGTTAGAATAGATAGTTACTGACAAACGTATGTTTTTTTGCCAGTATATGCCATCCATGTTCATGCTGGAGATATTTATGCCACAGATTGCATTGCTTTTGTTGGAGAATGCCTATAGGAAATAAAAAATGAATTCTAAGAACTGAGTAAGTGCAACTTCTCCCATAAGACATAATAAAATGAATTCTAGGAAGAGAGTAAGTGTTGCTTGTTTCAAACAGAATAAACAAGAAGAAAATCCAAGGAATATGAAGTCTTTTTCCTGTATCAGCAATATTTCAGCATGGCACTGGCAGTGGCTTCCAGCAATGTGTCAGTTAAGCCTTTACACTTGCATTTCAATTTTCTTGAATAAATAAAAAGCATAATTTAGGTCTAAAAAAAGTGAAAAATCTGTTTCTCAGGCCCTCCCACATTGTCCTTTTGGCTGCCGCATGCTCTCTTTTTATAACCAATACAAACTTAAAAAAATAAAACTTCACTGGTTTTAGTCTGACATTTTACCCAGGTTAATAAAATTGATAAATTTGTTCCTTGAGTGCAACAAGGCTTTGCAATGCTTTAGCACTGCAAAGCCTTCTTGCACTCAAAGGACGAAATACACCACCATCTGTGCTATTCTGTAGATTATGAGGCCTAAAACATAAAACAAACCAAGAACATGAACTTTTGATGGCAAAGAAATAATTACAAAAATAAAAAATGAAATAAAAAAATACCTGTCCACATGCAATTTTACAAAAAATGGTCTGAGAAACAGAAGATCTATTTTGTGGGGCCTTATGACTACTGATTGGAATGGGCTGAATGAGCAAGTTTCATTGAGTGATGAAAGGCTATGTTTTGATGGCAAAAATTTACAAAATTTGTCTAGCAATTTTTGTGTGTGCAGAGCACTCGCCAAAATTTTCCATCATGTTCAGTAAAGACTTAAGAATTAATACTTCACCTGACAAATTGGCCACAACTGCCAGCGAAATTTAGAAATTGTGCAGTTGAAAAATATTAATTTAAAAAAAAAAATTTCAACCAAAGCATATTTACCCCTAGAGATGGGCAATCAATTAACCAATTTTTATACCCCCTGCAAACAATGTTTGGGGGGGGGGGGGGAGGGGTATATAGGAATCACATAGGAATCACCCTGTCCATCCATCCGTCCATCCGTCTGTCCATCTGTCCATCCTTATAAGCGCAACTCCTCCGATTTTTACTCAATGGAAGAGCTCCATATGAAGATGTGCATGAAGCAATATAATTCTGTTCTGACATTTCCAAGTGGTGATAATCTAACTTATACATTTCAATTGCTACATCATATGGTTGTGTCCTCGTAAGCGCAACAACTGAGGCGTGGGGGGTATCACTTTGTGAGCTTGCTCACAGTACCTCTAGTTCTACTTGGTTTTGCTTTTGCTACTGAAAACCCAAACTGTCACAAACACAAAATACCATGATTTTGTTAATTTGACATTTTTCCAACTCCTAATGTAGTTTTGACACTGGATCACATCACTGGCTGAATAATAAACAATAAAACTAATCCCAAACAGCCAGATCACAAATAAGAGCATGGATTTTGTGAAACAGGTTTGATGTGACTTGTTCTTGTTTCACTTTCCATATATTTTGAAAATTGGTAATATAAATAATACCAGACAGCACCAAGCTTGACAGTTACATTTTGTGCCATCAAAAACTATGGATGCAATAATTTTTGACATTCTAATACCTCGTTCCAACAAATGGGTCATCCACCCTCAATAAAATTATTTTAACCCTTTACCCAATGCAGACAATATTAAAATGTATTATTTTAAATATCATTTTTTAATTTTTTTCAAAACATTTCAACCAAACCATATCATGTGATCCCTCGTCAAGCTCGTTCCACAGAGGGGTCACTTGATATGGTTTGGTTGAAGTTTATTGAAAAATAATATTTTTACAGTTGATGATTTGGCATATTACATGGGCGGATGTGGCCGATTCATTGGGTAAAGGGTTAAAAAATGAGTATCTGATACATAAAATCAGTACTAAGCAAGATTACCTAACATCAGTTTGAAAATCATTTCATATAAAAATGAAAAGATATTTGAAATTTTCAGCATGTTAATCTTCGCCACCAAAAAATCCCATTGTTTAATTTGATCTATGTTGTAGCATACAGTTCATTAATAGAGAAAATTAAAAGCTTCAGTCAGCAAAAGAAGAGGCAATTCTTCGCTCATTTTCTATAAGCAATGCAACAGTTCTATTAGCCAGGAACAACCACTGAGCATGTGCAGTGCACACATGCTTCTTTTAAAGTTTCAAGTTCTTGTTCCTTTGCACTTACTGAATTGGAAACAAATCAATCTGTTTAATAAACAGAATATGCATCAAATTAGCCATCAAGCTTTTCACCCATACAAAACAAGCTTTGGTTTGTGTTTGTAGAACTATGGTGATCACACATTAGTAATGTTTGTCAGCTACGAATCAACATGCAACCAGGTCAAGTTGCATACATCCAACACATTGCTCTACAAAATTGGGGATATTTCGACAGCAAAATCAGGACATTCTGTACAAGCAACAAATTAACTGGTTGAGGGCTACATTAATTTCGTGATCTGAATTTGTTCATCAAAATTTGTTTTTTTTCAAGTTATTGGAGCGTGCCCATGGGCACTCTTTAATAATTTGTGATAAAACAAATTCATATAAACAAAATATTATTTGCATCTGACTGAATATGAAATTTGAGAAAAGAAAATGTTGGCTTTTGCTGTCTCATTTTTGTTAACCCTTTACCTAACATGAAAAGCAGACGACACTTGCAAAAAAAATTCTTGAATAACTAATTTTTTTCATTTTATGCCTCAAAAACATAGGTTATGACCCCTCGTTGGAACGAGCTCGACGAGCTCGTTCCAACGAGGGGTCATAACCTATGTTTTTGAGACAAAAAATGAAAATATTTTGAAAATTAATTGGCGATTTTTGAGAATAGCGCTGGCCGGTTTTGGCCGTTACGTTGGGTAAAGGGTTAAAAGCCCTGATAGTGGCTCCTGACACTCAACCAATTAAGGGTATGAAATAAGTTAATACTGAATACCAAACCAAAACTGCAGTTTTTCAAAGAAAAAATACTGATACTGACACCCAACTTAAAATTTCAACACTGACCATATCTAGTGACCCCCATTAGAATCCGCTCATCAAGCTCATTCCAAAGAAGAGGCACCTCAGTGGTAGATTGTTGGACTCCTATGCTAGAGATCCTGAGTTCGATCCCCGTCCGGGATGACCTGCATTGTGTCCTTGGGCAAGGCACTTTATCCTGGTTGCCTACATGGGTGCACAATGATGCCATGTACTAAGGCGTACTGCACATTGATGGTGCAAATGTCTTCAACCGTTGTAACCCTGCTTGAGCAGAGCGTGAACAGAGTTAGAATGTTGAGGAGCTGACAGTTGCTCGTCAATGCTCGGTGGTTCTTTCCGGGTACTCTGGCTTCCTCCACCCGTAAAACTGTCACGGTCATGATTAGCCATTGTGCATAAATATGTGACCTTAAACACCAATAAATAAATAAATAATAAGGAGAGTCACATTATATGGTTTTGTTGATGTTTTTTTTTAAATTTTGGAAAAAAAATAATTAAAATAACAAATTTTGATATCATGTGCGATAGGTATAGGGTTTAAAAAATGAAAAACATTATATACTGAATATATATGTGAGGAAATTTGAAATAACAGTTTCAGAAGTTGCACAATCTAATCAAGCATAAAATTAATTTCTGTTGTACCATTCTCAGTCAGAATTACCTGAAAATATTTTATAAGATGTGATTAGCTAAGGCTCATGGGAATATATCATGTTTTGTCAGGATTACCATACCTTTTGAAATGATCAATGGAAACCTAGTTATTGTAGAGTCAGTGGGTGCTTTCCTGCTTTCAGAGCCACTGATTTATTCAGTTGTACACTGTTCTTGCATTATCATTCCTCTAAATACAAGTTGCCATTACTCTTGAAGACGAGTATTTTCCATTAGTCATACTATGGTACCCACGCTTCCTGTTATTGAGACTGGGATATTAAAGGTACCACTCCTTGTAGAACAGCACGATATGGCTATTTTCCTCATAAATAATGAACATTTTTTGCAAATATTCTGTTTGCAGTCTGGAATAACAACACACCTCCCATTACAGGGTTCATACAGGTCATGGAAAACCTGGAAAGTCATGGAATTTTCATTTTTATGCCCCCGACTTAAGTCAGGTGGCATATAGTGATTGAAGTGTGCATGTGTCCATCTGTGTGTGTGTGTGTCTGTGTGTGTGTGTGTCCGAGCCAATAACTCAAAAACTGTTAGGGCCACAGTCATCAAACTTCACACAATTATAAAGGACCATGGGAGGATGTGTCACACACCATAGCCGGGTTCGTACCTTCAAGGTCAAAGTCACATTTCAAGGTCACACTAAAAATCGGTCAATATTCGTGTCTCAGCCATAACTCAGAAACGAATCATAGTACAATTGTTAAACTTTTTTACAAATGTTAACCCTTTACCCAACGTAACGGCCAAAACCGGCCAGCGCTATTCTCAAAAATCATCAATTAATTTTCATTATTTTTTTATTTTTTGTCTCAAAAACATAGGTTATGACCCCTCGTTGGAATGAGCTCGTCGAGCTCGTTCCAACGAGGGTCATAACCTATGTTTTTGAGACAAAAAATGAAAAATATTGGTTATTCAATATTTTTTTTTGCAAGTGTCGTCTGCTTTCCATGTTAGGTAAAGGGTTAAGGACAGTCAGAAGGTGTGTCATGTATAATAGTTTCCGCTGCATCTGCAAGGTGAAGGTCACAATTGACCTTCATATGTTCAGGGTCACAAATCGTGTCTCAAGCATAACTCCAAAACTATTAGGGCTACAATCATCTAACATCGCTCAATTATAAAGGATAACGGGTAGATGTGTCACACACCACAGCCACATCTGTAATGTCAAGGTCACATTTCAAGGTCACACTGAAAATCATCAATATTCGTGTCTCAGCCATAACTCAGAAACGAACCAAAGTACAAATATTAAACTTTTTACAAATTTTTTTGTTTGATGGAGGTCAGGGTCATTGCCACATAAGGGGGGGGGGGGGCATAGTCACTTCCGTGTGAATCTCTTGTTTAAAATTAAGGCCTGGAAAAGCTGGAAAAAAGTGGGGATATTTTACTAAATCATTGAAAATCAAGGTAAAAGTCATGAAATTTACATTTTCAGTTTTGTTTTCATTGTGTGCAAGTTGCTTGATATTTAACCCTTAATGGTGTAATTCCAACTTGAATCACCTTTTTTATACAACAAAACAGGTGCCTAACATGCGTTCAAAGTGCTTTGGAAGTTATTGCTACACAAGTCTTGTCTGCCTGTGTATGCAGCCAAGATTTGCCCAGAAACAACTGCAAAGTCACAGGATGTAAATTGTCGAAGTTTAGTTAAAATGTATAAAAATCAATAGGCCCTTGTGGGTTAAAGTTATGTAATGTAATAAAAAAAATCATAAAATGTAGGATGTAGTCTTCACTTTTTCCAATGAAGCATTTCAAAAAGGTAATGGAAATTTATTAAAAAGTTCATTGAAAGTCATGAAATTGGTTTTCTGACATGGTGTATGAACTCTGCATTAAGATCACTGATGTTAGAAGTTCAGCAATTCTTTTAATTGTTTGAATGGTAGTTTAATCTTGATTTCAGCATTAGTTTGTCTACTTATTTTTTTTTCTACTTCTTCTTCTTTCTTTTTCTTATTTCTCTTCTTCTTCTTCTTCTTTGGGGGTGTCTCTAGGGGTGTTTTGAAAGTGGGTCGCACTCATATCTCAGGCTTGGTATGACCCATGAACCTAGGACAAGAGTGACTATATTTTGATGCTTGCAAGATCTAACCGAAGGCATTTTTCTGAAATCAGATTCGTGGAATGAATGTTTTGGTAAAGAGATTTATTATCTACTAAGCACATTATTGGAATAGTTACAGACTTTGGAACAAATTCCTGAAGGAGACTTTTAACATTGTAACATCCATCGAGTCCTTTCCGGGAGTGCAGTGGCTCAGTGGTAATCTGTTGAACTTCTATGCTAGAGGTCCAGAGTTTGACCCCCGTCCCTGATGACCTGCGTTATGTCCTTGGGCAAGGCACTTTATCCCGGTTGCCTACATGGGGGCACGATGATGCCGTGTGAAAAAACATACTGCACATCGATGGTGCACATGTCTTCAACCGCTGTAACCCTGCTTGAGCAGAGCTTGAACAGAGTTAGAATGTGGAGGAGCTGACAGTTGCTTGTTGATGCTCAGTGGTTCTCTCCAGGTACTCCAGCCATAAAACTGTCATGGTCACAATTAGCCATTGTGCATAAGTATGTGACCTTAAACACCAATACATAAATAAATAAATAATTGAGTCCTTCCGCAAGAGAAAGAGCCTCAGCTACGAGGGTACTCTTGACTACCCTTTTGATCTTACTGGCACTCCAAGATATGGGATGACATCTGTCATTGCCGCCTTTCAAAAAAAATTATATATCCTCCTGAACTTGAAATCCGGTCAGATAAGTTTGCATATGAAGCATCTGTATACAGAACCAATTCCAACTTCTCCAAATGACCCAAGTCTGGAAACACTATCTGATACAAATTGTTTTTTGCCTTTCTTATAGTCTTGTTGATTTCCATTCTAAACTTAAGATTCACTAAGATCATGTGAAGTAGACAAGTCGAGAACTTTCAAAACAGAGATCTGGTCTACTTTGCGAGGCCAGCCAAAGAAGTTGTCTGACTATTTCTGAAAATTTGCTTCTATCAGCCTTCTTTGATGGCACTTGAATGACTTCTTTGGTTTATTCATGCTGCTGGAGATAAAAAGCATCCTATACCTGCTGAATATTCAATCCTATATAACGAAAACAACATCCCCCTTCTTTACTGCAGTGAACTTTTTTAGTTATACAATCAATAACATCAGTTTTGAAACCATCAGTACTGACACAAAGAAAGTCATCTACGTACATCAGGAAAATTCCATCACAACCGCTGCAGAGGAACATAGCTGGATCTAGCTTGGACTGCACACAAAAAAGTTATAATAGCTCTCTTGACACTCAAGAACCAGTTCCTTGATGAGTCTACAAGCCTGTACACACACTTCTCTAACTTCCACATGGTTGACATTTCTAAACCAGATTCTACTGGAGGTTTTACATGGATGTCTCTCTTTTTCTCGTCTCCTTGGAAGAAAGTTATATCTATGGAGTGTATCCCAAACCCACATGTTGAAGCTACTGCCAAGAACAATGTGATGCTTTCTTTGTGTGCTGTTGGAGAGTTACTTTTCACATCATTTTCCTCTTCAAATCCTCTGACTGCCAGCCTTGCTTTGACAACACTCTTCCTATCATTCTTTTTCTCTGTTATCACCCATCTAGTTGACATCATTTTCTGATCTGTGTATGGTGTTTCCTTATACACTTGGAAAGCTTTCCACTTTTCAGGTTCTCGGCATTTGGCATCTCTGACTTTTTCATTATCATGCCTTGATGCTGAAACAAATACAGCATTCACTTCATCCATGTCATCCAGCTGTTTCCACTCACTTCCATCTTTATTGAATCAACACCCATAGTTTCTTCTTCATTTTCTTTCTATATATTCATATATGCCCAATTCTTTCCTGTAACTTTCCCTTCTCTGCTTATTACTTTAGCTTTTCTTCAATCACCACTTCCTTTCAATCTGAATGCTGTACTGAGTCCCTTCTGTCTTTCTCTTCTCTATCATCTTGCATCATCTTGCATCTGTACTGCAACCTGTCTCCCATCAGTTAAAATTTCATGCTGAATGCCTTCTCTAGCTTGAACAGCCTCTTGCTAATCCTCATCAATTGAGATGACTGCCAAACCTGTATTACTGTCATCATGATTCAGAGGCACCAACATTATCGTCCAATGATCCTTTTTGTCTGCTATCACTCTCAGACTTCCTTTTCTCTGAGTTCTCTTGAATTCCTTCTGCAAATTCTGTATCACATCTGATCAATCTGCAATGTAAACACTACCATGTCTCACAAACACAATTTTTCCATCTTGGCCTATCACATATCCTGGTTTTTTCCACCATTTGTCATCATCCCTCTAGTAGTAAACCTTGTCACCATGTTGGAAACATTCACTTGATACCTGAATTTTTTGGCGCAATGCCCTGTTCATTCTATCTGATGATTCTGCTTGGATGAATGCTCTTCAACCAGAATGTAAAGCATTCAGATGTTTTGCAAAAGTATGACTGACTGTAGAATTCTCCAGTGCAGGAGGTGAATCTGTAAGTACAGTGGAACCCTGTTAATTGAATAGCCACTTTGCCAATGAAAATACTTCAATTAACAGGGGTATTCAATTAACAGGGATTGTGTCACTTAACTGAATTCTAGAGATAAACTTAGCATTTATTCTATTATATTTGTTTGACAGATCTCTATGAGCTCTGTCAAACAAGATATGCTAGATTAAATGCCTGTATTGGATTACTGAGACAAAATAGGTCTATAAACAAAGGAAAACTGGGGAGAGTCTGTTAATTTCTCGACAGGTTACAAGATTTTGTATTCAGTTAACAGGAGTTTACTCTATAACCGATATTCAGTCAACAGGTCAAATTTGTACTGGAGGTATGGTAAATGGTTTTGTGTTGGGAAATTATATTCAATTAACAGGGTTAATCAGTTAAGAGATATCCAATTAAGTGGGCACCACTGTACATGTGACAAGTTAGGATTAGTTCCGAAGACAAGCTAATGAGGGCTCCATCCATACACCATAGACAAACTATTCTTAGCATTGACTGCCCAAATCAAAGCTACCTCTAAATCCAAATTTCTTTGATCTTCAATAATCTTTGACACACAGTCGTCCATGACAGCATGATTGTACTCACAAATGCCATTCTGCCAAGGGCTGTATGCAGCTGTGTTGATTACTTCAACATTTAGATTAGCTCACATATCACGAAACACTTCATTAGTGAATTCACTACCATTGTCCGCTAAAAATTTCTTTGGTGGACCTATACCACTGCCTATTAATGTGTCATGATCTTCTCAGCTATAACTTCTGGTTTCTTGTTACAAACAACAGCCGCCAAACTGAATGTTGTAGCTAAGTCAGTCATATGCAAGAAGTATATACCAGCTCTCCATTCTTTTAAATCTACTCCTACAAGTTCATTGAATTCGCTGGCTAAAGACAATGAAACTGTTGGTCTTGCTGGAGTCTTGTAGCGCTTACAAACATCACAATTATCTGTGATCCTGTCAACCACTGAGAGATGATCTT
The DNA here is from genome assembly GCA_031216915.1 of Pictodentalium vernedei. Lineage (NCBI taxonomy): Eukaryota > Metazoa > Mollusca > Scaphopoda > Dentaliida > Dentaliidae > Pictodentalium > Pictodentalium vernedei. The sequence goes on from CM062292.1 coordinate 150,754,371, forward strand.
CTGTGTACCACCAGCATCTTTCAATAGTGTCTTCAATCTTCTAGCAGATGGATGAGCAAACTGCTTATGCAGTTGTTTGATAACTATGTTCTTGTCTGTAGATTCTTTACTTGCTATAAGAGCAGAAGCTGTATCATCCACACTGACACTGATTTGATGAATAGACACACCATAATGTCCTGAGGTGGTGCATTGTAACTGAACTTCTTTTCCAAAGATAGTAGCACTGTCATTCTCCAGGTTCAACTTCATTCTAGCTCATTTCATTGAGTCCTTGCTCAACAAGAGATATATTTCTCTATCTACAATATCTGTTTGAATTTCACATTATACTCCAGCAATAGCACATGAAAATGAAACTTTTCCGAGAGATTTTAAAACAGTCTCCCCACCAAATTTGAACAGTGAATCACTTGGTCTATGCACTACTTTTTCCTTAGCTGAGGAAAGAAGTGAGTCCAAATAACAACAGCCCATCCAAGTCTTTCCAGCACCTGTAGCAGTACAGACACTGTCTAAAACTGCTGAATTCGCAGACTCAGCCAATACAACAAGTTTTTCTTGTTGTTCATTACCAGTGAAACAAACAACTTTCTCCACTGTGTTCCGATTCATATTTTTGTATGAATGGGGACAATCTTTCTCTAAATGGCAAATTGAATCACAACTCAGACAGTGCAGTGGACGACCATCAGGACCATTGGGATTCACTGCTTTAACTTTCATCAACCCTTTTCACTTGTCCCAAAAACCACTGCTGCTGTGATCAGTAAATGTCTGTCCATGGAAACCACTTCTCTGATTGAAACCATATGACTGTCCTCTGTTGTCGTTAATTCTTCCACGTCCACCTCTTTGCCCAAACCCTCTTTCTATTCTGCCTGTTGGAATAAATGGTATCTTCTGCCACAAAACACTCTGGTTCAACTTTGATACCCCCACCCATGTCCTTGCTTGAGGCAGCTTGTTGCCCAAAAAATTTCTTCAGTGAAACAAGCATCTGTTTGAACAAAGAGTCCACCTTGGAATAATCAGAACCAGTTAGCACTAACTATCTGTCCTTCATTTCTAGTTCTGAACATTCTAATAGCTTGAATGCTAAAACAGGTTGTGGAAGTTCCATCTGAAATTCCTTCTCAAATTCAGCAACATACTCTTCCATAGTTCGCACCTTGCTATGCCTGAACCGATCGAACTCTGTAAAGGCTTTGTAGGCTTCACAGAGCTCATCTTTTTTGAATATGCCGTTCAGAAAAGTGATCAATCTCGTGACACCATCATCTGAATTAAGGATATCTACAGAAAGTTCACTGAAAACTTTATCTCTTACTTGCCCTTCAGGTAAAGATAAAGCGATAGTAACAGCTCTTTTCTTTTCCTTTAAATCAGTCACTGCATCCCAGGCTTTAACCTATTCCACCCAACAATTTTACGGCTTCTGAGCTAAGAAAGCGGGTGGAATTTTGTAGTGTATCGATTGCACCATTGTAAGTTGAAAAGTAACTCAAGAGTCACTACGATACACTAAATAAATATGCTGGCACTCTGTAAAAGTGTTCATAGATATAATTCAAACACTGTTTAATTCTTTGGTATGAATGGTCGCTATACACTGTTGGCAGACCATAAAGGTTTACACTGATGCGCTATACACTAATTAATTCACACACGCCATCAGACAACTAGAAAAGTTTAGGCTGAATCACTGTCATCTGCTCATTTGAATATGCACACCATCACTGTTTAAAAGTTGCTCTTCATTGATGCTGTTCATCAATACACTGATACACTGAATGTAGTGCGTGCTTCTTGCTCTGCTACCATTTAACTTGACTGATTCTTGTCTGAACTCATATATTTATAGACTCCAACTAGACCCTGTGGAGTAGAATGACCAGTATAAGTGCTCAACATAAATACACATACACACAATATATGACAGACCTATGGACCTGGGACCAAGACCAAAGGATTCGAAACTCAATGGAGGTTCAAAATATGGGTCAAGGTCACTGAGGTCACCCAGGAGTCATTGAATGAATTTTTCAGAATTGCTGGAAATTGCATTTTATGACCCCCCCCCCCCCCCTATCCACCTCCCTCCCCAATGCAATCCTAAAGTCTGTAATGTTTTTTTTACACTCAAAAAATTGTATGCTGGCTAAAAATATTGAAAGTGGGCCAAACGCATATCTCAAGCATGGTATGACGTATGGACCTGGGATCAACAGTAAATGAGCCGAAACTCAATGGAGATACAAAATATGGGTCAAAGCCACTAAGGTCACTCAGGGGTTATGGAGTGTGTTTTTCAGAATTGTTGGCAATCATATTTTATGACCCTATAATGCACTGCTCAAGTTCATACAAAAAAGTGAGTAGGATATTTTATATCCATTTCTGATTCCTTTACAGAACACGTTGAATACTGTGCACAGAAATTATTTTGGTTTATTGAAAAAGTTTATCTGATGCCTGTTTGAAAATCTTTAAATGACATTTACAAAAATTCATTTCTGATTTCTTTAAAGATATTTTGCTCCCAAAAATAAGACTCCTCCATTTCACACAGACTCAAATTAACTGGTTGCAGTAAATTCTGTTTCTCCAGTTTTCTTTGTTTCAGTTATAATTTTTGTTTGTCTGTACACTGCAAAGTGTATGTGATTAATTTATCAGTGTTCAGTACATGCATGTAGTAGTACTGTGAAATTCATTAAATTTAATATTTTGCATAAAAAAAATCATTCAAATTTGTTTTTAAATTTTTGTCTTTAAAACATAGCTTATGACCCCTCATTGGAATGAGTTTGTCAAAGATGTGTCATAAGCTATGTTCTGGAAGCCAAAAAAAAAATTGTTATTTAAGAAATATATTTTGCAAGTGCTCTCTTCTATTTGTGCTTGGTGCAATGTTAATTATTTTAGGGCCAGTACTAAGCTGAGTAGCCTAAAAATACCTTGGTTCATTAAACCCCTACAACAAAGTTGTGGGGGTATACTTAAATCAGATTGTTTGTCTATATGTCCATCCATCTATGGACACAATTTTTCTGGAGGTTTTTTTTTGTCCTTAATAAGTCAATATTTTTTAAAACTTGACACAGAAGGTAGCCACCATGTGAACCTATGCCCCAATTGAGATTGATTGGATATACATGTATCATGCTGAGTTATTGTCTTTTTTGACTTAGAATTCAATGTCCATCGACAAAACTTTGAGCTTGTATTCCTTCATTTTTCAGTAATACAGTAGAATCCTCTTAATGGAATATCCATTTTGCCAGTGAAAATTATTCCATTAACAGGAGTATACAATTAACAGGGATTTGGTCAGTTTCCTGTGTTCTGGAGGTAAACTGAGCATTTATTCTATTATATCTTGTTTGACAGAGCTCAGAGAGCTCTGTCAAACAAGATATAATAGAATAAAAGCCTGTATTGGATGTAGTGGGGCCAAAAAGGTTGATAAATAAGAAGAATTTGGTGTGTGTCATTGTAATTTTTTCGACATATCACAAAAATTTATATACAATTAACAGGAGCTTACTCTACAACCCATATGCAATTAACAGATCAAATTTGTACTGAGGGTATGGTAAATGGTTTTGTGTTTTAAAATTATATTCAATTAACAGGGATATACAGTTAAGAGATATCCAATTAAGTGGGTTCCACTGTATTTTTGTTTACCATTGCCACAAAAATTAATCAGTTTGGAACCTGTGCACCTGTGATTTCAGGATCAGTCAGACTCATTTTGGCATTGTTACTGCCCTTTTTTGACTTGGATATTTTGGCAACTTACATAATGTGGAATGTAGGAAGGGGGGGAGGGGGGTATTCTTGGTCCCATTGCAAATCAGACTTCTAGTTTTGAAGGAATTAAATTAATGAGTTGGCTCATTCATAACTCTGTCTGCAAGGATCTTGAAATGATGAGTGAACTGTCACTCCAACTTTTATTTGACAGTGTAATTATTAGTAATTACAATCACACACACATACAATAATTAATATAAACTACAAAACCATCTATTCTTGCATGAATCTTAGGAATATTATTGGTTTTGTCGCCTTACCTAATGTAATGACCATATCCAGCCAGTGTTATTCATAAAATTTGATGCAGTGGCATAGCCAAAGGGGGTGGGGTGAGGGTTGGTTAGGGCTGCCATGTACCCCTTAAAAATTACGGTGGCCCAAAATTTTCTCGGGGCAGCACCCCCCTCCCCCTTCTGAACCACCAATGGGAGGGCCATACTGCACACCTATGGTGGGATGAGTAATGCCCTCCCATTGGTGGGGGTTTGAGGAAGCCATAGCCTTTGGATATGCCTTCAGTGAAACAAGCATCTGTTTGAACAAAGAGTCCACCTTGGAATAATCAGCACCAGTTAGAACTAACTGTCTGTCCTTCATTTCTAGTTCTGTGGGGCATGGTGGCATTGCGGTTACCGGTTCTCATCAGATCACTGAAGTTAAACAACTTCGAGCCCGGTTTGTCCTCGGATGGGTGACCGTCTGAGCGATCGATTCGGACTCCCGCATTGTGTCCTTGGGCAAGGCACTTAACCCGATTGTCCACATGGGGGCACGATGACGCCGTGTACTAAGGCATACTGCACATCAATGGTGCGCATGTCTTCAACCAATCTAACACTGCCTGTGCAGAGTGCAGAGTTACGATGTTGGGGAGCTGGCAGCTGCTCGTCATTGCTCGGTGGTTCTCTCCGGGTATTCCGGTTTCCTCTACCTTAAAACTGTCACGGTCATGATTAGCCATTGTGCATAAGTATGTGACCTTAAACACCAATAAATAAATAAGTAAATATTTCTAGTTCTGAACATTCTAATATCTTGAATGCCTTCGGATATGCCAATGGCATATATCGACCTGGAACCCCCAAAAAATTATGCACACCCCACCCCCACACACAATAGGAAATCCTAGCTATGCTCCAGATGTGATGTTTCAAATTGTTATTAATTTTTGTCTCCAGAACATGACTTATAACCCTTGAATTGAACAAGCTCATTGAGTTTGTTACATTGAGGGATCATAAGCAATGTTGTTTGAGGAAAAAAATGAACATTTTTTATTTCAGTAATTCAACCAATTTTTGTGCAAGTATCATAATCTAGTCATATTGGAAGCCAAGATCACCTCTTGTCCAACAGTTTTTTGGGTGGGGTAAGCCAGAGTACCCACAGAGAACCACCAAGCAATGGCAAGCAACTACCAGCCTCCACAATGTACTAACCCCACACAAGCAGGGTTTGCATTGGTTGAAGACAAGTGCACCATCGATGTGCAGTATGCGTTAGTACAAACCGCCACCATGCCCACATGTGGGCAATTAAGATGAAGTGCATTGTCCAAGGAACCAACTGGAAATATTTATCTTCTTAACTGGTAGAGTGCTGAATTATTTTTGGTCATCAAAATTTGTTCACATATCTTTGCCTTGTTACAATTTATGGGAGAGTGCCTTCAGGCACTCTCCCATAAATTGTTACAAGACAAATTCTACCAGACTAAATAATTTCACTTCAAAGGTGATATGGAGAACATCCACTGAATATGAAGCCTTTAAGTTGTGGTATCGACACTTCAGAATAAAGCCCAAATATGGGCTTCCAGCACTCTACCAGTTAACTACTAACGTTGTTCAGTTTTTGCTTCAAGAACAGAGTATATGACCCTCATTGAACTGAATTTTTCTCCAGCGCTGATATATGTATTTAGTCTTCTCAGTTTATTGACAAACAAGAGATCCCAGCATAACAGTCAGAAATGTTGCAGTATATGAAACTTTAAACACATTCAATGGACAATTCAGAATGTTTGCTGCAAGATTGCCATTTTTGAGACGAGGCGTTGTATTTTATTTCTGAAAACAATATGGTGGACACACATCTAATATTGATTTCATATGGGGTCACCAATGACATCATCATTGACCTGATATGGCTTCATAGCCCCCCACCATTTATCCATGCTGATTGGTAAATCCCAAGAGCTGACATAATAAAACAAATAAAACAAATTCTGCTTCTTTACTCCCAACCTTGAAAGTCCTGCTAGAAGTTTAATAATCTTCTTAACTTTCATTTCCAGTAGTCTTATACAGTGGAGCCCACTTGGATATCTCTTAACTGAACAACCCTGTTAATTTAATATAATTTCCCAACACAAAAACATTTACCATACCTCTATTCAACACTTTTACACTACATGAGGTTTTGAAGGATTTTGAGTGATTTTGTGCCCAAACAAATTTCACCCAACAGACTCCTCCCCCTCCCATACCCTCAGTATGACATGTGAATCAGCTTATTCTTATGAAATGCAAAAAAGTACAGTGGAAACCTGTTAATTGAATAGCCACTTTGCCAAGGAAAATTATTCAATTAACAGGAGTATTTAATTAACAGGGATTGTTTCACTTTCCTGAGATAAACTTACCATTTATTCTATTATATCTTGTTTGACAGAGCTCCATGAGCTCTGTCAAACAAGATATAATAGATTAAATTTATTTATTTATTTATTGATGTTTATGGTCACATATTATTTCTGCACAAAACACGTCTATAAACAAAGGAAAACTGGGGAGAGTCAAAGTAATTTCTTGACAGGTTACAAGATTTTTTATTCAATTAACAGGAGTTTACTCTATAAGCTATATTCAATTAACAGGTCACATTTGTGCTGGAGGTATCGTAAATGGTTTTGTGTTGGAAAATTATATTAAATTAACAGGGTTATGAGATATCCAATTAAGTGGGCTCCAAAGTTTTGAAAATTGCCCAACAAATTTTTACCCTCACAGCTGGGCAAGATTTGAGCATTTTGTAAGATAAAGTGTTGTTGAAGTGAATTCTCACACCATGGATGTCAGGCTACGCTTTTCTGCATCAGTTATAAGCACTGCAGGTGCCATATATTCTATATTTACCAAAACTAATATAATTTTATGAATTCTCTGGTTGTGCTGATATGAAATTGTCAAATACATGTTTGTAAATATACTGGTTCTTCTTTAGTGCAAGCAGGTTTTCATTGCGGTGAAGAAAATCGTAAAAGTTTCATTCACAAAGCTATGGCAGTATGGTTGGGTGCATTTTTTATTAGATCTTAAACTGTTATTCAATCCTGTTTGTTGACCACCTAATGTTTTAATGCCTACAAGCTTTGCCATCTGTTTTTATTGCAAGGATTTATGGTAGACTACCATTGCAATGAATACTCCATCTTGGTAAACCTTCACACAATGAAACAAGTAGATATGTCTAGCACTAACATATGTTTCATTCCCTAAACACACTGTGTACCAACTCATGGAATCAGTTCTACTTTTTAGAAGAAAATAAACCAAAAATGACTTCATTAAAATTTGTCACTCTGCTTAACCCTTTACCCAACGCACAGGATATCAATATTTATTATTTTAAATATTGTTTTTTAAAATTTTCCAAAAATTAAAAAACCTATGTCATGTGACCCCTCATTGGAATGAGCTCGATGAGCTCAGTCCAATGAGGGGTCACATGATATATTTTTGTTGAATCCTTTTTAAAAATAAGAGTTTTTGAACTGCTGAATTTGCATATTATATAGGCAGATTTGGCTGATTCGTAAGGTAAGGGGTTAACAGGGTTTTACTGTAGTTTGAAAACAAAAGTCAAGTTTAATTTTCAGATTTCTAGCACATGTAGTTCCATTTGTTATGACCTTTGATTGTAAATCCATAGTTTTGACCTTCAATTTTTATTTTTTTAAACTGCTAAATTTCAAAATTACACAGGCGGATGCGACTGATTCGTTAGGTAAAGGATTAAATATGGTCTTGTATGAATGCATTTTACCAATCTTACTGAATTGGATTGATAAAATGCACGTTAACTTCTATTTTAGCATGTGTGTGGTAAAGTGGAATCTTGTTAATTGAATAGCCATTTTACCCATGGGAGCACAGTGGCACTGTGTACTGTCGGTAACCGGGGCTTGTCGCTGCTGGGGGAAATAGATTCACGCCACCCATTCAGCCAAAACTCTAGGAGTGTCGTTGAATCTGTGCATGAACATATGTCTCACCGTGACGAACCCATCCGTTTCACTTTTGATGGGGTGGTTCTTATCCTGAAGGGGTTAATAATTTTTCCTCGAAAAGCATAAATCAACAGGGGTTCACTGAAAACAACAATTTTAATACATATACATGTAAATAAATATGGTAATTTGTGACTTACATGGAATCCAATGAATATGATAAGCAAAATGTCAATCACTGCCTACCCACACCGTTTTTGAGTCACTTGCGGGCCAGCATTCTCTGTTGTTGCTGGTTTTTCCTCCTTTTCGCTGGTATTTCTTCCTTGGTTGCCTCTTACTTCACCCTTTCACTGCCATTGCACGGCCACTAACATATTGTCACTTTATCAGGACGCCTTTCCTCCAACAAGTGATGGAATGTCACTCTACCACTGCCGTCACATGGCCATTAGCTTATTGTCACTTTACTTGACACTTTTCACTCAAGCAGTCACCACCAATGGGGTTAAACTCTCCCCTACGTTTATCTCAGAATAATGTTCATACAGGCAAAGCCTACTCTGCCAACACATGGCTTGCCTTCTAAAACAGGTAATGCCATTTACCTAAATGCAAATAAGCTCCCTGAGCTTGTACTTTGTGTTTCTGATCCTATTCTCATATATGGCCACCGACTTGGCCCTTGACTGCTCCTATTCTAAATATGGGCTCTGTGGCTCCCCTACATCACAATGTGCTTATACTTTCGAACCAATGCAGCACCTCCTCTAACCTATAGCATTGAACATCCCCCATCTACTCGCAATGACCCACAGTCTTACACACCTTCAGACTGGAATGAATTTCTCGAGAAATCGCCTGATATTTTTATTTGGATAGCCAGAACATTAATTTTCAGTTTAATTTCTTCTCTTGAAATTGGCTGCTTAGATCTATCTTAATTTAATACTTGCTTTAAAGTTCTTTTGAAAGACTCGAATTTCGATATTTCCTGACATTCGTGGCAGGCTAGATGCGTAATATGAGTGTGTGTCCAGAACATGTGGGATGTAATGTTATTACAATAATTATCCATTAACTGGCCATAATTACACAGATAATGACTACAGGATAATATTCCTTTAATCAGTTATCAGATAGCCCATGTGGCGTTTAACAAATGTGCCATAATGGACATTAAATTTCATACTTTATTTAGCAGCGCTTGAATTATTGCTGGTCTGTTTAAGTGACAAATCAGTTTTCGGGGTCCGTTATATACTTATCTTTACGTTTTATGTTTAACCCATTCAGAAAGATTATCGCAAATATTTACACTTTTAAACAAGAAAATCGCAACTTTCAGCTATCTCCTTGACATGTACTAAGGTGTAATGCACATCGATGGTGCACTTGTCTTCTACCAATGTTAACCCTGCTTGTGTGGAGTTGGTACATTGGGGAGTCTTGACAGTTCTTCCCTTGTTGCCCACTGGTTCTTTCCAGGTACTGTGGCTTCCTACACCCGTAAAACTGTCCGATACGAGGTTAGACTCCAGTAAATAAATAAATATAGCCATTTTGTCAGTTAGAAATATTCAGTTAACAAGAGTATTCAATTAACCTGAATTTGGTGGGTTTGCTTCATTCTGGTTATAAATTGAATATTTAATCTGTTATATTTTGTTTGACAGAGCTCACTGAGATCTGTCAAAAAAATGTAACAGAATAAAAGGTTATATTAGAAGTATTACACTCTAATGCCATTAAATTTTTTCAAAAAATCACAATATTTTTTTTTTTAATTAACAGGGATTTACTCTATAACCCATAGGCAATTAACAGGGCAAACTTTCACTAAAGCAATGGTAAATGGTTTGGTGTTTGAAAATTATATGCAGCTGATATGCAGATTAAGATGGCTATCCTGTAAGGCAATATCCATTTAAGTGGGAACAACTGGATAATAAAATTCAAAGTTTTCTTTTTTGTAAAAAAAAATTTAAGAGCTAAATGAATTTGTGAGAATGAAGAATTAATATTTCCAACTTACAGATGCAGTGGAAAGGCTGAGGGACACACAAATTTTAATAATGTGGATAAGAGAGAAGATTTTAAGTGATTTTATGTATATCGTGAAGAAGTGAACCCAGAAGACTAACATATGACATTTGACATTTTTTTTACAAAATAGGTTGTAAGACAGACAGCAGTGTGAAATAAAAACATTTTTGCAACTGATGTGTTGTGTAATAAAAATCACTGCATTCTGTAATAATGGTAGAAAACTCCACATCGTGTTATTTGAAACCACATATTCTGTGATAACTCCCACATTAAAAAAAATGAATTGAAAAGCATCATCAGTCATTAGGACCCACAGAGTAGATCTTCTGTTTCTCAGGCCATTTTTTGTAAAAGTGGGCGGGCATTTTTTTTATTATCCCCCCGCAAGGGAGGAATATAGCAAAGACCTCCATCCATCCATCTGTCCCATCTGTCCATCCCATCCATCCATCCATCCATCCATCCATCCATCCATCCATCCATCCATCCATCCATCCATTCATCTGGCCGAACTTTGTTTATGGCATAACTTGAACAGTAGTTAATGGCTTTCAATTCTTTTTGGTATTTGTCTCTATAGCAACAATGTCTAGATCAAGTTCGATGAACCCCAATATCTCTTGAAAATTAAGGGAGTTGTGACCCTTTGTTATAAAAATATTCTGTAAAACTTGTTTATGACATAACTTGAACATCAGTTAATAGATTTCAGTTCTTTTCAGTGTATCTCCCTATAGAAACAATGTCTATATCAAGTTCGATGACCACCAAAATGCGATGAAAATTATGGGAGTTTTTGCCCTTTGGTTAAAAAATATCATGTAATGCTTGTTTACGGCATAACTTTAACAACAGTAACAGGATTTCTATTGTTTTTGGTATATGTCTCTATTACAACAATGTATATGTCAAGTTCGATGACCAGCAATATCCGATTAAAATTAGAGATATTCACCTTTGTTAAATAATGTAAATTTTTATAGGGCTCGATTGTGATTGGTTTTGAATATATTTGTTTGCGGGGGTGTTGGAATCACTTTGCGATGCTATTCTTGTTTTATTTTTGTAGTTATTCATTTGCCATCAAAAGTTCATGTTCTTGGTTTGATTTATGCTTTAGGCCTCATAATCGACAGAATAGCATGGGTTGTGGTGTATTTCATCTCTTGAGTGCAAGACGGCTTTGCAATGACAATTTTATCAATTTTTATTAACTTGGGTAAAATATCAGATATAAACCATTTAATTTTTAGCTGCAACTAGCAGCTCTATAAGTGGCAATGTAGGTCTGTCGGTTTGTCTGTCGGTCTGTCTCTCGGTCTGTCTGTGACCAACGAGTTTCATGTCAGTCTGTCTGTGACCAACGAGTTTCAAAACTCAATAACTTTTGAAATACTTGATGGAATGACTTTATATTTGGCATGTAAGTGTATCTTATTGATGTCTAGCCACTGTTCAATGTAGGTGTTGTTCCAAATATTTTTCTTGGAGTTATGGCCCTTGATGACCTTAGAATTTTGTGACATTGCACCACCCGTCGCAGCTACGGTGTTGATGTCGCGATTTTTATTTTTTTAAGTTTGCATTGATTATAAATGGCAGCCAAAAGCAGCAGCCAAAAATACCATGCGGGAGGGCCTGAGAAACAGATTTGTAACTTTTTAGCTCTGCTTGACAAAATTTCAGCAGAGCTTTTGTAATGCTAAGTTGTCCGTCATCTGTTGACCATCCGTCCATCTATCATCAGCATTTTGTTTGTCTGGGCCATAATTTCTTATCAACCTACCTTACGATTGTTTATAACAGGCTTGCACTACAGTGGAAGTCCCTAACTCGGAAAAATACTCTCTATTTTCTTCTTTCCCAAGCGATTTGGGAAAGAAAAGTGGTGCAAAGGCATCAAGAAAAAATAAGCCAAAACTGGGTCGAGCGCGACCGGCGCACACCCAGTAGGGGACACTCTTCTCCTTGTACTAATCCACGGCTTCCAGAACCAGTGTTTATATGTCATTATATTTTTTTCCATCATCTTACAGGATGCAGATCGTTTTACTCATCAGCAGTGATACCTTTTGACTCGATGTTAATGATGTTACCTGTTCTGAATTGTGGATTCACAGCTGTTTCTTCGCTATCCAGACATACAGGGCTGTGTTTTTATATATTCTCTCGATTATTCACTGTATTATTCGTGATAAATCTCTATACCGAATTCGAGCTTGATTATTCATACCGTGCTGTTTCAGTCTTTTGTTCATTAATGCTAACCCTTTGGGTTCTGCTTTTATTTGAGTTAGGTGTCAGCTGGGGGCTGTTGTGGCAGCGTTTCTCCCCTGTGTTGAGGGTAGAATTTATTTCTGCCAGTTCCCTTTTTGGCTGTTGGGGTACTTTTCTGTTCTCTTCGGGCCTTTGTTTCCTGCCACCTTACTCTGGTAGCTGGGAGGTGTCCTGATTTAGTTTTTCTTTGGGTTCACCTTCCCATCTACATTGCTCTCACCAGATATGCCTAGGACGATACCTTGCAGGCCATTTTTGTTGTCTTAGCATGTTGAAGTTCCCATTATTCATGCTCCACTTTATTTGGGCTTCCATCTATTGTGTAGTTGGGGCACATGCCATTTTCCTCCCGCGCCCGCAGGAAGGGGAACACAGTTCGGGGACTCCCAATTCGACTCTGTCTGGAGAGAGTTATACCCCTTCCTGGGGGTTTTGCAGTCTTTTTATGGCATGGATACTGCGGTAGCTGCTGACTTTCTAGCAAAGAGATGCCTGGTTCCAGGACTACTGTCCCCCTCCAGTCAACATCAGAGGCTGTCACTGGGGTTGTGACCCATCATTTGGAGCCGAGCTTAGTTGCTCTCTCCACTTTTCCACCTTTGTCAACAGCTACTGATGTATCTGCTCCTGCTGCTACCCTGTCGGTGACGTCTTCAGTGTCCGTTTTAGCTGGCCTCGGTTTATCCCTGCAGGGGTCTGCAGGAATTTCTGCTTGTTGGACATCTGATATTGGCCTCAACCTTTCCTGGCTTCAATTTGGCAAAGTTAGTGTTTGCCGGTCGATCCCTCTGCTGTGGTCTCTCAGCCGTTGAGCCCAGCAGGTTTTGTTTGGGATTCAGATGTCCATGCTGGGGACTCTGATGTGCTTCCGTCCATGCACTCTGGTCCTTTGGTCAGTTTTGTAGGACTGGCTCATTTTTTGTGCAGCCTGTACCTTCTGTCCCTCAGAGTTCCCGCACTTCAGATCCTCGGGGTATTTCATACCCCACCCATCGCCCTGCATTGTGTGTTTCAGAGGATTGTGACCCTTCGCTGGTTTAGAGGGTCAGATGCGAAGCCACTTTGCCGGGTCGTTCCCATGTCATACCAGCAGATATGGGTTGTGACCTTAGGGAGGCCCTCTCCTTGCTCATGCAGGTTCTTTCCAAGAGCCTTTCCGTTGACTCCAGCGAGGTTTCTATTGGCTTCCATGTGCCCTCTGCGGCGCCGCTTCCCGGGATTGGAAGCGGGCCGCTGCTTTCTTATCCCCCCTGGTGTTCCTACACCATGGGAGTCATCAGCTGGTATGCCCGATATGGGCTATGTGTCTTCCGACTCAGGCAATGAGTCAGACACACCTGACGTTGAGTGCAATCAGTTTTCTGACTTGGGGGTGGCTCTTGACTTTGTGTTTGAGTTCCTTCAAACCATCAGACCAACCGGAGGTTTCAGCCAGGCTGCGATCATCAGTCATGCGCCTACAGCCTGTGGAGCAACCTTCTTCTGGGCACCTTCGACCATACCAGTTGGTACAAGTGATCGACGCTTTTGCAGCATTGGACTCTAAGCTGAGTTCCAAGGCTATGAAGACTTCATTCTTCACTAGGCAAATACCTTTTTGCCCCTGTACATTATTGTTCCTACGATTCTGCCAATCCGTCGGTCTGCAAGACTTTGACGGTCTTGGATCAGGACTCCAAGCCCAAGTCAGTCGTTATTCCTATGGCAACTTTGGAATCCATGTTGGGCTTAACAGAGAGATGCTAGGCATGCTTTCTCTCTCGGATCACATTGTCTCTGCCTTGGCTGCTTATCTGCCTACAGATAAGTTTGATGACATGCAGGCTCCTTTGCGTGTGATCTCTAAGACGCTCATGCATCTTACTCACACACATGCCTGTAACACAACTATTTTGGAATTAGTTCGCCTGGATGCTGTGTTGGACACAAGCCATTCCTTTCCTGAAGGGCAGGGCACTGCTCTTTGATCTGATTCTTTGGCGAGTCTGCGACTATTCCATGATTCCGTGGCAACGGGCCTTCGATGACGCCCCGCATCATTCCAAAGATCAGCTGCTCTTCGACAGCTTGATCCGCCTTCTGTTGGAGGCTGGGGCCGTTCCAAGCCTAAACAAACGCCCTTCTGCTTCCTCTGTGAAGCTAAGGGCTGATCCTCCTGCTTCCACTTCTTCCTCTTACTCACAGGGTAAGGATAAGTGTCGGCAGTCCAGAGGGAGGTCTCAGGATCCTTCATCTAGCAGAGGTGGTTTCTCCTCTCACAATGCAGCTTTTCTGGAGTCAGATGTCGACACACTTGAGCCTGCTGACGTTGCTAGGGTTCAGAGTCAACGAGGAGAAATCAGACCTGGTCCCTTCTCCATCGTTTTGTCATCTGAGGATGGACTTCTGTATTCGGCTGAATACGGTGGAGATTCCCTGGGCGAGGGCTGTGATTCTCCCAGCTTTTGCCCTGACTCTGACCCAGTTCATGTCCGCGATAGCTCAGAGTATTCTCCGGCTGCTCAGTCTCTGCAGTTCGGTGATGGATCTCATTCCTCTAGGTCAGCTGCATGTCAGGCCTCTACAACACTTTCTCAGTCATTGGAGGCCGAATGTCGATCCTCTGGATCTGGTGCTTCAGTTACCAGCATATTTCATCATCACCTTTTTCCCTGGACGGATGTTCAGTGGATTATGCAAGGAGTTCCGCCGTTGGACTTGCCCACGTCTGATCGTGTTCTGATGGCTGATGCCAGCGATCTCAGATGGTGCACGACATTGGATCCTCTGGTCTTTCCTTTCACGGTGTATGGGACCAGGGTCAAATAGCTCTTCACATCAACCAGAAGGAGCTTCTTGCTATTCTTCTGAGTTTCCGGCAGTGGATCCCCCACCTTTCGAATCGTCAGGTTGTTCTGTTGTCCGACAATTTCACGGTGATCACTTACATTTGGAACCAGAGCAGCGCGCACTCGGTTCCCATGTATGAATTGGCTCGCGATCGTCTACTGCTCGCTCAGGATGTCAACGCCGGGGTGGTGGTTTGTCACATTCCCGGTCATCTGAACATCCTAGTCGACTCCCTGTCCCGACGGGGCAGGTTCATTTCCACCGTATGGATGCTTCACAGGGCAGTGCTCCAGTCGCTTTGCGATCTCGGAGATGGTCCCCACATCCATCTTTTGGCAACCCGTTGGAACCCTCAGGGATACACTTTTGTGTCCCTGTGTCTAGATCCTCTGGCTTTCGCTGTGGTTGTTCTGTCACTCATTTGGAATTGTTCAGTTGGCTATGCCTTCCTGCCAGTTCCGATTCTGCCTAGGGTTCTAGCCAAGAATCTGCAGTTGTCAAATCATTCTGATCGCTCCCCTGTCGCCTCAGCTGGTGTGGATCAATCAGCTCCGCTGTCTGTTGGCGGCAGTTCTAGCACGTCTCCCTCTACATCACGACCTTCTTTGTCAAGGTCACCCAAGGAGGTTTCACATTGACCTGACTTCATTGTGCCTTCACGCATATCTTTTGTCAGGTCTTGTCTCCTCCGTAGAGCATTTTTGAGATGAACAGTGAAGTGCATTTCTTCAAGGTGGCACTCCACTGGTTTAGCCTATGTGGCTAAGTGCAAGGTCTTCTGTCGATGATGTGCTGATCACTCTGTTGATTATGCCGATCATTCGATAACACAGATTGTGGAGTTTCTGGTATATCTGATTCTCGGGGTCACCAACCTGTTACCATCTAAGGGTACAGGTCCAGGCTTTTGGAGACCTCTTTGTATGTGGGAAAGCATTGTATCAGCACTAAACCATACCTCTCCAAGCTTATTTGGCACTTTTCTTTGAAAAGGCCTAGGATTTTACAGCTTACCCCAAGATGGTATCTCTCTTGGGTGCTGCTTTGCATGGGGAGGGGAGGGGGGCACCATTCGAACCTATATCCCAGGTGGATATGCGTTTTCTCACATACAAGATGGCTTTACTGATGGCTTTTGCCTCAGCCAGAAGGGTTAGTGAGCCTCACACCCTCTCTGATGATCCGGCCTTTTTCAGCAGCTCCGCCAACAGTGTTACTTTACCACAGATTGCTCCTTTCTGGCCAAGAATCAGATGCCAGAAACTACGCCACCTCCAATCTGTATCGGGGCTCTTCCTTCTACTGAGGGTAATCACACTTTGCTCTGTCCGGTTTGTGCAATTCACATTTACCTCAACCGGACGCAGTTCATTAGGAAAGGCAGGAAATGATATATTTCTGTCTGTTATCTCTGGTCAACAGAAGATCTATCCTCAATCCATTTCTAGATGGATTTGTCTTGCTATTCATGCATCATACGCTCGTCTAGCGACTGATGATTGTATTACCAATCGCTTTTCTGCCCACGAAGTGCGTGCATTGTCTACCTCCTGGTCTTATGCTAACTCTGTCAGTTGTTGGATGTTATGAAGGCAGCCTACTGGAGAAATGCTTCTACTTTCTCCATCTATCTGCGTCAGTTGTAGGAGCAGTCTAAGGACCTTTTTTTATTTAGGCCCTCTTTTCTTCTGCTCTGGTTGTCATCAACCCTAGCCATTAGGGTTCTTGCAAGGTCAGTTCCAGCCCTGTTCTTGGTACTATCCTTTCTGTCTGTGTGTCACACAAGGACATACGCCTCATCTCCCATTGTCATTTAATAATGGTTGTGATGCTATGGTTTTATAGGCTTAGGGAACTCTTCTTCTGTCTGCAGTTCCAGCAGTCAGGTTATGTGGGGGTTGGTTATGTGATTCCCTCCTCCTTTTGTCTATTCAGCCTGATGCAAACAGTTGTAAGGTAGGTTGATAAGAAATTTAAATTTTATAGTAAATTTCCTTTCTTATTATACCTACAGCAATTGTTTACGTGGAGGCCCTCCCGTCTTCTTTTTGGGTAAGAATCCTTCCTCCCTGCTAATCACATAACTCCAATGTTGGTGGATTCAATAGAATGACACGTTGGTTATACGTCTGCACACAAGTTCTGGAAGCCGTGGATTAGTACAAGGAAAAGAGCGTGCCAGTCGCCCTCGACCCAGTTTTGGCTTATTTTATCTTGGTGCTTTTGCAACACTTTTGCTCGCTTGGGAAAGAAGAAAATAGAGAGTATTTTTCCGAGTTAGGGACTTCCACTGTAGTGCAAGCCTGTTCTAAACAAATGCAGTAGGAATAAAAAGAAAGGAAATTTACAATAAAATTTAAATTTCTTCACCACAGAATATTTTTTAACAAAACTTTGTAACTGTATGTATTGTCACTAGACAGTGTGCCATCAGTCATAATGAGGTCTCTAACCTCAAGGTCAAGGTCACGGTCAAGGTCACAAAATATAATAGTTGAATATTGCTATATTGCCCTTGTCTGGTCTCTATAATCAGATCCTTATGATTGACATTACATGTACATTGCATACAAAACCGCACTTGTTAATACCCTGTCGTTTGTGTAGAAACGACCGGGTATGAAAAGCAGTTTTAGTGCGGTCACGTGAGAAGGATTACATAACCAATTAATGTTTCGCGAGAAAAATCTTTCAGAGACCGCTAGCAAGCTTTCAGTTAACTATTTACCCGACGTAACTGCCAAAACCGACCCACCTTAAATACAAAATTCTCCATTCACACTTTATATATTTTCAATTTTTTTTCAAAAACAGCTTATGATCAAAGTACGGAGGTAATGAATTACTGCAAGTGACATCTACAGGTGGATTTCCCACTCGTCAAAACAACTTTCAATAACTTACTAAATTGCTCGCAAAATTTCTTCTGTTAGCCCTTTACCCAACATCAACGGCCAAATTTGTCCAGCACTATAAACAAAAATCTCCATTCAAATTTTATTATGTTTTAAATTTTTGTCCAAAAAACATAGCTTATGACCTCTCATTGGAACGAGCTCGATGATCTTGAGTTGTTCCAATGAGGGGTCATAAGCTATGTTTTGAGACAAAAGTTTGAAATTTTTAAATGCTATCCAAGAATTTATTTTGCAAGCATCATCTGCTATCCGTATTGGGTAAAGGGTTAAGAGCATGAGTCATCTGAGTTGAGTTGAGAGTAACGAGTTTGGTCGATTTTTTTCCCTTCCCCCCACCCAAAAAAAAAAAAGGGGCAAAACTGGTGTTCTCGGCGACTTCGAGGCTGCTATGACCATCTCCCCCAGTTACCATAAGATGTTACGGTGTTGTTCTTGCAACCATAAATTCAAGTAATATATTCCTGGTATGGTGTCATTTCATTTTCGTGGGGACACGCTTTATCGATTGGAAGGGCCCTGAGTTGAATTTGGATGCCGTGTTTTAAAATAGCTCCGAGAAAAGGTACGCGTGGGTGGATCCTATCTGTTTCGTCAACAATCCACTTCAGTGAATTTCCGAGGCTGCAAATAGCTGCCAGATAAGTCACAAAAAGTGTGTCATAATTTGACATTTGGGTGGATTATGATGTTATTCCCCTGACAAAAGCAGGTAAATTCCCTTGATGTTCAAAAATAAAATTGTATAAGCAATCTATAACTTTCCGTGTCTGTTGAAAAACAGACTGAATACTGAGTTTGTTCACCGGTCTCCAATGACTTCAGAATATTTCATGCAATGTAGATCCAATTGACGGAAGAGCCACACCATTGCACGTGATCGGCGAATTCTCATTTTTGGGGTCAAATGTATCACACAAAATAACGGGATTTACCGAACCGATTTTCACTTTTAAAGATTTTATTTGATGTACAAAATTCCCAAACAAAATGTATCATGTACAAAAAAAAGATTTAGTGAACAGAAATTAATATGTTAATTGGCGAATCTTTTCCCAACACAGTCCAATCAACACTGATTAGTGAGTGGTCGTCTGACATTATGTAATTACACATAATACACTCAGTCGATTTTTGGATAATTTTTTCATATGGAGTGTACACGTAATGTCTTGTTTATACTTGACACAGTTGCTGACCATAACCAAAGGTTGTGTCATGATTTTGACACAAGGTCATATTCTCATGGTGAAGGTCACATTCAAGAAAACTTTAATACTTTACTGTCATTTTTGTTCGGTCCATATAATTAGATCTAATTGGCAGATCTTGTTCATACTTCAAGCAAATATCGCACATGACTGAATAGTGTGTCATGACCTTGACCCAAGGCCATATCATTAAGGTTAAGGTGACAAAAATAATATTTGGATTTTGCAGAATTGCTCTTGACCGGTCACTATAATCTGATCCATACAACTGATTTTTTTCATCCTTGACACAGTTGCTAACCATAACCAAAGAGTGTGTCATGATCTTGACCCAAGCTCATATTCTCATGGTCAAGGTCACAGTCAAGAAAACTTCAATATTTCACTATCATTTTTATCCGGTCCTTATAATTTGATCTAATTGGCAGATCTTGTTCATACTGGGTAAAATTATTGTAGCTTTTCTAATGCTAAGTTGTCCATCGTCCATCCATGGTCAACATTTTGGGCGGGCCATTTCTTAACCACTGAATATTTTTTTTGGTAACTATGTTTATTGTCACTAGACAGTGTGCCATCAGTCATAATGAGGACTCTACCCTCAAGGTCAAGGTCACAGTCAAGGTCACAAAAGTAATAGTTGGATATTGCTATATTGCCCTTGTCCAGTCTCTGTAATCTGATCCTTATGATTGATCTTGTTTATACTTCACACAGTTGTTGACCATAACCAAAAGTTGTGCCATAATTTGACTCAAGGTCATATTCTCATGGTCATGGTCACATTCAAGAAAACATCAATATTTTACTATCATTTTGTTCGGTCTATATAATTTGATCTAATTGGCAGATCTTGTTCATAGTTCAAACAAATATTGCCCATGATTGAATAGTGTGTCGTGACCATGACCCAAGGCCATATCATCAAAGTCAAGGTCACAAAAATAATGTTTGGATATTGCTATATTGCCCTCGTCTGGTCTCAATAATTGGATCCATACGACTGATTGACACCACAGTTGCTGACCATAATCAAAGAGTGTGTCATGATCTTGACCCATGGTCAAGGTCACAGTCAAGAAAACTTAAATGTTTTACTGTCATTTTTGTCCAATCCACTTTTGTCCAATCCATTTTTGATCTAATTGGCAGATCTTGTTCATACTAGGTAAAATTATTGCTCATGATTCAAAGGTGAGTCATGACTTTGGTCCAAGGTCATATCATCAAGGTCAAGGTCACAGACAATAAAGCTTTGATATTGTTATACAGCCCTTGTCCGGGCCATATAACTTGGTATGTTTGACAGATCTTACTTATACTTGGTACAATTATGGCTCTTTCCTCAATGTGTTGCGACCTTGATTCCAGGTCATATCATCAAGGTCAAGGTCACGGGCAGTAAATTTAAGGTCACAAGCAGCAAACTTAAAGTCACAAGCAACAAACTTAAGGTCACAAGCAGTAACACCTGGATTCTTGTCATGTATTTAACTTCCCTGTGTCATAACAACATCAGTACCATGAAGGAACAAAAGAATTAGTTTGGAATCCCCTGTTGGAACCGCAGAAAGTGAAGGAGTGCTTGTTTACTATATTAAACAAGCTCTGTTGTACTGGTAAAATAAATCCAGTCTCCAATGTATGGGGTGAAAGTCCTCTAAAATGGGCAACATGGGTATAAAGGATTGACTCTAACCTTGATATTATTTTCATGTTGCTGTAATGATTAGCCATTGTGCAGAAATATGTGACTTTAAACACCAATAAATAGTTTTGAATGGGGTCTCTTGAGGACAGAAAATAACTTAAATGAAAAAAATGCTAATGGAAAAGACAACTAAGGAAAAAAACACCATTGGAAAAATCTGTCATGCCTACTTTTTCATTCAGCAATATTCACAGTGAAAACGGATTATCCATCAACTATAAAACACATCCTAGCATAATGTTCAGGTTTCTTTACTTAAAAGAAGGAGTTCCAGTAAAGAAGGGAATGGGGGTTAAGATTAAACGAATGACAGTTATGCCTGATAAGATACTGTTTGCAAGCAGTAAAACTCGAGTGATGTACCAGGAGTCCATTCTCAAGTACGGCTGTTCAAGGATGGTTGATAGGTTTTCCTTTGGCCTTGGGGTTTATTTGTTCCTGTCTTTATGGTAAAACTGATTTCCAAAATATGATGTGAAATAATTTCAAACATTAAAGGCTTCAGGCCCCTCTGAAATTTACTTTTGAGAGATTGTTGAAAACTTGATTGATTAAAATTTCCATTAACTGTTTGTAGCGAAGTCTGTGCTGAGTGGAAAATGTATGATAATTAGGCCCCACAAAGTTGATCTTCTGTTTCTCAGGGAATATTTTGTAAAATTGCAGGCGGGCAGTTTTGTACTTAATTTTGTAGTTATTTCCTTGCCATCAAAAATTCATGTTCTTGGTTTGTTTTATTTTTAGGCCTCATAATCTGCAGAATACCATGAATGGTGGTATATTTCGTCACTTGAGTGCAAGAAGGCTTTGCAATGCTTTAGCATTGCAAAGCCTTGTTGCACTCAAGAGACAGACTTAATCGTGGCTGATTATATCTTGGGTAAAATACCAGACATAAACCATTTAATTTTTATTTTTGTAAAGTTTGCATTGGTTATAAAAAGAGAGCATGCGGCAGCCAAAATGACCATGTGGGAGGGCCTGAGAAACAGATTTTTAAACTTTTTTAGGGCTTAACTAAATTTTATCAGTATAATCTGTTGCAACATGGCCTACACACAGGGTGATCAGCTTTTTCTACTTGAAAGATTATGAATATTATTGGGTTTGTCACTCATCTTTTAGGCTGATAGTCATGTTCTATTTTCAAGTTGCAGTGGAGCCCACTTAATTGGATATCTCTAAACTGAATAAACCTGTTAATTGAATATAATTTCCCAACACAAAACCAATTACCATACCTTCAGCACAAATTTGTCCTGTTAATTGAATGTAGATTACACTGTAAGCTCCTCTGTTAATTGAATAAAAAATTGTGCAATATGTCAACATATGACTTTGACAATCAACAATTTCACCTCATTTATAGTCTTGTTTGACATCAGTACAGGGGAACCCTGTTAATTGAATAGACACTTTGCCAATAAAAATTATTCAATTAACAGGAGTATTCAATTAACAGGGATTGTGTCACTTTCCTGTATTCTAGAGATAAACTTAGCATTTATTCTATTATATTTTGTTTAACAGAGTGCCATGAGCTCTGTCAAACAAGATATAATAGATTAAATGCCTAAACTGGATGTACTGAGGACAAATAGGTCTATAGCCAAAGGAAAACTGGGGAGAGTCAGGATAATTTCTCAACATGTTACAAGATTTTTTATTCAATTAACAGGAGTTTATTGTATAACCTATATTCAATTAACAGGTCAAATTTGTACTGGAGGTATGGTAAATGGTTTTATGTTGGGAAATTATATTCAATTAACAGGGATGTACATTTAAGAGATATCCAATTAAGTGGGCTCCACTGTATTACAGTTGACATTAAAAGTTCTGTGACTGTATTGTGCACTATTTTAAAGTAATAGCATGCTGAATAAGTGCACTTTTGTCCCTGTCAAACTGTATCATTCCTGTAACTCCCTTCCTGCAGAAAAACAGCATGCCCAACTCTGTTCAGTTTTATACTAGTAAATAGAGATCATTAACATCCCCCTGTGGGAACCCCGGGGAAATGAAGCAGTGCTTTTACTGTGGTAAACAAGCTCTGTTTCACTGATAAAATAGGACCCAGTCACTAAGGCTTGGGTGTGAGTCCTCTAAAATAGGCAACATGGGGTGTAAACGATTGACTGACCTTGATTTTTATCTCCATGTTGTGGTCACAATTAGCCATTGTGCAGAAGTATGTGGCCTTAAACACCAATAAATAAATAAATCCACTCACTTCTTGCAGCACAACTCGTGAGCTCATCCTCATTCATTTTAAAACACACAAAAATGAAATTATTTGTCTGTCTCACATTTATTTCATTCACTTCTTCCTTGTACATAATTCCCTTTTCTTCCATCCAACTCTATATGAGCACATGGAATCGGGCTGTCAAACACATTTCAAATAGCTCAACGCTCCTATTTAACACACATATTGAAGCTGGTGACAATGGTGCTGTCAATCGATATGGAGGGTAACATAAATTTAGACGAGGTCCAGACTGGCTCGGAATACGACTTCATAGCCCAATATAACAATACATCCCCTCTCCCGACGATGGTGAGGATTCTCCATTCCATAGTCATAAGCCCGAATGTAAGTATTATTTGCCAGAAAAGTTTCGATCGTTTATCAATAATGAAACCCAATCTTTCTCGCTTTTTCATATTAACTGTCAAAGTATTAATGCCCACTGGGAATCTTTACATGATCTTCTGTTCAACCTGCAAGGAACAGAAAATAAGTTTGACATCATTGGCCTAACAGAAATCTTCAATGTCCCCTCTAATATATCATACTGCCTTGACGGCTATCATAATCTTATAAAACGCAACCGCCCTGAAGGTGATGACGGTAGAGGAGGAGTCGGGTTCCTTATTAAAGAGAATATTGATATTAAAATTCGTCATGACCTGTCGACTTTCATCCCTCATATCATAGAAACTCTTTTTATCGAAATTAATGTTAATAAATCTCAGAGAATCATTGGGGTAATTTACAGACCCAACACACCACCGAAAGCGGACATTGATATCTTCTTAAACAAACTAAACGAAATAACTGACAAATTAAATCAGGAAAACGTACCTTCCTATATAATGGGCGATGTTAATATTGATCTACTTAAATATGACTCCAACGCCAAAACAGATAATTATATCAACCAAATGTTCAACCAGGGATTTTTACCTGTCATTACTAAACCCACCCGCTTAACTACACATTCAGCCACACTCATCGACCACATATTTACTAACAATATTTTATCCACTGCAGTATCGGGGATAATAATAACTGACATCTCCGACCACTTTGGTACTTTTCACGTAGAAACTGTGCTCCTCAAAACAAAGAAAGAATCATATTTATGGACTCGAAAGGTAAATGCTGAAACTATTGCAAACTTCAAACTACTTCTATCACAATGTGATTTTTCCTATGTTATGTGTTCAGATAACCCAAACATGGCTTACAACAATTTTTTACATATATATCTAGGATTATTTGATGCGGCTTTCCCCCGAATACGCGTCTGTACGCATCAAAAATTCATAAAGAGGCAACCTTGGATGACAAGAGGGTTAGTTGTCTCATCTAATAATAAAAGCAAATTTTATAATAAAAAGTTGAAAAACCCAGCTGAACTTAATATAAAAAACTACAAAAACTACTGTAAAATATTTAATAAAGTGAAAAAGCAATGCAAAGCAAGTTATTTTAAAAGTATTCTAAACGAGTACAAATTTAACATGCGTAAAACATGGCAAATACTAAATGACGCCATTAAAAAGTTCAACGGAACAACCAACTTACCTCAAATTTTTATACATAATGATAAAGAAATAAGTGACCCGACAGAAATAACTAGAGAATTCAATACTTACTTTGCGAATATAGGAAAATGAACAAGTGATAAAATACCTGGTACTAACAAGTCATTTCACGACTACTAATACTTTTTACTTAAGCCCTACATGTGATCTTGAAATTATGAATATCGTAAAATCCCTAAAGTCAAAAGGAACCAAAGATTGTGATGATATTAGTTCAAATCTACTTAAGCAAACTATTGACCCCATCGTTAACCCATTAACACACATCTTCAATTGTTCGTTTTCATGTGGCACTGTTCCAGACAAACTGAAAATCGCAAAAGTTATTCCAATGTTTAAGGCAGGCGACCAACATAACTTTACAAATTACAGACCCATCAGTATTCTTCCGACATTCTCAAAAGTGTTAGAAAAACTTATGTCAGTAAGACTTTTAAAATACTTAAATCGTTTTAGTATCCTACATCCAAATCAGTATGGTTTTAGGAAAAATCATAGTACGGTACATCCTGTCATGCAATTGTTGAAAACTATATCAGAAGAAAATAATAAAAGAAGCAAAAACAGCACACTTGCATTATTTTTAGATCTTTCAAAAGCATTTGATACAATAAACCATGACATTTTAATAAATAAACTATATAGATATGGTATTAGAGGTTTGGGTAATGACTGGTTTAAAAGCTATTTATCGGATATGTTACAGTATGTCTCATACGGTGACCATACGTCTGACAGAGCAAAAATATCACATGGAGTTCCACAAGGCTCGATACTCGGCCCAACACTGTTCCTGATATATGTCAATGACATCTATCATGCTACATGCCTAAATCTCCTATCATTTGCTGACGACACAACTGGGCTTTCTTCGGTTCCAGACCCAAATCAATTGGTCCAACTCATAAATAAAGAGCTTGAAAAAGTGTTTGAATGGTGTTGTGCGAATCAACTTGTACTAAATGCAACAAAAACTAAATATATTTTAATCAACCCTTCCGCCAAAAATAAAACAACAATTCACCAAAATATATTAATAAATGCCCAAATCATAAGTAGAGTATGTTCAAATAATGCAGAAAAATCTCTTAAATTCCTAGGAATACATATTGATGATAGTTTATCTTACAAACATCATGTATCTCAACTCTCTTCAAAGATTGCTCGGGCAAACTTCGCACTAAATAGAGTGAAGACAACACTTCCCCGTGAAGCTCTGAAAACACTTTATTATGCCCTGATACACACACATTTAGTGTATGGGATAAACATATGGGGTAATGCTAGAACGACCAAAAAGATACTGCTTCTTCAGAAACGCTCCATCCGTATAATAAACAATAAGAAATATAATGCACACACTGATCCCCTCTTTCGGGAAAATAAGATTCTTAAAGTAAATGATCTCTTCAAACTCCATGCGTGCCTGTTCGTCTTTGACTGGTATCACGATAACCTGCCAGTATCCTTTAGACATTATTTCCACCCAGTAGTCAATACTACGGGTAGAGCTAGTAGAAGGAGAGATACTCTCCAAATTGTTAGAACAAGGACAAGGTCTCTTGAGAATTTTCCAACACACATGTACCCCAAACTCTGGAATGATTTAGACCTTGATTTACGCAATATAAACAACAGAAACATTTTTAAAAAACAATTAATCACAAAATTATTGGTATTATTATTAGGTAGAATATTTCCAAGATAACACAAATTTAAAGCTTTCCAAGTGCAGAGCCGACAGACGTGGGCAGTGAAATAACAATAGGGGAATTTTGTACCTGGTCTACTCTTGTTGAGGACTCCAACTCTCAGCGTAGGCATCGGGGTTTGGAGTTGTCAAAGATGGAGAAGTAGTTACTATTGACACATTTCTGCTGGTACTGTATACGACTGGACAAATTCTCGTCTCTTGACCCTTTGCCCAACGTGGCGGCCGGGGCCGGCCAGCACTATTCTTAAAAATTGCCAATCAGTTTTCATTATTTTTTTTTGTTTTTTGTCTCAGGAGCATGGGTTATGGCCCCTCATTGGGGCGAGTTCGTCGAGCTCGTTCCGGTGGGGGTTCGCGACCTGTGTTCTTGGGAATGAAAGAATATAGTGATTCAAAAGTTTTGGGTTTTATTGTTTGTTTGTTTTTTTTTGCAAGTGTTGTCTGCTTTTTATGTTGGGTAAAGGGTTAACTCAATGCTCGTCTCTTAACTAAATTGTGTGAGTTACACTAGCCACCAGCGACCAAGACAAAGTATAGATGAGCGATTGTTAGACAGTCCGATTCCAATGTTGCATTATATAATCCCCGGGAGACGACAGGTAGACAGCCAATCTGGCTATGCCGTCTCCCTGCGGTATACAGGTTTATTAGATTATTTTTGTCTATAATTCTGTATGTATATTTTTGTTCTATAATGATGCATGTATAATTTTCTGTTTTCTGTTGTATACTGCTAAACAAAGATTCATTCATTCATTCATAAATCATTAACATCATTCCTAACCTCAGCAGGACCACATATACATGTAATGATGTAAATAGATTTTAAAATTCAGCTGTAAATACAGAATGAATAGAATGGATTACTAATTAATCACAGCACCATACATTCTCTACTTGAAAAGTATTTATAATTGTTCATAGCAGCACAAGAAACACTTGCAAACATTCATCACATGGACCACCAGGTGCAACCTGGTGATCCATGTGATGGAAGTTTGCAAGTGCTTCTTGTGTTTTGTCCTTAGAAATTATAAATAATTACAAAGTGGAAAATCTGTCCCACAGCGATTTAATAGTAATCCACCCTCCATATACTGTAGTCTCAATATTTTCTTTCTGTTTGATCGGTTCAGTTCGTGACTTCACAAATAATGCATCATTTTGCACTGCACAGCACAAATGCTCATGTGTATTTCAGACTACTTCTTTCTTTTGCAGTAAGGAGTGCATTAACTAACAAGCATTTTCTCTGCTAATTGTGACAGGACTTCTAGTTCCAATGGTATGAATACAGGCCATTACTCTATTGTATCTTGGTTGACAGAGCTCCATGAGTGCTGTCAAACAAGGTTTAATAGAATAGATTCCTTATAATTTAATACTCAGGGTTCATACAGGTTATGGAAAGGTATGGAAAAGGTATTAAACATCAATATATATAAAATATAAATTACTGGTGAGCAAAGAATGGGTTGGTGACCATGATATGGTTGGTAGAATTCTTTTTTTTGGAAAACAGTAAATTGATTTTCCAGGCCCTGGAACAGTATGAAAAATTGAGGGGGGTTTTGGAAAAGTTATGGAAAATGAACAGATATGTGTAACATGGGTATTTCTCCTGTCTAATGGGACCTTTCAAAAAATATTTGTGCTCCCAATTTTTAGGGTTCACTAAGAAACGCTATCGGTATTGAGTCATTGGTCTTTGGGGCTTCTTAACCCTTGAAGGACTGGTGGTTTGTATACATTTTTTCTACACTTTGAAAGAGTACATCTGGTGGCCTTGCAGTTGTATATTTATTTATTTATTGATGTTTAAGGTCACATATTTATGCACAATGGCTAATCATGACCGTGACAGTTTTACGGGTGGAGGAAGCCGGAGTACCCGGA
This sequence comes from Pictodentalium vernedei, assembly GCA_031216915.1. NCBI lineage: Eukaryota > Metazoa > Mollusca > Scaphopoda > Dentaliida > Dentaliidae > Pictodentalium > Pictodentalium vernedei. Next base: position 150,782,863 of record CM062292.1, read on the forward strand.
GAGAACCACCGAGCAACGACGAGCAGCTGCCAGCTCCCCAACATCGTAACTCCGCACTGCAGCACAGGCAGGGTTAGATTGGTTGAAGACATGCGTACCATCGACGTGCAGTACGCCTTAGTACACGGCGTCATCGTGCCCCCACGCGGGCAATGGAGATGAAGTGTCTTGCCCAAGGACACAACGCGGTTGCCGCAGGTGGGATTCGAACCGAGGACCTCTCGGCTTGCAGCCTGCACCTCTACCTACTGAGCCACCGCGCTCCCTTGCAGTTGTAGGCAAATCTTGACTTGCCTAGAAAACAACAGCCAAGGTACTTTGACTGTAACTTAAAAGTTTACCTAAAGCCTCAATGTTCTCTTCTTTATGGCAGTACAAAGGAATCAAAGTTAGAATTGGGTCCTTTAGGGTTAAAAGAGTTGTGAGGGTGGGGGTAGAATTATATATTGAGTTACATTTAACCTTTGGGATTATGGAAATTTAATGTCAGACATATGGAAAATTTATGGATAACCAAATTAACTAGTCTGTATGAACCCTGTTGCAGTCACGAATTTCCATTATGCAGAAATATGTGACCTCAAATGCCAATAAATGAACCCTGATATACTCCTGTTAATTGAATAATTTTCCCTTGTAAAGTGGATCTTCAATTAACAGGGCTTCACTGTGTCTATATTGCCTTTAAGTATCAACTCACTGAGTATTTTCAAAATATTTTGTATCATATCTAGTCATGGCTGCTTCATAGCAGCCATGAGGAGATCTGATGAAAAATTCATGGTTTTAATGATTTCACATTTGGAGCGCTGGGTTTTCACTCAAGGCTTTCCAGTTGGGACATTTTGGTCTGGATTGGACTCTTAGATATTAATTCGCTCTTGCTAGTAATCACGTACTTTCTTCTGCTACTAGATTTCATACCTGGCCTCATGTCACGCACACAATCTGTCATACAAATATAAGACTCTATACTCGTTTGGGGTCTGTACGGTATGTGTTGATTGAATAAGATGCTCTATCATGACTGTTATATGTATATTTATTTATTCACAAATAAATTTCCAAGAATTGTCAAGTTTTTTAACCCTTTACCTAACATGAAAAGCAGCTGACACTTGCGAACAAAATTCTTGAATAACTAATTTTTTTTCATTTTTTGTCTCAAAAACATAGGTTATGGCTCCTCATTGGAACGAGCTTGTTCCAAAGAGGGGTCATAACCTATGTTTTTGAGACAAAAAATAAAAAAATAATGAAAATTAATTAGCGATTTTTGTGAATAGCGCTGGCTGGTTTTGGGTTGTTACATTGGGTAAAGGGTTAACTGTGACCCCGACTGACTACTAATCCAACTACATCATCAAGGCATGCCTTAGAAGAATGCGGTCTTGATGTAGTTTGCATATGTTATCAGTCTGTGGAGTTGAGCCATCACAGTTGTTAAAAATCAGGTCCACATCCCCCCAACCCCCACCCCCTCACCCCCATCCCCCGTCAAGTAGGAGAGAAATATCCCACAGAGGTTCCTCATGTGGACTGTGCTTATCATAGATAACACTTGAAAAATTAGAAAACTTGTACATTATACCCAACCTACTATCTTGATTGCTGGCAGGCAAGCCCATTGCACAGAAATATAGGACATTAAACATCAATATATATAAAATATAAATTACTGGTGAGCAAAGAATGGGTTGGTGACCATGATATGGTTGGTAGAATTCTTTTGTGGTCAAAGACAAATTTGAATGCTAACACCATACATGTTCAGAACACCTCTGCCCCCCCCCCCCCCCCCCCCCCCCCCCCCCCCCCCAAGCAGCTTCAATATCTTTAACCTTTAGACAGTACAACAACTAAGTTTTACCTCCAGGGAAAATTTGAACAACTGTTCTTTTGAGATAGTTTATTTTGTGAGATAGTTTATTTTGTGTTTGCACAGGATATCAGAATTTATTATTTTAATTTCCATTTTTTTTAAATTTTTCAAAATATTTCAACAGAAACATATCATGTGACCCCTTGTTGGAATGAGCTCAATGTACTCGTTTCAACGAGGGATCATCTGGCATGTTTTTAGCTCAACTTGACAAAGTCAAGCTGAGCTGTTGCCATCACGTCTCGTCCATCAGCGTTCGTCCACAATTTCCTTTGGCACGCCGCACAGGTCAAAGCAATCCGATCATAAATGTGCCCTGTAGGGTGTGCCAAAGGGGAAATATTGATACATAACTGCAACAAGTTCAAAGGTCATTGCCAACAGCAACGTTTTTGACAGAAATGGAAGAAAATCGATAGCTCTCATCTAGAGGTCATCCAAAATAAGCATACCAAGTTTCAAAGGGACCTATGAATTTCCATCAAAAAAAGAAAGAAAAAAAACATTGCTACTAGCAGCGACCTTCAAACCTGGTGCATTTGTGCGTTAACATTTTCCTTTGGCATGCCTCACAGGATGCAATCATTATTGGCTTGTTTTGAAACTTGGTATGCTTATTCAGGGTGACCTAGATAGGAAATCAGGTGACTTTGGACCTCTGCGACTTCGGACCAAGTGACTCTAGCCCAGTTTGGTGACTTTGGATCATAAAAAGTGATTTCGGCCCAAGTGTCTTCGGATCCCATGAAAGTGATTTTGGCCCAGTTTTACTAGACCGCCGACGAGGTGATTTCAGACCAATTTCATCATTTAGACGAGGGTGATTTCGGACTTTTTAGCTCACCTGGCCTAAAAGGCCATGTGAGCTTTTCTCATCACTTGGCATCCATTGTCGTCCATAAACTTTTCACATTTTCATCTTCTTCTCTGTAATCGCTGAGCCGGTGTGAACCAAACTTGGCAGGAATGGTCTATGGGAGGTCCTTTACAAACGATCTTCATTTTGTTCCCGTCTGATGAAAAACGTGGCTTCCAGAGGCATTCTTTGATTCTGGTTGGTGGATTTTCAAAATCTTCTCTTCTGAAACGGCCAGGACAAATGTTTTGAAACTTCATATAAATGATGACTGGATCCCCTCTACCAATGATCCTCATTTAATGTTGATCGTGTTGTAAACATGGCCACAATTTCGGCTTATAGTTACTATAGAAACCCTATGGGAAATCACATTTTCATCTTCTTCTCTGGAACTACTGAGGCAGCGTGAAAACAAACCTGACAGGGATAGTCTATGGAGGTCCTCTACAAACAATCCTCATTTTGTTTCCGTGGGCCGCCAGAGGCATTCTATGATTCTGATTGGTGGATTTTCAAAAATCTTCTCTGAAACTGCCAGGCCAAATGTTTTGATACTTCATATAAATGATGACTGGGACCCCCTCTACCAACGATCCTCATTTAATGTTGATCGGGTTGTAAACATGGCCACAATTGCTGCTTATAGTTACTATAGAAACCCTATGGGAAATCACATTTTCATCTTCTTCTCTGGAACTACTGAGGTGACGTGGAAACAAATCTGGCAGGGATAGTCTATGGGAGGTCCTCTACAAACGATCCTCATTTTGTTCCTGTGGGTTGAAAAACATGGCCGCCAGAGGCATTCTTTGATTCTGATTGGTGGATTTTCAAAAATCTTCTCTGAAACTGCCAGGCCAAATGTATTGATACTTCACATCAATGATGACTGGGATCCCCTCTACCAACGATCATCATTAATGTTGATCGGGTTGTAAACATGGCCACAATTGCGGCTTATAGTTACTATAGATACCATATGGGAAATCACATTTTCATCTACTTCTCTGGAACTACTGAGCCGACATGAAAACAAACTTGGCAGGGATAGTCTATGGGAGGTCCTCTACAAACGATCCTCAATTTGTTCCCATGGGTTTGAAAATGTGGGCGCCAGAATCATTCTTTGATTCTGATTGGTGGATTTTGAAAAATCTTCTCCTCTGAAACCACAGGGCCAATTGTTTTGAAACTTTGCATGGTTGATGACTGGGACCCCCTCTACCATCGATACTCATTTAATGATGATTGGGATGTAAACATGGCCACAATTGCAGCTTATAGTTACTATAGAAACCCTATGGGAAATCACATTTTCATTTTCTTCTCTGGAACTTCTGAGCTGAAGTGAACCAAACCTGGCAGGGATAGTCTATGGGCGGTCTTCTACAAATGTTCCTCATTTTTGTTACCGTGCATTGAAAAACATGGCTGCCAGAAGCATTTCTTATCAACCTACCTTACAATTGTTTACTACAGGCTTGCACTACAGTGGAAGACCCTAACTCGGAAAATATACTCTCTATTTTGATGTTTCCCAAAGGATTTGGGAAAGAAATGTGGTGCAAAAACACCAAGAAAAAATAGGCCAAAACTGGGTTGAGTGCTACCAGCACACACCCAGTAGGGAACGCTCTTCTCCAAGTACATATCCTCGGCTTCCGGTAACCAGCGTGCAAGCAGTAACCATGAATCATTCTTTTTTTGTCCACCCACATGGCGAGACGTCCATTTGTATTTAGAAACAGTGATAATTCAGCTCGTTGATAATGGTTACCTGTGTCTGGAATTATGGATCTGAGGATCGTATAATAACAGGACTGTGTTTTATATATTTTCATTATTATTTTCAACCACATTTTGATTGTATTTTATATATTCTCCGTGTTCATGTGCGACTTTCGCGTACCGTGCGGTTCGGACATAAAATGTTTTGGTTGATAAATTTTATTATTATTGGAGTTAGGTGTCAGTGGGGGGGGGGGGGGGGTGGGGGGGCTGGGGGGGCTGTATGTACTGGATTTCTCCTCTCTGTTGAGGGCAGAATTTCTGTTTTTTGGATCCCTGTCAACCGTCTGTGTTCAGTTGTGTTCCCGTCGGTCCTTTATTTTCTGCCACCTTTCTCTCGTAGTTGGGGGTGTTCTTCTACTTTCTGCATCTGTTGAGTTCACCTTTTCTTCTACTGCTCTCACCTCTGTTATGCCCAGGACTGTTCCATGAGGGCAATGCCTTTTGCCCAAGCATGTGGTGCGTTCTCGTGGCCGTTCCTCTCGCACCCACAGGGAGGAGATACTCAGTCGTTTGGGGCCTCCCGACACGACCACGTCTGGTAGGAGTTATATCCCCTCCATGGGGGATGTGCAGTCTTTAATTGTGGTGGATACTGCAGGAGCTGTTAAGTTGTCTGGTGAAGAGATGCCTGGTTCCGGGACTGTGGTCCCTCTCCAGTCAATATCTCAGGCTGTCACTAGGGTTGTGACTCCTCCTTTGGAGCCAAGCTCGATTGCTCTCTCCACTTTTCCACCGGTTTCAACAGCTCTCGTCGTATCTGCTGCTACTGCTGTTCCATCTGCTACGTCATCGGTCACCGTTTCAGCCGGCCTCGGCTTATCCCTGCAGGGGTCTGCAGAGATGTCTGGTAGTGTGGACGTGGGGATATCTACCTCAGCCTTCCCTGACTTCAACTCAGCGAAGTTGGAAGGAGCTGCCAGCTGAATCCTTTTTGTGCAGCCTGGACCTTCCTGTTGTTCTGTCTGCTACGCCATCGATCACCGTTTCAGCCGGCCTCGGCTTATCCCTGCAGGGATGTCTGCTAGTGTGGACATGGGGGTATCGGCCTCAGCCTTCCCTGACTTCAATTCGGTGAAGTCGGAAGGGGATGCCGGCTGGATCTTCTGCTGTGGTCCCTCAGCCGTCAAGCCCAGGACCTTCTGTCCCTCATAGGTCCGCGGCAACTCTCCTGTCAGTTCCCTCACTGTAGATCCTCGGGTATGTCATAACCCTATACGCACTGCCTTCAGGTGTTTCGGCTGCCACCCATCGCCCTGCGTCTGGTGTATTTGAGGATCATAACCCTTCGCTGGTTAAAAGGGTCAGGAGGTGAAACCACTTTACCGGTTCATTCCCACGTCGAACCGGCCAACAAGGGCCGTGAACTTAGGGAGGCCCTCTCCTTGCATACTCAGTCAGATTCTTTCCAAGAGCCTTCCCATTGCCTCCAGCAAGGCTACTAGTGGTTTCCAGGTGCCCCCGTGGCGTTGCCTCCGGGATTGGAAGCAGGCCGCTTTCTGATCCCTCAGGTGTGCCTACACCATGGGAGACATCGGCTGGTTTGCCCATGATGGGCTATGTGTCTTCTGACTCAGAGGATGGGTCAGACATACCTGACGTCGAGAGCCAACAGTCTTCTGATTTGGGGGCAGCTCTTGACTTTATGTTTGAGTTCCTTCCAGATCTCAAACCGTCAGACCAGCCGACGGTGTCAGCCAGGCCACGATCATCGGTCACGCGCCTACAGCCTGTGGAGCAACCCGTTTCTGGGCATCTTTGACCATGCCACTCAGTACAGATGGTTGAAGCGTTTACAGCTTTGGACTCTTAAGCTGAGTTCCAAGGTTATGAGGACTTCGTTCCTCACCAGGGCTGACACTTTTTTGCCTCCAGTGCGTTATCGTTCCTACGATTCCTCCAATCCGTCAGTCTGCCAGACTTTGATGGTCTTGGATCGGGACTCCACCTCCCTTGGGCTTTCCAAGCCCAAGTCGGCCGTTATTCCTATGGCGACTCTTGAGTCCCTGTTGGGCTTATCAAGAGAGATGCTGGGCATGCTTTCTCTCTCAGATCACGTTGTCTCTGCTTTAGCTGCTTATCTGCCTCCAGATAAGTTTGACGACATACAGGCATACACGGCTAACTTGGAATTAGTTCATTGGGACGTTGTGTTTAACACAAGCCGTCCCCTCCCTGAGGGGCAGCTCGCTGCTCTTCGATCTGCTTCTTTGGTGGGTCCTCAACTATTCCATGGTTCTATGGCAACGGTCCAGGATGACGTCCTAGGTCATTCCAAAGATCAGCTGCTGCTTCGTCAGCTTGATCAGCCTTCCGTTGGAGGCAGGGGCCATCCAAAGCCTATCAAGTGCCCTTCTGCTTCCTCTGTGAAGCCAAGGTCTGATCCTCCTGCCGCCGCTTCTACTTCTTACTCACGGGATAAGGGTAAGTGTCGGAAGGCTAGAGGGAGGACTCAGGATTCTTCATATAGTAGAGGAGGTGGTTTCTCCTCTCGCGGGCCTCGCCGGGGCTCGAAATGAAGGTCCTCACCTCGATTCATCCCAGGATGGAGGAAGGATATCAGAGTTCGCAGACCACAATCACATCCGGTCCTTGGGTATTCGATGTTGTTCGGTCCAGGCTGTGGATATCCTTCCGGAGGCATCCCACTCTGTCGAGAGTGCCTCTTCCAACACAAGTTCCTTTTCCAACACAAGTTCCTTTAGACGTTACATGTCGGGAACTTTTGATCACGGAGATAGACAATCTCCTGTCAAAGGGGTGATCGAGGTCATCAAGAACATTCATTCAGTGGGATTTTATTCCCGCCTGTTCTTGGTGCCGAAGAAGGACAGCTGACTCCGACCTGTTATCGATCTGAGTATCCTGAACCAGTCTATCATTGTCCACGACAGCTCGGAGTATTCTCCGGCTGCTCGGTCTCTGCGTTTCGGTGATGGATCTCATTCCTCTAGTTCGGCTGCATGTCAGACCTCTCCAACACTTTCTGCTCAGTCGTTGGAGGCCGCATGTCGATCCTCAGGATCTGGTGCTTAAGTTACAGGAGTCTCTTCATCGTCACCTTCTCCCCTGGATGGATGTTCAGTGGATTATGCAGGGAGTTCCATTGGGCTTACCCATGTCCGATCGTGTTCTGACGGCAGATGCCAGCGATCTCGGATGGGGTGCGACGTTGGATCCTCTAGGTCTTTCCCTTCACGGGGCATGGGACTAGGATCAAGCAGCTCTTCACATCAACCAGAAAGAGCTTCTTGCTGTTTTTCTGAATTTCTGGCAGTGGATCCCCCACCTTTCGAATCACCAGGTCCTTCTGTTGTCCGATAATTCGACAGTGGTTGTTTACATTCAGAACCAGGGTGGCACGCACTCGGTTCCAATGTACGAATTGGCTCGGGATCTTCTACTGCTCAGGATGTCAACACTGGAGTGGTGGTTCGTCACATTCCCGGTTGTCTGAATGTCCTAGCTGACTCCCTGTCCAGACGGGGGCAGGGTCTTTTCCACCAAGTGGATGCTCCACAGGGCGGTGCTCCAGTCGCTTTGCGATCTCTGGGGTCATTGCCACATCGATCTCTTTGCGACTCGTTGGAACCATCAGGTGGACACTTTCGTGTTCCCGTGTCCAGATCCTCTGGCTTTCGCCCGTGGATGCTCTATCACTCGATTGGAACGGTCTTGTCGGCTACGCCTTCCTGCCGGTTCCAATTCTGCCTCAGGTTCTAGCCAAGATACGAACCTGCAGTTGTCGAATCATTCTGATCGCTCCCCTGTCGCCTCAGCTGGTGTGGATCAATCAGCTCCGCTCTCTGTTGGTGGTGGTTCCGGCACGTCTCCCTCTGCGTCGTGACCTTCTTTATCAAGGTCACCCCAGGAGGTTTCACGTCGAACTGACTTCATTGTGCCTTCATGCATATCTTTTGTCAGGTCCTGACTCCTCCATAGAGGTTTTTTTTGAGACAAGCAGTGGAGTGCATTTCTTCTTCAAGGAGGCACTCCACTGGTTTAGCCAGTGCGGCTAAGTGAAAGGTCTTCTGTCGATGGTGTGCCGATTACTCTGTTGATTAGGTCAATCCTTCAATATCACAGATTGTGGAGTTTCTGGTATATCTGTTTAATTCTCGGGGTCTCCAGCCTGTTACCATCAAAGGGTACAGGTCCATGCTTTCGGAGACCTTTTTGTTTGTGGGACAGCGTCGTATCGGCACTAAGCCATACCTCTCCAAACTTGTTCGGCACTTTTCCTTCAAAAGGCCTAGGACTTTGCAGCTTACCCCAAGATGGAATCTTTCTTGGGTGCTGCTTTGCTTGAGGTGGGGGGGGGGGGGGGGGGGGGGGGGGGGGGGGGGCGCCATTCGAACCTTTATCCCAGGTGGGTATGCGTTTTCTCACATACAAGACAGCTTTTCTGATGGCTTTTGACTCAGCCAGATGGGTTAGTGAGCTTCACACCCTCTCGGTTGATCCAGCCTTTTTCAGGGGCTCTCCCAACAGTGTTACGTTTACCACTGATTGCTCCTTTCTGGCCAAGAATCAGATACTAGAAATGACTCCACCTCCTATCTGTATCAGGGCTCTTCCTTCTGCTGAGGGTAATTGCCCTTTGCTCTGTCGGGTTCGTGCACTTTGCATTTATCTCAATCGGACGCAGTTCATTAGGAAAGGCAGGAAACAATTTTTTCTGTCTCTTATTCCATTTTCTCGATGGATTTGTCTTGCTATTCACGTGGCTTACGCTTGTCTAGCGACTGACGATTGTTTTACCAATCGTATTTCTGCCCACGAGGTGCATGCATTGTCTACCTCTTGGGCTTTTGTTAACTCCGTCAAGTTGTCGGATGTTATGCAGGTTGTCTACAGGAGAAATGCTTCTGCTTTCTCCACCTATCTGTGTCAGTTGCAGAAGCCATTAGGCTTCTTACAAGGTCAGTTCTAGCTCTGTGCTGTTACTGTCCTTTCTGTTTGTGCGTCGCACAGAACCGTACGCCTCATCTCTCATTGTCTTTTACTAATGATTGTGATGCTATGGTTTGATAGGCCTAGGGACATCTTCCTCTGTCCACGGTTCCGTGCAATTGGGTTATGTGGGGGTTGGTTATGTGATTCCCTCCATCCTATTGTCTATTCAGCCTGTAGTAAACAATTGTAAGGTAGGTTGATAAGAAATTTAAATTTTAAAGTATATTTCCTTTCTTATTATACCTACCACAATTGTTTACATGGAGGCCCTCCCGTCTTCTTATTCGGGTAAGAATCCTTCCTCCCCGCTGATCACATAACTCCATTGTTGGCAGATTCAAAAGAATGATTCATTGGTTACTGCTTGCGCACTGATTACCGGAAGCCGTGGATATGTACTTGGAGAAGAGCGTCCCCTATTGGGTGTGTGCCGGTAGCACTCGACCCAGTTTTGGCTTATTTTTTCTTGGTGCTTTTACACCACTTTTCTTTCCCAAATCCCTTGGGAAATATGAAAATAGAGAGTATATTTTCTGAGATAGGGTCTTCCACTGTAGTGCAAGCCTGCAGTGAAGAATGTCCCCTTTTGGTTGCGATCATTCAACCATGATGGCTGCCCGAGTCTGAAGCCCGAAAACCTTTAGCACAGTCTGCAGGTCATATTTATGAAAGGATTTCATTGTAACTTGCTAGGCTGACTTCATATAATGTCTAGATGAGAACGTCCCCTTTTGGACACAGTTGGGCAACTGTAACCGCTACAGGGGCCCGAAGCCCAAAAACCTTTAGAACAGTCTACAGGTCATAATTATGAAGGGATTTCATTGTAGCTTGGTAGGATGACTCCAAATAATGTCTAGATGAGAACATCCCCTTTTGGTCACAATCATTCAGCCTAGATGGCTGCCCAAGCCCAAAGACCTTTAGCATAGTCTATAGGTCGTATTTATGGAAGGATTTAATTGTAACTTGTTAGGTGGACTCCATATAATGCTTAGATGATGACATCCCCTTTTGGTCATGATTGGTCAACTGTGATGGCTACAGGTGCCCGAAGCCCGAAAATCTTGAGCACAGTCTACAGGTCATATTTATGAAGGGATTTCATTGTAACTTTGTAGGATCACTCCCGATGATGCCCAGATGAGAATGTCCCCTTTTGGTTGCGATCATTCAACCATGATGGCTGCCCAAGCCCGAAGCCTGAATACCTTTAGCACAGTCTACAGATCATATTTATGAAGGGATTTTATTGTAACTTGGTAGGTTTGACTTCATATAATGTCTAGTTGAGTACGTCCCCTTTTGGACACAATTGGGCAACAGGGGCCTGAAAACCTTTAGAACAGCCTACAGGTCATAATTATGAAGGGATTTCATTGTAGCTTGGTAGGATGACTCCAAATAATGTCTAGATGAGAACGCCCCCCTTTGGTCGCGATCATTCAGCCTTGATGGCTGCCCGAGCCCAAAAACCTTTAGCGTAGTCTATAGGTCGTATTTAAGAAGGGATTTCATTGTAACTTGGTAGGTTGTCTTTATATAATGTCTAGATGAGAACAGCCCCTTTTGGACACCATTAGGCAACTGTGACGGCTACAGGGGCCCGAAGCCCGAAAACCTTTAGCAAAGTCTACAGGTCATACTTATGAAAGGATTTCATTGTAACTTGGTAGGTTGACTTCATATAATATCTAGATGACAACAGCCCCTTTTGGACACCATTAGGCAACTGTGACAGCTACAGGGGCCTGAACCCTGAAAACCTTTAGCACAGTCTACAGGTGATATTTATAAAGGGATTTCATTGTACCTTGATAGGATGACTCCAAATAATGTCTAGATGAGAACATCCCCTGTTGGTCACGATCATTCAGCCTTGATGCTGCCCGAGCCCAAAACCCCCAAAACCTTTAGCATAGTCTATAGGTCATATTTGTGGAAGGATTTCATTGTAACCTGTTAGTTTGACTCCATATAATGCCTAGATGATGACATCCCCTTTTGGTCATGATTGGTCAACTGTGACAACTTCAGGGGCCTGAAGCCCGAAAACCTTGAGCACAGTCTACAGGTCATATTTATGAAGGGATTTTATTGTAGCTTCGTAGGATCACTCCTGATGATGCCCAGATGAGAATGTCCCCTTTTGGTTGTGATCATTCAACCATGATGGCTGCCTGAGCCCGAAGTCTGAATACCTTTAGCACAGTCTACAGGTCATATTTATGAAGGGATTCCATTGTAACTTGGTAGGTTTGACTTCATATAATGTCTAGTTGAGAACGTCCCCTTTTGGACACGATTGGGCAACTGTGACAGCTACAGGGGCCTGAAGCCCGAAAACCTTTAGAACAGCCTACAGGTCATAATTATGAAAGGATTTCATTGTAGCTTGGTAGGATGACTCCAAATAATGTCTAGATGAGAACGCCCCCATTTGGTCGCGATCATTCAGCCTTGATGGTTGCCTGAGCCCAAAAACCTTTAGTATAGTCTATAGGTCGTATTTATGAAGGTATTTCATTGTAACTTGGTAGGTTGACTTCATATAATGTCTAGATGAGAACAGCCCCTTTTGGACACCATTAGGCAACTGTGACAGCTACAGGGGCCTGAAGCCCAAAAACCTTTAGCACAGTCTACAGGTCATATTTATGAAGGGATTTCATTGTAACTTGGTAGGTTGACTTCATATAATGTCTAGATGAGAACAGCCCCTTTTGGACACCATTAGGCAACTGTGATGACTACAGCGGCCTGAACCCCAAAATCCTTTAGCACAGTCTACAGGTGATATTTATAAAGGGATTTCATTGTACCTTGGTAGGATGACTCCAAATAATGTCTAGATGAGAACGTCCCCTGTTGGTCACGATCATTCAGCCTTGATGGCTGCCCGAGCCCAAAACCTTTAGCATAGCCTATAGGTCATATTTATGGATGGATTTCATTGTAACCTGTTAGTTTGACTCCATATAATGCCTAGATGGTGACATCCCCTTTTGGTTGTGATTGGTCAACTGTGACGACTAAAGGGGCCCAAAGCCCAAAAATCTTGAGCACAGTGTACAGGTCATATTTATGAAGGGATTTCATTGTAACTTCGGAGGATCACTCCAGATGATGCCCAGATGAGAATGTCCCCTTTTGGTTGTGATCATTCAACCATGATGGCTGCCCAAGCCTGAAGCCCAAAAACCTTTAGCACAGTCCACAAGTCATATTTATGAAGAGATTTCATTGTAACTTGGTAGGTTGACTTCATATAATGTCTTGATGAGAACGTACACTTTGGACGCAATTGGGAAACTGACAGCTACAGGGGCCTGAAGCCCGAAAACCTTTAGCACAGTCTACACGCTATATTTATGAAGGGATTTAAATGTAACTTGATAGGATGACTCGTTTTGGAATAATTTCACTGTAACTTGGTAACTTTCGTTGATATACATTAACTGGAGGGCCACATCATTAACTGTGAGGTCATATTAACCCTCCCCTCAGCTCTTTAGTACTATGTACACCTCTTATTATTTTTATCAAAAACATAGCATATAGGGAACAGAAATGAACATATTCCCAATTATCACAGTTCTTGTCTAATTTCATAATCCTTTCATAAACATTGAACATTATCCTTTTCATCAAACACAACACACAAGTTAAGCTACAGTGTCATTGACACTTTCATTATATGTAGTTCCAGGTGAACGATTTCAGGCTCTTTAGAGCCTCTAGTTAATTGTTTTGAACGTATGAAATTACAATGTGATTCAAAACAAGTTCAGATTTCATAGATCTGAAATACTTCTTTTTTGATGGGGAGGCTAGAACTGTTGTTATAGGCTATAAAGGACAACTAACAGGATTCATATAACAAAATTTTTGAAGTATTTATTAATTTCCGACCAGAACACAGATTATGAACAAAGTTTTTACATGATCATGTTTTACATTCTCACTAAGTTTTTCATTGTGCATCTTTATTTCATACTGAGAAAAATAAGGAGATGTGAAATACTCAATTACAAAAGTATACTTAACAACTAACAAGAGGTATATAATGGTAAGTACAATACTCTAAGTAAGGAAACCTTGTGAAATACTTTAAATTGAAAAAACCTGACACTGAAGTGGCTGAATAGTCTGAATTATCAACCAGGTTTCATTACTGCTGTATGTATCATTAGATATGTGTATCTAATGATTCTTAGAATAGTAAGGAAACATTGTGAAATACTCACTTCGGAAAATATACATATCAACAGGTAGCTAATGGAACTTAGAATAGTAAGAAATCGTTGTGAAATACTTCAACATACATAACAAATATTAATCAATAGCACTTCAAATATTTAACATTATAATGATCATATTATTCATATATAAAATTGGGGGTTTAATGTCTTGTCTGTGGTGCATTTAGTTTTGAACAGGTCTTCAATAACTTTCTGGCAGATATTTCTCCAGCAATGAACTCATCCCAAGTACTGAACAACTTGACCTGCAGATTTCTGATTTTTTTCATTTGCATTCCCATCAGTTTGTCAGAAAAAAGTTTTACCTGAATAGTGACTAAGTTACTCTCTTCGAACGGTTTATGAATCAATATGTAGACGCGCATTCTGGCTTGGCCAACCCAATTCAGTCTACGATGCCAGCCCTCAACATCATTATTTGTGCGAATGCCTTGATTGAACACAGACCAATTTTCTGGGGACCATAAAGAATCCTCTATCCATGTGGCTTCGACATAATCAACAAACTGTCTGAGCTTTGAACTTGTCACATCACTCTGAAGTTTATTAAACATGTACCTTATCTGTTCATGGGGTAAAAATGGAAGAGCCATAATTTTCCTTAGTAATGTGTTATTGAACTGTCATTCATATACTGTTGAGCTAATCCTACATCCTGCACCTTTCTCCGTAATGCTTGAGACCAATGAAAAGCACGCCCCATGATGTCTGCTGAAGGCAAAACTCTTTGAACAGCTTTCCATACTGCGGTCTCGAAATTGGCAACAATACCCTTAAGATTAATATCTGATGGCAACAGAGATTTTACACACTTAAAAAGCTTTTGTAGTCTTGTTTTTTCTTTTTCCAGGCATTATCGAATACACAGGGGGAACCTGTTTCATCACATCACCTGACTAAATGAATGCGTGAATGCTAAACACCTGGGAGAACAGTTTTCTTACAACCTTAAATGTTGAGTCAATATACCACTTTTTGGTTCCAGTTGGTAATCTGTGGCAAATACAATATGCCGTCTCCCATCTGCTAGAATGTCTTTTCTTAAAAACCTATCTGGAATGTGCTGCTCTTGAAGTGTGAAGCCAAGGTCTGTCGGTTCTGTTGGTCTCATGGCCTGCCTCATGTAGTTTGCATTCCTGGCCAGATAAATGGGTTTGGGAAGAGCATCCTGAGGTTCACCACCAAGCTCTTTCACAAGAATCTCATTTAAAATGGTTTGTGCTGACTTAAATATCCGAGTCTTTGTCGTTGTTTTAACTTTCAATGCTATCTTTGCAGCTGCAAGATTTCCAGCATTGCTTTGGTGTTCTTTTTGTAAAGTAAATTTGTTGCCAATTTGTTTAACAGTTGCCGTGCAGGTGATGACTTTACTTCTCATTGAACAGTGCCAGATTGTTGCTTTCCTGTTTTTCTTTTAAATGTGTATGAATAACAAATATCTCCAAACAATTTATCTTGTCCACGCACATAATATATTTTTAGCTGCGACTAGCAGCTCTATAAGTGGCAATGTCGGTCTGTCTGTCGGTCTCTCTGTCGGTCGGTCGGTTTGTCTGTCTGTGACCAACGAGTTTCAAAACTTAATAACTTTTGAAATACTTGATGGAATGACTTTATATTTGGCATGTAAGTGTATCTTATTGATGTCTAGCCACTGATCAATGCATGTGTTGTTCCAAATATTTTTCTTGGAGTTATGGCCCTTGATGAACTTAGAATGTCGGTCGGTCTGTCTGTGACCAACGAGTTTCAAAACTCAATAACTTTTGAAATACTTGATGGAATGACTTTATATTTGGCATGTAAGTGTATCTTATTGATGTCTAGCCACTGTTCAATGCATGTGTTGTTCCAAATATATTTTTCTTGGAGTTATGGCCCTTGATGAACTTAGAATTTTGTGAAATTGCACCACCCCTCGCAGCTACGGCGTCGATGTCGCGATTTTTTCAAGATTTCCCAGTATTTTGAACGATGTTGTTACTGGGTGGTGACTCTTCAGCAGTAGATGATTCACCAAAACGTGGTGGAATGCTGTAGGAGGGAGCAGCTGACACTCTTGAGCTCATATACTGATGCATTTATTGCAAAATGACCTATTTCGCTCTCTGCACTACTCAATGAGATGGCCTGAAAGAAGGAAACAGCAAACACAATTAAGAAATATCAACAAACTTCGGTTTCTCATCAACATGCTCATGCACACTACTCACTTAAAACCCCACCCCACCCCCTCCCCCTCCCCATCCCACCTCTACCCCATCCCCACCTCTCCTGCTGCCAAACACATTCAGTATATTGTATCTTCGAAAAATTAATATTACCACTGGATGTAAAAATTATGTACTGTTATATAGCGTTAAATAAAGTATCTGCCTGCCTGCCTGCCTGCCTGTCTGCCTGCTCTTTCTCACTCTCTCTCTCTCTCTCTCTCTCTCTCTCTCTCTCTCTCTCTCTCTCTCTCTCTCTCTCTCTCACACACACACATGGACGTAGGTCACAGTTCAATTATCAGTGAAAGTAATAGTTAGATTGGTGACCATTTCAGCAACTGATTCGCGCTCCCACGTTGTGTCCTTGGGCAAGGCACTTAACCCTGATTACCTACATAGGGGCACGATGACGCTGTGTACTAAGGCATACTGCACGTCAAAGGTGTGCATGTCTTCAACCAATCTAACCCTGCCGCAGTTCAGAGTTACGATGTTGGAGAGCTGACAGCTGCTCATCATTGCTCGGTGGTTCTCTCCGGGTACTCTGGCTTCCTCCACCTGTAAAACTGTCACCGACATGATATGACCCTGGCTGTTAATGTGTCGTTAAACCCTAATAAATTTTTTTTTTTTTAAAAATAGTTAGATTTGCTGTCTCTCTTGTGGCCTCGATTGGGAATAATAATAATAGGACATGAGAATTAATATTATAAATGACTAATGAACTAAAATACTAACCGGTATTTGCTGATTCTGGTTTGAGTTCTTGGACTGAGTTGTTGTCATAAGAACAACCCACCTTGACCTAATTGATCATTTCTTAGATTATTAATGTGATAAGTAGTAATCATGGGTTTATTTTTTCTACCAGCAACAACAACATCCTTCCCATGCCAATGATGTGTTGTTGTAGGCAGTGTGTTTGCTCTTTATTGTGTTACTGTTCCGAACTGAGTTGTAATTAAGACTTTATTATAACTATTATAATTAGGGCACATTTATCATAGGATTGTTTTAGAACTTGGTGTGCTCATAAGGCAAGACCTCTAAAAGCCATCAGTTAGCATTCATTTCTGTGAAAAAAGTTGCTGTTTACAATGACCTTTAAACTTACTGCATTTGTGTATCAACATTCTTCCTTTAGCCAGGCCTACAGTTTAAATTTAAAAATGCATGGATTCCTCTGACGTTGTGAACACACAATGCTGTTATGTTGAAGTTTCACCAAATGACATTGGAAACAATGATCTTTAATTTTGCCATTTCACATATAATTTACCAAGTCCAAGTTTGTCAAGTTGAACTACCATAATTGACACTTTCATTTTTAATTTTTTTTTAAAAACAATATTTTTTGAACTGCTGAATTTGTTAACCCTTTGCCTAACACAGTGTTTTTAAAAACTAAATTTCACATTTCGAAAACAAATTTCACAATTTTTCAATAAAACCATACAAATATGGATATCATTAGAACCAGCTTGACGAGCTGATTCTAATGGTATCCATATTTGTGTGGTTTTATTGAGAAACTTCCAAGATATTTCAGTCTGTAGTAGGCTTATTAGTCCCCCACAGTTTCACCGTGATGGGGACTATTGGATTGTCTGCCTGTCTGTCCGTCCGTCCGTCCGTCCGTCCATCCGTCCATCCGTCCATCCATCCGTCCGTCCATCCATCCATCCATCCGTCCGTCCATCCATCCATCCATCCATCCGTCCATCCATCCATCCATCTGTCCATCCGTCCGTCCGTCCATCTGTCTGTCCACCCATCCATCCATCCATCCATCCATCCATCCATCCATCCATCCATCCATCCATCTGTCTGTCTGTCCATCCATCCCTCTGTCCTGTTACCACCTTATCTCAGAGATGTTTTGGTGCTTTTGTTTCAAATTTTCAGATTTGATGGGGCATGAGGAAAAATTGATGCATGTCAATTTTTTTCTGAAAAAATTCAAGATGTCTGACTGGCGACCATTTTTGTTGGAAATTTCTTTTAATTTGTTATATGCTCAGAACTTCTGAACGACATTTCTGATTTCAATAATTTTTGGTATGGAGGTCTAGCAGCATAAGATTAATAACATATCTTACAGGTTTTTTTCTTGTGCATAAATTATGCAAATTAGCCTTACTTAACCGTTTTTCGGGTAATATTTTTGTACATATTATGTTGTGTACTCTTACCACCTGCATCTCAGAGATGCTTTGACACTTTTGTTTAAAATATTCAGATTTGATGGGGCATTAGGAAAAATTGATGCAAGTCACTTTTTTCCGAAAAAAAGTTAAGATGTCCGACTGGCGTCCATTTTTGTTGGAAATTGCATGTAATTCGTTATATATGCTCAGAACTTCTGAACGACATTTCCAATTTCAATAATTTTTGGTATGGAGGTCAAGCAGCATAAGATAAATAACATATCATACAGGTCTTTTTCTCATGCATAAATTATGCAAATTAGCCTTACATAACCTTTTTTTCGAGTAATATTTTTCTGCGTATTATGTTGTGTACTTTTACTGCCTGTATCTCAGAGATGCTTTCATGCTTGTTCCTTTGATATCCATATTTGTATGGGTTTATTGAGGAAATATCAATATATTTCACAGTAATCCACCTACCATGGGGACGATTGTCTGATCACTGGCGATCGGCGTTGCACTTGTTCTTGTTAATTTTCTGGCTATTTTGGTCACTATGTTAGGTAAAGGGTTAATTTATGCATTTGGATGTGACCAATTTGTTAGGTAAAAAGGTTAAACAAAGAAAACTAATTAAATTTCACATTTTCGAAACAAATTTCACATTTATTTAATAAAACCATACGAATATGGATATCATCAGAACCAGCTCAACGAACTGGTTCTAATGATATCCATATTTGTATGGTTTTATTGAGAAACTTCTGAGATATTTTAGGCTGTGGAAGGCTTACTCTGGTTAATTTTCTGGCTGTTTTTGGCCGCTAAAGAGTTAATTATGCATTTGGATGCGTCCAATTCATTAGGTAAAAGGGTTAAACGAAGAAAAATAATTAAATTTCACATGTTCAAAAAAAAATTTCACATTTTTTCAATAAAACCATACAAATATGGATATCATTAGAACCAGCTCGACGAGTTGGTTCTTATGATATCCATATTTGTATTGTTTTATTGAAAAACCTCCAAGATATTTTAGGTTGTGTAAGGCTTATTCTGATTAATTTTCTGACCGTTTCCCCCTGTGTTAGGTAAAGTGTTAATTATACGTTCAGATGCAGCCAAATATCATTCAAGTTACCAATCAAGCCTGTCTCACGAGGTAGCTTTGTGGGCCACACATCATTACAGATGATTCTATTTATTGTAGGCTGTTGTTATGTTGGTTTCTTTTAGAAATCCATTAGTCTCCAGTACAACATTAAAAATTTATTTTTCCTTGTGAATTTTTTTACCTTCTCTATCCTGGAAAAGTAAATATATTGATTTAATCAACACTGGCATTAGCCCTAATGTCATCTGACTCCATAGAAGTGCTTTCAGATGACAATTTGATCCACATACATTGGTAATTAACTATCAGAGATATTTTCATTACAATAGTCCACTTTCCAGTCAGGGCAATAATATTGATCAGGTGCAGTGGTTTATCAGGTAAATTCTAATAAAACTTCCGGTGGTACTTGAAAAGAGCAGAGGAGAATAGACTCACATCTTGTGAATGTGAGTTGAGAAATAATTGTTACTTCAGATTGATTGTACAACAGTGTATTCATACCCTGAAATAAGCAATAGAATTTTGGAATGTTTACTTTCAGAATGAACCGAGTGAACTTTGAAAACAATATAATTACAGGAAACGCAGATGATATTTACAATTGGCACTAATAATTGTGAGGGATGTGGTTAGTTTTTACTCTGCACTCCTGACATTAATATTATCAGTATATCATATAGAATACAATTTTTTTTGTTAACACTTTACCCAACCAATATTTTCCTTTGCCTATCTCCCGAGAACCCAATTTGAATTTGTATCTCCACCACAAAGTGTAAGGGGGGCTATAGGAATGGGTTTCATCCATACTTCTATCTGTCCTTCTGTCTGTCTGTCTGTCTATCTTTCTGTCCATCCATCCTTCCCCATTTCTTGTCACAGGGTTTCTGCTAGACTGGCTGCGGGTCCGTCGACCAGACCCATTCCCCCCACCGATCATACTATGATCAGTCAGAAAAGCTGGTGGTAAAATGTTGAGTACAATGCTGTATCGTAATGACACTCAGGATCCTTTGTTTCCACGTAATATAGGCTAATTATGGTGTATACTATGCCTACTATTACTGGCGACAACCTGATACTTAATAACTCCCAGACGAGAGGGGGAAACAAAGTTCAAATCCCAAACGTCCCCTATAAAATTTCGGACTCAAATTGTTGTGTTTGGTCCGGAATCACTGACTTTTATTTTGAGCGATAAATTATGTAATTGCACGTGCATGACATCACACGTCCGCATCATGGTTCTTTTCGAATATTTCATTCTTTCTGCATTTCCAATTATTTATGTTGGCACGTATTGGGTTGCATAAAAAAAATTGAGGTCAAGCATCACAGTCACTGTCATGGATTTTGTGTTGTTTTGTGTTTGTATTTTTATGAAACCTCCTACCAGATGTGGTATTGTGTGTCCCGTGGGAATTTGGAGAATTGTAGGAGGAAAAAATACATATTATCCACTTCAATTATTCAGCATTTTAGCAACCAGAATGCCCCCAGAGGTCACCAGAGAGCACCTAAAAATAAAAACTTTCCTGGGGGGGTGAACCAGACCTCCCTCTATACACACGTGCCTTCCGCATGTGTGGCGGATGCCTTCGGCGTCTGAGTTTCATTTTCTTTAAACTACCGAACCCACAAATTTTCCCCTAGCGGAAACCCTGCTTGTCATCAAAGGGGTTGCAGACCAGTTGAGTGCAAGTACATTTTTTGAGAGTTATTGCCCTTGTTGGACTTAGGTGGCAGGGGAGTAGCCAATCCATTGGGTTGCTCTTTTTCAGGCCTGGCATTTTCAGGAGAGTGATTTATTCGATCGCCTTAAAATAAATTAAGGAGGACAGGAACTAGCCCCCTCGGCCTTAGAAAATAATGATTACCATAACAACCTGTTCCTAAAACCCACATCTTCTCAGATTTCTGCTGGTAGTGATCTCTGTAAAGATGGCCACACTGCTCCTCCCACACCTCCAAAGTTTGCAAAAGCCCATAGTTGTGGGAGGGGAGTGTAACAATCTCACAGAGAGTACCTTGTTACAGCACCAAATAAAATGTACAAAGCCCACTAGGCAGAATTCATTAATAGTAAAACTTCATTTTGTCACTTTAAGCTTTTGAAAGCTTGAGGAGAGCTAATCATTCCCCTAAGCCACATGAGGGGAGCGATTTTTATGCCACCAGCATTCTTAAGGATGCCAGGCCTGCTTTTTTATATTTTGAATATTTTTACAGAACACTGTTTGTGACCTTGCATCTTAACATGAGAACCATATCTGATGAGCAGTTTTCACATAAAAACACCATTAAAATTTTATTATTTTGTCAAGTTTTTCCTCTAGAACAAATCTTATAATTCTAAGTGTCAGATTATGTTGTGTTAGATAAAGAGTTAATTATGCCAATTCCAGTATTGTATTGTAGGCTGTGTTTTACTAGATCTTCTCCCCCATGGAAACCTGAGAAGTGAGGCAGTATTTGTTTACTGTGGTAAACAAGCTCTGTTTTATTGGAAAATAGAACCCGGTAACCAATGCTGGTGGTGAAGAGGCCTCTGAAATGGTTAACATGGATAAACGACTGGCTGGTCTTGACTTCATATCTATGTTGTGATCATGATTAGCCATTGTGCAGAAATATGTGACCATGTGACCTGAAACACCAATAAATAAATACTACATATTTTCCACATTTCAGAATTTATTTTGGAAAAATATAACTTTACAAAAAGATTTATGATTTTGTTTGATATTGTTACAGCAGATTTTGTGTGCATTTATTTATTTTTTTATTTATTTATTTATTTGTTGAAGGCACACTGTGCCTCCATACTCCCACTTGGGCAAAGAATTCCTTTACAGTAGTACTAGCATTTTCAAACTATAGAGCCATGTCAGTGGCTGGAAATCCAGAAAGTGGAACACTCAAGATAGGGCCCTGCGAATCACCCATTTTCACTTCAATTCTAATCTCGAATCATAGGCATCTTGAAGATGACTGACTAGGAGAAGGGGGTGCTGTTAACCTGATTTGTTCCAACAGTGATGGCTCAAGTCCTGAGTGATAAAATATTCCAACTACATCACCAAGGCATGCCTTCATCACCTTGGGTGATCTAGTTGGAATATTACCCAGTAAGGATTATAGTTCAAGAATTGAGAGCAAGAATCATCGTGCACAGGACTAGCCACTAACAACAACTCATTGTTGATATTGCCTGGAAACTTAAAATTTTCTTTGAACAGTGGTAGTGTATAGCGTGACTGGAAGTAGCATGGCTGGTGGCATGGGTACAGATGTTGTTTCTGTTTAGATCGTGGAAGCAACACTCAGTCTTGATTTTCAATATTATTTATTAGCTCAGCAGAGCTTTTCTGATGCTAAGTGGTCCTCCATCTGTTGTCTGTCCATCTGTCATCAACATTTTGTTTTTCCAGGCCATAACTTCTTAACGACTGAATATTTCTTGACAAAACTTTATAACAGTATGTATTCTCAAAAGACAGTGTGTCCCGAATTATAATATGGTAAGTGCCCCTGAAGGTCAAGGTCACATGCCCTATGTTAAGGTGACAGTTAGAAAAACTGTCACTTTTGTTCGGGCCATAGAACTTTGTATGATTGGCAGATCTTATTTATACTGGGTACAATTATTGCTCATGACTCAAAGATGTGTCATGACTTTGATCCAAGGTCATATCATCAAGATCAGGATCACAGAGAGCAAAACTTGAATATTGTTATACAGCCCTTGTCTTGTCCATATTCAGGCCAATGTATGATTGACAGATCTTATTCATACTTAGTACAATTATTGCTCATGACTGAAAGGTGTGTCACGACTTTGATCCATAGTCATATCATCAAGGTCAAAGTCACAGACAGCAAAACATTGATATTGTTATACAGCTCTTGTTTGGTCTGTATTATAAGTTACACAACATTTACTTGCCAGGTATGGCATTATGTGAGGTGAAGTGAGATTAATATTGATTGTGCTGATACCATACCTGGCAAGTAAGCATCCTGTAACATATTTATCATGCCACCAAATGAATTAAATAATAAATTAAAAGATATGTATCACTTTATTTTGAATATTTATTAAGAAACTCATTTATTTGCATGGAAATAGGTGAAAACTTGAGGTGGGAAAATTAATTTGTAAACAAAACGGCGCCCAGCAGAAGGGGTGTATGGGTGCATACACAGTCACTGGCAGTGTATGGACTCAATTTGATTGCCAGTTCCCCATTCAATAACCTAATATCGCATAGTCCACCGATGCTATTAGAGCACATGGATTATAGTACTCAAACGATTAGTCGACTAGTCGATGTCGACTCTGGGCAAACCAGTAGTCGACTCTCAATTGTGCAGTCGACTGGTCGGAGGAGTTCAAGCTTTCAGGTAAATGGTATCCCTTCTGAGCCACTGTCAGACAGTTTGAACAGCAATATTGGGCAATCAATGTATACATCTATTGCCATCTAATAGTAGTGACAGTAGTTTGTTTTAACTGATACTAGTAGAGTGCTGAATTATTTTGGGCTATCAGGATATGTTATTAATTTGCCTTGTTGCAATTTATGGGAGAGTGCCTATGGGCACTCTCCCATAAATTGCAACAAGGCAAATTAAATAAGACTATATAATTTCACTCTTAGCATAATTAGAAGCACATTAACAGAATAATGTTCCAGTAAGTTGCTGTATATGAATGCCCAAGTGAAGCCAAATTTGGACCTTCAGCACTCTACCGGAACACCAACACTGTTATAAGGAGACAGGTTATCACCAATGACTAGTCGAAGTCGACTTGACTTTTGGGTATTGACTAGTCGACTTTGGAATTCACTAGTCGTTTGAGCACTAATGGATTGGTCAAATTAAACAGGTGTGCATACTTTATACAATTGTTACTTTGATATTGTTATACAGCCCTTGTCTGGTCTGTATTATTGAATCTCTGTGACAGTTCTTGTTCATACTTTATACATTTGTTACCCATACCCATTGTGTCATGACCTTGACCCATTGTCAAATCATGAAGATTAATGTCACAAGCAGTAAAACTTGGATTCTTATTTTGCATTTAGCTTCTCCTATAGGCAGTGACCTTGGGTGGAGCTGTCTCGACTGAGGGGCCTCTTGTGTACAATTTTCACCATAACTATATAAATTATGAGACGATGAAGATGACTGGTGCCAAGCTTTATTCCAGTGAAAAGATTCAAATGGAAACGAATCGAACCAAATAGCAACTTAAAAATTGGAAATCGAATCAAATCTCTTGCAGGGCCATACTCTTGAGAGACACGTTCAGCTTTAGAAGAAAAGTAGGACAGGTAACCAATGCCTGCGGTGTGAGTCCTATAAAGTAAACAACATAGTTGTAAACAATTGGCTAAACTTGGCCAGGCCTGGCATTTTCAGGAGAGCAATTTATTCGCTTGTCTGCTGCTCACCTAAAAAGAATTAAGGAGGGTGAAAACTAGCCCTCCTGACCTTAGAAAATAATGATTACCCTAACAGCCTATTCCTAGAACCCACACCTTTTCAGATCTCTACTATGTTAGTTATTTATTAGGGTTTAACAAAAAATTAACAGCCAGGGTCATATCATGTCGATGACAGTTTTATGGGTGGAAGAAGCCGGAGTACCCGGAGAGAACCACCGAGCAACGATGAGCAGCTGTCAGCTCTCCAACATCGTAACTCTGAACTCTGCATCGCGGCACAGGCAGGGTTAGATTGGTTGAAGACATGCGCACCATCGACGTGCAGTATGCCTTAGTACACAGCGTCATCGTGCCCCCTTGTAGGCAATCAGGTTTAAGTGCCCAAGGACACAACACGGGAGCACAAATCAGTCACTGAAATGGTCACCCTTCCAACCACTAACCGTTCTTGATGTTGCTTAACGTCGGTGATCTGACGAGTACCAGTTACCGCGACTCCACCGCTCCCTCACTATGTCAGTGGTCTCTGTAAGACGGCCACACTGCTCCACCCACACCTCCGGGCCTTGCCAAGGCCCAGAGGTGTGGGAAAGACAACCTTGTTAGCAGCACCAAATAAAATGTACAAAGCCCACGAGGCAGAATTCATTAATAGTAAAATTTCATTTTGTCACTTTTACCTTTTGTAAGGTTGAGGAGAGCTAATCGATCACCTAGGCCATGCAAGGGGAGCGATTTGTAGCCCTCCTTCATTTTTAAGAATGCCAGGCCTGCTTGACTTTATATTTGTGTTTTGTTTCATCATATTGAGGTATAGCGATATAGCCAGGGCAACCTCATTAGTGATTAACCGATGTTCGACAATCGCATGTGACATCGGCTGATTTTAAGCCATTGGTTGGCCAACGGTAGAAGTGTTTGAACATTGATTTGTGCTGATGGTTACATGGAATGCCACAAGATCAAAATTGTTCATATTTACATTTGATTCATGACCTGATACAAGAAGTAACAAGCTTAATAAGTTGCCACAATGATTGGCACTAGCGTTGAAATGATTTGTTGATTATTCCACACCCAGTACAAGTTACACTGACAGCACACGGCCAGCAGTATGAATTGGTGTTTCATTGTCTGATATCACTGTTAGTTCATTTGTAAACAATCTAGTTACCGAGTTCTTTAATCACTGTCAACACAAAGTACACAATAAAAAATGAACATAAACTAGAGAAACAGAATTTACTGCATCCAGTAAATTCAAGTCTGTGTGAAAAGGGTTAAAGTATCAGGAATAAACTCTACAGAAAGAGAATTTATGGAGGCTTATTTTCTGGAGTAAAATATTTTTTAACAAATCAGAAATGGGCTTTCCTTAACAGTATTTACAGATATTCATACAGGAATCAGAACAATTTTTATAAGAAACCAAAAAAGGCATATATGTGACCAGCATTCAAAGGAATCAGAAATGAAAAATTTTGGCTCTGCCCACTAATTTGAGTGATGAAATACATTCATAAACTTTAGAAATACATTAAGGTGTAAATGCATTTCTCAGTCATTCTTAATAATATGCACTTGATGACCCCATACAGGTGGACCATATATTGAATCTCCAGCAATTTTTAACTTAGTCGGTGTAGTTCCACGTCTACATCTACACTGAAGAATGAGCGCAACCCACTTTGAAATAATGGCTCCACCAACTTCAGATCTGTCATTCAGATCGAACGGGTGCAAAAAACATAGATGAGTGCAAACTGGGTATTGTTAACCAGCATGCCAAAATGCATAGAGATAGGACGATCCGTATTTGAGTTGTCGCGCTGACAAAGAGTGCATAGACTTTATATCGGAGATATTGTCATAAAAACCTTAAAAACCCCAAGAGCTCATTTGAAGGCCTACTCTTAAAAGGGCATCTAGTGACTTAAACAAGGCATACATAAAACTAGAACTTCTCTAATAAATTAATTTTAAACAGTCATAGCACTAATATAGTTAACTGTACAGTCAACTATGTCAGTATTGCATCTTATACCAGAATCTTGACAGTATTGTGATAGGTTTCAATAACAAATCTTCAGTGTAGTTTTACAATTACATGTACACTGGAATTCTTCATGATCAAGTTGTTTGTTTTTATATTAACTTGGTTTGGGAATTAATTCTGTACAATTAGATTAAATAAACAGATCATGTTATTGTATGTGACAGCCACAGCTTACTCCCTAACTGCTTTTTGTGAAATTCTTTCATGGAGAAAATATTCATACAGGAATCAGAACAATTTTTCTAAGAAACCCGAAAAGTCTGTGCACACCATTTATAGGGTTCGATCAAGGAATAAGAAATTGACATTACTGCCGCTGCCATTTGAATGATGAGATACACGTATAATCTTCAGAATTGCATTAATTGGTATAAAGTGACTTTCCTAATAGGTCGCAAAAAATATGCATTTAATGGCCTCTCTTGACCGCATAGAGGTGGACCACATTTTGAACCTCCAGCAAGTTTCAACTCATTTGGTGTAGGTAGTATTTCTATAGGTCACACCAAGCCTGAAGTATGAGCAAAAACTACTTTATAACTAAAGAAACCCCGGCCGTGGTGTTATAATTGTGTGAAGTTTGATGACTGTGGCCCAAACAGTCTTCGAGTTATTGGCTCGGGCACACACACACACATGGACACACACACGGACAGACACAAGCACACTTCAATCACTATATGCCACCCGACTTTAGTCGGGGGTGGGGGGGGGACATAAAAAGAAATCTTTGAGTCCCAAAGTGGGTCTGACTGAACCCAAAAATATTTGTTCTCATAGCACAGTGATAACAAAGGCACCCAAATACACTCATTCCAGTCACAAGGAATAACAAAGGTACCCCAAGAAGTTTTGTGAAGATCGGTTCATAAATACAGACTCTAGCCCGAGCCGTATTAACATATGCGCTTACTGTGTATAAGTAACACTGAACAAATCAAAGTTCATCTAATTTGCATAATTTCTGCATGAGAAAAAAAAAACGTATTATATGTGATGTATTCCATGTTACTAAACATTCCTACAAAAATTTATTCAAATCAGAACTTTCATACTTTCATACAGAAGTTCTGTACAAAAAACTGATTGCACTAACTTTGGTACAAAATGGCTGCTGGCGGCTATATTGAATTTTGGACCGCACCCCAAAACACTTGTTCTCATACCACGGTGATAACAAAAGGTACCCAAGAAGTTTCGTAAAGATCGGTTCATAAATACAGCCTCCAGCCTGTGCCGTATAGAAGTTGTGTACACAAAAAACCTGATTGGACCTAATTTCGGTACAAAATGGCAACCATCTTGAATTTTGGACCACACCCAGAAACACTTGTTATTGTCCCAAGGTCATAACAAAGGTACCCAAGAAGTTTTGTGAAGATCGGTTCATAAATTCAGCCTCCAGCCTGAGTCGTATTGACACGTGCACTTACTGTGTATTAGTAGCACTGAATAAATCAAAAGTTCATCTAATTTGCATTTTCTGCTCGAGAAAAACAAACACGTACTTTTTGTGATGTATCCCATGGTACTAAAAATTCATACAAAAATTTATTCAAATCAGAACTTTCATACATAAGTTCTGTACAAAAAACTGATGCACTAACTAAAGTACAAAATGGCTGCTGGTGGCCATCTTGAATTTCAGACTGCACTCAAAACCACTCGTTCTCATCCCACGGTGATAACAAAGGTACCCAAGAAGTTTCGTAAATATCAGTTCATAAATACAGCCTCTAGCCCGAGCCGTATTGGCATTTGCAGTTACAGTGCTGAAAGTAACATTAAATAGATCAAAGTTAGTCTAATTGGTATAATTTATGTACGAGGAAAAAGAACCGTATTATATGTGATGTATGTGATGTATCCCACGGTACTAAACATTCACACAAAAATTATTCAAATCAGCGCTTTCATATGGAAGTTCGGCGCAAAAATCTGATTGCACCTAATTTTGTACAAAATGGCTGCCAGCGGCCATCTTGAATTTCAGAACGGACCCCAAAACACTTGTTCTCGTCCCACGGTGATAACAAAGGTACCCAAGAAGTTTCGTAACGATCGGTTCATAAATAGGGCCTCTTGCCTGAGCCGTATTGGTATTTGCACCTACAGTGCTGAAAATAACACTAATTAAATCAAAAGTTAGTCTAATTTGCATAATTTACACACGAGAAAAAAAAAGTGTTATATGTGATGTATTCCATGGTAATAAACATTCATACAAAAAATTATTCAAATCAGAGCTTTCAAAATCTGATTGCACCTAATTCTGTACAGAATGGCTGCCAGTGGCCATCTTGAATTTCGGATCGGGCCCCAAAACACTTGTTCTCGTTTCACAGTGACAACAAAGGTACCCAAGAAGTTTTGTTTCATAAATCCGGCCTCTAGCCCGAGCCATGTGTACAGCACGACAGACGGTCAGACAGACGATGGGCCATGACAATACCTCGAATTTGGCTTCGCCAAAGTTGAGTTAAAAATGGACTAAGCTTAACAACCAGTAGTTTTGTAAAATATTGAAGCAAGTCAAAATTCTGACAATACGCACACATCTGGAAAATGTAGAAACATCCTGTGAAATAAAAATGTAATACATTGAAAATTACAAGAGGCCTCACGCGGCCTGAAGCGCTCATCTTGAACAGAACACAATTTAAACATAGTCCAAGAATGAGCACATTAAACAAGCCATCTCCATAGGCTACACTCTTAATTCTTGAGTCCCTCAGGAGTGACAAAAATATTACGGGCATCATGCCTTTTCTTCAGTTGATCATAAAGTAAAATGTTGCGCTCCCCAATGAAGCCCCTTGATACAACCTTTGTGGATTAATCTTAGTTACACACCTCTAGAGGGTACTGAATACAAAATTTTTAATTCTTCAGCAAAATGGCCAATTCTGGCTCCATAGGGAGCCCAAATATCAACCCAAGCTCTCGATTTGAACACAGTTGAATCTGACATCCCTAGAGATGTTGTGTACCAAATACGAAAGCATTCTTACTGTTGGATCTGAAGAAGAGAAATTTTAAAGAAATTTCTTCATATTGCATCAAGTTCAAATTTGGGCTACAATAGCGAGCCCAAATATTAACCTATGGATCCGATTTGAACAAACTTGAATCGGACCCCCCCCCCCCCCCCCCCCCCCCTTCCCCTAGAGATGTTGTATACCAAATATGAAAGCATTCTGACTAGTGGATCTGAAGAAGATTTTTGAAGAAATCCCCTTATATTGTACTAAGTTAAATTTCAGGTTCCCATATGGAGCCCAAATATTAACCCAGGCACTCGAATTGAACAAATTGGAATCCCCCCCCCCCCCCCCTCCGAGATGTTGTATACTAAATATGAAAGCATTCCGACTGGTGGATCTGAAGAAGAAGATTTTTAAAGAAATTTCCTCATATTGCACTAAGTAAAAAAATTGGGCTACCATAGCGAGCCCAAATATATACCTATGGATCTGATTTGAACAAACTTGAATCTGACCCCTATGATGCATACCAAATATGAAAGCATTCTGTCTTGTGACTCTTAAGAAGAAGATTTTTTTAAAATTACCGTCCCCCCCCCCCCCCCCCCTATTGAACAAAGTTAAAATTTAGGCTTCTATAGGAAGCCCAAATATCAACCTAGGGACTTGGTTTGAACAATCTTGAATCTGACCCTCGTAACAATGATGCATGATGCATACCAAACATTAAGAGAAAGAGATTCTGACTGTTGGTTCTGAAGAAGAAGATTTTTAAAGAATATTCCCCATACAACCCTATGTTAAAAATTTGGGCTCCTATAGTGAGCCCATATATGAACCAATGAGCTTTTTTTATTTCAACAAACTTGCATATGACCCCCCTATGAATGCGGTATACCAAATATCAAAAGATTCTGATGATTGGTTCTGGAGAAAAAGATTTTTTAAAATTTTTGCAAATATGCTGACTCAGCACTTTTTTTGATGCCCATTACAGAACACCCTAACATAACCGATGGCAATATTTTAACCATTCAATTCTACTGGTCCTAAGGATACTTCATACCAAATAACAGCTCTCTGTTCCGTGTGGTTTGGGAAATATGGACATTTGAAAATATTTCTAATTTTAGCTCCCAGGGTTCCCATGGGGATGCGGGAATTTTTTTTTTCTGCATGGGTCAAGTACTTATGACCCAATAATACCACATACCAAATTTGGTTCTTACCGGACCATCGGTTAAGAAAATAGAAATTTTGGGTGGGGTCAAAAATCTTATCCCTCCCATTACAAAGCCAAATATTGTTTCACGAACTTCGTTTGAAAAAAGTTGATTCTACTTCCCAAAAGGAAGTTCCGTAGCAAATGTCAAGTCATTGTACACACTTGTTCTTGAGAAGAAGATTTTAAAAATTTTTCGGAGCATTTTTCCCACTCCCTTCCTATGGGTCTGGGCATGCTGAGTTGAACAAAAATTCCATGCCCCTTTGGAATCATCACTCACACAAACTTTCCCTTGAATTGGCCCAGTGGCTTTGGAGGAGAAGACCAAAAAATGGTGTTGACGCACGGCGGACGACGGACAGAAGGAGATGAAATTAGCTCAGCTTGACTTTGTCAAGATGAGCTAATAAGAGAGGTTAGTTGGACAAACAATATACCCTATATGCAGAAAGATAGAGGGAAAGACAGAGGTAAAACAATATGGCCCCTGACTATTCGTTGTGGGCATAACAAGGACATACGTCAATTGTAACCAGACCGTCCAAGGCAGCCACTTGAAATTCTGAGAATGTGTTCTATCCCCGCTCGACAGTTTAGTATCTTTCTTGAGTCCTGTGACCGGGTGAAAACACCGTGGATGTACCCATAAGGGAAGTCTCAAATCTGCCAAGGGTTAAACGTTTATTAATAATAACAAAATATAAAATTAGAAGGGTGGTTGGTACTGCCGGCATGTCATAAAAAGTATACACTCCGTTACATGTACAGTAGATTGTGGAGAGAGTTTTTGGAGTAGCGACTCGAAATTTTCAACGTTCGTTCTAGAAGCTCTGCCCAACTCGACCTGTGCCTGAAAAATCCAACAACCGAGCGCATAGCCCGTAGGAGCCTCACGCGCATGCGCATACGCTCTTTTCAAATTGGACTTGAGGAAATGCGCAATTCGTGTCACCTTTTCAGGCATCCGATGGAGCATCTATTCGTGAATGCTGAGTGAAAATTTCGTGGAAATCCGCAAAGAATTCGCTGACATATAGTGTTTTTGAAGAGAGGAGGTAATTTTCTGAATTTGGTCTTTTTCAAGTCGGAGCGAAAGAAGAGGGCGGGAATGGGCACAGTCTCAAGTGGTGCCCCCTCTCTGGGGTAGGTCCACTTAAAAGTTACAATAGAGCGTGGCTGATGGAGGGATGGCTGTAAATCAAAGTAGTTTCTTTAAGAACAGCACCCAGGGATCCCATCGCAACATTGAAACCTTTCAGAATCGTCGGAAGTTAAAAGTGAAAAGAAAACGGCGGTGAGTTGGTTTTTGGCGGGAAAAGATTGATGAGAATTTGCACAAAAGACATTAAAATAGCACTTCAGACATACGCTCACTGTGTCCAGACCGCTGAAGGCAGCGACTTTCAATTTTCAGAACTTGTTCTACGTAGCCTGGCCGACATTTGGGCATAAAATCGAGTGTTCTGACCGCGTGGAAAACACCACGCCTCGCGTGGAAACCATGGGGACGGTTCGTTGCCACTTTATTTTCAGTGCAATGAAATTTCCATTCATTATTTACCTGTCAACGGCAGAGTTTGGCATTATTTCTGTCTGATGAACTGTTCAACTTTAACTATTTGCACCTTTATATAGGACCGAAAGATCACTGCATGCTTACCAATATTCAGGTACTGATTTTACGAAAATAACAATTATTTCAACAGTACCCACTTGGGAACTCTCAAATCTGCCAAGGATTAAACTTTTAATAATAACATGTAAAACAAAAGTTGTCATACTTTGCTAGCCGCATGCACCCATAGACAACATTCAGCACTCAATCAATTAGGGATGGAGTAAATTGCGACTTAAACTTACCAAATTCTGAAAAATGGAGTTATTTTCGACGGCACCTATCTTTATGCATCGGAAACAGGGATTGGGTTAAACTTTACAGCAACCTTATCAAGGAAAATCTTCTTGGACTTGAACTGTAAATCTGAATGTCAACAGAATTTTCAGATATTACGAAAATCACAATTATGCAGACAGTACCCATATGGGAGTCTCAAATCTGCTAAAGGTTAAACTTTTAATACTCACATATAAAACAAAAGTTTTCATACTATGACTGCTGCATGCAGCTATTGAAAACAGTCAGCACTCAATCAATTAGGAATGGAGTAAATTGTCACTTAATCGTACCAAATTCTGAAAAAAGCGCGAGTTTTTTGGACAGCATCTATCTTTATGCAAACAAAATGGGCATATGGTTAAACTTTACAACCAAACGTACAACGGAAAATATGCTCGATAGGTAATTGTGAATACGAACATGTGCATCACTTTTCGATATACCATTCGTAAATGGCAGAAAAATGAACTAAAAATGAGCCATTTTTATGAACGAGTTAAGGGTACTCGAATTCAAGGCTCGAAAACGAGTTTAAGGTTAAAACTTTGAATAGAATATATAACAGCCAAATTATTCTTGGATGAATGCTCAAACTTCTCATAGGAAACGCTTTGAGAAAATGTGGCCGCAGAGCTGAGAAATTGCATGTGAAAATTGACCAGTTTTTCCAAAATTTCTCTTTGCTCGGAATTTTGAGGTCAAAAGGGAGCAACGTGGGTACTACAGCTTATGTAGTCAGGTGTAGTAAGTCATACTACAAATATAACGAAAGCTCCAGCCAAATTGTCCTGGGTCTTGTTTGAGAATTGTGGCAAAACGTAACATTGTGACAACATTTTGCACGGTTTTGGCAGAAGAAGAAAAACTTCAGAAATGCCATGATCCAGGTGAGAAACCTCTAATGAAACTCTACATATGTGCCAAATTTCAGTAGAATAGTAAAGAATCCATCAGACAAAAATCATTGAAATAGAAAATAATGTTAATACTAGAGAAATAGAATTTACTGCATCCAGTAAATTCAAGCTTGTAAGAAAAGAGTTAAAATATCTATTGGGAAAAAACTATATAGAAAAAGAATTTATGGAGGGTTATTTTCGGGAGTAACATATTTTTAAACAAATTTGGAATGGATTTCCGTAAACAGTATTTACAGATATTCATAATGAAATCAGAACAATTCTTCTAAGAAACCAGAAAAGGCATATATGTGCACAGCATTCAAAAGGTTTGTCAAGAGAATGCATTAGGTGTCCAAAAATGTGATTCCCAGCAATACTAAAAACTGCATTCAGTTATCCCTGGCCGACCTCAGTGACCTTGTTCATATTGTGAACCTCTATGGAGTGTTGACTCATTTGGTGTTGGTCCCCATGTCTGTGTGTCATACCATCCTTGAGATATGAGCGTGACCCACATTCAAAAATTTTGGCCACGCTCACTTTTTTTTACGTCAAAATGCATGTGTGTATGTCAGGAATGCTTCAGGGGTCAAAAATGTGATTTCCAGCAATTCTGAAAAATGCACTCAACGACCCCAGGTGACCTCCATGATGTTGACCCATATTTTTGAACCTCCATCGAGTGTCGACTCATTTGGTGTTGGTCCCAGGTCCATACGTCATACCATGCTTGAGATATGAGCATGACCCACTTTCAAAAATTTTGGTCACGCCCACTTTTTTTACGTCAAAATGCATGTGTGTATGTCAGGAATGCTTTAGGGGGTCAAAAAATGTGATTTCCAGCAATTATGAAAAATGCACTTAATGACCCCTAGGTGACCTCCGTGACCTTGACCCATATTTTGAATCTCCATCGAGTGTCGACTCATTTGGTGTTGGTCCCAGGTCCATATGTCATACCACGCCTGAGATATGGGCGTGACCCACTTTCAAAACACCCCTACAGACACCCCTGATACCCCAGGAATCTGAAAAACATAGGTGGCCGAGAACTTGTGGCTGTCTATCAGCATGCCAAAATTCAACGAGATTGGGCAATTCGTTTTCGAGTTATCTTGCGGACAAAAAAGTGATGAGAAGACAGAAGACAGGAGAAGAAGAAGAAGAAAAAGAAGAAGAAGAAGAAGAAGAAGAAGAAAGAAGAAGAAGAAGAAGAAGAAGAAGAAGAAAAAAAGAAAAAAAAGAAAAAAAAAAAAAAGAAAAAGAAACCGTGCAAAAACAATAGTCTGTGTGTTTCACACAGACTAAATACACTCACCAGCTGATTGTTTTCACAGTCAGAGTATAACTTCAATCTGTTGTGCATGTTACTTATTTATGTAAACAATCTAAACATAGTGCATGGACTTCTCCGATTGGTTATCATTTGTGAAACATTATATTTTTTCCATTCAGAATTTTCTGGCACCAGACGTATGAATACGAATCTACGAAATTGAGTGAATTGCCGATCGGCCGATAGTGCACTCAACTAATTGGCAAGCAGATGACAGTTGCAAATCCTTATCAGTTAATCACTAAACCTCATGTCTAACAATTTTATGGGTGGAGGAAGTTGGAGTGTCTGGAGACAACTACTGGGCAATTGTGAGTAACTGTCAGGCTCCCTAATGTATTAATTCTGCACATGCACAGTTAGCAGTGGTTGAAGGCAAGTGCACCATTGATGTGCAGTATGACTTAGTACATGGCTCCACCATACCCATACATGGGCAATCAGGATTAAGTGTTTTGCCCAAGGTCACAATACAGTTACTGCTGGTCAGTATCGATCTGTTGACCTTTTGGTTTGAAGTTCGCATTCTCACCCCACTGAGCCACCACACTCCCTATACTTGTGTTGTTGTCATGATAAAACAATCAATTCTGAATGCAAACTGAAACACAAATTAACTAAAGTACTGACAAGTTTCAAGCAGTGTCTGCTAATTCTTTACCTAAAATGTCTAGAAGGGCTTATTTCAATGAATAGTAATAAATTGTGATTTTGAGGCAAAATTGGAAAATGGCTGATATCCTAGGTAAAGAGTTAATGAAAGAAAACGTGGGATTGGGAGGGAGGGAATTTCATTGCTTATTCTAAGCTAATCAAATCAACCCCAGCATTAAACCACTCAGATCAGGAATGGAGTACAAGGCTCAAAATAAGAATTGAGATGATACAAATTGTCAATATGTTCATCAATAGTAGAATGAAACCCTGTTAACCCTTTACCTAACATGAAAAGTAGACGACACTTGCAAAAAAAATTCTTGAATAACTAATTTTTAAAAAATTTTGTCTCAAAAACATAGGTTATGACCCCTCATTGGAACAAGTTCGACGAGCACGTTCCAACAAGGGGTCATAACCTATGTCTTTGAGACAAAAAATGAAAAAATAATGAAAATTAGATGGCGATTTTTTAGAATAGTGCTGGTATTTATTTATTTATTTATTTATTTATTTATTGGTGTTTAAGGTCACATACTTATGCACAATGGCTAATCGTGACCGTGACAGTTTTACGGGTGGAGGAAGCCGGAGTACCCGGAGAGAACCACCGAGCAACGACGAGCAGCTGTCAGCTCTCCAACATCGTAACTCTGAACTCTGCACTGCAGCACAGGCAGGGTTAGATTGGTTGAAGACATGCGCACCATCGACGTGTAGTACGCCTCAGTACACAGCGTCATCGTGCCCCCATGTAGGCAATCGGGGTGAAGTGTCTTGCCCAAGGACACAACGCGGTTGCCGCAGGTGGGACTCGAACCGAGGACCTCTCGGCTTGCAACCTGCACCTCTACCAACTGAGCCACCGCGCCCCCTAGAATAGTGCTGGCCAGTTTCGGTTGTTTCCTTGGGTAAAGGGTTAATTGAATAGCCACTTTGCTAGTCAAACTTATTTAGTTAACAGAAGTATTCAATTAACAACGATGTTGTCCTGCCCCAGTATTCTAGTCATAAACTGAGTATAGAGCTCTACCAAACAAGTTATAATAGATGAAATGCTTGTATTGGCTGTACTGCGGCCAATTTGATCTATAAAGAAGGGGAGTTTGGTGATTGTCAGCAAGATTTTTATACCCCCCGCAAACAAAGTTTGGGGGGGGGGGGGTATATAGGAATCACCCTGTCCGTCCATCCGTCCGTCTGTCCGTCTGTTCATCCTTATAAGCGCAACTCCTCCTAAATCGAATTTTCATGAAACTTTACACAATGGAAGAACTCCATATGAAGATGTGCATCAAGCAATATAATTCAGTTCTGACAGGTGCAGGGGGTATCACTTTGTGAGCTTGCTCACAGTACCTCTAGTTTTATTCAATTAATGAGAGTTTACAGCCTATATGCCATTAACAGGTCAGATTTGTACTGAAGGTATGGTAAATGGTTTTGTGTTTGAAAATTATCTTCATTTAACAGGGGTATTCAATTAACAAATATTTAATTCTCTGAGACCCATTGTATTGTGATCATGAAAGTGGTCTCTTCTTTATAAGATCACAATGTTGGTATGATGTATTTACACCACTGGACTGAGGTTTCCTAAATAAAATATAAAATAAAACTGTGTCATTTGTGTGCAAAGCACACTAAGCTGTATCCCCCACATTTTCAGTATGCCATCACGATGGTCACAAATCAATTCACATTCTCTAATGACAAAAGTGGCACTACTGGCACCACATGGGGGCCACATAAAAAATCCAAAACATTTATGCACATGTAGAGACCCTACAAGAACATATGGTCACACTTTCAATGTTTCAAATTAAATTAAAACCCTTAGGAGCCTTTGCCGGAAACCAATTGTCTAACAACAAAAGTAGCACTACGGGTGCCACATGGACATGGACAAATCAAGAATCTGAAACCTTTAT
Source organism: Pictodentalium vernedei (assembly GCA_031216915.1). Taxonomy (NCBI): domain Eukaryota; kingdom Metazoa; phylum Mollusca; class Scaphopoda; order Dentaliida; family Dentaliidae; genus Pictodentalium; species Pictodentalium vernedei. The sequence continues at coordinate 150,820,537 of CM062292.1, forward strand.
GTATATCTGGAGACCCTGCCTGAACATATGAACAGACTTTCAACATTTTGAATTAAAACCCCTAGGAGCCATTTGCTGGAAACCCATTGTCTAACGACAAAAGTGGCACCACTGGCACCACACTAGGCCAAATCAAAAATCTGAAACCTTCATGTACATCTAGAGACCCTACCAGAACAAATGAACACACTTTCAATGTTTCGAATTAAAACCCCTAGGAGCCTTTTGCAGGAAACTAATTTTCTAATGACAAAGTGGCACTTTGGACTCCACATGGGCATGAATAAAAAATTTGAAACCTTTATGTACATCAAGAGACCCTACCTGAACATATGAACATGCTTTCAACATTTCAAATTAAAACCCCTAGGAGCCTTTCACCTGAAACTGATGCTCTAACAACAAAGTGGCACTTCGGGTGCCACATGGGACCGAATCAAAGATCCAAAACCTTTATGCACATCTAGAGATCCTAGCTGAACATTTGAACACACTTTCAACGTTTTAAATTAAAACCCCTTGGAGTCTTTCATCGGAAACTGATTCTCTAATGACAAAAGTGGCACTAGGGACACCACATGGGGCTCAATAAAAAATCTGAAACCTTTATGCACATCTAGAGACCCTACCAGAACATATGAGCACTCTTTTAGCATTTCGAATTAAAACCCCTAGGAGCCTTTCGCCAGAAATTCTGTAATGACAAAGGTGGTGTCAAATCAAAAATCTGAAACCTTTATGCACATCTACAGACCTTACCAGAACATATGAACACCCTTCAGTGTTTCGAATTAAAATACCCAGGAGTCTTTCACTAGAAACCGATTCTCTAATGACAAAAGTAGTGCTACGGGCACCACATGGGGCCGAATCAAAAATCTGAAACCTTTATGCACTTCTTGACACCCTACCGGGACATGTAAACACACTTTAAACAACCAAAATTACATATCCTAGGAGCCTTTCATCAGAAAGCAGTATTTTAGCTGTCTTTAAGTGGCTCCACCTGGTGACAAAAATTAAAACTAAACCTATTTTTGTCATCTCTATACCACACTTAATAAGTATGGTAAGTTTAAAAATTATAGCTAAAAAAAAAGTGACATACCGACATACAGATGTACGGATGTAGATCATCACTATATCCCTGCATTTTAAAAAATGCGGGGATAAATATTGCAAAATCAACACCAAATACAGAGAAAACAAACAAATTAGCAGCTGTAATTCAGTGTTCTTGCATTTTGTTTTTGACAGGTGGATTTCTGCATACCACAGGGTTTAATCATGGAAACGGGAATTCTCTGGTTCTCCTTTTTGAAAGTAAGTAACGATATAGCAAATTTTCTGGTTGTTGTTTCTGAATATCAGTCCCAATACCCGGGAAATTGACGTCTGAAAATTTGGATTCCCAATTCCAGTCTACGAATTTCCTGGGCATTTATTTTCAGAACTGGTAATTGAGAAACTGCCATTTGCAAGATTAAACCACAGCTCTAACGGCGATGCTGGTCTCTGAAAAAATTGATATTCACCGTAATCTCGTAAACTATAATGTGCAATCATTGATACCATGGTCCATGAGTTTCCCGGGCATCATGATTGACTTTCAGAACCTGGAGCCACAGAGCTATGAAATTCCCATTCCTGGTATTAATTAACATTATTTCTGCAGTGTTGCTGAAAGGAAAGGGAAAAAGAATCCTGACAAGATCCATTTGGGTAACAGTTAAATTTTCTGTTTGCTTTTGCGTAATCATAGTACTCGGGTCCAAAGCTACTGGGTGTGTGGTGTGGGTGGCCCACCCCCACCCTTGCCCCTGGTTACCTCCTGTCTGTCAAAATTTTTTGTCTGTCGGAAAAATTGTTGGTCGCTTGAATGCCGACATTTTCTCTGAAAGCTTCTAATTTGAAAAAAATGACCATTCCGACCAAAGCCATAATTTTCATTATGCAAAAATACCCCTATACTTCAAATATCTTTTGTATGAATGCACTTGTTATAAGTTTATGACAATCAAACAGAAAATATTTGTTCATTTATTATTATTATTTTAAAGAATTACTTCAATTTCACAGCAGTAATTCTTTTACCCTTAAAGGCCTATTTTCAACTTTTACGACCCTAGAACAGGTGCCCTTAACATGCCATCATGAGGAGGTCCTGTTGACAACAGACAAATTAGGTAGACAATGGTTCCAAGTCAAGTCTTGGCTGCCTGTAACTTATAATACAGACCAAACAAGGGCAGTATAATAATATCAGTGTTTTGCTGTCTGTGAACTTGACCTTGATGATATGACCATGGATCAAAGTCGTGACACACCTTTCAGTCATGAGCAATAATTGTACTAAGTATGAATAAGATCTGTTAAGGCAGCCAAAGCTTGACTAGAAATCACTGTTAAGCCACTGTACATAAAGAGGCTGTGGGCTGGTAGGAATTCAGGACACTTTGCGAAACCCTTAAGAGTTAAAATAATAATACTAAATTAACGTTTCGGATCTGTTTTATTTATTCATTTAAAGAAGTATATACAATACAATAATCTTTAAATCTTCATTGTCAACAGTTCCATAAAACTGGTACATGACAATTTAAAAAAAAAATAAAAAAATAAAAATAAAAAAAGGGAAAGATAAAAGCGATAGATAAGCAGTAACAGACAAAAATTCCAGTGACAGCCAAACATTGAACAATCGTCCATGCACGCCCTCATACGTACGTACACATATAAATAATGGAGACAAGCACATACAAATATAATCCTTTTTCTTTTTTGAACAAATTCTGAGGACTGAGCTATGGTATACACAGTATTGACAGCTACATGTATGGAGAGTCGGCAGCAGCACACCTCCACTGATAGGCAGCATGTGTAAACTGCAACATCAACGGAGTAACATCGCTGTCAAACATCGTCAAAAGCATCAGTAATGATTTCTGATCTTTCAGCTGGAAAGACTCGTGAAGCACAGGATCCAGCTGGGTTATAAAGCACTCTTGTTCTTCACAATAAAGTGGACAGTAAAGGAAGAAATGAATTTCGTCTTCTACTTCTGTGGTACAAGTAAGGCTCCGCCTGTCCTGTCTCAGAATGAGGGTGCGGGGGGGGGGGGGGGGGAGGGGGGGTTAGCCTTTTATACTTCCCTGCTTCTGTTAGAATATTGACTTAGGTTTCAAGTTTTGAACTGACAGTCTACAACCTGGAAATATTTTCAGAAATTTTAATTTGCCCCCACCATGACAGAAAATCTTGAGATCCTAGCTTCTGGCCTGACAGTACTGTACAACTGACCAGAACTTCATCAACATATGTTAGATATGTATTATGCACTGAAGTGATCCTGTACACTCAGGTTGCTGAAATAATATTCTTCAGATACCAAAGACTGCCTCTTTATTGTTAACATACTTTGTATATTTGTGAGAATATAAATGGAAGTGGTTGTAAATGCTAACCATTCCACTGAAATAAGTAAAATAAATAATAATGACTTCAGTAATTTCACTGTTTATGATTGGTCCATTTCCCTGCAGGCTTCTTTTAGCCTCACAACCCATAGAATAAATAAATCATTTTTATGGTATGCTTGAAAACAGATACCTCTGTGTCTTTCAGAGGAAAATTATTTGCACTGATCACCTTCATGTTTTCGGGAAAGTTGTAGCATTGTCCCTTACCTTTTCTTCGAAATCTTTGCTGACATACCCTACTTTCATCAGTTTAATCCATGTGAAGTTAAATAGATCACTTCCATTATCTGTTGTTTTTCAGATTTGAAGGAAGGAAGCTTTGTATTATTCTGTATTTGGTGATCAATTTATTAACCCTTTACCTTCCCCTTGGGAACCCCAGGAAGGGAAGCAGTGTTTACTGTGGTCAACAATCTATGTTTTACTGGTAAAATAGGACCTGATCACCAATGCCTTAGGTTGAAGTCCTCTAAAATAGACAACATGGGTATAAACGATTGGCTGGACTTGACTTTATATCCATGTTGTGGTCTCGATTATCCATTGTGCAGAAATATGTTACCTTGCACACCAGTAAATGAATAAATAACCCTCTACCTGGCATAAATGCCCATATCCAGCCAGCTCTCTTCACAAAAAATTGTCCTCAAACTTTTATTACTGTCTCAATTGTTACCTCAAAAGTCGCTTATTATCCTTATTTGGAACACAATCAATGAGCCTGTTCCAATGAGTGATCATAAGCCGCATTTTTATGCAAAAAATTGAAAATTCTAAATTTTACATTATACAGAGGAATCATGTTAACTGACTTACACTCTACCATTGAAAATTATTTGGCTAATAGGAATATTCAGTTAACAGGGATTTGGTCACTTTGGTTATTCTACGGATAAACTTGGCATTTATTCTGTTATATCTTGTTTGACCGAGCTTATGGAACTCTGTCAAGCAAGATATAATAGATTAAATACTAATGCTACATTGATCCTTAAACAAGGGGAATTTGGTGGTTGTCTGGATAATTTCTTGACATATCACTAGATTTTTTTACTCATTTAACAGGAGTTTACTCTATAACCTATATGCAATTAACCAGTAAATTGTGTGCTGTAGGTATGGTAAATGGTAGGGAGCACGGTGGCTCAATGGTTATGGAACTGAACTTGAAACTGAGAGGTCCACAGTTTGCCCCCACCAGGGGTAACTGCATTGTTGAGCTCTATCATAGAGGTCTGTCAATCAAGATTGCATTGGCTAAATTCCTAGTGGCATTATGGAAAAAATTTGCTACTTGATATTTTTACATTAGTGTGCAGAGGGTTAAGATAACAGACATTTCTTAGTATTCTCTTTCTCAAATAAACTTAAAATGCAACAGAAAATTTATACTTGGATTGGACAGCTCTAAGTTATTTTTTGGTGTGGTATAGTGCCAAAGGAGTTTGCACTGAATAAAAAATAAATGCCAAGAACCAAACAAAACTGTATATCTGATATCGAGATATCGTCCCAACATGTACATAACATTTTAAGATTCTAGATCAAGGGAAGCAATCTGCAGGGTGTGCCTCAGAATTTTAACAGTGAACTCCAATAAGAGGGCCTCCAGCAGACATGATTTACAGGCTTTTTTAAAAAAAATTTACTGGGCTTTAATGACACTTTCAACAGCCAGGGTCACCTCATGTCAGACAGTTTTACGGGTGGAGGAAGTTGGAGTACCTGGAAAGAACCACTGAGCAGTGGTGAGCAACTGTCAGACTCCACAACATACTAACTTCACACAAGCCAGGTTAGCATTGGTTGAAGTCAAATGCACCATCGACATGCAGTACACCTTAGTACATAGTACCACTATGCCCTGACATGGACAATCAGGATTAAGTGCCTTGCCCAAGGACACAACCCAGTTACCTCTGGCAGGGATCGAACCATGGGCTTTTAGGTTTGAAATCCAATGCTATTTGTTACCTCTGAACCATCGCACTGCCATTTACAGGCTTTGGCATTGAAACATAATAGCTCACATCTACACCTCATTCTGAACACACAAAGAAATTTTCACATTGATCAGATTAGGGACACAGGCTTTAGGGAATGTCAAAGGAATTGCTAATGAATACTAGACAAAATCCAAGATGGACACCATGGCAGCCATTTTTCTCAAAACTCAACAGCTCAGTTTTTAATCTCATGCATAAAAAGCACACAAAATTTAAAAATCATCCATTAACCCTTTACCTAGCATGGGAAGCAGACGACACATGCAAAAAAAATTCTTGAACAACAATTTTTTTTCATTTTTTGTCTAAAAAATTTAGGTTATGACCCCTCGTTGGAATGAACTCGACGAGCTCTTTTCAGCGAGGGATCATAACCTATGTTTTTGAGACAAAAAATGAAAAAATAATGAAAATTAATTGGCAGTTGTTGAGAATAGTGCTGGCCTGTTTTGGCCGTTACGTGGGTAAAGGGTTAACTGGTAGAGTGCTAAATTATTTTTGGTTGTCCAAATTTGTTCACATGTCTTTGCCTTGTTAAAATTTATGGGAGAGTGCCTACAGGCACTCCCCCCATAAATTGAAACAAGGCAAAACCATACAGATAAAATAATTTTACTTCAATGGTAATAAGAAGAAAATCAACAGGGTATGATGTCTTCAAGTTGTGGCACCTGCACTTCAGAATAAAGCTAACCATTTAACCAATGCAAACAATATCAAAATTTGTATTTTAATTATTCTTTTTTTTATTTTTCAAAAACTTCCAACAAAATCATGTGACCCCGCATTGGAACGAGCTCATCAAGGTCACTTTATAAAGTTTTGTTGAAGCTTAAAACTTGGCACAAAAGTTAATCACCATGAAAAACTGTGCAAAGTGTGATTTTAAGTTTGATTGGCATTTTCAAACCAGAGTCATGGTACAGTCTGACTTAGAAATTATACAGACTGTGGACACATATTTGTCCAGAGTGTTTCTCAGACATTTGTTGTCCGATCTTTTTCAAACTTGGCACAGAAGTTAACCACCTTGAGAACCTGTCTGTGCAAGTGTGGTTTTGAGTATGATTGGATTTTTTTAACCAGAGTGGTTTGTGTCTCAGTCATCCTAAAATACAAGTTAAGTTTGAATTGGGGTTCGGTATGGTGTTAATTGGTTGGATGAAAACAGTAGTTATGTACAATTCAAAAAAGCCTGCTGGGCATATTATGCAAAGCCAGGCAGTGCTCTTGTTCACAAAATGTTAAGAGTTATCACAAATGCAAAAACTTCACTCCACAGATGCTTTAGTGACAATCCACCCTCATGTTATTGTAATTGTACACAATATCAGCTCAAATCACTTAATTCACATTTAATCATGACATAAATACAGACTACAGGGGGATAGGAATCAATGACCCTTGGAGGAGTTTTTAACTCACCTTCTTGAAAATCAGTGGGATCTGTTGCCATCACTTGGTGTCTGGCGTTCATTAACTTTTGAAACTTGTCTTCTTCAAAACTGCTGGAGGAAATTCAAACACACATAGGGCACAGACCATCTTTGGAGCAAACCCTTTCTACTTTGTTCAAATGAAGCTTCGTCCATCTTCAGGTTGGGGTTAATACCCAAAAAGCCTAAAAAATCTTTTAAAATCTTCTTCTCAGAGAACCACCAGAGAGAATGCTTTAATATTTGTATAGAACTTCCTATGGTGGTGAGGATTCAAGTTTGTTCAAGGCAAGTTGGTAGGTCAATATTTGGGCCTTCTGTGGTTGCATGCCTATCAATGGACTGATTTGAACCAAAGTTGGCATGTTGTATAATTGGGTAAGAAGTACTTGCAGCTCTATGGTAACCCAAGGAGCTAAAAATTGAAATTCCAATATTTCTAAAACTTCACAGACCAGAATATTGTTTTTTGGTATGAAGCTCCCTTGTGGCCAATGGAACCAGATGGACCAGAAAAAATGCTCTCAGTTTTGTCATGGGGTGCCTTATGGGGATGCCCATTTTAACACTGTTGGCAATTGCAAAATGCTTTGTCATCATCTTTCTTGAGCTCCATCAACTAAGTACTCTTCTTCTGAACCTTTGGGGCAAATCTAAACTAATTTGGTACAAAGTATCTTGGTGGAGTATACTCTTCTGAGTTTTTTCCCAAAAGTTGCTATTCCCTGGAGTATACTCTTCTGAGTTTTTTCCCAAAAAGTTGCTATTCCCTTTGGGATGGGGCTTAATGCCCCAAAAGCCTAAAATTCTTTAAAAATCATCTTCTCATAAAGCACTGGCTATTATGCTTAGATTTCTGGTATGGAACTTACTTTAGTGATGCAGTTTCAAGTTTGCTCAAAGGAACTCGGTAGATCGATATTTGGTTTCCCTGTGTGAGAATGTCCATTTTATGCTTCACCCAAAATTTCTGTTTCCAGAACCGATTGGCTGATTTGAACCAAATTTGTCATGTAGTGTAATTAGGTGATAAGTACTTGATTTATTCTCCCAGTTTTTTTTCACAGCCCTGTGGGTACCCCAGGAACTAAAAATAAAACAAAATTCAAACTTTAATATTTACAAAACTGCATGGGCCAGAATACTGTTATTTGGTATGAAGCTTCCTCAGGACTAGTGGAATCAGATGGACAAAAAAGAATTGTTATCAGTTTTGTCATGCGATGATATAGGGAGATGCCCATTTTAACACTGTTTTTAATGGGAATATGCCAAATCATCATCTTTCTTGTACTCCATCAACGTAGTCTTCTTCTTAAGAACTTTTGGGCCAAATCTAAACTGGGGTGGAGTAGAGATAACAACATCAGAAGCTTAAAAACAAAACAAAATTTGTGCAGACACTCTTTTAAGACTCCACAGAATAGAGCTTTGTTTTTTCCTGAGAAGCTTTCCTTGGACCAAAAGAAACAATGGCCAAGAAAATTGCTGTTTGTTGTGTCATGGCAAATCAAAAAATTGCTCTTGGTTTCCATCACTTACTGACACACTCATCTCTTTTGACAATTTGAGCCAGGGGAGCATTTTAGGCTCATGTGACCCTCTAATATCTGTGTTTCATGCTCAAAAAAACTCCTTCCTCCTCCCTGGGTCATTGATTCCAGTCCCATGTACTACACCCTTATTGTGTTCTGTCTTATTATACCTCCGAGCTCAGTCTGGAGGATCATTGACAGAAACATACCAGTAGAGGGTACTTCTATTGCTTTTTCACAAAATGTTAGAGTTATCACAAGAGCAAAAACGTCATTCTATAGGTACTTTAAGTGACAATCCCCACTCATGTTATTATAACTCTAGACAAAGAGTATACCTGAGTCATCTGACTAATTATTTTCAAAGTATATTTATCTGGTATGGTATGCATTACTGAACAGAAACTGTTTGAAGCAATCAAGATCGCTTAATGGCTTAATTACTGTAAGTATGCAGAAAAGATCCTATCTGGTCTACACAGAAAAGATTCACTTGCACTAATAATACATAAACTGTCAAACTCCCTACACTCTTTTATTTTTTTGAGGATTGTTTGAGTTAGATGTGAGCTGGCAGTATCTTTGCATCAAAATAGTTTTTTTCTTCTTACTCGGTGGAAATTCCTTCTCATGAAGAATTGAAAGCAAAAAGTTCAAGACATTTTTCCAAAAACAATCCTTCAACTACACATTTTCAGTGGTACAGTGGAGCCCACTTAATTGTTTTTCTGTTAACTGAATAACCCTGATAATTGAATATAATTTTCCAACACAAAACCATTTACCATGCCTCCAGTACAAATTTGACCTGTTAATTGAATATAGGTTATAGAGTAAACTCCTGTTAATTGAATAAAAAATCTTGTAACTTGTAAAGAAAATTATTTGACTTTCCCCAGTTTTCCTTTGTTTATAGGCCTATTTGACCTCAGTACATCCAATATAGGCATTTCATCTATTAAACAAGATATAATAGAATAAATGCTAAGTTTATCTCTAGAATACAGGAAAGTGACAATCCCTGTTAATTGGATACTCCTGTTAATTGAATAATGTTCATTAGCAAAGTGGCTATTCAATTAACAGGGTTCCACGGTAGTTGTTGAAAGAGCATCAGAAATCAAACTGTAGTATGTACATTTTCCAGTGCTTTTGATATTTTATTGTTTTGTTGAGTAATTTATTTGAGGGACAATCAAACATCATACATGGATGGTCCTGAAAATAGATAAAATTCAAGGGACAAACTGCATTCTGAGTTTACTAAACAATCATATAAAAATGTGAACATTGTGAGATCATCTAGTATGACATATCTGAAACTTTTAAGGAAATCTTCTGGTATGACATATATGAAAGGGTGCACAGTGGCTCAGTGATAGACTGTTGGAGGTCCCGAGTTCAATCCCCATCTGCTACAACCCGCGTTTTGTCCTTGGGCAAGGCACTTTATCCTGGTTGCCTACATGGGGGGGGGGGGGGGGGGGGGGGGGGGGGAGGGGGGAGGGGGGGGGCATGATGATGCCGTGTACTAAGGCATACTGCATGTCGATGGTGCACATGTCTTCAACCGCTGTAACCCTGCTTGAGCAGAGCTTGAACAGAGTTAGAATGTTGAGCTGACAGTTGCTCATCAATGCCTGATGGTTCTCTCCGGGTACTCGGGCTTCCTCCACCCATAAAACTGTCACGGTCTCAATTAGCCATTGTGCATAAGTGTGTGATCTTAAGCACAAATTAATAAATAAACACATATATGAAACCATTAACCCTTTACCCAACATAATGGGAGAAACCAGCCAACGTTATTTACAAAATTTCCCATTCAATTTTCATTACTTTTTAATTTTTTTGTCTCAAAAACATAGCTTAAGACACCTCACTAGAACAAGCTCATTCTAATGAGGGGTCATAAACTATGTTTTTGATGCAAAAAATGCAAACAATTAGTTTTTCAAGAATTTTGTTTGCAAGTGTCCTCTTCTCTTCGTGTTAGGTAAAGGGTTAACACATAATTTATAAGTTCAAGTGGGCAAATATAAATTTTGTTGAAAAATATGTTGTGCTGCCAAGTGATTCCGTTCCTCAGTTTTAGGTAAAGCAAAGCAATTTTCTTTGATATTGCATTGATGCATTAATAGCCTTTTATTATCATTAGGCATTGACCAGTAAGTTAGGTAAAGGGTTATATGTTTTAGGCAAGAAGGCTGGTTTAATTGGCTCAGAATCATGCAGAACATTCCTAGAGTATCTTCCATTGAGCTGATCTCCCATAGGAATGCCAGGAAGTGTAGAAGTGCTTGTTTACTGTGGTAAATAAGCTCTGTTTTACTTGTAAAATCAGACCCGGTCACCAATGCCTGGGGGTGAAAGTCCTCTAAAATGTGCCACATGAGTGTCCTTGGGCAAGGCACTTAACCCAGATTGTCCACATGGGGGCACAATGATGCTGTGTACTAAGGCGTACTGCAAGTCGATGCTGCGCAGGTCTTCAGCCATTCTAACCCTACCTGTGCTGCAGTGCAGAGTTACGATGTTGAGGAGCTGGCAGCTGCTCGTCGTTGCTCGGTGGTTCTCTCCGGGTACTCTGGCTTCCTCCACCCATACAACTGTCGTGGTCATGATTAGCCATTGTGCATAAGTATGTGACCTTAAACACCAATAAATAAATAAATAAATAAATAATGCCACAAGAGTATAAACGATCAACTGGACTTTAAGTTTCAGTCACGATTAGCCATTGTGTAGAAATATGTGACCTTTACCTCACACAGTATTTTTAGTCCCCTACCGGCATTGCTGGAGGAGACTACAGGTTTGCGGTCTGTCCATCCATCAGTCTGTCCATCTGTCAGTCTGTCAGTCACACTTTAGTTTTCCGGAGTTTTTTTTTTAAATGCTTCAACGGAATGATTTCATTTTTGGTAAACTACTATAGAACGATGACTTACAGATCAAGTTTGAGTTTCATGCTGATTGCATTATTCTTGTATGAGTTACGCCCCTTGGAAATATGGAACAGCACCAAAATATCAGTTTTCCGGAGTTTTCCGGAGTTTTTTTGGAAACCCTTCAACGGAATGATTTCATTTTTGGTAAACTACTATAGAACAATGACTTACAGATTAAGTTTGAGTTTCATGCTGATTGCATTATTCTTGTGTGAGTTATGGCCCTTGGAAATATGGAAAAGCACCAAAATATCAGTTTTCTAGATTTTTTTGGAAACGCTTCAACGGAATGATTTCATTTTTGGTAAACTACTATAGAACGATGACTTACAGATCAAGTTTGTGTTTAGTGCTGATTGCATTATTCTTGTGTGAGTCATGACCCTTGGCAATTTGGAAAAGCGCCAAAATATCAGTTTTCCAGATTTTTTTTGGAAACGCTTCAACAGAATGATTTCATTTTTGGTAACCTACTATAGAATAATGACTTTCTTGAGTTTCATGCTGTTTGCCGTATTCTTGTGTGAGTTATGGCCCTTGGAAATATGGAAAAGCACCAAAATATCAGTTTTCTAGATTTTTTTGGAAACGCTTCAACGGAATGATTTCATTTTTGGTAAACTACTATAGAACGATGACTTACAGATCAAGTTTGTGTTTAGTGCTGATTGCATTATTCTTGTGTGAGTCATGACCCTTGGAAATATGGAAAAGCGCCAAAATATCAGTTTTCCAGATTTGTTTTGGAAACGCTTCAACAGAATGATTTCATTTTTGGTAACCTACTATAGAATAATGACTTTCAGATCAAGTTTGAGTTTCATGCTGTTTGCCGTATTCTTGTGTGAGTTATGGCCCTTGGAAATATGGAAAAGCTCCAAAATATCAGTTTTCCGGACTTTTTTTTGGAAATGCTTCAATGGAATGATTTCATTTTTGGTAACCTACTATAGAACGATGACTTACAGATCAGGTTTCATTTACACTCTGTCCATCCGTCAGTCTGTCTGTCAGTCATACTTTAGTTTTCCAGACTTTTTTTGGAAATGCTTCAACCGAATGATTTCATTCTTGGTAACCTACCATAGAATGATGACTTACAGATCAAGTTTGAGTTTCATGCTGATTGCATTATTCTTGTGTGAGTTATGTCCCTTGGAAATATGGAAAAACACCAAAATATAAGTTTTCTGGACTTTTTTTGGAAACGCTTCAACGGAATGATTTCATTTTTGGTAACCTACTATAGAACGATCACTTACAGATCAAGTTTGAGTTTCATGCTGATTGCCATATTCTTGTGTGAGTTATGCCCCTTGGAAATATGGAAAAGCGCCAAAATATCCGTTTTCCGGACTTTTTTTGGAAACTCTTCAACGGAATGATTTCATTTTTGGTAACCTACTATAGAACAATGACTTACAGATCAAGTTTGAGTTTCATGCTGATTGTATTATTCTTGTGAGTTATGGCCCTTGGAAATATGGAAAAGCACCAAAATATCAGTTTTCCGGACTTTTTTTGAAAACGCTTCAACAGAATTCATGCTGATCACATCTAGGTTATAACATTTGTATAATTATTAATGCTCATTAGTCCGGTAGGGGACATTGTATTGCTTCAGCGATATGTGTGCTCTTGTTAAAAAATAATTTAAATTTCACATTTTTCAAAAACAAAATTAACAGTTTTTCAATAAAACCATACAAATACGGATATCATAAGAAGAACCAACTCGACAAGCTGACAATCTAGTTCTAATAATATCCATATTTGTATGGTTTTATTGAGAAACTTCCAAGATATTTTGGTCTATGGTAGGCTTATTCTGGTTAATTTTCTGGTTGTTTTTTGGCCGTCCTGTTAGGTAAAGGGTTAAACACAATAAATGAATAAATAAATTTTGAGCTGATAATTTGCTGTCATGTGGCACACTAGGGGAATGGGATCAGAGAGCCCCTTCCAATAGAGCTTTCACAGTACATTTCTTAAGCCCTCAATTTGCCTAACATAACGACCATAACCAGGCATCCTATTCATGAAAATAGTCAATTTTACAATAATTTCAGTTTTTGCTACAAAAACAGAGCTTGTTTATCAAGTTCATTCATTCAAGGAATCATAGGCTATAATGGTAACCCAAAAAATGAAAAAATTCAGTGACTCAAGAATTTGTTTGCAAGTGTCATCTTCTCGTCATCCTTAGGGTTAACAGAAACAAAGACACATTGAGATGTCATGTTTGTTTTAGGATAGATCACACACTAAAACAGTTAACCCTTTACCTAACATAAAAAGCAGATGACACCTGCAAACAAAATTCTTGAATAACTAAATATTTTCATTTTTTTGTCTCAAAAACATAGCTTATGACCCCTCATTGGAATGAGCTCATATAAATTGTCAACAATTTCATTAGCACACCCTACAGGCTGCATCTATAACCCAATCTTTTTCAAATTTCATATGTAGCTTTCATGTATTGTCTAGATGGGAGCTGTCAAATTTTTCTGAATTTTGTTGAAAAATATGGCTGCCAGCAACCATCTTGGATTTGGCACCTAAATTGTCAGCAATTCCATTGGCACACCCTACAGGCTGCATCTCTCACCCGATAAGTTCCAAATTTCTTTCTTACCTGGCTTTGGAGCAGTGTGTACATGGGAGCTATTGAATTTTTCCGTTTCTTGTTGAAAAACACAGCTATTTCAGTGGCCATCTTAGATTTGGCATATAAATTTTCAACAATTCCATTGGCACATCCTACAGGCTGCATCTCTCACCCGATTTTTTTCCAATGTCATATGTAGCTTTGGTGTGATGTCTGGATGTGAGCTATCAAATTTTTCGGAATTTTGTTGAAAACATGGCTGCTAGCAGCCATCTTGCATTTGGTACATACCTTGTCAACAATTCCATCGGCACACCCTACAGGCTGCATCTCTCACCTGGGCAGTTCCAGATGGGAACTATTGAATTTTTCCAAATTTAGTATAAAAACATGGCTGCCAGTGACCATCTTAGATTTGGCATATAAATTGTCAACAATTCCATTAACACACTCTACTTGCCACATCTATAATCTGATCTTTTTCAAATTTCATATGTTGCTTTTGTGTATTGTCTAGATGGGAGCTGTCAAATTTTTCTGAATTTCGTTTAAAAATATGGTCACGAGCAACCATCTTGGATCTGGCACATAAATTGTCTTTTCGGTAGAAACTAGATTGAATGACTTGGCATTACTAGATCTTTCTATTCAGTTCAGTCCCTTCTTGGACAAGTTAAGCTGCAGGGTCATTGACATTTTCATCAATAATAACTAAAATATGTTGTAAATATTCAATTTGTATTGCTGTATTTATTTATTGGTGTTTAAGGTCACATACTTATTCACAATGGCTAATCGTTACCATGCTAGTTTTACGAGTGGATGAAGCCGGAGTGTCAGCTCCTCAACATTCTAACTCTGTTCAAGCTCTGCTCAAGCAGGGTTGAAGACATTTGCACTATCGATGTGCAGTATGCCTTAGTACACGGCATCATCGTGCCCCCATGTACGCAACTGGGATAAAGTGTCTTGCCTAAGAATACAATGTGGGCCATCCCGGATGGGGATCGAACTCCGGACCTCTAGCAGAGAAGTTCAAAAGTCTACCACTGAGCCACCGTGCTCCCTTGTATTGCTGTGAAAAATGTACATATCATCGACATATTCATTTTTCACAGAAATCAAAGTATGCAGTCTTTTAAAGCGATTGACAATTGCAAGGCATCAGAAAATTGAGAAACTTCAAGAATTTTTTTTGTATCATTGTTTATTTACCAGTATAGCAACTTCCACCTCCCCCCCCCCACCCCACTAAGAGGGATGGTGTTTGAAACCCTTTTTTTTAGCTCACCTGGCCTAAAAGGCCATGTGAGCTTTTCTCATCACTTGGCATCTCTCGGCGTCCGGCGTCCATAAACTTTTCACATTTTCATCTTCTTCTCTGTAACCACTGAGCCGGTGTGAACCAAACTTGGCAGGAATGGTCTATGGGAGGTCCTCTACAAACGATCCTCATTTTGTTCCCGTCGGATGAAAAACATGGCTTCCAGAGGCATTCTTTGATTCTGGTTGGTGGATTTTCAAAAATCTTCTCTGAAACTGCCCAGCCAAATGTTTTGAAACTTCACATAAGTGATGACTGGGACCCCCTCTACCAACGATCCTCATTTAATGTTGTTTGGGTCACAAACATGGCCACAGTTGCAGCTTATAGTTACTGTAGAAACCCTATGGGAAATCACATTTTCCTCTTCTTCTCTGGAAAAACTGAAATGAAAACAAACCTGGCTGGGATAGTCTATGGGAGGTCCTCTACAAACGATCCTCATTTTGTTCCCGTGGGTTAAAAAACATGGCCACCAGAGGCATTCTTTGATTCTAATTGGTGGATTTTCAAAAATTTTCTCTGAAACTGCCAGGCCAAATGTTTTGATACTTCACATAAGTGATGACTGGGACCCCCTCTACCAACGATCCTCATTTAATGTTGATCGGGTTGTAAACATGGCCACAATTATTATAGTTACTAGAGAAACCCTATGTGAAATCACATTTTCATCTTCTTCTCTGGAACTACTGAGCCGACGTGAACCAAACTTCGCAGGAATGGTCTATGAGAGGATGGAAATATGTTGCCACCAGAGGCTATATTCTAATGCTTAACCCAATGCCTCTCCTGTCTGCACGAAGATCGGTACTGTCAGCAAAATACTTGTTTTTTGAGAATCTCGTAAAGGTTGGTTCCAGTTTTCTCCACTGAGAACTGTGAAAAAAAACCCAAAATGTTGTGTATACAGTACACATCAAAATAAGCTGTAGCATAACTAAGTAAACTGCTGCTTCTGCCCTGACAAGATCAAAATCTGACATTTTCTGGAAAGTTATCGGTGAGAGCCTTCCAGAAAATGATGTCAGCTTCTGGTCTTATCAGTGTAGGAAGAGAAAGATACATAGTTTATAGGATTATCCTACACAACTTATTTTGACTTGTACTGTAAACAATTGCAACTGTATCTTGATATATGCATTATTAGTCTCAAGTTACTTATCAGAAAATACTGATTGATGACAGGTTTTTGGAAAACCAGGAAAGTTTTTGTTTATATTCACTTCCCATCATGTCAGCTTAGATGACGGTAATTATTGTATATTTTTTTAAGATTTGACAAAATTGGAGTAAAATGTGTTTGACTGTAACCCTTTACCTAACCAAAGCTATTTTGAAAGAGAATACTGTCAGAGAAAATTGTAATTTTCAAAATATTTAACCTTCTTTTACTGATTTTTTTTTTGTTGAAACAGAATTCATAATTGTGTGCATTTTCAAGAAAATCTTCTTTGAAACTACAAGGCCAAATGGTTTGAAAACTTAGTGTGACTGATGACTGATCCTCATTTTAATCTTCATCGGGTTGCAATTATGGCTGCAGTTGTGGCTTATAGTTACTATAGAAACCCTATAGGAAATCACATTTTCATCATCTTCACTGAAAGTACTGAGCCAGTGTGAACCAGACTTGGCAGGCATTGTCTATGAGAAGTTCTCTACAACTGTTACTCATTTTATTCCTCGTGGGTGAAAAAACGTGGCCGCCAGAAGCATTCTTTGATTCTGCATTTTGAAAACTCTTCTCCTCTGAAACCACAGGGCCAAATGTTTTGAAACTTTGCATGATTGATAACTGGGACAC
Source organism: Pictodentalium vernedei (assembly GCA_031216915.1). Lineage (NCBI taxonomy): Eukaryota > Metazoa > Mollusca > Scaphopoda > Dentaliida > Dentaliidae > Pictodentalium > Pictodentalium vernedei. The sequence continues at coordinate 150,837,686 of CM062292.1, forward strand.
CCTCCACCGTCATTCCTCATTTTAATGTTGATCATATTGCAAACATGGCCACAGTTGTGGTTTATAGTTACTATAGAAAAAACCTATGGGAAATCACATTTTCATCTTCTCTCTGGAACTACTGAGCTGACGGAACCAAAACTTGGCAAGAATGGTCTATAGGAGGCCTTCTACAAATGATCCTCTTTTTGTTCCCATTGGTTGGAAAATATGGCCACCAGAGACATTCTATGATTCTGTTTGAGGGATTCGAATGTTTTGAAACTTCACATGATTGAAGACTGGGACACCTTCTACCAATGATCCTCATGTAATGTTGATGTAATGTTCCAAACATGGCCACAATTGCAGCTCATAATTATCATGGAAAGCCTATGGGAAATCACATTTTTATATGTAGCTCCAGGTGAGCGATTACAGGCTGTGTAGAGCCTCTAGTTATATGTAACCACTGAACATTCCCAGCAATTCAGTTGTATAGAGATCACGCAGATCAGTGGAAGTGGAGCTGTGCTTGTTTACTTTGATAAGTTCTGTTTTACTGCTAAAATAAGATGCAGTCACCAATACCTGGGGGTGAAAGTCCTCTAAAGAGGGAACTTTGATATAAATTTAGGCTTGACTTTATACTTGTGTTATGGTCATGATATAGCCATAGGTGCTGAAAGTGACCGTAAATACTATTGAAAATTAAATGAATCAGATGGACTTGATTCCCATGTTCTTTTCCTATAACCCTTTACCTAACATGAAAAGCAGACGACACTTGCAAAAAAAATTCTTGAACAACTAATTATTTTTTTAATTTTTTGTCTCAAAAACGTAGGTTATGACCCCTCATTGGAACGGGCTCAACGAGCTCGTTCCAATGAGGGGCCATAACCTATATTTTTGAGACAAAAAATGAAAAAAATAATGAAAATTAACTGATGATTTTTGAGAATTGCGCTGGCCAGCTTTGGCTGTTACAGTGGGCAAAGGGTTAAAACATGCATTTTGAAGAACAACATTTTTATCTCAAATGAATGAAATTTGAAGACTATTTCAGAACTACTTTATCAAGTATAGCCACTGTCAGGGCAGTGTTCTTCTCCTATGTGGATACAGTGTTGTATCAGTGTGTACTGGTGACAACTGTATATGCATGTTGAGGAGGTTCATAAACTTACCTGAATGAGGACATACTCGAGACTGCTACTGAAAACTATGATGAAAACAGGTGAAAAGGGACAAAATCAAAAATGTGTTTTCAAGGTTTCAGAGAATGTCTTCACATCTTGTGATATTTTTACTTATTTGTTTTTCTTGAGGTACATTACTGGTGTAACTGGATGCCCATATTTGGGCTTTATTCCGAAGTGCAGGTGCTGCATTTTGAAGCTTTCGTAGTCTGTGTGTGGGCTTCATATTATCGTTGAAGTGAAATTATTAAGTCTGTGTGAATTTTCCATGCTACAATTTATGGGAGAGTGCCTTGAATTAAATATAACTTATTTGAAGTAAATTCTCAAATACCCGTCTGTTTGATTTCCGACAAGATTATTGCTTAGCTTCAGTTGCCAAAGTACCATATTATGTCAGACTTTACTGTAGAAATAAATCAAGAGCAGTTATCTACATCTTTCATGGGCATCCAGTGGCTCAGTGGTTAGAGCATTGAACTTCAAATCAAAAGCTCTGCAGTTCAATCTTGTAACTGTGTTGTCTTTGTGCAAGTCACTTCATTCTGATTGCCCGTGGTAGCACTGTACACTGAAGCATTCTACATGTCGAGGAAGCACTTGCCTTCGAACACTGCTAACTCTTGGGATTCTCCAGGTCCCCTCCCCCACCCCCCCCCCACCCCCCTCATAAAACTGTCTGACATGATGTGACCCTGTTAACAGTGTCGTTAACCCTTTATCCAATGCAGACGATATCAAAATTTATTATTTTAAATATCAGTTTTTCAAATTTTTCAACAAATTTCAACAAAACCATATCATGTGACCCCTCGTTGGAACGAGCTTGATGAGCTCGTTCCAACGAGGGGTCACATGATATGGTTTTCTTTAAATGATTTGAAAAAATATTATTTTTTCAACTACTGAATTTGCATATAACGCGGGCGGATGCGGACGATTCGTTGGGTAAAGGGTAAAACTCCAATCAAAATTTTAAAACCTATGTCTTTCATACATTTTATTTTGAAATTGAACATTGTATTTTTCCCATTTCTGCTTTACTGGAGGAGCACTTGATCAGCTCATCAATGAGAATTTCCTTTCATTCTGCACTTCACAACAAGACTTGATTGTTCCACCTTTCTATTAAGTCTCAGGCTTTCATCATCTTATAATGTTGTCTGCTCTCATTGAAAATATACAATTGTCTTATTTTCTGATTTGGCAGTCTGTAAATGAAATGTTAGTGCAGCAGACAGACTTCTTGGGACTTGGATTTACAAAGCAACAAAACATGTTTAACAATCTCACCGTGGTTTTTGTAAAGAAATGCCAGCTAAACAGATATTATCTACACACTTATTAACTACATCAGTGCCAACATGAATTGAATTGTTCCAGAATGACAAGCTTCTTTCTAGGATTTTTTTATGCCCCTAATCTAAAGAATAGGTCTTTACCTAATATAGACAATATCAAAATTACTATTTAAATTTTTTATAATCAAACTTTTCCAAAAATTTCATCAAAACCATATCATGTGACACATCATTGGAATGGGTTCAATGAGCTTGTTCAACTGAGGAGTAAAATGATATGGTTTTGCAGACCATAAAATTTGAGAGGAACGATTTTATCATTCCTCTGGTGTTAATCTAAATGAAACAACAGATAACCGAAAAGTTTTTCGTCTGGAACTACAAACAATTCATCAAAAAGTTGTGATTTGATAGCACTATTTTAAAATGTTAATGTAGGAAGACCCCTATCTTCAATGCTCTAACTGCCTAAGACAGCTGATGTCCCCTGTGCTTTCCGCAGATGCTTTTAAAATCTGTGAACTGTCATACAGTAGGGCCATTGTGGACGGGTCAAATTCCACGGGTTGTCATTTTTTCCGCAGACATTATTCAGAGATGATCTGCTATGACACCTAGAAAAATTTCCACCAATGAGGCACCGGGGTAATTCCGGTGCTTCATTGGTGGAAATTTTGCTAGGTGTCCTAGCAGATCATCTCTGAATGATATGCATGGAAAAATGACCACCCATGCATGTAGATTTTGACCCCTCCACAATGGCCATACTGTAATCTGTCCTCTTTATTATATCCAGATGAACAGTAAATAGGTTATCTCAAAATTCGAGATTTTATTCCCTGGTTTTTTGACATTTTTTAGCTCACCTGAGCGAAGCTCAAGGGGAGCTTTACTAATCACTTTCTGTCCGTCCGTCTGTCCATCTGTCGTAAACTTTACATTATCGACTTCTCCTCACAAACTACTGGACCAAATTCAACAAATTTTGCTGTGCATGTTCCCTATCATATGTCAATTCAAGTTTGTTCAAATAAAGTTGCCATGCCCACAGGGGGCACCACAGGGGGCATAACTCTGATGGCACCCATGAACTTCTTTTCCAAAATCAAAAAAAATCTTCTTCTTCAGATCCACCAGGCAGAATTCTTTCATATTTGGTATACAACATCTCTAGGGGGGGGGGGGGGGTCAGATTCAAGTTTGTTCAAATCGAGTCCCTGGGTTCATATTTGGGCTACCTATGGGAGCCCGAATTTTAACTTAGTGCAATATGAGGATTATTCTTTAAACATCTTCTTCTTCGTCAGATACACCAGGCAGAATTCTTTCATATTTGGTTTACAACATCTCTAGGGCGGTCAGATTCAAGTTTGTTCCAATCTAGTACCTGGGTTCATATTTGGGCTCCCTATGGGAGCCCGAATTTTAACTTAGTGCAATATGAGGATTATTCTTTAAAAATCTTCTTCAGATCCACCATGCAGAATTCTTTCATATTTGGTATACAACATCTCTAGGGGTGTCAGATTCAAGTTTGTTCAAATTGAGACCCTGGGTTCATATTTGGGCTCCCTATGGGAGCCCGAATTTTAACTTGGTGCAATATGAGGATTATTCTTTAAAATCTTCTTCTTCAGATCCACCAGGCAGAATTCTTTCATATTTGGTATACAACATCTCTAGTTTTTTTAGATCCACTGGTCAGAATCTTTGGATATTTGGTATAAGCTTTTCTTAGGAGGAGCAGATGCAACTTGTTGAAATAAATTCTCTGGGTTGATATTTAGGCTACCATGTCAGATGAGCGCCCTCAGGCCCCTTGGGGCCTCTTGTTTTTAAAAGTTTTTTTAACTGCCCAGTTTGTAAAGTACACAGGCCGATGCAGCAGAGTCATTAGGTAAAATGTTAATGGGTATTCCAATGAAAAGGTTTCAAGCTGTCTTATTTAAACAAAATTGAAAATTTCTTATTATTCAGCAAATAATATTGCAAGGTAAGGTAAAGGGTTAAACTGATTTTATGTAGTGATGTGAAGCGTTGTTGGAAAGGACTCCAAGAGCTTTTCATGAAGCAAGGTAGGGTCCTGCAAATATTCAAGAGTTGACTCGATATCGATACCATATGTCTACTTCGAGATTGATCCCGAATCAGTCTCAAGATTCAATTTTTTCGAATCTCTCGAACTAACTTCCAGTTTGTTACATTTCCAACAAAAAATGGATAAAATTGACCTTAGACAATTTATTTATGTAGGCTCAATTCATATTTAATTGAGTAATTGACAATGGTTAATTAGTTTAAACAATATTTATTCAGAAAGCAGTGTTACGCTTATACATTACATAATAATAATACAACAGAACGGCAAACAGTTTTCATGGTTGTACACGGTATAACAGAAACAGAAATAATCGGGATTGTAAGTAGACGAGGATTATTTAATTGGTTAATTGTTAGGTAAGCAGTGAATTTTGCCCAGAACATTGTCTATAGTTTTAGTTTTTTTAAGGCTTAACTTGTGTTGCCATTCACGTTCTTAAGAACTTGAATAGTAACAAGTTAAGCCTTCAAAAAACTAAAACTATGCATATTAGACCTAGCTGTTTCAGCAATGGTGCTACAGAGAATATTTATTTATTGGTGTTTAAGGCAGTAGTCAGTCTTGTAAGGGTCATCACAGTGTACCATAACTTTCATTTGGTGCAATATGAAATAACTTGTCTATTAAGATTCAATTTGAGATTTGACTCGATATCGATATCAGAGACAAGATTTGATTCAAGATTTGATTACAAAAAAATGTGTGATTCGCAGATCCCTAAAGCAAGGTCCACAAATTCTTGCAAATTATTGACAGTAAGAGCAGTGGCCAAAATACTTTTTGATGAAATTGTTTTTCTGGGGTTTAACAATACTTTTGACAGGCAGCGCCACCTTGTGCCGGTCAGTTACTGAGAAGAGGAAGCTGGAGTATTGGGGAGAACCTCCAAGCTATAGCTAGTTACTGTCTGACTCCCGAACATACTGACTCTGCACAAGCAGGGTTAGCATTGATTGAAGACAAGTTCACCATTGACGTGCAGGATGCTTTAGTACACAGTACCCCCCATGTGAATAATCGGAATTAAGTGTCTTGTCCAAAAATGCAATGCAGTTACCCTTGGCAGGGAGCAAACTGTGGACATTTTGGTTTGAAGTCCAATGGCTGTAACCAATGAGCCACTGCACTCCTGGTTTGACGAGCTTATGTTGGTTTGAAAATTACTTTTCCCTATTCAGACACAGTTTTCTGCACAGTTTCACTCATGCTTTGGTCACACTTTCTGCTTAATACCAAAGTTTGAAAACCAACAGCCACCAACAGCCATCTTAGAATTTACTGTTAAGTCATTCAATGGCAGTTTGTTTGACACAACCTACTTCCTGTATGCCTCAACTGAGCAATGTATAATTTTCTGTGGAAGTTTGGGCCTACATTCAGATGTATACTGTTGAGTTTCATCACTGAAGTTTGCAAAACATGCAATTGGTGGCCATCATAGATTTTATTGTTCAATCCTTTAGCACTCCCTATCATCTGCATTCCTCGGTGTATAATTTTGAAATTTCTTTATCTTGTTTGATATGCCAATTAGGAGTAAGCTATGGAGTTTTGCCAGGTCTCGAGAGAAATGTCTGCCAAAGTGGCATTCTCAGATTTAGTGTATTATTTTTCAGTGGCAATTTACACTACATCCATTTTTCAGTGGCAATTCCCATGAAACATTCTACAGCCTGCATCCCCATTGGATGATTTTTAATTTTATTACATGCCTGTTCTATGAAATCCCCATCTACAGTAACACTAAACCATGCGGAAAATGAAAATCCGATCTGCACACATGTGCCGAACGTAAATCGTTGACAGACTTTTTTTTAAATAGAGTCAAAAGGAATTTTCTACAAATCATCCACTGCAATTACAATTTGAATCTCTAGCAGTAGCTAAAAATAGTAACATGGTTTTCCCTCGCAATTTTGGTTGGCGATGAAATGTGTTCTTTTTGTGATAGTTCATCCCTGAGTTCCAAATGGGTTCTATGTGCCTACTGGCACATAGAACACATTGGAACTCAGGGGACGAGTTGTCAAATGAATTGCTGAGTACCCTTCAAATAATTGCTTTTATAGACATGAAGGCGTGTAATTGTGCCATCGCAGAAGGATAAAACTCCAGGCCTGTGGCCTCCTGTTTTATCCTTCCATGCTCATACCATATCGATTAACCCATTCACATGCGAGTGTCGATCTGTGTGTTTATTTGCTTGTTTAATACAACTAGATCAAGCTCTCAGACCACCAGTCAAATTCTGTAAGGAATTTGATGATGTTATTGGCAATTTGTTTATCCACTTTTCATGGAAATTTGCATGCAGACAACCGTTGATGTAATGTGATGTCCTTTTACTCACAAATATGTACTGCTTTTCATTCATGCTCTAGGGTTGCATGGTATATCGATAAACCGATACATACCAGTATTCAAACCAGTATCGATTGAATACCGGTGTAATTACAAAATATTGGTTTATCATCATTAATTATTTACCCACAATTCAATGTCAAAGATATCTTGAGTTTTAACTGTAGTCCCGATTGAATAATATTATCCCTTTACCCAATGAATTGTCCGTATCCGCCCACGTAATATACAAATTCATCAGTGGAAAAAATATTTTTCAACAAAACCATATCATGTTACCCCTCAACATTAATAACATACACCACTAAAACCATTGATGGGTTTGGGGTTTGCATTGCCTGGCGATTACTATTAATTAAGCATAAAACACTGACCATCTGACATCAGCATCAACAATTGGATGATTTCATATCTAAAACATTGGCAGTCGGATGGCGGGTCATTTAGAATAGTGCTGGCTGATATAAGTTGTTATGTTAGGTAAAGGGTTAAACAATTTTTTCTTTTTTGTCTTTCAGTTGTAGTAGTTGAACATGTAGAGTGAAGTTTTGGGGAGAACAGCGTCTAGGATTAATTGTAAGTTTTTACATATCATCACACAGTAGTGCAGTGGATCCCACTTTATCAAGCATTTAGGCCCAAAAATTTGAAATCTGTTTCTCAGGTCCTCCTGCATGGTCCTTTTGGCTGCCACATGCTCTCTTTCTATAACCAATGTAAACTAGGAAAAATGAAAATAAATGCTTTATGCCTGATAATTTACCCAAAATAATAAAATTGATAAATTTGTCCCTCGAGTGCAACAAGGCTTTGCAATGATTTAGCATCACAAAGCCTTGTTGCACTCAAACAATCAAATACACCACAACCCATGCTGATCTGTAGATTATGATGCCTAAATCATAAAACAAACCAAGAACATGAGCTTTTGATGGCAAAGAAACAAAATAGAAAAATGTCCGTCCACATGCAGTTTTACAAAAAAAGGGACTGAGAAACAGAAGATCTACTTTTTGGGGCCTTATGGGAAAAAAAATGTGCAGTCTGAATTCCCATGGGATCCCCGAGGAGTCAAACAGTGCCTGTTTACTGTGGTAAACAAGCTCTGTTTTGGTTATAAACGAAAAATTAAACTTTTTTTCGGTTCATGCGTTTTCAGATAAAACGATTGGCTCACACGATTCTGTTTTTTTTTTCTTTTCATAACTCAATGAACCGAAAAAAACAATTAGGTCCGCCCCCCCAGCCACGCCCCTAAAATACGAGTCTTCGGAGTTGCAACATGGTGTCAAATCAATAGAAGTTAGAACACTGGCACGTTCTAAATGTGAAAAATAAAAATAAATTTATATTACTAATTTATCACCATGAAATTATTTATAAAATATTTAAATGACCATGGAACATAACTTTTACGTGAAGTGAACAGTTGAATGAAATTTGAGGAAGGCGTGGCTTATGACGTTTTCTTTGCATTACGTAATTCATTGGTCAATAAAAAATTTAATGACATAAGTGCATTTGACTTGGAAAGTGTGTCAATTGCTACCTGCATTTCAATAATATGCGCCCTCTTTTAAGCCAGAAAAATAATATGTCTACCAGTTTTAGTTTTTAAGTCTTTGTTCGCTGAAGTAGAGGACGACTAACACTATTTATTTATTTGGGTCGCGAACGTTTAATTATAAGGAATGATCGTTTCTTTTTGTCTATTTCTTGAGTTATGAACCCCAAAAAACAAAGTCCAAACATCGCGTAAATGGGCATTTTACACAGTTTGGACTTTGTTTTTTGGGGTTCATAACTCAAGAAATTGACAAAAAGAAACGATCATTCCTTAATTGACTAAACATGACTTTATCTCCATGTTGCAGTCACGATTAGACATTGTGCAGAAATATATGACCTTAAACACCAATAAAGATATATAAACATTGCAGGCTGAAATTATGATATTTTGATATTAGTGTGCAGAGGATTGATTATACTAACCGCATTGAGTTGTGGGGATGGTATATGGTAATCATCTTAACTGTCCATCCATCCATCTGTCCATCCATCCATCTCTCCATCTCTCCATCCGTCTGGAGACATCATTTTGTCCTGAGATTTTCTCAGACGTTTATGGATCAATCTGCTCAAAACTTGGTATGAATGTTCACCACCATGAGAACCTATGCACATGTGATTATAGTTATGTTTGGATTATTTTTGCCAGAATTATGCCCCTTTTCGACTTGAAATAGCAGCAGCATAGGCCTGAATTTTGTTTAGATTTTCTTAGATGTTTATGGGTTGATTCCTTTGAAAATTGGTATAGATGTTCACTACTATAGCAACCTGTGCACCTGCAATTATTATATTTTCGATCAGGCTTATGCCCTTTTTGTCTAAGAATAATCATGGTAGTGGGGGTATGGACAGGCTTATCTGGGACAGTCACACCTCTAGTTGATAGTGATATTCTATTAATTCCAATTTTTAGGCTCATTTGACAAAAAATTATCCAGGGAATATTATGATCCCTGATGAGTCTGGAGGTGGGATGGGGAAATCACACCTGAGGGGCAAGATATTTGAACCAGACTCGAGGCTTGCCGAGGGTCTGGTTCAAATATCTTTCCCCGAGGGTGAGATTTCCCCATTCCCACCTTCAGACTCATCGAGGATGATTTTTCTCCCCCACCATGCAGTGATTTAGTTTGCCAGAGGTAACTGGGAGTCAAGTGCTGATTCAATCAACTCATTTTGTATTCGTTGTTTTGAGAAACTGATGACACCATCGGAAAGAGCATGCACAAGTTATGTATGTATGTACCAAAGATATATACCACAAAATCGATTAGGAACAGTGGCAGCTTGAGGGTTAAAGAGTTTTAGAGCATCGAACTTTGATCACACTGCATTCTGATGACCACAATATGAATTAGATGGTAGCAAGAAACTGTTATGATATGCATAACGTCATAATAACGTTATAAATGTATAAAGTCATGTGGGTGGGGTGGGATACATCTGTCTCTCCCTGCTTGCTCACCCGGGACACACGTATGTTACACATGCAGTGGGGGCGGGGGGAGGGGGGGGGAGAAATAGTGAGTCTCTCTCTAAAATGGTGAGACATGTCTACATTGAGCCCTGTCAAATAAGATTGAATTTGTTAAATATCTTACTTGCAATGTTGAAAAAAATTGCTGTTTAACTGTTAACCTGCTGAGTATTTTCAAGATATTTCAATCAAATCTCGTCATGGCTGCTAGAGGTTCTGAGTTTGATCCCTGTCCAGGACGACCCACGTTGTGTCTTTGGGGAAGGCACTTTATCCTGGTTGCTTACAAGGGGGCACAGTGATGCTGTGTACTAAGGCGAACTGCACATCAATGGTGCACAAGTCTTCAACTGCTGTAACCCTGCTTGAGCGGACCTTGAACAGAGTTAGAATGTTGAGGAGCTCACAGTTGCTCGTCGATGCTCAGTGGTTCTCTCCAGGTACTCCGGCTTCCACCACCCGTAAAACTCACAGTCACGATTAGCCATTGTGCATAAGTATGTGACCTTAAACACCAATAAATAAATAAATAAGTCAATCAGTGGTCAAAAATCCATTCAATTTACAAGGGAAAAATGTGGCCAAATTATATTCATTTCGAGGGGCAAGAGAAATCTTGTCCTGATCAGGAATATCCTCTAACAGCATGCAAGGAGTTAAACCCTCAGTATTTGACATCAGTGGGCAGAGGGTTAAAGATCACTTTGTATGTATAGCACTTGAAGGATCTGATTGATTCTTTATTTACTGGAACTGCTTACTGAGATGTGATCCTGAAACACTAGAAATGAAGGTATTGTTGCGCACCAATTGCTTTTCTAACCTGGCTTTTGTAATGTTTTTCAAATTTATGTTTAGGTGTTTTTATTTGCATGTATTGTATTTGATGTGAAAATTACTGACAGATATTGAAAATATGTTTACTCATTACCGGAAGGTGATAATATTGTCATGCACATTTAGAAATAATCAGTGTTATGGAACAATTGTTAGTAATTTTCATGAAACCATTGACTATTGATTAGAAATTTATGCAATTTTCCAGAGATTTTTATTGCTTCCGTTTATTTGTACATCACTTTATGCCTAGAAATTGATAAAAAATTGAAATGTTCAAGTGAATGAAAATTTTATACTTTGACACTTTTTATCTTAATACATTTTTACCTCAACTGCTTTGAGGTTTTTATCTTTTTAACAAATTTCTTGTGTCTAAAATAGAATATTTCATTTTGTAGTTGTATTATTAATCCTGCTTGAGTGTTTCATTCATGGGGGCTCTCCAATGGTACCAGCTCTGTTTGGGCTTTCTTTCTGTCCCCCATTCAGGGCTGACTTCACCACCAGACATGTAGGTATGCATCGCTGAATGTTGGGGTGCTTTGTTACATTTTGTCTAATAATGCACCTCACCATTCCTGGATCCATACCTTCCAGTAAACTCAACATGCACAGACCCTGCGGTTCCCACCTTCATGAGTCCCCATTTTTCCCCAATTTGTACATAAAATAAGCCTTGCATATGCACCTGCTGAAATCTCCATATATTGCAGCATACATGCTATGTGTATGTGATCCAACTGCCATAAAATAAGCCTTGCATATTCACCTGATGAAACCTGTGTATATATATTGCAGCATACACACTACCTGAATGTGATCCAGCAGCCATAAAATAAGTCATGCATATTCTCCTGATGAAACCTGTGTATATATTGCAGCATACACACTATGTGTATGTGGTCCAGCTTCATCAAAATAAATATTTGCTTTTGGCATGTCATGTTTGTCTTATTCTTGGTGTTCCATAAATTTTCCATTGCATATTTAAGCTGATACTTATGGTGATATAATGAAAAGCTGAAAATAGCTTTCATTTTAATGAAACAGTGACAGAAGCTTTTTGAAAGTGGGGGATGTTGGGTGTGTACTGATGTTCCTAGGCATTCTAACATGAAATTTTTGAAAATGAGCTACAGAAATTCTATTTCCTTGATTCTTAGGTAGTGTCAAGTGTGACAGATTTCTTTGGTAGTGACGAGTGTCACAGAAGATATTGACCAGTGAAAATTATGGAGCTCTGTCTAACAAGATATAATAGATTAAATGTGTACATTGGATGAACAGAGGCTAGTTAGTCTATAAACAATGGGAATTTGGTGATTCTTGAAATAAACTGAACATCTATTTTATAATAATAACAGATTAAATGTCTGTATTAGCTGCACTGAGGCGAAATAGTTTTTTTTACAAGGGGAAATTGGTGATTATCATGGCAATTTCTTGACATATTACATGTTTTTAGCTGTGACCAGCCACTCAAAATGTGGCAGTGTCTGTCTGTCTGTTGGACTGTCAGTGTATGACTAACAAGTTTTTAAACTCTGTAACTTTTAAAATACTGTGGGGGGAGGTGGAATGACTTTATATTTGGTATTCATGTGTATTAGATTGATGTCTAGCTTGATGTTCAATGCGGGTATGATTCTGAGAATTTGGGCAGAATTATTGCCTTTGATGGACTTGGAATTTGTTTTGTTTTGGCCATCCATCACAGCTGAGGTGTGAACTCACAATTTTTTTTATTCAGTTAATATGTGTTTACTATATAATCTATATCCAGTTAACTCATCAAATTTTTGCTGAAGGTATTGTAAATGGTTTGTGTTTGTATATTATATTCTGTTAACAGGGTTGTTCAATTAACAGATATACAATTAAGTGTGCTCCTCTGTATTTGACAGCAGTATAGAACTAGATTCACATATTTGCTGCAAATTCTCAAATTTTGAGACTAAAATCCCCATCCCCAAGTTTTCCCAGTTTTTTTTTATGATTCTCTGGTCTTTTTAACAATTCCGTTAACAGAGTTTACAGATGACAGACAACAACAACATTAATTTTTTTTTTCTGCAAGTCATAGTTTGAGACTTCAGTGAAGTGGGATCATCGAGGCCATTCCAGGTATGGATCACAATCTATGTTTTAAAAATAAAAATTAATGTTGACAAAATTTGAAGAATACTTTTCATTAAGAGAACCAAGCAGACATATCTAATTTGTAACAAAAAAGCAAATGTCTTGTTTATTTCGACTTTTCTAGTGAAAATGGTCCAACCAAGAGTTTCCATGTAAGGAAGATCTTCTGCAACTGCCAGTAAGTGTAGTATTGTGTAGTCTAACCCTGTTTTTGTGGAGTTAGTATGTTGGAGAGTCTGATAGTTGGCTTCCTCCACCCATAAAACTATCAAACCTGAGGTGACCCTTTCTGGCAAAAGTATTGTTAAACTCTAATAAATAAATAAATAAATAAATAAATAAATAAATAAATAAATAGTATTTTGTAGTAAAGTAGACTAGTTCTGAACCAGCAGAAGACATGTTAAGCCTCATAATTTCAGAGGGAGACTCACTATTTTCCATAATAATATCAACCCTCAAGGGCCTAGAGATTTTTTATACATTTTTGCTTTACTTTGACAATCCACATCCTTTTTTTTTTTTGTTGTTTCTTGGCAAGTCCTGGCTGCCTACGCAGGCCTGGATTCATAAAAATGTGGGAGGGCTAAAAATCACTCTCCTCACATGCCTAAGGTAGTCTGTGTGAAAGCTACACTGCCCCTCTCACACCTCCAGTCCTCGGACAGGCCGGGAGATGTTGGATGGGCAGTGTTTCCATCTCACAGAGACTACTAACACAGCAGAGATCTGAAAAGATGTGAGTTTTAGGAAAAGACTGTTATGGTAATCATTATTTACTGAGGTCTGGAGAGCTAGTTTTTGGCCTCCTTAATTTTTATAAGGCCAGCAGAAGGTGAGTGGGGTGCATGGTGGCTCAGTGGTAGACTGTTAGACTTCTATGATAGAGGTCCAGAGTTTGATCCCCGTCCGGGACGACCTGCATTGTGTCCTTGGGCAGTGCACTTTATCCTGTTTGCCTACATGGGGGGCACTATGATGCCTGGACTAAGGCGCACTGCACATCGATGGTGCACATGTCTTCAACTGCTGTAACCCTGCTTGAGCGAAGCTTGAACAGAGTTAGAATATTGAGGAGCTGACAGTTGCTTGTCAATGCTTCTCTCCAGGTACTCTGGCTTCCTCCACCCGTAAAACTGTCACGGTCACGATTAGCCATTGTGCATAAGTATGTGACCTAAAACACCAATAAATAAATAAATAAATAAATAAATAAATAAATAAATAGTAAGCAAGCGAATAAATCGCTCCCCTGAAAATGCCAGGCCTGCCTACGTAAGCAGCCAATTCTTGCTTAGAAACAATTGCCAAGGCACTTCAAATGTAACTTGCAAGCTTACCCAAAAACTGAATGTTGGAGCACCTGTTTTGTTGTAGAAAAATGTGATTAAAGCCGGAATTAGGACCTTACAGGTCAAACAAGACTGAAATTGAGATTTTTAACAGAATTTCATCATTGAAGTTGATATGTTTTCCTCGTTGCACCCTATAAAAATGAAAATCTCACTATGTCTGAGCAGTAGAGATTGAGTAGTAGAGATATACATACACATAAACAGCTGTTGAAATTAAGTCTCATGTAGTTATTTATTTATATATTTTATTATTTTTTTATTTGGGATTAACAAATGGGATCTTAAAATTTAGTACATGTAACCTACTCAACATACTTCTTGAAAACAATAATAAATGAAATAAGTTGTAATTAATTCTTTGTTTTTTATTATTATTTTAAATAATTATTTCCATTCAATGAACTATTTCTTCAAAATAATGAAACACCAAATTTTTTTTTGCAGATACATAATAACAAGCACTTCCATACAAAAGATACTTGAACCATACAGGTATTTTGGCATTATGAAAATTGTAGTTTTGCCAGATGGTCAGCATTTTTTTCCAAATTTTGGCTTTCAAAGAAAATGTTGGCATTCTAGCAATTTTCCCGATTGTCGAGAAACATTTCTGACAAGAGATGGTTGTGGTGGTGGGGGGGGGGGACCCCCATCCCTCCAGCATCCCCCTTCTCCCCAGCATCCCACTAACTTCAGGCCTATTTCAATGGGGCTAGGAGTATTTTGTGTTAGCATTACAGGTGAAACTTGAGCATCCAAAGAGAATCACCAAGCAGTAGAAAGTAACTGTAATATTCTTTAATTTACTAATCCTTGCTGACCAGAAGTAAAGCAGCCTTGAGTCGCATTGGTTGAAGACATGACTTTTGGCATTGTCCAAAATAAAAGCATTATGTGTACCATCAGTGTGTCAAACTGTTAGTTCTGAGGCAGGCCTTTAACTGGTAGAGTGCTAAATTATTTTTCAAAGGTGATTTGAATCATGGTATTTTTTTTTTTCAAAGATACCACACTATGAGCAAGAGCAGCCTTAGTTTAGCGAGATTTTGTTCATAATTGTTTTGTTATAATTTACTGGAGAGTGCCAGAAGGCACTCTCCAGTAAATTGCAACCAAACAATTTTACATAAAAAAAATTGTCTTCTACTGCTAAGCAAACATCAAGCTAATGCATACATTGTAAAGCCACTAAAATGGCTTCCAGCACTTTTCAATAGAGCCATGATAGTGGCTTCTAGCACTCAACCAGTTAACTTTTACTCAAATCATCGTGGTAACCATTGTTATCTAATTACATGAATGTTTCCCAATTAGAGAGCATAATAGGCAGTTTGGTTTGTTTTTTTTTCATGGTTTCTTTTTTGTCCAATTTCATGGAAAGTGATTTAATCCTAAAGGCATGAAACTTTTTTATACATTTTTGTTGCACACTGTCAGTTAACATCCTTTGGCTTTCCAGGTGTTTCTAGGCAATTCTCGGCTGCCTCTATTGCCTATAGTTTACCAATTGTCTTCCTGTTGGGGCACCTGCTCTGTTGTAGCAAAAAGTGATTGAACTTGCAATTAGGCCTCAGTGTTAATAGATATTCTCAGGCACCAACCAAGTCCTGAGAAACCACAAAATGGCACTTCAAACATTATCCTCAGTGGGTTTGCACAGCAATGGACTTGGCAAGTCAGTGTTTTGTTCTAAAATTTAACTGGTAGAGTGCTGAATTATTTTGGGCCATCAAAATTTGTTCAAATATCTTTGCCTTGTTACAATTTATGGGAGAGTGCCTACAGGCACTCTCCCATAAATTATAACAAGACAAGTCCTTACAGACTGAATAATATCACTTCAAAGATAATACAAAGCACATCCACTGAGTGTGAAGCCTTCAAGTTGCAGTACCTTCAACTCAGAGTAAAGCCCAAATGAGGGCTTCCAGAACTCTACCAGTTAACCAATCTAAAGGTCAGTCAGATTGCCTTATTATATCGAGGCGTTTTACTGGAATTTTGTTTCTCCCAGTCAGATTGCCTTGTTATATCAAGGCTTTTTACTGGATTTTGTTCCTCCCAATCAGATTACTTTATTATATCCAGATTTTTTACCGAAATTTGTTCCACCCAGTCAGGTTGCCATTTTTATATGCTGGCTTTTTACTGGAACTTTGTTCCTTTCCGTCATATTTCCTTATCCAGGCTTTTTACAGGAATTTGTTCCTCCCAGTCAGATTTCCTTATCCAGGCTTTTTACTGGAATTGCTTCTTTTTTTCCTATCAGTCAGGTTGCTATTTTATATCCTGGATTTTTACTGGAATATGTTCCTCCCAGGAAGATTTTATTATCCTGGCATTTTACTTGATTTTGTTCCTCCCAGTGAGATTTCCTTATCCAGGCTTTGTACTGGAATTTCTTCTTCAGTTTGTTATGTTGTTTCATCACACATAGCGAGTTCATCCATGGGAACCCTGGGAAATGAGGCATTTTGTTCAATTTTGAGACGAAAAAAAATAAAAATTTATAGCCAGAAATTTTTGGGTCCGATTGCGACTTGGAACTTTTGCACCAAAATTTGGAGAAAAAAATCCAGTTTTTTTTTGCAATTTGGTCAATTTTTTATACGAAAAAAAATGTTTGGCCTGAAAATTTTGGATCCGACTGTTTTACAAAATCAAGTTCCTAGATGAATTAGAGCACTTTTATGCGAAAAATGTTTTGACCCTATGTCCTCCCCTCCCTTCCTTATTGGGGGGGTGGGGGGGGGGGGTGGGTGTAGTTAGATGTAACAAACTGTATGCAAAATATATTTTGAAAGATTTAGAGTGATTGTATGCACCCCCCCCCAAAAAAAAATAAATAAATAAATAAATAAATAAATAAATAAATAAATAAATAAATAAATAAAATACCTCTATGACCACCAACCCCACTCCCCACCCTGGGGGGGGGGGGGGGGGGGTAAATAAGCACAGGGAAACAAATGCTACAGAATGCATTTGAAGGAATTAGAGTGAATGTATGTAAAAAAAAAAAAAAAAATATAATAATTTTGTGACTTCATTCTTCTGAAGTGTTGATGAGCCAAGATTAGCTGAATGTGATCCAAAATACTTCTTTGAACAACTTGTTTTAAGAAATCTTCAGATACGGGGCATGGTGGCTCAGTAGGTAGAGGTGCAGGCCACAAGCCGAGAGGTTCTCGGTTCGAATCCCACCTGTGGCAATCGCGTTGTGTCCTTGGGCAAGGCACTTCACCCCCCATTGCCCAAGTGGGGGCACGGTGACACTGTGTACTAAGGCGTACTGCATGTCGATGATACACCTGTCTTCAACCAATGCTCACCCTGCTTGTGTGGAGTTAGTATGTTGGGGAGCTAACAGTTGCTCGCCGTTGCTCAGTGGTTCTCTCTGGGTACTCCGGCTTCCTACACCCGTAAAACTGTCATGGTCATGATTAGCCATTGTGCATAAATATGTGACCTTAAAACACCAATAAATAAATATAAATAAATCTTCAGATTCACCAGTCAGAATCATTTCATATTTGGTATACAACATCTCTTGGTGGGTAAGATTCAAGTTTGCTCAAATCAGGTCCCTTAATTAATATTTTGGCTCACTATTGGGGCCCAAAGTTTAACTTAGTGCAATATGAGAACATTTCTTTAAAAACCTTCTTCTTCAGATCCACCAGTCAGAATTCTTTCATATTTGGTATATAACTTCTCAAGGGAGATCATATTCAAGTTTGTTCATTTTGAGTTCCTGGCTTAATATTTGGGCTGTCAGTGGGTGGGGGTGGCAGGGGGTAGTATGTTAGGCTCAGGTTTGTTCAAATCCATTCCTTAGTATTTTTCCATAAAATTTCATGACTTCATTCCTTTGTAGTGTTGATGATCCATGTCTAACTGAATGTGACCCCCAAATACTTCTTTGAACCACTTTTGCAAGTGAGTGAGGCCCCATGGGACCTCTTTATTTTTGTAATTATTTCTTTACCATCAAAAATACATGTTCTTGGTTTGTTTTATGTTTAAGGTTGTGTCTCTCCCCAGTTTTCCTTTGTTTATAGGCCTATTTGGCCTCAGTACATCCAATACAGGCATTTAATATATTATATCTTGTTTGACAGAGCTCATGGATTTGAAGGGGAGAAATTTGGTTTAATGTGCACTTATTATAGTAACAAAAGTTTTCCTGTCAGGACAGAAATATCTGTCTGCAGCATGTAAGGAGTTAACAGGTTTCAATTGTATATTAGTGGAGTTAGGACTGTGTGGTATATCGATAACATGATACATACCGTATCATGTATCTCATTGAACTCATTCCAATGAGAGGTCGCATGATATTGTTTCGTTGAAATTTTTGAAAAAAATTTATAAACTTCTATTTAAAATAATACATTTTGATATCATCTGCGTCAGGTAAAATGTTATTCGAACTGCATCATCAAGGCATGCTGACTGTGATGGTTCAAGTCCCGATTGTGGTATGTATGTTCAGATATCTGAACAGTGTTTCGATACACCTGTATACCACAGTATTTTTTTTAAATACCGATAGCAGTATTCAGTTTAGAATTTCATGCAGCCCTAGGTGGAGTTGACAATCTTAACAGATAATGGGTTAAAGAATGTGGTGTGGTGGACTACTGGATAAATGAGTAGATAAAACTGAATATTTATTTGTAGAAATCAAGCTATTTAATCAAAGCTTGCAGTCATTTCATGTCAGTTTCCTACTGTGAGCATTTTAATAGATTAACTGTTCAGACAATATTCTGCCTGACTTAGCAACCTACAGACACTTGTTTATGTATACAAGATATTCATGAGTATTATACCCAATACAATCTTTTACTGTGGATACTCCCAGCAGTTCAAGA
Organism: Pictodentalium vernedei; assembly: GCA_031216915.1. Taxonomy (NCBI): domain Eukaryota; kingdom Metazoa; phylum Mollusca; class Scaphopoda; order Dentaliida; family Dentaliidae; genus Pictodentalium; species Pictodentalium vernedei. The sequence goes on from CM062292.1 coordinate 150,856,890, forward strand.
AACTGATGATCTGATGTGTAGATGTTCTGGTTTCACATGCTCTGGAGGTTCAGGATTTGATTTTCAGTCAACAAAGATTTCTAACTCACTGAACACCACATCACAACATCAGATATGGTCACAACATACCGCTATTTTGGGTAATGATATATAAAAAGCTTGTCCACAATGACAGTGGAGTAACATCCAGTTAATCTAACCTTGAAATCTCTGCACATATTTAAGTAAAATGAGGCCATTAGGTTGCCCCTGTGTCAGAGAGGAGAGTGCCATAAGGTAAATTGGAGCAACTCCCAGTACAGACTAAAAATCTCCACACATATTTAAGTGAAGTGAGGCCATTAGATTGCCTCTGGATCAAAGAGGGGAGGGACTTAAGCTAAATTGGATTAACACCCAGTTAAGGCTAAAAATCTCCACACATTTTAACCCTTAGGGCCTGGACAATTGTCTTGAATTCGCACCTGACCACAGCTTGTACACTTGGCTTGGCTTAGCAGTGATTTCTAGTCAAGTCTTGGCTGCTTGTTAAGGCAGCCAAGACTTGATTAGAAACCACTGCGTATGTAATTTGCCTATCGTTAGCAGGATTTCCTTGTGATGGCATGTTGAGAGCACCTGTTCTGAGGTTTTAAAACACGGAAATTGGCCTTTGAGTGTTAAGTGACCAGAGGCTAAGCTTGAAGAGACCTGATGAGCACATGGTTTCTTGTGAGTCCATTGATAGCCAGAAAGCTAGGTAATTTTATAAAATAATTCTTGAAAGCCATGAAAGTCTTGATTTTTTTACAACCCCACAATATATATAGTATAATCCTGTTAATTGAATAGCCACTTTGCTATTGAAAAAATACTCAGTTAACTGTAATATTCTATTAACAGGAAGTTGATTATTTCCCTGTTTTCAAGTGATAAGCTGAGCAGTTATTCTATTATATCTTGTCTGGCAGAGCTCATAAATATATGAAGCTCATGCTTATATTGGATGTACTGAAGTCAGATAGAAAAAAACAAGGGGAATACAGTAGTTGATGGTGTAATTCTTCAATAGAGCACAGTTTTTTGGGGGTTTTGTATTCAATTAACCCTTCATCTAACAACTGGCCCCATCTGCCCATGTAATTTACAAAGTGAGCAGTTTGAAAAAATCAACATTTTTCAAAACATTTCAACAAAACCATATCATGTGACCCCTTATTGGAAGGAGCTTGTCAAGTTCATTCCAATGAGAGGTCACATGATTTGGTTTTGTTGAAATTTTTTGAAAAATTAGGGCCCGGACAATTGTCTTGAATTCACACCTGACCACAGCTTGTACACATCCAGTGGCTTAGCAGTGATTTCTAGTCAAGTCTTGGCAGCCTGTTAACCCTTTACCCAATGCAACAGCCAAAAAAGGCCAGTGCTGTTCTCAAAAATCGGCAATTAATTTTTATTATATTTTAATTTTTTGTCTCAAAAACATAGGTTATGACCCCTCTTTGGAACGAGCTCGTGGCAAGAATTTTTGCCACGCCCAAATTTTCTATTTTCCAAACCAAGAGGCTGATTTGAACAAAAATTTGATGTGAGATTTTATTGGGACATAAGTAGTTGATTTATGCAAAAAAAAATTTTTTCCTGTCACCCCATGGGAACTGCAGGAGCTAAAAATAGAAAAAATTTAAAATGCTCATATCTCCAAAACTGCATAGCACTGAGAATTTTTATTTAGTGTCAAGCTTCCTTATGACCAACAGAATGGAATGGTAAAAAAAAATTGCTATCGGTTTTATCATGGGGTACTTTTTTGGGACTTTTGAAAAAGTGCTGAGTCAGCATTTTTTAACACTGTGGGTAATGGGAAAAATATTTAACACTACTTTTCTCCCAAACCACTGCTCCAAAAGCTTTCAAATTTCACATATAACATCTTTGGAAGATTGTTTCACAGGTTTATTGAAATCAATTTCCTGGGTCCATATTTGGGCTTTCTATGGGAGCCCAAATGTTTAAATTAGTTCAGTATGAGGAATATTCTTTAAAAATCTTCTTCTTCAGATCTTCCAATAAGAATCTTTTGATATTTGGTATGCAGCATCCTTAGGGGGGTGAGATTCAAGTTTGTTCAAGCCAAGTCCCTGGGTTCATATTTAGGCTGAAAATTTGGGGTCCCATTCCGGACTGAGAAATTTTGGACCAAAATCCGGAAATTTTTTTTTTGTTTTTTTTTATGCATTTTGGTCAATTTTAAGACAAAAAAAAAATTTTTTTACACTGAAAATTTGGGAGCCGGGTGGGACTTTCCGAACAAAAAGAAAAAAAAATCTGTTTTTTATGCATTTATCTTAGTTTAGGGATGTAAAAGTGCAGGAACTGAAAATAGAAGGAAAATCCTGTGTATTGTGTGGGCACAATCACTTCATCTAGTTGGTATATGCTTTTCTTAGGAGGGGCGTATGCAGCTTATTCAAGTCAAGGTTTGATATTTAGACTACCATGTCAGGTGAGTGACCTCAGGCCCCATGGGGCCTCTTGTTCTTTTAAGTGTACAGAGAGTTGGTATTGTTTCTGTGTTGAAATGATTAATCCTCTGTACTCTTGATGTCGAAATATCAAAATTTCAATCTGCCAATTTTTCCCATAATCCAACAGGAATTTAACATTTTCAATCTCATTTGGCAGAGCTCATTGAGTATTCAGGATATTTCAGCTCAATTAAGGTAGTGCAGTTGGAGGGAATATATAAAATAAATAGGTACTAGGGCTGGTAATCCGATTTAAACCATGAGTAGGATAAGGGTTTTAACCACCAGGCTCTTGATAAAACCCTTATTCTATGAGTGGTTTAAATCTGATTACTGGCCCTTGTACCTATTTTTTTTCTCTATACAATGCTCTTAATAAATAATCGACTTTGTCACTTAGAGTGGAGAAAATACTTTCTCTTGCCAACATGGGTTTGTTTTGTTTTCATCTGTGCTGGTGGGCAGTACTTCCAGCTGCACGTGAATGCTTGCTTGACAGCTTGACACATCGTCAAAGTTGATTGAATTTACCTTGCTTTTTCAGTCAAATTGTTATTAAAAATTCTTAAATTTTGTCTTAACTATTTAATTGTACGTATTTTAAACTTAAGTCATTGCATGTAGTAGATAGTGCCGCAAAACATTATATATTTTGAAGTGTGAATGTTTTTTGTAATGGAATTCCTATTGAAAACATTTTAACCACAGTAGAAGTTTTGCACTGCTTGCTGGGTTAAAAGTTAAAATTTAACATGCAGGCTTTTCACAGGTAGTAACATTGGTAAGCATGGTATAAATGCCTTTTCCCCATGTTCCAACACACCATCTCTTTGACTGGGCTACTCTTCCTAGATCAGTGCATTGTAGTGGAAGTCTCAGACTGAGTATGGTGTCATGTATATCATAGCAGAATTATGGTTCATTGACTTTTGGCAGTGTTACGACTTCTTAATGTTTTCAAATAATTGAATAAGCATATTGTGTTTATGCTTAAGAGCGGGTTTCATTATGGAGACTAGTTATGCATGTGGGTGAAGCATTTCATCCTGTTGATCTTTGGCAGAGTTACATTCATTCAGGTTTTTATATCACAGACAGGATCACTTATCTACACAGACCCTCACTTATGTGGGTTCAGTAGAGCTGGGTGGTTTTAATTTTTCAGATTCGGTTTGGTTTCGGTTTGGTTTCAGGTTCAGTTTTTCTATGTGTTAGGAACATGAACATATAGTAAAGAACACATCTGCTCCTTAACTTGGAAAATAAACCTCAATACTTTATACAACACCACTCACCACAAAAGGTACTGTCTGTAAATACCACCATTGGGTTCAGCCCAACTTCTTTTCGATCATTCTAAGGATTTTAGAGGATCATTTAGTAAGCCTGTTGAGGTAGAAAAAAAGACATAAATTAGGGTAAGAAATGAATGTTTATCTAATCGATATCATGTTCTCATTGTCACATTTTCCCCATTATTGACTAGTCACTGAGGGAGAAAATGTGATGAAAACATGACACATTCCACCCTTTGCTGGATGGATTAATTGACAAGAGTCCATAGGGGCATTTAGTCCAATTCACTCACAGTAAGGTAGTTTGATCAGTTGATGCACAAACTGTTTGGTCAGTTTTTGGTGGGTCTTGTGACTTGTGGTTTGATTTTCTGGTTTACCACAAAAGCCAAGGCTGAACTGGAAAACAAAAAAAGATGCTCAGCTCTAGGATTCACCCTGATATCAATGCTTAGTGCTCTGCACACTGATGTCGAAAGATCAAAATTTCAAGAAGCAAATTTTTTGCAAAATGCAATGAGGAATCTAACCAGTTTAGTCGTGTTTGACAGAGCTCATTTACATTGAGCTGTGTCAAACAAGATTTAATTTGTTAAATTCCTTAACCCTTTGAGACTTTAATTATTCTGACGTCCAAACGTCACTGGGAATTCAGTTTATTCTACGTTTTTCAAAATGCGATGACAAACCTTGGAAAGTACAAATAACAAACTATTTTTCACAGGAGTGATTATCTGCTTGAGGGCTAGATTATTTTTGGTTGTCTGAATTTGTCATTCAGAACTTGTTTATTACAAATTATTGGAGAGTGCCCTCAGGCACTCTCCAATAATTTGTAATAAAGCAAATTTATATAAATAAAATATTATTTGTGTTTCAGTGAATATGAAATATAAGCAAGGAAAGTGTTGGCTTTTGCTCTAGTATCCTCATTTTTTGAAAGCCCCGATAGTGGCTTCTTGCACTTAACCAGTTAAGAAGTCTTGACAGCTGGATTATATTAGTATTTTAAGCAGCAATAACATTTGGCTCAACAGTTGTCACTGAGCACTATTCGGGAGAAAATAGGAATTGAGGTTAAAATTTAAAAAATCGCAAAAATAGTAACAAAACAAATGACCACAAAGTATCAAGGCGCTGTTTGATTTTGTACGTCATAAGATGTACACAAGTATCAAAGGGTTAATGCATCATTGCTTCTTGAAATTTAAGTTTTTTTAGAATAATAGTCAAATACTGTTCAGACTTCAACACTGTTATGGGCTGTTTGTTTACCCACTTTGGGGAAAATTTGTTCGCATATGACCGTTGATGTAATGTGATATGCCTTTACTTACAACGATATTCATGTATTCTTTTCTGCCCTAGTTTATAGATATTCCAATCAATAAGTATTCAGTTCCCCTTGAAAATATCAAGATATTAACATAATTTGTGGAACTATCTGGCATAATCATAACACAATGGCTGTGTTGAGTCTTCATTTCTGATTGTAATGTCATCAAAATGTTGATCTGATCAAGTCTTGATTGAGCAACATTTTTAGCTTTGATTCACAGAAAATGAAGATTTATGAAATTTTTAAGATTCTATCGTCTGGAATGCATCAGTTGGTAGGAAAAGTGAACCAACCGCAGGCTCAACTGAAGTATTGCAGATGAGTGAATTTAAACACAGTTGATGACCTATTTGAGTGCTTGACTGGTTCCAGGCCATAACAGCATCAAATTTCTTATAGAATTAGACTGATGGCATGAGAGCTTGATATTTGTTATTTGATATGAAGCATGCTCAGGGGCAGTAGAATCAAATAGGCTCAAAAATGCTATTAGTTGCCTTAGATACTCCCACACTCTTGGTAATATGAAGAACACAGAAAAAGTTTCCTTATGAATCACTGGCTTAAATGCTCTCTCGTGCATATGACATCTGTATCATGATGATTTAAATGTATGTTGACAAGGGTGCCAGAAGCATCCTAGGGCAAGGGGAGGGGTATCAAAAAGGCACTCACCTCTGGCTATGAGTTAAGACAAACAGTTTACAACATATCATAAACTGTAATATGACACTCAATAGTATTGATATTATTTTGTCCCTTGTCCCATTGGAACCCAAGGAAGTGAAGCAGTGCTTGTTTATTGTGGTAAACAAGCTATGTTATGCTGGTAAAAAGGAACCCAGTAATCAATGCCTGGGGTAGAAGTCCTGTAAAATATGCTACATGGGTAGAAACGATTGGCTGGACTTTACTTTATATCAATGTTGCAGTCACGATTAGCCTGTGCAGAAATATGTAACCTAAAACACCAATGAATAAATACATATTGTCCCTTGAGAACAACAGGGCACTGCCTGCAATGTTTTTTTTTGCATTGCAGACAGTGCCTTGTTGCTTTCAAGGGATGATTTATATTTCGAACTCACCCCACTGATTGTATAACTTCTTTGTTTTGGCAATTATCAAAATTGTATGCACTAAATCTTGTTGATGATACAGTATCTCAGTTACAGCTCTCAGAAAGTAAAATCTTTGCCACTTGAGTACTTTTGGTGAAAAAAGAGCGTGTGCTTCCCACCTGAAGGGACGTGGCGAGAGGTTTTTGACTGTGGGAGTGTAGGGTCCTGAATTTCCAACTAGGGTACCCCTAGTTGGAAATTCGCTACCAAGAAATAATTTGAAAATGAAGCCATGAAAAGGGGCATAAAATTGATTCTAGTAACTGAAATGCCAACATATTTGTGATAGAATTATCAGGTTATTATTATTTGGTATTATTCTGGGAATCTAATAGTGCTAAAGAAATGCTCAAACTGAGAACTTTGAGCAATTCACACTGTCCTAACTTTAAACCAGATCTTATACAGGAATGATCAATTTTCGATGTATCATCATTTTGTAACTGTGAATGATGGAACTAACTCAGGATAACGATTTTACATGATGTGATTTTTCTGAAGTGCTTTTCGAGGATTTTTTTTCATTATGATAAGTAAACATACTATAGAAATCTCGTACCAATTGACATCATGCATACTTATGAAGCTTGATATTACGTACACTGTAGTTGTAAATAGTAACAGTTGGAATTTTTGCCGATTTGAAACTGAGTTGGAATTTTGGGAAGTAAAGGAGACATCAGCATCACTAAAGAAGCTCTAAAATCCAGGTAGATGGAATTTTCAACTACTCATGACTTGCCCTCCCAAATTTCCAACTATAGGAAATTTTGACCAGCATTTGGGGGGGGGGGGGGGAGAGGGGGGGGGGCACAGGAAGTGGATATGTTCAGCAGTCTTACTATCTCATAGCAATTTTATGTCCTGAGAAAGTAGTTCAGAAATTATTCATCAAGATGGATGTTTTGCTCTTCTGACATATGTGTCATAACAGTTGTTGAAAAGTCTAACAACACTGTTACAACAGGCCTAACATTTTGAAATAATGTCAATAAACTTAACCCCCTGCACACTGATGTCAAAATATCTAAAGTTCAGGGGGCCAATTTTTCCCATAATGCAACTGGAAATTTAACCAATTCAATCTTGCTTGACAGAGCTCATTGAGCTCTGTCAAACAAGATTGAATTGGTTAAATTCCCAGTTGCATTATGGGAAAATGGCTATTTGAAATTTGGATATTTTGACATCAGAGTGAAGGGAGTTAACAGTAAAATGTTATTTTCTCAGGTCCCATTGTTGGCCTTGAAAAAAATATTTTTAGGGCTGATCTCCGTCCTTACAGTCCCAACCAATGACAAAGTGACTCATAAATATGTCACCATTCACTGTAGTAACCATAACTCATGTACCATTGTTTTCGGCATTGTATCATCATACCCTACCTTTTTAGATTAGATTAGATTAGATTATTTTATCAGTATTTCATATATAAATAATCTTTTTGCAAAGTTCAAGAATCACAGTAAGATGTGTAGAAGGTGATGTTGAGTGATGGTGGTTCAAAATAAAACTTCTAATGATGCAGTTATAGCATCACAGAGTTTCTGGAAATTCCTTCTCATTAAATTCATTCAGGCACTTTTCAAGGAAGCAACCAAAATTTGAGCACTTTTATTTGCATTCAATTCATATTGCTCTTTGTTGGTGTTCCCAATAAACAGCATCGAAAAGCAAGTAAAATGCATCATGAAATGTGATGCAATACCAATAAACTTATTCCATGTTGACCATCTGTGTGAGAAAACATGGTGGGTTTAACTCTTATCCTGCTGAGTATTTTTTTAAAATATTTTTCATCAAATCTGGTCATGGCTGTATGGAGCAGCCATGACTGGATTTGATGAAAAATTCAAAGAAATTTAAACAATATGTCAGAGGTGAATAAAAGTTGATTTAGTGGACAGAGAAAAATTTAGGGAGTATGGTGGCTCAGTGGTTACAGTATTGGACTTCAAACCAAAAGGTCCACAGTTCAATCCCTGCCAGAGGTAACTGTGTTGTGTTCATGGGCATAGCACTTCACCCCGATTGTGGGAGCCCAGTGGTGCTGTGTTCTAAGGTGTACTTCACGTCAATATTGCACTTGACTTCCACCAGTGCTAACCCTGCTTCTGCTTAATGGGAAGTCTGACAGTTGCGTGCCACTTCTTGGTGGTTCTATCCAGGTACTCCAGCGTTCTCCACCTGGAAAACTGTTTGACACAAGGTGAAAGTGTCATTAAACCCCAATTAAAAAAGAAAAATTTGGTCAAAGATGCCTACATTATACCTATTCTGATGACGAGTTGAAGTCTTGGGCAGAAATGGGGAGTGTGGTGGCTCAGTGGTACACTATTGGACTTCTATGCTAGAGGTTCAGAGTTTGATCCTCATCCGGGATGACCCGCGTTGTGTCTTTGGGAAAGGCACTTTATCCCGGTTGCCTACATGGGGGCACAATGACGCCATGTACTAAGGCGTACTGCATGTCGATGGTGCACATGTCTTCAACCGCTGTAACCCTTCTTGGGCAGAGCTTGAACAGAGTTAGAATGTTGAGGAGCTGACAGTTGCTCATCAATGCTCGGTGGTTCTTTCCGGGTACTCTGGCTTCCTACACCCGTAAAACTGTCACAGTCACGATTAGCCATTGTGCATAAGTATGTGACCTTAAACACCAATAAATAAATAATAAATGTTGGCAGGAAAATCTGCCAGCAGCATGCAAGGAGTTAATGTTTTCAACTAGATCTGCAGATTATACATGGACATTGTTTCATTCATTTTCTCTTTCAATTTCTCATGCAAGTAGCCAAGCACAACATTGCCCTATGTGTATGGTATTTAAACATTTAACAGCTGAAAAATAAATATAACTTGAAAACCACTTCTTTCTCAGAAATTACAGTTAAATTCTCAAAACAGGCTGAAAAGTCAATACCATTAGTTGCAAATGGCTAGAATATAAAAATAACTGGGTCTGACTGAATCATGTTTAAATAGTTAATACCTGGTGGAAAGTCAATTATCCACTAACAGATCGGCTTTATGTTAAGGATCATTGACTTATTGAAAAACTGGTGCTCATAATGAAACCTCTATAAAAAAAATTATCCCCAAGCTGCCATTAAGGCTAATTCCAAAAGTAACTGATAATTACTGATGTGATAGTTGGAAAATAAATTCATAAGTACTTCTTTCAGCGTTAACTCTTTGAATAAGACAATTTTCCAAAAGAACACATCAATATTTAATCATAATGTTAGGCCAAAAAAGTTAAAAATGAGTTTCTCAGGCCCTCTTGCATGGTCCTTTTAGCTGTCAAATGCTCTCTTTTATAACCAATGCAAACTTAAAAAAATAAAAATTAAATTGTTTATGTCTGATATTTTATCCAAGTAAATAAAATTGATAAATTTGTCCCTTGAGTACAACAAAGCTTTGCAATGCTTTAGCATTGCAAAGCTTTCTTGCACTCAAGGGATGAAATACCACCACCCACACTATTCTGTAGATGTTGAGGCCTAAAACATAAAACAGACCAAGAACATGAACTTTTGACGGCAAAGAAATAATTACAAAAATAAAAAATAAGATAAAGAACCACCTGCCCCAAAAATGGCCTGAGATACAAGATCTGCTTTGTGGGGCCTTAATTGGTGTTACGAAGTGATTCGCTCTGGGTCCTCAGACTCCCTCTTGCCATAAGACTGTTCAGCACGACATGACCCTTGCTGCTGAAAATGTTGTTAAACCCCAATAAACAAACAAACAGTCAGTTTTATTATAGTGAAAATACACCTTTTAGACAGGTTGCTGAAGTTATCCAGACTATTGCCAGTGATAATTGGGGAATGCCATGCATGAGGGAAGGACACTCAGAACAATTTCTTGTAAGTTGCAAGCAAGACACTTCATCTCCATTGCCCACATGGGGGCACGATGACGCCGTGTACTAAGGCGTACTGCACGTCGATGGTACGCATGTCTTCCACCAATCTAACCCTGCCTGTGCCGCAGTGCAGAGTTACGATGTTGGGGAGCTGGCAGCTGCTCGTCATTGCTCAGTGGTTCTCTCCGGGTACTCCGGCTTCCTCCACCCGTAAAACTGTCACGGTCATGGTTAGCCATTGTGCATAAATATGTGACCTTAAACATCAATAAATAAATAAATAATTCAGAGTTGTAAAAATATGTGGGCAACATTTTGTAGCATAGAAACATTGCCAAGATGTTTATCTTTGAAAAGGCACCTTTCACCATGCTGCATTCAGTCTTCAAATTATGTAAAAAGTGGTTCATTTGCAGTGTGATGGAAAGACAAGCATGTTCACTAAAGTTTTTGGGGACCTTGTACCATATCAAATTTCTCTAAAATGAAGCATTATTTTCTTTCAGATGCTTTTCCTCCCAGTCAGCCTGATATTTTCCTCTACGTCAGATACAAAATTTCCAAAATTTTCTCAACACTTTCCGAGAAATTCTTTCCATGTGCAGTGTGATGGAAGACCAATCAGTGTGATGGAAGGACATGTTCTGAACATTTCGCTGTATAAGGGAGAAATACTACAAGATTTTTGGGAGCGCGGTGCAGGCTGCAAGCCGAGAGGTCCTCGGTTCGAATCCCACCTGCGGCAACCACATTGTGTCCTTGGGCAAGACACTTCATCTCCATTGCCCGCATGGGGGCACGGTGGCGTTGTGTACTAAGGTGTACTGCACATCGATGGTGCACTTGTCTTCAACCAATTCTAACCCTGCTTGTGTGGAGTTATTATGTTGGGGAGCTAAAAGTTGCTTGCAGTTGCTCGGTGGTTCTCTCCGGGTACTCCGTTTACTTCCTCCACCCGTAAAACTGTCACGATCACGATTAGCCATTGTGCATAAATATGTGACCTTAAACACCAATAAATAAATAATAATAAATAATACTACAAGATTTGACATGAAGTATAAATTTTAATCAAAATAAATTGAATAAAAGAAACTAATCTTCTATTAACCCTTTACCCAACATAGTGGCCCAAACCAGCCAGCGCTATTCTCAAAAATCTCCATTTCATTTTCATTATTTTTTCATTTTTTGTCTCAAAAACATAGGTTATAACTCCTCGATGGAACGAGCTCGTTCCAACAAGGGGCCATAACCTATGTTTTTGAGACAAAAAATGAAGAAAATTAGTTATTCAAGAATTTTTTGGCAAGTGTCGTCGGCTTTTCATGTTAGGTAAAGGGTTAACCATTGTTTTGTCAACCCATCAGACACAAAAACAAAATTTTGAGTAAAAATAAGTGTCAACCTCCTGCTCAAGGCCATCCTCCCCGATATTACATCTGATACACCAAGAAATAACAAATATCAGTGGACGATAAGAAAGTTATCTTCACCAACTCGAGGACAAACTTGCAATGGAGGAGTTGGGAGATAATCCTCACAGACTCTAAGCACTGATAGAAGGAAGCTGCTCTGAACTGTATGCAAATATTGGATCTTTGTAAGTTGTGAGGCAATCCTCACAGACTGTATGCATTGAACAGTGTCAATGCAACCCTTTTCAACTATACGCAATGTGTTTGTTGGTGAGCAGCAAATATTTCCTCTTCCGTCTTGCCCCTCAACTTATGACGAGAAGAACTAAACAAATTTTAAATACACTGTGTATCAAATTACATTAAAAATATCTTTCTAAAAAGTTGGAGAATATGGCTTCAGACATATCCTGTGGTAACTCTGAAAATATTTTCTTTAAAGCTAGGTTTCCCAGTATGGCTGCCTTTGCTTTTATTACTAGCTTTTTTACAGTCTGCGACATAACATACTCCCCAGAAGATATCAATGGTGGTGGTTTTCTGGTTCTGACAGATCTTCTGGATGCTGCCACTGGCTCTGAAATGTTAACTTTCTCAGAACTGGGTATAATTTCCCAATTGGAACTGCTGCTGCTGCTGCTGCTGCTGCTGCTGCTATTAGATGCTACAGTGTCCTCTTGTTGAATGTCGCCAAGTTCACTTGCATCTTCTACTGATGGAGATTCTCTTGCCATTCCTCTGGCACAGTAGTCGTCATCACCACAACCAACATCCCTTTCCCCAACAACAGACACAGGATCATCATCTCGTCATTGTGGGGCTCCTGAAACTTGTCCACCACCAACAGTTTGTTCATCTGCTGGTGTGAAAGGTTCCGACATGAGGTGACCCTGGCTGTCAAAAGTGTTGTTAAACCCCAATAAATAAATAAATGGTGTGAAAGGACTTTCAGTATTTTCTGTTTTGCTTTTCTTTTTATCCCTTTTTTGCACAGTTTATGAAAATCATAGAAGTTATTTAATATCACAGACTTTTTTTTATTAAGTTATATTTTAAATAAAACTTTCTTACTTCATTTTGTGACAGAAGGACATCTACTGAAGACAGTACATTGGAGTCATTATTTTTCAATAAATGGCTTTGACTAATAGCAGCTGGCTGTTCTTTTTAAACCTGATACAATTGACATCAAAATAAAAAGCAATAAGAACTGTGATTTTCTTCTTGGAAGTAGAAAAAGCATTGAATCTCAAGTATTATTTTCATAGTAACTTATTAATATTGAAGAGTATTTCTTATCAGCCTACTCACAATTGTTTACTTCAGGCTTGCACTACAGTGGAAGTCCCTAACTCGGATAAAAAACTCTCTATTTTTGTCTTTCCCAAGCAAGTTGGGAAGAAAAGTGGTACAAAAGCACCAATAAAAAATAAGCCAAAACTGGGTCGAGTGCAACCGGCGCAGACCCAGTACGGGACGCTCTCTCCCAAGTACAACTCCACGACTTCCGCACAAGGCTGAAACTGACCTTCAAGAAGCCTAATGGCTATGGCAGACAACAGCCTGAGCAGAAGAAAGAGGACCCAGGGCAAAAAGGTCCTCCGACTGCTCCTGCAACTGGCGCAAATAAAAGGTACAATGAATCAGGAATCATCAAACATCGAGCTGGTGGAACACTGATAAGCGTGCAAAAACATCTTGACACGAAGCGGATTATAAGAAGAATGAGTCTTTAGAGACGATACATGCGCACTGGCAACGGAAGTCGTGGAGTTGTACTTGGGAGAGAGCGTCCCGTACTGGGTCTGCGCCGGTTGCACTTGACCCAGTTTTGGCTTATTTTTTATTGGTGCTTTTGCACCACTTTTCTTTCCCAACTTGCTTGGGAAAGACAAAAATAGAGAGTATTTTATCCAAGTTAGGGACTTCCACTGTAGTGCAAGCCTGAAGTAAACAATTGTGGTAGGTATAATAAGAAAGGAAATTTACTATAAAATTTAGATTTTTTTGCAAATTGAGTAAACAAGAAAATACAATGACTAAGATGCATATCTTTGCATATCTTTGCATTTTTTCAAGCCTCATATATCATATTTTGGTTTTATAAACAACTCATAAGGAAAATTAAATTTTTAAGTTTTGATCTAAAGTGAATGTTTCGCATGGAATTGCCTAATTTAAAAAATTGTAGCCAAAACAAATTCTCAGTTCAAATAATTTCAACCCATTTGTGAAAGTTGTTAAAAAATGCCCCTGGGTGGATAGGATGGGGGTGGGGGGGGGAACAAATTACTAGAGCAGGAAGAAGGTTGGACAGTAATCCACTGATTTGTGTTTCAGTTCAGGGTCTATCAAAACTAGTGGAATCCTTTTCAATTTGTCGATTAGCAGAAGTTGTTGATGGGAATATATGAAGATTCATCACAGCCATAGTTTTATGGTTATGCTATGAAGTTCCATGTAGTTAAGTGTGTTAATATTTTGATGTTTTCATTGTGAGTTAAACACTTATTGACTGGAAAATATGTAACTGGAGAATGAAAGAATATCTGTATAACTTTGTGAGTAACGGGATAACAAGGGAGCACAGTGGCTCAGTGGTAGACTGTTGGACTTCTATGCTAGAAGTCCCAAGTTCGATCCCCGCCCAGGACGAACCGCGTTGTGTCCTTGGGCAAGGCACTTTATCCCGGTTGCCTACATGGGGGCATGATGATGCCGTGTACTAAGGCGTACTGCACGTCGATGGTGCACATGTCTTCAACCACTGTAACCCTGCTTGAGCCGAGCTTGAACAGAGTTAGAAAGTTGAGGAGCTGACAGTTGCTCATCGATGCTCAGTGGTTGTCTCTGGGTACTCGGGCTTCCTCCACCTGTAAAATGCCTCGGTCATGATTAGCCATTGTGCATAAGTATGTGACCTTAAACACCAATAAATAAATAAATAAATAAATAAAGGGATAACATATTACATCAATGGTCGTCAATGGTCGTCTGGATGCATATCTGCTGATATGCCAATCTTGGCCAATATGGACCAAATTACAGTTGTCTCTCTTGATGCATTACTTGGTGCAACCATTTTGTTAACAGCCAAAATGTTCACTGTTAATCCATCAAATTGGCATTACTGGGCAAAACTATTTGTATAGTGAGGAAGCTAAGATGTTTGGACATCTGAACTAGGAGCAGAGAAAAACTTCAGACTTAACTCTGAACTTCACGAAAAGAATGAGAAACAATAATATTGCCTGAAAACTGTAACAGATCTGAGAACGTTTTGTAATTATTTGTTTTTTGTTCAATAAATAAAGAGGTTATTACTTGGTTAGTTTCATATTTGCTGAGATATCAGCCCTCAGTAACTTCACATCAGCCTTCGACCTTCAGACACCAAATGAATCATGTCTGTCATTTAAGAAGGAAATCTGACATATTACAAAATGGAGTTTGAGTATTCGAAATAATGTGGTTTGGGTGTACATGTACCTTCATCTTAAAACTGCTCAGAATTCATCCAATTATACCTTGTTTCGCAGGGATCAATGCGCCCTGCCAAACAAGGTATGATTGGTTTCATTCTGAATTGGAACTGAATTACCCTTCAGACATAATTTAGATACATGTATGGCTATATCAAATCGTATTCCTTCACAAGCTGTTAATACTGATTAGCTATTCAGTCACTTTATTCACACTTCCCAACTTGCCAGGTCCAGAAATCACAATAATCATTAATTTTAAGCTTGCTAGTTATGTACATGATTTCCAGTATGCATGATGTTCTGTTCATTGAACTTCATTGATAATTTTGGCATCAGACATTTTGACTGATGATTTTAAACCTCAGTCAGACATTAGACTTTTTGTACCTGACATTGTCCTTGTCTGACCACTTATTTTCTGGTATGGTCTCGGGCTGATATAAAGTTACCTCAGGCTGATATCTCAGCCAATATGAAATTAACCAAGTAATAACCTCTAATATCCATTGAGACCAAACAGAATTTGACAAATATTTCTTTGGTTGCCTGACATTTTGCTGATGTACTATGATCAGTCATCACTACTTGATTGTTTTGGCAATAGTGAAACGATGTGTTATTGTAATGAATTGATGGAAGAGGCCTTTGGGACCCTTTGAGTCTAGTAAGCAATTAGGAAAGTTACTGTGAATGAACTGCATTTCTGAACCAATTTCTCCAGATGAATAAGCAATCTCATTAGTTGTGTTTTGCGAAAGCATATTTTTCATGGAGGCACTGCATGTGAAAATTCTCTGTTCTTTTCTAAGTGGTTATGAACTTTAGTGGATTTGTATTTTACTCTTGGTATTGTGTGTCAGATAAATAAGTGAACAAGTGTGTGAAGATGTGTGTGAGAGAGGGTCTGTCTCCCAGATTTGGTGAGAACCCAGACAATAGTGTTTGGGTTCCCACAAAGATGTCCTTTTTCTCTGAGTTCTAGCAAAGAAAACAATAGGTTTGGTTTTTTTTCTTGATTTTGTGGGGACTTGTTTATCACTGACAACAAAAGAAAAAACAACAAGACCCCACAAAGGCAGTTAACGGACTTGAGAATAAGCAGTCTGACATTTGCAAAATGAGGTCCCCAGAGAGAATTTGATGATGCTATCCCATACAGAGGGCCAATTTATCCTCTGGGTACCTCTTTCTTTTTAGTTTTGAGACCCTGATTCAGATTGAGGTTCACAGAGGGTAAATTTAGTGATGCTACCCTGCTATACATGGGGGCACGATGACGCCGTGTCCTAAGGCATACAGCACGTCTATGGTGCACAT
Source organism: Pictodentalium vernedei (assembly GCA_031216915.1). Classification (NCBI taxonomy): domain Eukaryota; kingdom Metazoa; phylum Mollusca; class Scaphopoda; order Dentaliida; family Dentaliidae; genus Pictodentalium; species Pictodentalium vernedei. Next base: position 150,873,246 of record CM062292.1, read on the forward strand.
GTCTTCAATCGTTGTAACCCTGCTTGAGCGGAGCTTGAACAGAGTTAAAATGTTGAGGAGCTGACAGTGGCTCGTCGATGCTTGGTGGTTCCCTCTGGGTACTCTGCCTTCCTCCACCCATAAAACTGTCATGGTCACGATTAGCAATTGTGCATAAGTATGTGACCTTAGACACCAATAAAATAAAAAAATAAATAATTTGTTAGGTAAAGGGTTAAAATATACACAAACGTTTGTTATCTTCGTTCAAATCAAGACTCCGTTTTTAGCTCACCTACATCTATTAGAAGTGGTGAGCTTATATGATGACCTCGGGCGTCGGCGTCCGGCATGTCCAATATTGTAAGATTTAATGTTAAGGTTAATTTCTCAAAGATCAGTGGGCTCAGGCCTTTGATATTGCATATGCAGGTTGTAGGGGACTATCAGAACAGTATTTAACCCTGATACTATGACTTTTTTCCAAATTTCACCTAAAATTTTCTGCCAAATCTTGTAAGAATTTGCATTTAGGTGTTGTAAGAATTTACATTAAAGTCAGCTTTTGTGCAGATTGTGCTGCTTTAACTTCTCATTACTGTTGATTTTCATATTTCAATAACAACTGTAGGTATTAACCCTACTGTATGCAGAAATTTCTTTTTTTTCAGTAAAAATTTTCATGTTTTTCTCGGACTTAGTAAATTTTAAGTTGTAAAACTTTGTAAACTTTGTGTTTAGGTAAGTTGTGTTTCTATGTGTCTTTCCAGGCGATTAATATTCTACAGTTGGGTTACTGAACTCCATTGCAGTAATATTTAACCCTCATTACATGCATATTTGAGGCTGATTTTCTGCCAAAACTTGTAAGAATTAGCGTTTAGGTGTTGTAAGAATTTGCGTTAAAGTCAGCTTTTGTGCAGATTGTGGTGCCTTCACATCTCATTACTGTTTATTTTCTCATTTCAATAACTACTTTAGGTATTAACCCTACTGTATGCAGAAATTTAACTGATTTCTTTTCTTTTTTTCAGTCACAATGTTCACGTTTTTCTCTGACTTACTCAATTTTAAGTTCTAAAAGTTTGTGTTAAGGTGAGTTCTGTTTCTATGTGTCTTTCCAGGCAATTGATATTGTACACATTGGTTACTGAACTACATTGCACTAATGTTGTGCCCTCATTACATGCATATTTGAGGAATTTGAGGGGGATTTTTTGGGACTTATATTCACTTTCTTTAAAAAAAATTTTTTTTTTTAACTTTTTTTTTTTATTTAATACTTTCTCATACTTGTTACTAGTAACATTAAGGCTTATTTTAGTTGTTGATGTGAACCTCCTATTTTATTGTTTATTCTGATGTAATTTTATTAGCTCACCTACTTCTATTACAAGTGGTGAGCTTATATGATGACCTCGGGCATCAGCGTCGGCGTCCAGCGTGTCCAATATTGTAAGATTTAATGTTAAGGTTATTTTTTAAATGCTCACTGGCTTCAGTGTCATTTGGTTAACTGTTATGTTTTGAAAATGTTCTCACGATGTAACAAAGCAATTTGTGTGACTTTCATTGAATACATTGTTTTCTTTTAACCCTATTGTAAATGAATGTCTATTTTTCAACACATTTTCTAAAAAATAAATTTATGAAAGCCTTTCCTAATTCTTATTTATGATTTAATATCTGGCCTCACGATTCATATTCTTAATCATAAACATTTCTAAAAGAAAAAAATGCTTTTACATCCAATGATTCTATGTTGAATTGATATATAATAAATGCAGAAATATAGACTTTCCAAAGCCATCACATAAACCACATTAATCATTTGATGCCTAGTTAATGATTTATATTAACTAAATATTAGGCATGTTACATTGGAACGACATTATCAAGCGCGAATGTTGGTGAGCGTTGGGATGTAACATCCCTCTTGTTTAAAGTTTCAGTTTTGCAATACAAGTCAAATTCTCCAGATAAATAAGGCTTTTGGTAAACTACTGACATTAGGCGTGGAGTTTATTTCAGCAATTGGTTGATGCTTACCTGTATCATATGATATTAAACATCATATTATTCATGGTGTCAGTTTCCAAGAAATCACTTGGTTATAATTAGTTTTCAGACCTTTTATTTTGCACAAATTATGTACCATTCATACACGATAAAACATCTTGTGTATTTGTGGAAACTGATTTTTGTGGCATTTAGTGAACTTATTTGACGTCATGCATTCAGTGACCCGATAACTTCAATGTCACAACCAATGATAGCTCAAATGTTCCATAAATAAATAGCATGTAGAAAGAAATTCAATCAGGCTGAATAACTGTGTTAGCAAGTGAAAATTTCTGTTCAAATTCACAATAATATGTGCAGTGCAGCCCATTTAACTCCTTGCATGCTGCTGACTGATATTCCCAATCAGGCTATAAAATCTCTTGCCACTGAAATAAGTATAATTTGGGCACATTTAACCAAATTTACACCTGTAATTTGAATGGACTTTTTCAATGATTTTTTGAGTTAAATTTGGATGAATTTTTTATCAAATCTAGTCAAGGCTGCTTCAGATTTCTTTATTTATTTATTAAGGTTTAATGACACTTTAACAGCCAAGGTCATGTCGAGTCAGTGACAGCTTCCCAACAACATAACTCCACACTGCAGCACAGACAGGGTTAGATTGACTGAAGACATGCAGACCATCGACGTGCAGTACGCCTTAGTACACTGCGTCATCATGAACCCATGTGGACAGTTGGGGTTAAGTGCCTTGCCCAAGGGCACAATGCAGGAGTGTGAATTGATCGCTCAGACAGTCACCCATCCAAGGACTATAACCGGGCTGAACTTTGCTTAACTTTGGTGATCTGACGAGAACCGGTTACCGCAACGCCACCGCGCCCCTGGCTGCTTCAGAGCAACCATGACTAGATTTGGTCAAAAATATTTTGAAAGTACTCAGCAGATCAACAGTTACTTGGATATATCTTAATAGAATATAATTTTCAATATACAAAACCATTTACATCGCATAGATGTTATAGAATAAACTCTTGTTTAAAAAATAAAAAATCCTGTAATATGTTGAGAAATTATCTTGTTCATCACCAAATTAGCCATTATGTATAGACCTATTTGGATTCAGTACATCCAAAACAGGCATTTAATCTATTATATCTTGTTTGACTGAGCTCCATGAGCTCTGTCAAACAAGATATAATAGAATAAATGCTCAGTTTATCTCTAGAATACAGGAAAGTGACCAAATTCTGTTAATGAATACTCATGTTAATTAAATAATATCCATTGCCATGGTGGCCATTCAATTAACAGGTTTTCACTGTACTGAGTTGTGTAATACTGTGTTCTTTAACCCTTCACTAACCAATCGCTCAGGGGTAACTGTGTTATGTTCTTGGGCAAGGCACTTCATCCCAATTGCCCATATGGGGGCACAGTGATGCTTTGTCCTAAGGGGTACTGCATGTCAATGGTGCACTTGTCTTCAACCAATGCTAACCCTTCTTGCGCAGAGTTAGTATGTTAGGGAGTCTGACAGCTGCTCGCCGTTGTTTGGTGGTTCACTCCGGGTGCTCTGGCTTCCTCCACCTGTAAAACTGTCTGACACGAGGTGACCTTAGCTGTCGAAAGTGTCCTTAAACCACAATAAAATAAATGACCAATCACTCAATGAATCTATCACTTGTTTATCAACATGTATGTAAGATTAACAGCAAAAATATTAATGAAATGCTTTGCTACACAATTTGGTTCAACTACAGTTATGGTCAGATAACACCAGGAAATGAATCAGTGCTTCTTTACTGTGGTAAACAAGCTCTGTTTTACTTGTAAAATAGGAAAATAGGACCTGGTGACCAATGCATGGGGAGCAACAAAGGTATAAATGATTGGCTAAACTTGACTTTATATCCATCTTGCAGTCACGATTACCCAGTGTGCAAAAATATGTGACCTTAAACACCAGTAAATAAGTAAATTATAGCCAGAGCACCGATTTTGAGTGTGAAATGGTACATGGCAATGCAATTCTTATGTGAACAGAAAATGGTTGAGCCACGGGAACTCTGCTTGAATGACACATGTTTAAAGTGATCATTTTTTAAAGGCCTGCAATCATGCAGCAATTATATACTACTCAAAGTTTGCTAAGCACCAAATATTTGACACATCATTATGAAATTTGCTTGTGACATATTTGCAATATTTTGGGTGGATATGATTGAGGAATGTATTGAGATGGTCCCCAGTGTTTACATTAGCTCTCTTGATAGGCAGACTTTTCGTGACAGTCATGGAAAGCATGTACCCCTTGATTTTCATGATGTTTTCGTGTACTATCTACATGTACAGGCATGTGTAGGGTATTCAATCTTCATTTCAACACAAACCCATGTGATTTAATGATTGAATATGGCAAATGCAAATGTAAGAAGATATTTGTCTGAAGCAGAAATGTGGCGGGCTGGTGGAGCAAGGGGCTACCCATCGTCAGGTTGGTGAAGCCCTTGGTGTGCACCATATGGTGATCACCAGAGCCTGGGCAAGATTTCAGCAGTATGGCACACCAGTAAGATGGCATGCTGGTGGCAGAGACAGGGCAACTTATGCAGCTGAAGACCGGTTTTTGATCATTCAGCCCCATAGGAACCACTTTGCCACAGCAACCCAGCTTCGCAGTGACCTTCAGTATGCAACCGGGGTAAATGTTTCGATGCAGACTATCCGGGCAAGGTTGCACGAAGGTGGTCTCTGGTTGAGAAGACCATGTATTCACATTCCGCTGTCCCAGAACCACTGCCAGGCACAATATGAATGGGCCATGGACCACGTTGGATGGACCAGGGACGATTGACGACTTGTCCTTTTTACAGATGAGTCAAGGTACTGCCTAGACCACACAGATAGGTGTTCTAGTGTATGGAGAAGACCAGGAGAATGATTCCATGCAGTCAACATTGCTGAGCATGACTGCTATGGTGGAGGGTCAATCATGGTCTGGGCGGCATCAGCTGGGATGGACGTACAGAGCTCCGTGTCCTTGAACGTGGTACATTGACTGCACAACGGTATATTGATGAGATCCTGGATGTCCACGTCAGAGTGTATGCAGGTGCAGTGGGTGATAGATTCATTCTGATGGACGATAATGCCCATCCTCATATTGCCCATGCTGTCGGGAAGTACCGACAGAGGGAGGGGATTGAGAGTATGGACTGGACAGCAAGATCCCCTGACCTCAATCCAATCAAACATGTCTGGAATGAGTTACAGCTTGCAATTTCAGCCCGTCCAGTCCAGCCAAGAAGTGTCCAGGAACTTGGTGCCTTGCTTGTTCAAGAATGGAACAACATACCACAAAGGACCACCAGGAACCTGATTGGGAGCATGAGAAGGCATTGTCAAGCTGTAATTAACAGTAATGGGTCTCATACTCGATATTGAACCCATACCAGTTCGCTCCGTCAACTTTTTGTCACATTGAAAAATTTCCTCTTTTACCAATAATATCTGTTTTCCATGGTTATCGTATTCAAAACCTAAAAAATAATGTCAAACACAGACAAAATCTTAATTTCTGTACTTAAATCATTAAAGATATAATTAAATAAAATATATATACACTTTTCATTACAATATTTCAACTAAAACGTAAAACAGGTAGTTGGATATACTTGGTGCTTAGCAAACTTTGAGTAGTACATTATGAAGGAATTGACTGAAATAAATTTTTTTTTTTTTTATTTAGTGGTCATGTCAGTTCTGTTAACCCCTTCTCACACTAGCTTCTAATCAGACTGTAATGGCCGACTGTGGATATATTCAATGGCCTAGCTGGTTATCTTTTGTTCCCTTGTAAACCCCCCCCCCCCCCTCCCTCCCTTCCCCCATGGCACTCTTTGTCAGAAATTATTGTTGTCCATCAGAAAAATTGTCGGTCACTCAAATGCCAATATCTTTTCTAAAAGCTGTTAACTTGAAAAAAAGTTGACCATTTGGCAAAACAACAATTTTCATTCAAGAAAACACCCTTATGTTTCAACTATTCTTTGTATGAAAGTGCAGAGACCAGTACTATAAAACTTTTAGAATTGTATTTTCCCAATTTTTTTTTCTACAAGTGAATATAAATGACGGAAATGAATCATTAGCATTTTAATAGATGTGGCAATTTGTCACACCTTTGAAAATGCTAATAGTTCATTTCAATTAGTTATTTCCATAAATAGAAAATACATTTCTGAAAAATACAACTGTTTAACGTTTTATAGTATTGGCACCTGGTTATAAATATATGATAAACGAGTAGTCAAACATGAAAATTTTGTATATTATTATTTTAAAAAAATTACTTTTATTAAATGAAAATAATTCCTTAAAATAATTATAATAAACAAATGTTTCCAACCCATTTCATTTATTATTATTTTAAAGAATATATTGAGTTATGTTTCAAGTTCATATTGATGATCAACGACCTGAGAACACAAATTTTAACTCTCACACCACCATGTTGGAAATTTTTAGATCCTAGCTTCGATCCGATTATAAATCTAGCACATGAGGCCAGTGTTTACTATGTTATAAGACCGGTACTTTGCCTTAGTTCATGTAAAAGTTTTAACTTTGAAAGTGCTAGATTATTTTTGCCAAGCTTTTATTAAATCGGTGGTCATAAGCCATGTTTTTGAGCCTATAAAAATTTTGTTATTTACTAAAAATTTTGCATATGTCTTCATTTATTCATCTTGAGTTAAAAAGAATTATTACCTCTTTAGCAGGCGTTCCCTAGTATATTAACAGAGTTTAGCGGGGTGGTGAAACTCAGTAACTCATGGCATATTTCAACCGGAAGTGGGTGGCCGTTAAGGAAAATAAAATTCATTAATGGCCCGACGCCTGCTTCTGGTCATGATAATAATAGTAATAACATGATTTTGTCAGGTGTTCCGGTTTATTAACAACCCTCAAGTACTGAATAACAGCCCTCTGGCTTATTAATGGCCCTTTGACTTCGTCTTGGGCCTTTAATAAACCCTCGGGCTGTTATTCATTCCTCTTGGGCCGTTAATAAATCGTAATGCCCTCCAAACTCATGTGAATGTTATATTAACACAGGTTGAGTGACATTCTTGAAAATGTTCTTGAAGTTTTCATAACATCAGTCAGTTAACCCTTTACCCAACGTAACGGCCAAAACCGGCCAGCGCTATTCTAAAAAATCGCCAAATAATTTTCAAAATATTTTCATTTTTTGTCTCAAAAACATAGGTTATGACCCCTCGTTGGAACGAGCTCATCGAGCTCGTTCCAACGAGGGGTCATAACCTATGTTTTTGAGACAAAAAATGAAAAAAATTAGTTATTCAAGAATTTTTTTTTGCAAGTGTCGTCTGCTTTTCATGTTAGGTAAAGGGTTAATAATCTCTTTTGCACACCTAAAATCTTTCTTTTTCCTGCTTTCCTTTTTATGAATGATGGGATAATCTTTAAACCCTTTCTAAAATTTTCATAACATCACCAGGTTGCTGATCATTTCTGCTGCAGATCTAAAATCTCTCTTCTTTCTGCTCTTTCCTTTTATGAATGATGAGATATTCTTGAGAACATTTCTTAAGTTTTCATAACATCACCAGTTAGTTAGTGGTTCAACTCAAGCAGCAGACTTAAAATCTCTTCTCTCTGCCCTCACCTTTTTATGAATGATGGAAAACCAGTTGGACACAGGTATTTATCATGTTTCTTCACCCCATTAAACAGAGCAGGAATTGCAGATTTGATGTATTAGCTGCTGAAAGAAAATAAATCCACTTGTCTTCTCAATTTGTACTTTTCAAACATATAATTTACAGACATATGTTTAGCTTTCTTATAATATGATTTCTGATGGTGAATGCTAGTAAAAACTGGGCATTAACTGAGTGAAAATAAATACAGTGTCTGTAATCATTCTGTTTACCGTTTATTTAACCACTTCATCAGAGAGCGCGGTGGCTCAGTGGTTACCTCGTTGGACTCCAAACCAATAGGTCCATGGCTCAATTCCACCCGGGGTAACTGTGTTATGTCCTTAGGCAAGGCACTTGGGGGGGGGGGGGTGGGGTTGAGGGGGCATGGTGGCATGGTGCACTAAGGCATAATGCATGTCGATGGTGCACCTGTCTTCAACCAATGCTAACCCTGCTTATGTGAAGTTAGTACATTGGGGAGTCTTGACAGTTGCTTGCCATTGCTCGATGGTTCTCTCCGGGTACTCAGGCTTCCTCCTCCAGTAAAACTGTCCGACAGGAGGTGACCCTGCCTGTTGAAAATGTCATTAAACTCCAATAAATAAATAACCACTTTATCCAACAAATTAGCATAATCTGCACTTATATAATACATAATCAGGGGCATAGTGAATGGGGGATTAGGAGGTATGTGAGTCCCCCCCTGTCTCCTACCCCGAATGTTTTGTCCCAGATTGGAGTCTAATATATTGATTCACTCTTGCTGGTAATCATGTTCTTTCTAACAAGACTAGATTTGATAGTGGATATTATGTCACACATACAGTTGGTCATAGTATAGGATTGCTGTGGTGCCCAAATTGCACAGTGAGGGTCCAGCATGACCAGTTTGGAGTATGGTGCATGTTAATTATATAAGAAGTTGTGCGCATCAACCAGATGTATATTTTATTTAACTCTTTCAACACGAGAGGCCGCTTTTCCAGTCTAGGAACACGATACGTCATAATTTCATTAAGTAGGATGGCTATTAAGTGAACGTGTGTGGTAGAATAATTAATACTTTCAATGTGCAGCCAGTAGGCTGCACGTTGAAAATATTAATTGCTCTACCCCCAGATAATGGATATGGACTCTTCCAATTTCTGCCATTTAACTGGCATGGAATATACCACCAGTGTTCTAAGGGTTAACCAGAAATAAGTTTCCAAGAAGTTTAAAGTTTTTAGCTCACCTTGACGAAGTCATGCTGAGCTTATCGAATTACTCTCTGTCGCCCGGTGTCCGTCAACACTATGTTTTGGACTTCTTCTCCAAAACCCTTGGACCAATTCAAGTGAAAGTTTGTGTGAGTGATGGTCCCAAAGGGGCATTGCATTTTTGTTCTACTCGATATGACCAGTCCCATAGGGAGGGGGTGGAGGAAACTGCTCCAAAATATTTTTAAAATCTTCTTCTCATGAACCAGTGCGCACAATGACATGATATATGGTATGGATCTTTCTTTTGAGGTGCAGAATCCAATTTGTTTAAACAAAGTTTGTGGAGCAATATTTGACTTTGTAATGGGAGGGGCAAGATTTTTTGGCCCCGCCCAAAATTTTATTTTCTGATCCGATGGCCTGATTTGAACCAAATGTGGTATGTGGTATTATCAGGTCATAAGTACTTGACTCATGCAAAAAAAAAATAAAAATTCCTGCATCTCCAAGGGAACTCCAGGAGCTAAAAATAGAAATATTTTCAAACGCCCATATACAGGAGCCCAAATTTTTAACTTAGGGCAATACAGGGAATAAACTTTAAAAATCTTCTTCTTCTGAACCACCAGTCAGATTCCTTTCATATTTGGTATACAGCATCTCTAGGGGGGTCATATTCGAGTTTGTTCAAATCGGGTCCCTGGGTTAATATTTGGGCTCCGTATGGTAGCTCAAATTTTAACTTAGTGCAATATGAGGAAATTTCTTTGAAAATCTTCTTCAGATCCACCAGTCAGAATGCTTTCATATTTGATATACAACATCTCTAGTGGGGAGAGGTTCAAGTTTGTTCAAATCGAGTGCCTGGGTTAATATTTGGGCTCCCTAAGGGAGCCCGGAATTGGCCATCTAGCTGAAGAATTAGAAATTAAATTATTAAATACCCTCTAGAGGTGTGTAACTAAGATTAATCCACATTCGTTGTATCAAGGGTCTCAATAAGGGAGCTCCACTTTTTGTATTTTGATTAACTGAAGAAAAGGCATGATGCTTGGACTATTTTAGTCACTCCTGAGGTGCTCAAGGATTGACAATGGATCCTATGGAGACTGATTGCTTAATGTAGATTTATTCTTGGACTCTGTTTATATTGGTTTCTGTTCAAGGTGAGCGCTTCAGGCCCTGTGGGGCCTCTTGTTTAACTATAAACCTGATTGACTAATATTTCAACATCATCAAGGCATTTCCATGCTGAAGGCATGCCTTGATGATGTAGTTGAAATATTTTATCCGTTGGGACACAAGTCACCACAGGACAAATGAGGTTTACCACTGCCCCAACCCCCCCTCTCCCACCCTATTACCTCCTCCTATCAGTCATCTTTGCAATGCCCCATTTGAAATTCCCTTCTAGGTCGTATTTTATTTCTATTTGCCCTGAAGCCATTAAACTTAATGGGTATATAACAAACTAAAAACCAATGGCATGTCATGAGTCAGAACTGAGTATTTACTGTAACTGAACTTTCATATCTGACTGCACTTGATGTGAAATTTCCTTCCAAGGAGTATTCCAGAGACTAAATGTGTCTTGGAGCCATGAAACTTGACAGTTGTCTGCATCATTGCCTGAATAAAGTGTTAACCAGATTGGTACTCTTTGATCCATTTTTATACCCTGTTTGTCTGTCCATCTGTCCACAGCGATATTTTAGCAGTGACTCAATGGATTTGAATGAAATTTGGTATGATGGGTCCTTATGACAAGCCACTCTTGCACATTTATGAAAAAGTCACCCGCATATTTTTCACAAGAGTTATGGTCCTTATCTTGTCAATTTTTCATGATTTTTTCCACCCACAGCAATATCTCAGCAATGAATGGATTGATGTCAATGAAATTTGGTATGAGGGATCATTGTGACAAGTCGTTCCTGCACATGTTATAAAAAGTTGCCTGCATTTTTTCAACAGAGTTATGGTCCTTACTTTATTTTTTAATTCATTTATGCTTCATCAGCCAAGCACTGCAGTGGGGGTAAAAATTGCCTTCAGCAAAAGCTCTTGTTTATGTTTGATGCATTGAAAACAAAATTCTTTTCTGAGTTATAATTTAGATACTCTCTGACCTGAGTTTATAAAACTTGCTATGTGTGTGCACCATTTCTCAAAGGTGTGTTGAAAAATAAAACTGGGTTGTCTCGGTCTATTTTTCATGCTTCCTGGCACTACTTGAAGTGAAAATTCCTTGCAGGGGCCAATACTATAAAAGTTTTACAATTGTATTTTCCAGATTTCTAATTTTTTGCTGTGAACATAAATAACTAACATGAATCATTTGTGATTTAACTCTTCTCCTGCTAGGTATTTTTAAGATATTTTAAATCAGATCAAGTCATGGCTGCTGTCAAACATCCATGAATAGATTTGATGATAAATTCATTACAATTTGTCTCTAGAAATCAATAGTCAAAAAGTCAATACAATTTGAAGGGGAAAACTTGGTTAAATGTTCTCAATTTTTACTTAAGATAGTGGCAAGACCTTTCCTGCCATGGAGGGGGTAAGGTGGCTTAGTGGTTACGGAATTGGATTTCAAACCAAAAGATCCAGTTCGATCCCTGCCAACAGGGGTAGCTGATTGTGTCCTTGTGCAAGGCACTTCATCATGATTGCCTATGTGGGGGAATGGTGGTGCTGTGTACTAAGACATATTGCACGTCAATGGTGCACTTGTCTTCAACCAATGTTAACCCTGCTTGAGTGGAGTTAGTACATTGGGGACTCTGGCAGTTGCTTGCCATTGCTCGGTGGTTATCTCTAGGTATTCCGGCTTCCTCCAACCATAAAACTGTCTGACACAAGGTGACCCTGGCTGTCAAAAGTGTCATTAAACCCCAATAAATAAATAAGTAAATAAATTTCCTGTCATGGGCAGGAATATACTCCAGCAGCATACAAGCAGTTAAAAGACAAGGCAATTTACCTGTACACAAATTGTCACTTCTTCTGAAATATTAATTATCCTTCAACCATTTATAGCCCTGCATAGGGGACGTGGTGGCTCAGTAGGTAGAGGTGCAGACTGCAAGCCGAGAGGTCCTCGGTTCGAATCCCACCTGCGGCAACCACGTTGTGTCCTTGGGCAAGACACTTCACCCCCATTGCACAGGTAGTGGCATGGTGGCACTGTGTACTAAGGCATACTGCGCGTTGATGGTGCACTTGTCTTCAACCAGTGCTAACCCTGCTTGTGTGGAGTTAGTATGTTGGGGAGCTGACAGTTGCTCGCCGTTGCTCAGTGGTTCTCTCCAGCTTCCTCCACCCGTAAAACTGTCATGGTCATGTTTAGCCATTGTGCAGAAATATGTGACCTTAAACACCAGTAAATAAATGAATATAAATAATAGTCCTACATAGATAATGTAATTCTGGGAAGTACAATTGTAAAACTTTTAACTTAATTTCACAAACTACATGTATTTTATCTATAGCCTTTGAACTTGGTGATATGTCTGGGTGTTAGCAACTGCTTGTTTGAAGCACATCTCAGGTACTATTTATGGATGGATGCTATACTTTATATGTTAACTGATTGGGTGCTAGAAGCCTCTATTCCCTCTGGGAACCACAGGAAGTGATGCAGTGCTTGTTAACTATTGTTTTTACTGGGGACCCAGCCCTGATGCTTGGGTGGAAGTGTCCTCTAAAATCTAAAATTGGCAACATGAAGTTATAAACGATTGACTAAACTCGACTTGTGCAGTCAAGATTAGACATTGTGCAGAAATATATGACCTAAAATACCAAATAAATATGAGACAAACATTTTTAGCTCCACTTGATGAAGTCAAGCTGAGCTATTGACATCTCTTCTAGTCTGTCGGCACACATACATACTTATGTATGTCCACAATTTCCTTTGGCACACTGCACAGATCGAATTTATGATTGGATCGCTTTGAAACTTGGTACGTGTGTTTGGGTTGACCTCAAGATGGGAGCTATCAATTTTGTTACTTTTCCATCAAAAAAGGTTGTATTAGCAATGACATTTGAACTTAGAGCATCTGTGTATCAATATATTCCTTTGGCACGCCCTACAGGACACATTTATGACTGGATTGATTTGAAACTTGGTATGCGTGTTTGGAGTGACCTCCAGATAAGAGCTATTGATTAGCATTCATTCCTGTGAAAACAGTTGCCATATACAATGACCTTTAAACTTACTGCATTTGTGTATCAACATTCTTCCTTTAGCCAGCTCTACAGTGTACATTTAAAAATGCATGGATTGCCCTGACGTTTTGCACACACAATGCTGTTATGTGATTTATTTATTGGTGTTTAAGGTCACATACTTATGCACAATGGCTAATCGAGACTGTGACAGTTTTATGGGTAGAGGAAGCTGGAGTACCCGGAGAGAAGCATCGACGACCAACTGTCAGCTCCTCAACATTCTAACTCTGTTCAAGCTCCGCTCAAGCAGGGTTACAGTGGTTGAAGACATGTGCACCATTGACGTGCAGTACGCCTTAGTACACAGCGTCATCGTGCCCTCATGTAGGCAACTGGGATAAAGTGCCTTGCCCAAGGACACAACACAGGTTGTCCTGGATGGGGATCAAACTCGGGACTGCTGTTATGTTGAAGTTTCACCAAATAACATTGGAACCAATGATCTTTAATTTTGCCATTTCACTTATAACTTAACAAGTTCAAGTTTGTTAAGTTGAGCTACAGTGTCATTGACACTTTCATTTCTTGAATACAACTTCAAACTTAAAGGACCATGACTTGATCCCCACCAAGGGTAACTGCATTGTGCCCTTGGACAAAACACTTAATCCTGATTGCCTACTTAGGGGCATGATGGCACAGTATACTAAGGCATACTGCACGTCGATGGTGCCCTTGTCTTCGACGAATGCTAACCATGCTTGTGTGGAGTTAGTACATTTGGGAGTTTAACAGTTGCTTGCCATTGCTCGGTTATTCTCTCTGGATACACCAGCTTCCTCTACCCATAAAACTGCCCAACACAAGGTGACCCCAGCTGTTAAAAGTGTCATTAACTGGTAGAGTGCTAAATTATTTTTGGTCCTTAAAATTTCTTTGTGCATCTTTGCCTTGTTACAATTTATGGGAGAGTGCCACTAGGCACTCTCCCATAAATTGTAACAAGGCAAATCCTAACAGATGAAATTCTATCACTTCAAAGATAATATGAAGCACATCCACAGAATGTGAAGCCTTTAAATTGTGGTACCGGCACTTCAGAATAAAGCCCAAATATGGGCTACCAGCACTCTACCAATTAAACACAATAAATATATAAATAAATCTGAGGGTTAAATGTGAACACTTTCATTCATAATGAACAATGGTGAATGTGCAAATAAAAAAAGTATTAAAATCATTATAGAGATTTCAAGCTATTTTCAACATAATCTAGATATGAGTATCTTGCCTGTAAGCAGTTAATATTGGCTAGATTGCTGAATAAGAGGTAGAACCATATGTAACAAAGATACCATCATCTTTCGTGATAAGTACAGTTTGCAGGTGTTAATTTTTCTTTTAAATGAGTAAGTTCCACATGGCCTTTGAACACTTGAATACTTTTAACAGAAAATGTTAACCTTCCTTTTAGCATATCAGCTAAAGCCATACAAATTCATAGTGTGGAATGTTGCCTCATATATAATGAAAATAGCATCCCATAAAATGAAATTTTTAACACAAAATCATTTTTTGTTAGATCTGTTGATTGTAATTAGATTGCAGAAGTATTTTGAATATATAATTTACAATCTTTTGAAATATCAGAAGAAAATTGGAATTTTCTGTGCTGTTAAAACATTCATCAAAAAAACTGAAAAATTAGGTGTTGTTTCTTTATACCTTGTGGAAAGACGTTATGTTAGACATGGCATTATAAACTGAATTCACTATGTATCCAAACAGGGGTACTGAGTAGTGGAAGGCCATATTTTGGCTTTATTCTCAAGTGCAGTATATATAATAACTGAAAGGCTACACATTCTGTGGATGTGCTTCATATTTTCTCTTTGAGGGGAAATATATTTGTCTGCATTGATTTGCCTTGTTAAAATTATGGGAGAGTGCCTACAGGCAATCCCCCATTAATTGTAACAAAACAAAAACGTGAACAAATTTTGACATTCAGAAATAATTTAGCACTCTACCAGTTAACAAAAGGTAGTTTAATGGAATGTCTCGGCTATTTGGAAATCTTGGTTGATAATATTGGAATTATAGATACATATCGCTCATCAAATGTGGTATTATAAGAAAAAGTGAGTCTAGTACACTGGTTTTGTATGGTTCAGGGCAAGGTGACAATAGTACCATCCATTGTAGAGCAGACGGTAGTATTGGTTGCTCTGAGCCCCGCACCATTCTATGCTAGTCAACTTGATGTCGAGAATTGTCACATTTGTTACTGATACACGTAATAGTAAATGAAAATGTTCTTTTAAGGCCACACAAAATAAATTAATTGATTCTGAGGCAATTTTGTTTTCAAATCAGTGATAGAGGGGGGGTTGTATTTTTAATTTTTCTTTTGCAAAAAGTAAGCAAACATGGAGATGATACACAGAATATAGAAAGTGCATATTTATACAAATAAATTCAGTTTTAATTTGAAAAATAAAACATTCCTCTAAAAACAAACTGTAGGTACTGCAATTCAATGGCTTCATATTCTCTCGATGCTCTTCATATTATCTTTGAAGTAAAAGTATTTAATCTATGGGGATTTGCCTCATTACAATTTATGAGAGAGTACCTATACGGCACTCTCCCATAAATTGTAAAACGGAGAACATATTGGAGACACAACTAAATATGCATCAGTCAACAAATGTAAAAAGTTTCAGGTCTCCTTGAGTTTTTACTAATATTGGAAGACACTGAAAGGCAATAAAAATGTCCAATGAGGGGGTTCAAATTCAATGAGGGGTTGCCTGAGAAACAAAACACTTTTTTTCTAGCTTAAAATGATAAAATTTCACTTTCACTGATTAGGTAGTCTAATATCATATCAGGATTCCACACGAAAAAGCAGGCCTGGCATTCTTAAAAATGCAGGAGAGCTAAAAATCGCTCCCCTCGCATGCCCTAGGGGAGCGATTAGCTTTCCTCAAGCTTACAAAAGCTGAAAGTAGCAATATGAAGTTTTACTACTAATGTATTCTGCCAAGTTGGCTTTGTACATTTTATTTGGTGTTGCTTTCAAGGTAGTCTCCGAGAGATGGCCACACTGCCCCTCCCACACCTCTGGGCCTTGGCAAGGCCCAGGGGTGTGGGAGGGGCAGTGTGACCATCTTACAGAGACCACTAACATAACAGAGATATGAAAAGATGTGGGTTTTAGGAATAGGCGGTTATGGTAATTATTATTTTCTAAGGCCAGGAGGGCTAGTTTTCGCCCTCCTTAATTC